>JARQOC010000004.1:139182985-139782985 GCA_033576535.1 Allobates femoralis | reverse complement strand
CATTCAAGTAAGGCTGGTTTGACAATGCGGCCACCTAAGGTCAGATCAGGTCAGGTTTTGTGTGCCAAAACCAAGAGTGTGTCCAAAACCAAGAACATGTGTCAATCTTTCAATTATACTTTTTCTCTGCAAGTTCCTCTCCTGGTTTTAAAATAAAAGAAGGAGGGGAACAAGAGGCGCAATAGTGCCCTATCACTGCGGCACTGAGTATATGGGTGGTGAAAAACAGGGATTCATTCACCTGGGGCAGTTGTGTAACCCACAACTGGCTTGAAGGCGTAATCTATGATAATTTGCTAGATAGCTGCTGCAGGACTTCCACCATCCACACAGGTGTGCAGATACATTAGGTAATAGGGAAGAAAATGGTGTGTCACAGTCCGCGCTGCCACGATCATTCACTCCAAAGAAATGCACGTGAAGATGGAACTTCAAAAACAAACTCCTTTATTTCCTCCTGCCTCCTACGCGTTTCGGTGCCCTCCTGGGAAGGTGCCAGGAGGGCACCGAAACACGTAGGAGGCAGGAGGAAATAAAGGAGTTCGTTTTTGAAGTTCCATCTTCACGTGCATTTCTTTGGAGTGAATGATCGTGGCAGCGCGGACTGTGACACACCATTTTCTTCCCTATCTCCTGGTTTTGGAACACAAAACCTGACCTGATCTGACCTGATCTGACCGCAGTGTGAAACCAGCCTTAGCCAGACTCTTAAGGGGCCGTCACATGCATCAATATTGCGTGCAATATCGCTACTGCACATGACGTTGCAGCGATATTGACGCGTGTGACAAGGCGCATCAACCAGAGATAAATCGCTGGTTGATGGTCGTCAGGTTTTCGGACAGGAACAAAAACCTGGCGATGGTCGCCCGGTGGACATGCAGCATCGCTGCGTGTGACACCGGGAGACGCGCAATCAGCCAGCTCCCTGCGCCTCTCAGCAAGCGCTGGGAGCAGGTATCCATGGTAAACTGCAGGTATCTAGACAGCGCGCGCTGCCTAGATACCCGATTTATACCTTGGTTACCAGCCTTCTCCGCTCAACGGCTTATATCCAAGGTACACAGCGGGTAACTTGGGACGCGCTGCCTAGATACCCGCAGTTTACCTTGGAGACCAGCCTGCTCCCGCTTACTGCAGCCTGGCAGCGGGAGCAAGACATCGTGGAAACGATATTTAAATCATTTCCACGATGTCGCTGGTCCACTGATCGCTGGTAAGTCTGCCTGTGTGACAGCTCACCAGCGATCAGCCGTCAATGTCGCCAGCGATCAGATCGCTGACGACATTGACACGTGTGACCGCCCCTTAACCTTTACAACATGGGCAAGACCATAGAGTTTTCTAAGGATGTCAGGGAAAAGATCCTAGACCTGCACAGGGCTAGAATTGGCTGCAAAACCATAAGTAAGATGCTGGGTGTGAAGGAGACAACTGTTGGTGCAATAGTAAGAAAATGGAAGAAATGCAAATTGTCTTAATCGATATTGATTTGGAGCTCCATGCAAAATTTCACCTCATGAGGTATCCAGGATCTTGAGGAAGGTGAGAGATCAGGCTAAAACTACATGCGGGTTAGTCACTTGTTAATGATTTTAAAGCAGCTAGGACAACTTTCAGCAAGAAAACCATTGGTAACACATTAAGCTGTAATGGATTAAAATCCCACAAAGTTCCTCTGCCCAAGAAGGCACATGTGCAAGCCCATCTGAAATTTGCCAATGAATACCTTAGGTTGGTTTCACATTACGGATTTTTCAGATCCGATGCTGTCCGATCAAAATCGGACAGCATCGGATCCGAATTTGGCCCCATGCAGCCCTATGGGCATCGGACCGAATCGGATGTGCACTAAATGCCATACGATTTGGTCGGATCCGATTCTGTCCGATTTTATTATCGGTGCAAAAATCGGCGCCTGCTCCGATTTTTGCACTGAAAATAAAATCTGACAGAATCGGATCGGACCAAATCGGATGGCATTTAGTGCACATCCGATCTGACCCGATCCCTATAACATGGGGCCCTATGGAGCAGGGTCCGAGGAAACATCTGATGTCTCCTCGGACCCGATTTTACTGTACTGAGCATGCTCAGTACAGTAAGGCTGCTCCAACTGAGAGCACAAGGGTTAAAAAAAAAAAAAACCCTTATGCTCACCTCCCCACGAGCCCCCGCCATCTCCAGCCGTCTTCCTGAAGGCTCCCGGTGGCTCCCGCAGGCTCCCGGTGGCTGCAGAGGTCTTCCTCTGCTGTTCAGGACCTGCGGTGATGTCACAGTCATGTGACCGCGGGTTACCATGGTGAACCCCGGTCACGTGACTGTGACATCACCGCAGGTCCTGAACAGCAGAGGAAGACCTCTGCAGCCACCGGGAGCCTGCGGGAGCCACCGGGAGCCTTCAGGAAGATGGCTGGAGACGGCGGGGCTCGTGGGGAGGTGAGCATAAGGTTTTTTTGTTTTTTTTTCAGCCCAGAGGCTACGATTTTATGCTGGAATCGGATGCCTATTTGGCATCCGATTCCAGGCATCAGAAGGGAGCCGATGCTGTCCGATTTACAGTTAGGGCCAGAAATATTTGGACAGTGACACAAGTTTTGTTATTTTAGCTGTTTACAAAAACATGTTCAGAAATACAATTATATATATAATATGGGCTGAAAGTGCACACTCCCAGCTGCAATATGAGAGTTTCCACATCCAAATCGGAGAAAGGGTTTAGGAATCATGGCTCTGTAATGCATAGCCTCCTCTTTTTCAAGGGACCAAAAGTAATTGGACAATGGACTCTAAGGGCTGCAATTAACTCTGAAGGCGTCTCCCTCGTTAACCTGTAATCAATGAAGTAGTTAAAAGGTCAGGGGTGGATTCCAGGTGTGTGGTTTTGCATTTGGAAGCTGTTGCTGTGACCAGACAACATGCGGTCAAAGGAACTCTCAATTGAGGTGAAGCAGAACATCCTGAGGCTGAAAAAAAAGAAAAAATCCATCAGAGAGATAGCAGACATGCTTGGAGTAGCAAAATCAACAGTTGGGTACATTCTGAGAAAAAAGGAATTGACTGGTGAGCTTGGGAACTGTAAAAGGCCTTGGCGTCCACGGATGACAACAGTGGTGGATGATCGCCGCATACTTTATTTGGTGAAGAAGAACCCGCTCACAACATCAACTGAAGTCCAGAACACTCTCAGTGAAGTAGGTGTATCTGTCTCTAAGTCAACAGTAAAGAGAAGACTCCATGACAGTAAATACAAAGGGTTCACATCTAGATGCAAACCATTCATCAATTCCAAAAATAGACAGGCCAGAGTTAAATTTGCTGAAAAACACCTCAAGAAGCCAGCTCAGTTCTGGAAAAGTATTCTATGGACAGATGAGACAAAGATCAACCTGTACCAGAATGATGGGAAGAAAAAAGTTTGGAGAAGAAAGGGAACGGCACATGATCCAAGGCACACCACATCCTCTGTAAAACATGGTGGAGGCAACGTGATGGCATGGGCATGCATGGCTTTCAATGGCACTGGGTCACTTGTGTTTATTGATGACATAACAGCAGACAAGAGTAGCCGGATGAATTCTGAAGTGTACCGGGATATACTTTCAGCCCAGATTCAGCCAAATGCTGCAAAGTTGATTGGACGGCGCTTCATAGTACAGATGGACAATGACCCCAAGCATACAGCCAAAGCTACCCAGGAGTTCATGAGTGCAAAAAAGTGGAACATTCTGCAATGGCCAAGTCAATCACCAGATCTTAACCCAATTGAGCATGCATTTCACTTGCTCAAATCCAGACTTAAGACGGAAAGACCCACAAACAAGCAAGACCTGAAGGCTGCGGCTGTAAAGGCCTGGCAAAGCATTAAGAAGGAGGAAACCCAGCGTTTGGTGATGTCCATGGGTTCCAGACTTAAGGCAGTGATTGCCTCCAAAGGATTCGCAACAAAATATTGAAAATAAAAATATTTTGTTTGGGTTATGTGTATTTGTCCAATTACTTTTGACCTCCTAAAATGTGGAGTGTTTGTAAAGAAATGTGTACAATTCCTACATTTTCTATCAGATATTTTTGTTCAACCCTTCAAATTAAACGTTACAATCTGCACTTGAATTCTGTTGTAGAGGTTTCATTTCAAATCCAATGTGGTGGCCTGCAGAGCCCAACTCGCGAAAATTGTGTCACTGTCCAAATATTTCTGGCCCTAACTGTATATCGGACAACATCGGCTCCCTAAAAATCGTAATGTGAAGGTAGCCTAAGTGATTCTGAGAGTAATTGTGAGAAAGTGCTGTGGTCAGATGAGATAAAAATTGAGCTCTTTGGCATTAACTCAATTCACCGTGTTTGGAGGAAGAGAAACACCGTCCCCGCAGTCAAGCATGGCAGTAGAAACATTATGTTTTGGGGATGTTTCTCTACTAAGGGCACAGGACTACTTCACTGCATTAATGGGACAATGGATGGAGCCATGCAGGGCCGGCTTCAGGTTTTTGTGGGCCCTGGGCGAAACAGTGTCAGTGGGCCCCCCCTTTAACACAGACTAAGAATCATGAATATAATATAGAAGCTGCAGGCTGTGTATATATAATATAGAGGCTTCTGGGTGGCTTCTATATATAATATAGAGACTGTTCAGGGCTGTATTTATAATATGGAGACTGCCGGGCTGCATATATAATATAAAGGCTACGGGTTGTATATATTATTTGGAGGCTGTGCTGGACTGTATATATTATTTGGAGGCTGTGCTGAGCTGTATATATTATTTGGAGGCTATGCCAGGCTGTATATATTATTTGGAACCTGTGGAAGCCCAGCACAGCCTCCAAATAATATATACAGCTCAGCACAGCCTCCATATTATATATACAGTACAGCTGCAGCCTCCTACCCGAGCACAGTCTCCATGAACTTTAGCAAAGCCTCCATATACCTCATCAGCAGCCTCCATGTACCCCAGCAGAAGCCTCCATTTACCCCAGCAGCAGCCTCCATATGCTGCCATATACAGTCAGCACAACCTCCATATGCCCCAGCATAGCCTCCATAAAGCTCAGCACAGCCTCCATAAAGTTCAGCACAGCTTCCATAAAGCTCAGCACAGCCTCTATAAAGCTCAGCACAGCATCCATATACCCCAGCAGAGTCTTCATATAAAGGCAGCATAGCCTCCATATACAGCCAGCACATCCTCTATATAGCACAACACAGCCTCAATTTACAAACAGCACAGCCTCTATATACCCGAGCACAGCCTCTATATACCCCAGCACAGCTTCCATATACACCCAGCACAGCCTCTATATACCCCAACAAAACCTCCATTTACAGCCAGCACAGCCTCTATACACCCCAGCACAGCCTCTATGTAACCCAGCACAGCCTCCTTTTACAGTCAGCACAGCCGCTATATACCCCTGCACATCCATTATATACCCAAGCACAGCCTCTATATACCCCAGCACAGCCTCCATATATACCAGCTTAGCCTCTATATAAACCTAGCATAGCCTCTATATACCCCAGCACAGCCTCCATATTCACACAGCACAGCCTCTATATACCCCAACACAGCCTCCATTTACAGCCAGCACAGCCTCTATATACCCAAGCACATCCTCTTTATACCCCAGCACAGCCTCTATATACCCCAGAACAGCCTCCATATATACCAGCACAGCCTCCATATACTCCCAGCAAAGCCTCTATATACCTCTATGTATATGCATGTGAAGCTCGGGCCTCCGGTTCGATGGCTCAGGGATAGATGCCCGCACCCCCCGTCTTCTGTTCTGGGACAGATCCCTCCGACCGGTAGATGTACCTGGTCTGGATTCAGGTGCACGGCACTACCTGGTGCCCTTAGGATCCCCTTCCTTCCTGATGACCTCTCTGGTGTCCTGCAATCCTCACTCCCCAACAGAGCTCTCCTATCACTAACTGGCCTCACTCTCCTCCCACCCACACACTTTTCTACACTTTCACTCCTCCCACGGGACTGGGTCCTCCCTGCAGCTGGTCCACCTACAATCCCCTACCTAGGGTGTGTGTGGATGTGTTGCATGAGGGTCCTTTGTGTGGCATCCCAATTTCCTAGACACCGGAATACTACAAACTCTTTTATGGGCGCCTCACATGTTACACAAGTTTGCAATAGTAAAAAAAGGTGAAGAAGCCTTGACTTCAATATCGACATAAAAAGTGTTGGCCAAGTTTGCAAAAAAAGTACAAAAAGTGGACAGTAGAAGATTAGAAGCAGGTGATTTGGAACAATGAAATGAAAGTCAATTGACTAGGCTCTTTCCTAAATTTAAAGAACATTTCTGGCCAGTTTTACAACTATTTGATTTTGACCCTTTCCAATTGTATATTCTTTTTCTTGAACCCCAACATAGCTTGTCATATTGTATTCAGTTGTCACATTCTCAGATCTGCAAACACTTCAACTACTTGCTAGTTGTTAGCAGTAGAGGATCTCTAACACCCCACCTTTCTATGAAAAACTGTTGAAACTTTGGTGACAAAAAACTACAGATGCATCTCAATGAATAAAAAATATCATCCAAAAGTTAAAGAGGACCTGTCACCAAACCAGGCATGGTGATCTAATTACAGCACTGGATGCAGCATGTCTGCTTCATCCAGGCAAGGGGTCCCCCAACCATTGAGCCCCCCTATACCCCGAGTAAATACACTTAGAAAACTTACATCGTGCAGCCATAAAGGTGGTGGCAAGAGGCTGCAGCCAAAGGGCAGATTCACACCCCCTGCATGAGTAATCTGCCCACTGCTGCCAATCATTGTCTCCCTCTTCTGCAGCATAATACAGAGTTGTTCTTTTCCCCAGTAATGGCCGTTTAGCCCCGCCCCCTGCGGTGACGTCCCCGCTTATACCCACCCTGCTCTATGGTTAACATAGAGCAGGGCGGGGAAAGGTGGTGATGTCAGAGCAGGAGGCCGGCCGCCCCACCTCATGCAGTGACATCACTGCTTTTACCCGCCCTGCTCTATGTTAACCATAGAGCAGGGCGGGTATAAGTGGTGACGTCACCACAGGGGGCGGGGCTAAACGGCCATTACTGGGGAAAAGAACAACTCTGTATTATGGTGCAGAAGAGGGAGACAATGATTGGCAGTGGTGGGCAGATTACACATGCAGGGGGTGTGAATCTGCCCTTTGGCTGCAGCCTCTAGCCTCCTCCTTCATGGCTGCTCGATGTAGGTTTTCTAAGTGTATTTACTTGGGGTACAGGGCGGCTCAAGTACTGGGGGACCCCTTACCTGGATGCAGCAGACATGCTGCATCCAGTGCTATAATTAGATCAACATGCCGGTTTGGTGACAGGTCCTCTTTAAGTTATTTCAGTAATTCAATACATAAAAGTGAAACACATATATTATATAGAGTCATTACAAACAGAGTGATCTATTTCAAGTGTTTATTTCTGTTAATGTTGATGATTATGGCTTACAGCCAATGAAAACCCAAAGATCATTATCTCAGAAAATTAATGTCAGGGGGATGAAGGGGCTGAGAGATAAAATATTAGCTAAATAGGTATCAGAGGCTTCACCTTGAGTGGTTGTGAGAGTCACAACCACTATAAAAGCATATCATGGCTGCTGCAGTCCCCAGCGTGGTGCATATAGAGTAGGGAGGATGAAGGGCTAAAAACTGCACTGCCATATTCCTTAAGACATCAAAGGGTGAATATAATATTGATTACTACTATTTATTACTCATCGCTTTTCAGGGCTCCCTGGCCCCTTCTTCAGGACAAATCAATATCATATTGCCATGTTTCAGGGCATTTCTGGGAGCCCTGAAACACGTTGACTAATAAATCAATATTATATTCCCCCTTTGATGTCTCTTGGAATATGGCAGCATGGTTTTTAACCCTTCATCCTCCCTACTTTAATTTTCTGGGATAATGACTTTTGGGTTTTCAATGACTGTAAGCCATAATCATCAACATTAACAGAAATAAACACTTCAAATAGATCACTCTGTTTGTAATGACTCTATATAATATACTAGATGTTGGCTCGATTCTAACGCATCGAGTATTCTAGAATATGTATATATTTTATTTATGAAGATTTAAGAATAATGCAATGAATACACAGGATTTTCCAGGTAAAATATATACATTATCATTAAATGTTATTGCTCATAGAACTTAATACAACTGAATGAAATTATTAAACAGATTATCAAAATATATATAAACCATTACATGAATGGACAAAACCAATCAGCCACACAGGATTTGCGTTACAGAGAGACAGACAAACTGACAGAATTAGACGATTATACAGTAGATATCTATCTATCATCTACCTATGTGTCTATCATGTATGTATGCTATATTTATGTATCATCTCAGTAAACGTGACTGAACCATGTTTCCCCGAAAATAAGACAGCGTATTATATTAATTTTTGCTCCGAAAGATGCGTCATGTCTTATTTTCGGGGGTGCCTTACTTGTCCATGACCAAGAATTCACATTTATTGCTGAACAAAAAAGGACCTTTTATCATCCCCTTGCGGCCCCCAATAAAGTAACCCCATCATCCCCCAATATGGTATCAGGGACACACACACAGGGGCACACACAGGGACACACAAACACAGAGGCACACATACATAGGGACACAAACACACAGAGGCACACACACACAGGGACACACACACACAGGGACACACAAACACACAGGGACACACAAACACAGGGGCACACACACAGGGGCACGCACACAGGAGCACACACACACACAGACAGGGACACTTCTCACCGGTCCCTGCTGCATTGCGGCGCTGCTCTCAGCTGCCCACTGATGTCCCGATGCTCGCCGCTGCAAGGAGGATGGCACCACTCTTATCTCCTTGCCGCAGTTGCTGTAGGTGTACGGCAACACTGGCCCAACCATTCACAGGCCAGGAGCCATCTGGGCAGCCAATCACAGGCCAGAAGCCGACATCATGCAGCAACTGGCCTGTGATTTGCCGCTGGGCAGTTCCTGGCTTGTGATTGTCCAGGACAGTGGCAGGGGGCTAGAAAAATAGAGCGGTGTCAGTCTACATGCATCTGCGGCACCGCTCACAGCGACGGGCACTGGGACACAAGCAGGGGGCGGGCTGGAGGAGTCACAGCTGCATGCCCCGGTCTTCAGATCGGTGGCATGCTGGTATCGGTAAAATAGAGACATGCCTTATCTTCAGGGGTGCCTTATATTTACAGGCACATTAACCCCCTGGCATGCCTTACTTTTGGGGGTATGTGGCACTGTGACTGACAGAACGTAGTCAGTAAACGTGACTGACATATGTGGCACTGTGACTGACAGAACGTGGTCAGTAAACTGTGACTGACATATGTGGCACTGTGACTGACAGAACGTAGTCAGAAAACATGACTGAAATATGTGGCACTGTGACTCACAGAATGGTCAGTAAACGTGACTGACATATGTGGCATTTGACTGACAGAACGTGTAGTCAGAAAACATGACTGAAATATGTGGCACTGTGACTGACAGAACATGGTCAGTAAATGTGACTGACATATGTGGCACTTGTGACTGACAGAACGTGGTCAGTAACGTGAATGACATATGTGGCACTGTGACTGACAGAACGTAGTCAGAAAACTGACTGAAATATGTGGCACTGTGACTGACAGAACTGTGGTCAGTAAATGTGACTGACATATGTGGCATGTGACTGACAGAACATGGTCAGTAAATGTGACTGACATATGTGGCATTGTGACTGACAGAACATGGTCAGTAAATGTGACTAACATATGTGACACTGTGACTGACAGAACGTGGTTAGTAAACGTGACTGAAATATGTGGCACTGCAAGTGACAGAACTGACAGAAGAGACAAAATGACTCACACTGTAATTGACAGAAGGTATTCAGTAAACGTGACTGTTTAGGTGACACTGTGACTGACAGGACGTTTCCAGTAAATGTGACTGAATGAGTCACAATATGGCTGACATAACTTGTAAAAATCAGTGAACTGCGTCACACTGTGATTTGCGGTTAAATTCCACGCCAACATCGCTGATTGCTGATCAGCGCTATTGTCGCCTGTTTTAAAACACGCTTCACTGATTGGTTGCCAATCGCGGTGACCAATCAGTGCTCTTGGCGCATGTTTTAAAACATGCTTCGCTGATTGGTCGAGCGGCTGCGTGACACGTGACAGAGCGCGGTTTGGAGGGGACCAATCAGCGAAGCGGCGCGGCTTGGCGGGGAATATGAATCAAAATCTCGAACTGCTGATTGGTTGCCGCGCTCAGTGGCGACCAATCAGCAAAGCGGGATTCATATTTCCCACAAGCCGCGCCACTTCGCTTATTGGTCGCCCCAGCCGTAGTGACCAATCAGAGAAGAGGTGCGCTGCTTGGCGGAGAATTTGAATCCCGGCCGCCATATCAGAATAACCATAACATGGATGTTCCAATATGGTGGTCGGGGTACTACCGACTGCGAGCAGCCCGAGTGCCTCACTGCGGACCTTTGTGCGGCAGTAGATGACCCCGGCTATCGTCGGGAGTTCAGCAGCTAGCGCCGCTGATCTCCCGAGGGTAGTGGTAGCCTGCGTGGTTCAGATGCCGCACCAATTCACAGCCGGACTTTGCGTGTCGCCGATTGGTTGCGGCCGGCCGCGACCAATAGCGACGCGGGATTTCCGTTACGGGAAAGAAAGACGCAATGAGGCGATTATATAGTACATGTGTTTCATTTTTTGTATTGAATTACTGAAATAAATTAACTTTTAGATGAAATTCTAATTCATTGAGATGCACCTGTATAGTGCTGTAGTGTGGCCAAAGGTTATATTGTATGATTTATGGTATAGTTAGACTCCATAGAAGTCCTCTATAAAATAAAGAGTCTATAATGTATATGTCAGGATACAGCCGTCTTATATTCCCACTGTATGGATTTTGCCTCTGTTCTTGTTACACAGCTCCGGGTATATCACCAATGACAACTTTCAGTGGAAGAAAATCTTAGGATTGATCATAATTCTTCAAGCTTCCCCAATAACAAAACTATTAATACTACTAAAATTTCATATCCACGCCTCATTAAAGAATAATCAAACAAAATTATATTCTGTTTCTTATTGATTTTACAATCTGGATGTGTTTTTAGTATTAAGGACATTACTACTCAAGTCCAGCTACGTCTTTCAGAGAATCAAGCTTATTGGAAGCTGCAGACTCAGCTTATATTTCAGGCCAGTAATCCCACTTCTATCTTTCTCTTGGCTGTCCGTAACTCAATGCTGATGGAAATTGTGCCTCCTCTCTTTTCAAAGAATATACAAGCCTTAGACATAGGGGACACTATGCCCAGTCTCTGAGAGCTGGAAATCCAGATGACATTGTATCTGCTGAAATGACGTGCCAAAGATAAGTCACATTGCTTAACCGCAGCCAGCAGAGGTCCGTTGCTTGACCTCGTGCTATATTTTTACAGTCAAATAGCTGTTCTGCATAACTGTTTCCTATTACATAATATTGCTATAAGGAGTTAATTGGCATCCCCTTTTTATCATCAGATGGATAAACTGTTTCTATCAATATACACCCCATATACTGGGATAAAGTGACAAGCTTAAGGCAAACCAAAAATCCTGGCAGATATACTTGGCGCCCCATCAACTGATAATCTTTCAAGCTTGTTACGTTTCACTATTCTAGATCATACAAGATTTTCTCTACGGATGTTTCTCTGAAGATCTCCTCAAGTGAACCTTCTTTGGTCTCACTTTCTGTGGCATCTTCCCAAGCTAGACACTGTAAACACTGAAGGGTTGGTGTGAAACTCGAAGTCATGTTCTTCTGCTACTATAAGAAGCAAGTATTTCTGATTAGTTAGCTACTTGGGAAGTACTGTCATAGGCAGAAAGATAAGTCCACCACTATACTTCATATTAGTGCTGCTTACATCGACACAATCTAAGACATGTGAATACTTGGCTAGCTCCTTCAAGGATCCTTTACATCCCAAACTACCAAATGGGTTGTTTTCAAGTTTTCTTTTGTAGAATCAAAGTTTCTTACAGAGAAATTTTTTTATACAATTTACACCTTATAACAGGAGAGGCTATAAGAGAACATTACACTGGGGAACAATTTGAAAAAAAATTTCTTTTCGAGTTAGGTTTTTGAGCTGATTTATACTACAATTGGCATGCTGATTCCAAAAATGTAGTCAGTTTTTTTCTAGCACATCAAGTTTTTCCTCCACAACTTACCTGCCAGAGAAGACAATTGCACTGATATCTGTAATAAGACTTGTTATCTGATTACAATATATATATATATCCTTTGTAAAAACCATGATAGTGTTAAAAAACATATTTGTCATGCCTATTTCTTATATATTTCATTTTTTGTTCATATTTGTACTATTTAAAAAAAAAAAAAAAAAACACTTTTTAGGTACAGTAGTTTACATATTTTTGAGAAGACAAAAATCCTATAGTTCAAAAACTTGACGTGATAGAGAAATACTGACATCATTTCTGGATTCAGCATCCAAAAATTAATTAAGAACAGTTGTCTGACCTAACTCCTAAAATATTGTGTTCCCCAGTGTTATAGTTCTTATTATCTCATACTGTGTTATACTCCAGAAAATAGTCAAAGAGCTGCTGGTTTTATTATTAATGTTAGGAAATAAGATTATCATCATATTGTCTCCATAACAAATTTAGATTGGCCGTACAGCGCAGTGGGGCAGTTGCTTTCGCCAAAACACATTTTAGTGTAAAAAACATACTCTTCCGCGCACAAATGTACAGTCACATACAGCTCTGCTGTAACAGAATTTGGCAGCCGCAGGTGCAGCGTTCAGTGTGACCTTAGCCTTAGTATAGGAATATTTATATCTAGATAGGACCCAGCACTACTAGTAGTGGCCCCTGTTGATAACCAATTCACTGAGAGGATATAAAATTAAAAAAAATATATTATTCAACAGTGCAATTAACAATAAAAATCTATGACTTAAAAGTAATATAGGACAAGATAAATGGAAATTGGAATAAAACTCAAAATACAATAATATAAGAAATACTTCATTAAAATCAATGTTTGAAGGGGGCAAGGGGGGAGGAGGGATAATGGAAAAAAGGGTTGTTGGATGGTGATGATGTAAATAAACTATTTAGATGCGTTTGTTGATAATGTTGCTGTGTGCATATGTGGCGCCCCACTGGTCATGGGGCCACTATAGGGGTACTGCACCCAAGACAGTGTGTGTGGTATCCAGTCATCAGGGGATGTAATGGGCTTTGGGGTCCTCCTTTCCTGCATTCCGTACACTTAGAAGTAAGGGACCAATTGGTTTAGCCCATAACCAGGGTAACCGTCCTGGTGGGAGGAGCTAAGGGGTAGAAAAAGGAGCTGGAAGTTTGACAGTTGGAGAGTCTGTCAGGAGAGTGAGAAAAGGAAGGCTGAGGAGAGCCTGGGAGAGGGGCCTCTGAGAGGAGACTTTCCAGACGAGAAAAGGGGGACTCTAGCTGTGAAGCTTTGGATTGGGATAAGGAGAATATCCCGGCAGGGAACCCAGTCTAGACCGAGGTACCGGCTCCGAGGGCGTCCAGGTTAGTTGAACCCTGAGCCGCCAATACCGGTGAAGTCGCGGGTTAGCTAAAGATCCCCGACCCAGTCCAACCTACAGTGGTTAATGGTTACTTACTGGTTGTTGTGGCAATGTCCGGGTGCTGGGGAGAGTCCTCAAGTCGAATGCATCCCTCTCTGTGCGGTGCAGTGCTTGTTACCGCCGGCGTTCTACACACGCCATGATTTCTGGCGGTGTTTCCGGGTCCCGTACGCGTCACCAGTCGTGTGGTGCGCTGCGTCATTGTGTCGTCATGATCACATGACGCAGGAGGGCGGGGATTCAATCAGGAGGAAGTAGCTGACATGGCTGACGTAGGGATTTGGTCTTTCAACTCCACCCTCCTCACTTTTATTGTTACCTCTCTAACCCCGACTAAGTTGAGTGGTAAACCATTTGAAGCATAAATAGTGAGGCCTGAATCTGGTGGGTTAAGTTTAGCATCAGATCAGAATCTTTTGAAAAGGATATGAGGTATTGTGGTCACCTGAGACCCAGTGTCCAGCAATGCATGCGTGGGGATGCCTTCTAGTACAGATGGAATGGTCTCTCTCCAATGTATCTATCATACCAATCTGATGGGCCTGGTCGGGCTACTCCTGGGGTTTGGCCCTGCCCCCAGGGGTTGCTGGTTTAAAGGACAGTGCTTTGCAATATGGCCTGTCTTGTTGCAACAACGACAGATGAGTTCTCCTGTGGAGCTTTGACAATCGGTGGTCCTCCCATGGAGCGACATGATCCTCTTTCTTCTCATCCATGGGACATCCTCCTGGCTGTTGGCGAGCTCTATCTTCCCTTTTCTATCTTCCATTTTTTTAGAGTGTTAAAGTCTGTATCGGGTGATCTAAGGCCCACCAGCGCACAGTTCTCCTCTCTTCACGTGACATTAGCCCCCGGGTAAATTGTTCAATGAGCATTTTATCTACGTCCTGTACACTAGCTGGACTGACTTGTCTCAGGGCCTGCAGCGCTTCCTGCCGGTGCCAGGCATAGTCTCTGATACTGTCCTGAGGTATGAAAAAGTGATAAAATCTCATGCGGAGGTCAGTCTAATTGCGATTCTCAAAAGCAGTCTGTAATTTATCAAAAATAATAGTCACTGATTGCTGGTCTACCTCTGACCAGGTTTCAATCTCCCGCTTTGCTGCACCAGGTTAAATGTCCCAATATAACAGCAGCTCGCTGCTTTCCAGTCATCGAGTACATGTCCAGCACACTGCAGATTTTCCTTTTAAATCCAGAAAAGGTATCTGGCTGGCCATCATGCTGAGGTAGCCACTTAGCTCCCGAGCCCCTCTCGGTTTATACTCGAGTCAGTATATGTGTTAGTGGGGGGAACGGTGACCGGGGGCTGGAGGAGGCTGGAGGAGGCGGGAGAGAGCTTCAAAAGGAGCAGGAGGTCACATGGTCCCACTCAGTGTAATGTAATATGCACTGCATGACCGGGAGCTGGAGGAGGCTGAAGGAGGCAGTAGGGAGCTTCAGAAGGAGCAGGCGGTCACATGGTCCCGCTCATTAGTGTAATGTAATATGCACTGCATGACCGGGAGCTGGAGGGGGCTGAAGGAGGCTTCAGAAGGAGCAGGAGGTCACATGGTCCTGCTCATTAGTGTAATGTAATATGCACTGCATCTCCCTACCCATCAGTGGCGGGTTGCGGTGCACATAATATTACACTAAGTGTACACACCCAGATCACAGTATGTGGCCCCCATGCTCGCTCTTACAATAAAATAATAAACGTTTTAACTTACCCTACAATGCTTCCCTGCAGGCACCGTGGCATTCTCCCTCCACTCTTCCTGCTTGGTCCCGGTAAATCTAATTATGCTGTGCCAGTCACATGATCAGATCAGAGCATGTAGAGAAGAACGAGGATGCCAAGTGTCGGAGAGTAAGTTAAAATGTTTATTATTTTATTGTGAGTGCCAGCATGTGGGCTATGTGGCGCCCCTTCTGGCGTGACGCCACAGGGAGGTACTGCATTCCAAAGAGAAGGTGCAGTGCCTCCATAGTCACAGGTATAGGGGGAAGCTACAGAGTCTGTATCCAAAACCACAAGATTCCAATCACAGCCACCCTAGCACCAGGGACTGTATATTATGTAGGTACCAGGAGGGTGGAGCTGAGCTGAGTGTTCATAGTACACAGTACGTAGTGTTTAGTGTCGCAGCAGATAACTCCCTTATAATTAATGTATTTTTTCTGCTTGCACCTACACTTAGAGGTTGATGCCAGTCATTCATATTATTTAGTTACTATTGTATTTTTTATGACTGAGCGCCCTCCCTATCCACCTTCCCCCACCCTGTGACCAGCTGAGGTCTCCATTTTGTCTGAGTCCAACACATACTTTTCTTGTTTTCAATCAGAATAGAGGCATATAAACCCAGCATCTCACATATCACCATTAGTCATAGCGTTAGGACCCGGAAAAACGGAAGCACCTTGTCGCTGGTTTCCGGGCACTCCACAGTAGCTACTGTTGAAGCTAAGTCTTCCATTTTACATTGAATCTAGAGCAGTGATTGCTATACCCCTATTCACATTGTGTCTGTATTAGCTGTGCAGTTTAGCTACTGGTGGCACTCATTAAAGTGTTCATAGTACACAGTACGTAGTGTTTAGTGTCGCAGCAGATAACTCCCTTATAATTAATGTATTTTTTCTGCTTGCACCTACACTTAGAGGTTGATGCCAGTCATTCATATTATTCAGTTACTATTGTATTTTTTATGACTGAGCGCCCTCCCTATCCACCTTCCCCCGCCCTGTGACCAGCTGAGGTCTCCATTTTGTCTGAGTCCAACACATACTTTTCTTGTTTTTAATCAGAATAGAGGCATATAAACCCAGCATCTCACATACCACCATTAGTCATAGCGTTAGGACCCGGAAAAACGGAAGCACCTTGTCGCTGGTTTCCGGGCACTCCACAGTAGCTACTGTTGAAGCTAAGTCTTCCATTTTACATTGAATCTAGAGCAGTGATTGCTATACCCCTATTCACATTGTGTCTGTATTAGCTGTGCAGTTTAGCTACTGGTGGCACTCATTAAAGTGTTCATAGTACACAGTACGTAGTGTTTAGTGTCGCAGCAGATAACTCCCTTATAACCTGCAGCTCTGACAGGAGGGTATCTCAAAATTAAAGAGGTAACCCAGACAAGAAAGAGGCACTCCAGGACTGGTCAGAGCCGTCTGGAGTGCTCAGGTCATCCCGGTAACCCGGAACCGAGGCGGTTTGTTAAGGTGTATCCCAAACTGCTCACCGGCAGGCTGTGGTCCTTACCAAGAAGGTGCCACAGCACCCATCAAAGTAGTCCAACCTTTGTCCCAAAGCTGGGTTCAAGACAATGACAAGTAAGAGACTTTAAACAACAGACCCGGGGACCAGAAACCAGACTGTAGAGTGGAGTGTAGAGACTCAACAGAGCCATAAAGAATTGGACCAAGAAAAGCATTTGAGAGGCACCTCTGACAGACTCTGTGGCGAACCCCAAAGCCTGTGGCAACAAATTCCCTGGCAAACTAGACTGTACCGTGTACCTATTGATCCACTTGGTATCAGTAAAGAACTGTTTGAGCTTATCTGGTTTCTGCATCAGTTATTTATCGTCTGAAGGGCCTCTACAGCACCACAAAGCCAAGGACTACAACTCCCCTCATCCACCCCGCTGCCTTGAGGTAAAGCTCCGCCTGTGGGAGCTGTACTACCCAAAGCTGCATTACCATCACCTCAGCAGCCGGCTGCAGCGCTGGTAACTACATTACCAGATACCACAGGTGACGTCACGCATAATAATCCCCCATCCCAAATAGTTTTCCCCTCAGCCATTGAGCGTCCAGGGCACGGGACCGGGACCCAACCAGCCGTGATCCCCACTGAAGTAGCAACCTGTCCCGGTATCCAAGTACCCCCTACCCTGTCGACTGACTCACTATATACAATGATGGGGGCGCTA
Organism: Allobates femoralis; assembly: GCA_033576535.1. Classification (NCBI taxonomy): domain Eukaryota; kingdom Metazoa; phylum Chordata; class Amphibia; order Anura; family Aromobatidae; genus Allobates; species Allobates femoralis. Next base: position 139,765,358 of record JARQOC010000004.1, on the reverse strand, counting down.
TATACCAGTGATGAGGGCTATATATAATGATGGGGCACTACATACCAGTGATGGGGGCTATATACAATGATTTGGGGTCGCTATATACCAGTTATGTGGGCTATATACCAGTGATGAGTGCAATATACCAGTGATGGGGGCTATATACCAGTGAAGGGGGCACTATATACTAATGATTGGGGTGCTATATTTGAGATGGGTGCTATATACAAATGATGGGGCGCTATATACCAGTAATGAGGGACTATATACCAGTGACGGGAGTGCTATATACCAGGATTAGGGGTTATATACCAGGATGATGGGGGCTGTATACAGTGATGGGGAGCTATATACCAGTGATGGGGGGCTATACACTAGTGATGAGGGGCTATATACCAGATATACCAGTGATGAGGGGCTATACAGTGATGGGAAACTACCCCAGGATAAGGGATCTGCTGTATTTCCCACCCTAGGTTTATACTCGAGTCAATAGGTTTCCCCAGTTTTTGGGGGTAAAATTATGGGCCTCAGCTTATACTTGGGTCAATTTATACTCGAGTATACACAGTATTCTGGGAAACTCAGTGTTCCAAGTATCAAATGACATTCCTTCCCTCCGGAGCACAGCGGTACAGTCAAAATATAGTGTACAGTCACATATGGGATATTGTCACGTTCAGGAGAAATTGCGTAACACATTACCAGCCCTCTCATATCTATTCCCTTGTGAAAATTGGAAATATAGGATTAAAACAACATTAGTGGTAAAAATGCAATTCCTTTTTGTTCACCTAACAGTATAAAATTATGTGACACATCTGTAGTGTCAATATGCTCACAACACCCATGGATGAATTCAATGAGGGGTGCAGTTTGTAAAATGGGGTCACTTGTGGGGGTTTCTGCTGTAATGACACCCCAGGGGCTCTCCCAATGTGACATGTCACCCGCAACCATTTCAACTAAATCAAAACTCAAATATAACGCAGAAGATATTGTACAACAAATTGTGCAGTCCATTTTCTCCTGTTAGCCTAGCGAATTTGCGAATTTGAAAACATTTTTGTGGTTAAAATGTATTTTTTTTATTTTCATGGCTCAACGCTATAAAATTCGGTAAAAGCACCCGAGGTTCCAAGGTGCTCACTCAATATCTAGATAAATTCCTTGAGGGGTCTAGTTTGAAAAATGGGGTCATTTGTGTGAGTTTTTTACTGTTAGCTACGTCAGGTGCTTTGCCAATGTGACATGGCTCCGGCAAACCATTCCAGCTAATTCTGAGCTCCAATATTTTGCTCTTTCACTTCTTTACTTTGTGCTGATCCTCAAAAGTAGTTATCGACCACATATGAGTTATTGCTGAATTTAGGAGTAATTGCAAAACAAATTGTATGGTGCATTTTCCCGTTACCCTTGTGAATATTAAAGATTTGAGGTTAACACTAGAAGTCCCAGAGAGGGGTCATTTGACATTTCTACCTTTGAAACCCAGAGAAGGGTCAAATGACCTAAAGGATTTTATCTACATCTTATCTTATCTCTAATCACTGTCTTTTGTTCTGTTATTAAGGCCATTACTGTCACACCGCAGGAGTTTGTTTGCTGTTTTCCATCTAGTTTAATAGTTCTATTCAGTTATTGTATTTGATAATATAAATACTATACATATTGTATTTAGTTTAGTTTTATTTGAGCAAAAAAGCACTGAAACAATGAATCATTTTTTATATATTTTAAAGGGAACCAACCACCCCAAATGACCCCCCCGGACTGTTAATATGTGTCCATACACCTAGCAGACACATTAGGGGCAATCGTTTTTGCTAAAAAAACTGATTAGTAGAATCTAAGTTATAGCTTTATAAACTTTAAAAAATATTGCCGAGTGGGCGTAACCTAACGGCCGGGGGGGTGGAGCGCTGTGCAATATGTAGTACCTGGTCCGGTGCCGTCCCTGCAGTCCTGGCCGGTGCTGTGCCCGCTGCTCTGGCCAGTGCTGTGCCCGACGCTCTGGCCGGTGTTGTGCCACTGTACATGCTGTGCCCCAGGCCGGTAACATGATTATCGGTGCGGGCTTCGGGCAATGGGGACGCTTCCTGCTTCCTCCTGCCAATCTCCGCCCAGGGCAGCCCTGCACCAATGAGAATGCAGGGCCAGTGATGCCATGTAACCGCCCCTGCGCTGTGATTGGCTCACAGCGGCGACCACATGACACAATGGCCCTGCGTTCTCATTGGTGCAGGGCTGCCCTGGGCGGGGATTGGCAGGAGGAAGCAGGAAGCGTCCCCATTGCCCGGAGGCCGCACTGATAATCATGTTACCGGCCTGGGCACAGCATGTACAGTGGCACAGCACCGGACAGAGCAGCGGGCACAGCACGGCCAGAGCAGTGGGCACAGCACCGGCCAGGACTGCAGGGACGGCACCGGACCAGGTACTACATATTGCACAACGCTTCACCCCCCACCCCGGCCGTTAGGTTACGCCCACTCAGCAATATTTTTTAAAGTTTATAAAGCTATAACTTAGATTCTACTAATCAGTTTTTTTAGCAAAAATGATTGCCCCTAATGTGTCTGCTAGGTGTATGGACACATATTAACAGTCCGGGGGGGTCATTTGGGGTGGTTGGTTCCCTTTAAATAAAGAATTAGACATTTTAGAGCAAGGTACAGCTGTGAGTAATGACCAGAAGCATTTGTGTCTAAAGGTACCGTTACACGTTACGATCTCGACGATGATATAGTAAGAAATGTCACGTGATCACATATTTCGTGCAATCTGTTTCACATCATCCAAGAGGCGTCCCGCGAAACTATCTTGTTAACAATGTAAATTTTGGCACCGCGCCAGCCTCATCGCAAACATTTGCAGAACGATTTTTCACAATGGCAGGAATAGGAGAATTTAGACCGACATCGTTCATCTCGGCGTTACAGTGAACGATGCTGCACATCTTCTGACACATAATTGGACGAGGATCGTCAGATTTGAGATCCTGACCTCAAATCTGCCATCAGCGATCCAACGATGTGTTCGTCCGATATCTTCACGTTACACGCAACCATGTGAAAACGACATCGCATGAACGACGTGATCACGTGACGTTTTCAAACGATATCGTCAACGAGATCATAACGTGTAACGGTACCTTTAGGCCTCTAGCTCACTAGCGAAAAAAAAAAAACGCAGCATGTTCATTCTTGTGCAAATTTTGCGCGGAAAAATATTTGCACAAAAGGACTGAAATTTTAGTGTGAAAAATATACAAAAGAACAACTGTTATTTGTTTCCATGTTTTTTATTTTTTTTTTTTAAAAAACAATAAGATTTTTTTTTCACTAAAGGGTTATTTCATACCAACATCAAACAAATAGTCACATTTTCAAGATGAGCAGTGTATTAGCGGCATGGCCAAACAACTGTGATAAGACAGCGAACAAGAAAACAATGGCCGCCTGAGAATGGGCGCCTGTGAGAGGGCTCCGGGCTTGTAGGACTCAATCTACCCCATCTGTCCACGCCTGGGCCCCTCACACAGCCACACCACCGCTGTCGCTGCCTCCCGTACAGCCCGCATCCAGCCGAGCCCTCCATTGTGCCCTGATTCGGCAGGGTGAGAGCAGAGCCGCAGCTGAGGACGGGCGACCAGAGGCCCGACCTGGGCCCACCAGAGGAGGTGAGCGAGAGGGCCGCACAGCCACAAGGGGACCCCCTGACTACAGGCACCCGACCGGGCACCCCGGCTGTGAATAGTGGCGGGGATCCGAGATCCGTGAGTGCCTGACAGCCGGCGGGCGCCGAGGAGACCGCAGCCGCACAGACTGTACCGCCTGCTGGCTGGTCCTCCCCGCCGCTGATCGCCGGATATCCCCTCTCCTGGCTCCTAAATCAGAGCGGGCGATAGCGGCAGTCTCGATGAGCCAGGGCTGCTGCCGCACACTTCGTGCAGCCTCTCAGGTCCTGTCCCCAGTCTCGAGTGCCTGTCAGCCCCGGAGAGCCGACGCGCTACAGAGCAGCAGCAGAGCTCTGCTTTGATCTGCCCGCGCGCACACGTCAGCGACTGTCGGCACCGTGGCGGACGTAGCTGCCGTTGATCCAGCGCTACCCTCCTGGCTTCTTCCCACCCACGGCTGCATCACATCACTGGCTGTTCCACCTCACCCGTGGCTGCATCTCATCCCACCTGTGGCTGCATCTCATCCCACCCGTGGCTACATCTCAGCCCACCCGTGGCTGCATCTCAACCCACCCGTGGCTGCATCTCAACCCACCCGTGACTTCACCTCACCCGTGGCTGCATGTCGGAACATACCTGGCACTGCCTGGGTATGTCCCTGGTACATTTGCCACACGTGTATTTGTAGCAGTCAACACATCTCTCAATTGCACAATTGTACGTGCATCGATGGTTGACCTGACACTTCGCCCTTTTGCCAGGGCTGGGTGTGGAAGGTAGTTGCTCCTTGTATGCCTTCTTTTCAGTCACATGAGAGCCACCTAACTCTTTTGCAAGCTCAACCAGGAAGTCCACCCGTCTCTCCTGCACCCCAGTGCATGCCTGATAAAGAACATGAGCATTGAGTGCTGCCATGTCAATCATGTTGTAGAACACGATAACTGGCCATCTCCGTGTTCCTGCACACACGCTGTACTCCCGCACCATTTGGTCCATTACATCCACACCGCACTTTGTGTGGTTGCATTGTGTGACCGTGTTTGGCTTCCTTTTGTTGGTATCCTCAGTCTCAACCACGCTGTGCATGCACCCTTCTTTCGTTTGGGTGCATACACTGTCAGTGTGGCACCAATGGTTGAAAACACCTGAGTGGTGAATTCAGTGCGGTCCATCTGTCTAGCGGATTGAGGAATTTCCCAGCGACTCTTGTTGACTGTGCCGAGGATAGTGGTTTTCCGGCTAAGGCTGTGGTCACAGTACCATTTTTCACATGCATTTTTGGAGACCTGCGTTTTCAAAAACGCATGTAAAAAACGCACCCACAGGCCCCATGTTAAAAAACGCATGCCCTAATAGCCAAAAAGCATGTGTGACTGTCCCATGCGTTTTTGGAGCATATCCAAAAACGCATGCGTTTTTTAATAAGGGGCCTTATGGAAAACGCATGCAAAAACGCATGTACAATTAGTGCCATTCAAAAACGCATGCGTTTCCCATAGGAGCCCATGTTAAAAAAAACGCATGCGTTTCCGGAAACGCATGCGTTTTTTTTAACATGGGCTCCTATGGGAAACGCATGCGTTTTTGAATGGCACTAAAAGGTACTAATTGTACATGCATTTTTGCATGCGTTTCCCATAGGAACCCATGTTATAAAAACGCATGCGTTTTCTACAAAAACGCATGCGTTTTTCAAAACGCTCAAAAAAATACTACAAGCACTATTTTTATGTGCAGATTCAAAAACGCAGCCAAAAACGCAGGGAGCCATCAGAGACCTTAAAAAACTCATGCTGACATGAAAAACGCATGTAAAAAAGCATGCGTTTTTAAAAGGCACTAAAAAAACTGTGACCACAGCCTAAGCAGTTGTTGTGCAAGTGACAATGATGTAAAGAAATTGTCCGTGGTTACAGTTCTGCCCTTGTCCATGAATGGTTCCTTCAGCCTCATCACTACAGTTTCGGACAGTCTCTCCCCGCTGGGACGACTGGGGTCCTTGCCAAGACATGGGAACACATTACAGATGTACTTTGATTTCAAGGCCCAAGCCACCCAAAACTTGATGCCAAACTTGTCTGGTTTTGTTGCAATGTATTGCAGAAAACAGCAGCGAGTCTTTGACGGGAAAAGCTGTTCATCAATAGTGATGTGTCGACCAGGGTTGTAGGATGCGATGCACTTGGTGACGATCTCCACACATCGGAGATTGCAGCAAACTTATCGGTCTCCACTCGCTTACTGCGTGTGAACAGGTCATCAAAGCGTAGGTGTTGCATGATGTCTTGGAAGCGGTTTCGGGTCATAGTTGCAATGATCCTTGGGTTTCCCAGGTTTGCTGACCAGCTGTCACGTAGTGATGGAACATTGGTCACCCCCCACAAGATAATGACTGAAATAAATGCCATTAGTTCCGGGAGACCCATGAACCAATCCACCTGCTCCGTGTGACGTGCATGTTGAGTAGTCCATTCTTCAATGCTACGAAGCATGTCAAGAGTGATAAAACAGATGGAGCTCTGAAGGTGACTCCGGACACTTTGTCTGGCCTTAGCACTTGGCTCTCCATCTGTAGGGTACAGTTCTATTGGGGTGAAATGGAGACATTTCCCCACTTGTACTTCATGCCACACTGTGCCATCTTTTGCGGTCTCTGTCGGCTCACTCGCCAACCGAGCTCTCTTTTTTGGTAGAGGCGGAGTCTCCTCATCTGCAAGATAAATAATCTCAAATTAACATTTTGTTTTGGTTCTAAATAAAAAAGATAGTCAGGAAATAAAAATAGGTAATTCATACAGCTTTTTTGGCATCCTGTTCTGTCCGTTTTTGAAACGAGCAGAACAGGATCCCTTTTGGCCCCCATGCACCATGGGTGATGTCCGTGTGCTATCCGTGAATCCACAGATAGCGCTGTCTGCTGTCACGACATACTCACCTCCCTCCAGCGCCACTTCTCTTCTCACTTCCGGTTTGCTCTTGGGCTCAGTGAAGTGAATATTCATAAGCCTAATGAGCAGCACCGGAAGTGAGAGGAACTGTCAGCGCTGGACTGAGGTGAATATGAAATTCTTTATTTTTAGGCTTTTCACTTTCCTCCGTGGTCCGTGCACACGGAGGTCACACGGATGACATCTGTGTGCATGGACGTTTTCGCCATAAAGCGGTCCGTGCTTCCGCAAAACAACGGACATATCCCTGTGTGGAGCAGACTGACACGCATGTGCTCCACACAGAGACACGGTTCGTGCGGAATGGGGCCATAGGGTACATGTGTCCCGTATGTCCGTGCCTACGGCATGTGTCAGCACAGACCCCATATGTGCCGGAGGCACAGATGTGTGAATCAGCCCTAAGAGGGAGAACCGGGGATGAGACAGCCAGAGAAGACAGATAAGACAGGGAGGACACAGAAAAGAGAGAGACACAAGGGAGAGACAGAAAAAGAGAGCCACAGAGGAAAAGACATTAACCCAGCACAACACCGACCTCGCACAGCACTGACCCCGCACAGCACTGACCCCGCACCACACCGACCCTGCACCGCAGCGTACTGCCCACGCACCACACCTGCCCCGCACCGACCCTTATCTGCACCAACCCCTGCAAAACACAGGATCCAAATGAACAGGCAAAAAAGGGAGTGTGAAGCCAGCCTAACCTGAAGACAGCTCAGAGTCCGAATCTGGTTGAAGGACTATGTCTTCACCATCTGAGTCAGAAGGGTTTGTGTTGCTCAGAATTAGTTCCAATGCCTCTTCAATGGTGTGCCTTCTCTCCATTTTCTTTCCCGTGAACAGCACATAAAGCTGCATGCAAATTTGCTAATGCAATGAAGCTGGGGGGGTGGGCAGACACTCAGGAGCAGCTTACATTCTTTGGGTAGGGACACACTTCAGTTCCTGCTCAGTTTTCCTGATCAGTGTCCATCCAGTTTGTGTGCCAAAACCAGGAGTGACTCCAAAACCCAGAACAGGTGTCAATCTTTCAAGATTTCGGCAAAAAGCGGTCTGTGCTTCTGCAAAACAACGGACATGTCTCTGTGTGGAGCAGACGGACACGCATGTGCTCCAGACAGAAACAAAGTTTGTGCGGAAATATGGACGTGTGAATGAGGCCATTGGGGAACATGTGTCCCATATGTCCGTGCCTACGGCATGTGTCAGCACAGACACCACATGTGCCGGAAGCACAGATGTGTGAATCAGCCCTAATGGGGCCGTCACACGGGGTGATGATTCCCGGCGATGTGCGGGCGATCACTGACACATGCGGACATGTCACCGGCGAACGTCTGTGAAGGATCGCCTCAGAACCAGCCAGTAGTTCAGAGGCGATTCCCAGGCGAGGCAGGGAGCTATACTTTCTATAGCTCCCGTCACCTGAGACATCGCTATTGCCGCGTCACACACGCATCCCAGGCTAGTTGGGAAATCTCTGAACTGAAAAACACTGAATCATCGCCGAACCATCGCCCAGTTACACATTGCGACGCTCAGGTGATGTCGCAGTATTTCTTTATTGTTTATTCCATAAAAACAGGCGGTTATGCAGGGGTGGAGGAGGGAGGATTAGGGTCAAAACGGCCCGTTGTTGCGACCCCCATCCTTCCTCCACCACCCCTGCATAACCGCCTGTTTTTATGGAATAAACAATAAAGAAATACTGCTGAAACCTGCCCGGTGAGTTGCTGCCATTCTCTGGATGACTGTATCTTCTCTGCACCAACCCCTGCAAAACACAGGATGCAAACGAACAGACAGAAAAAGGCACTGTGAAGCCAGTATCTCTTTCTTGTGAGCAGCATCCCCCACACTCAGGAATAGCTTGCATCCTTTTGTTTACACACTCTTATCTTGGATAATTCCCCTGCAGATTCTTCAGGCAAGAGCACATTTACAAATGAAAGGATGCTAATTGAGGTGTCAATATGGACTGAGGGTCATTTGACCCTCTCTCAGGACTTCAGGGGGGATCTTGAAATTACCGGGACTTCTAGTGTTAGATCAACATTTTTGTGGTAAAAATTTATTTTTTTATTTTTACAGCTCAATGTTATTGTCATAACCTCAGCCACGGGGCCGGTCTCTCATAGACAGGGCGATTGGTGCCTATCACATGGTTCTATGTGCCTCACCAGCTCTGTCCTTGCTGAACAGGGAGATCGGTGCCCATCACAAAGCACCGCTAGGTCTGCTTACCCTTAGGCTATGCCTTCCACTGTTCACCCTGCCTGTGATTCCATGCAGCCATGTGCTTCCTCTTGGTAGGTGTAATGAGAATGTTCTTAGGCAGCGTACACCGCACCCTGAAAACATTTACAGAGACAGTACTCCTGTTCCCTATTAGGTCTCTCAGCATGAGTGCTGAGCTGCTCTGTGTATAAAATGCATCCTTCCCTTATGGGAGGTGTCTGGGCAACATGTTCATTCCTTTGGAATGTTGCCAGTGTCTAGATCGCAATCCTTAAGTTCTCGGTACTAAGAAGACTGTTGCTTATTGAGCTCTCCATTATTCTGATGTCTCTGTCTCCACAGAATCCTCTGCTGGCAGTTTGTTATCCTGGATATTCTGGATCTCACCTCAGGCTGTCCAAGCCTCTTTTGAGTGGCACAGGACTTTTCTGATTCCTCTACCTGCTGGATCAGCCTTTCAAGGATCGTACGGAGTTCCCAGGATTCTCCCTTACAACAGAACCAGCGTCCCGCAATCTTACCATTTCTTCTGCTTCGGTCTGTATGAGACATTATGGGAGCAGGTGAAGTAAAAGATCTGTCAACTCTTCGAACCTTACCACGGCACTTTAAGGTATACCACAACTGTGATCCAAGCAGCCTCCAGGTACGTGGCATCGACCAGGTCCACCTGGGTGCTAGAGGTGGTGACCTAAAAAAAGCACTGGCCCAACTGGAGGCTCGCTGGATCTATAGACTTGGCACCTTAACGCCTGGAGGTCTGAACGACTGAGTTTTTCCCCGTTCCTTTAATATGCTCTCATGCGGTGTCGGTCTAGTTCTATGTTGCTATAGTTTCACCCAACCCTCCCCTCCATTTTTGCCCCGTAACCATTCAGGTCTCATGGTCCTTGCCCGTGATGTGTTACTTAATTGACAGGGCCTATTTTTCCTGGGGGGGTCTGGGATAACCCCTTTGGTATGCCAGTATATTTATTATTATTTTTATGGCTGACTCGACTATTCCTTGTTTCAACCTCTCCATATCCCTTTATTACACGGTGTGACTCGCCGTCTGGCATTTTGCATTTAGGGTTCCCACCTGTCTCCTCCGGTGGCTTGGTTTGTGTGGGTCCTGATTGGAAGCCTCCTATAGATGATCGGTAGTGACTCCATTTTATTGATCCTTGTTTTACCTTGCTCTCGTTTTTTAGTCCCCGATAGGTGCCTTTTGTCCCCATACTAATTGAGATTTTATTGGTCTGCTCAATAGTATTTTCTTCACCTGCCCTCTTTATATGGTCTGCATTTTAATTTGTATGTCTTTTTATCTCACTTTAGTCACTTTTTACTTGGAGCTGCTAAATATGAGATACCGTGGAGCAGGACGCCATGCTCTGTTTTTCTCGCCTGTTTGGATATGAAGCATTCATGGAAAGCCTGGATGACACCAATTGAATGGACTGACTGATTGTTTTATTGTGTACTCTAATGCTATTGATGATGTTTATTCTGCTTGTAAAAATCTGAACTAATGTAGGTCTAGATAGTCTGGTCAGTAGTAAATGGTGCCCCTTCTCCTATTATTCTTTGTGGGTTAGTATTTTGTGCTGCCCGGCGGTTAATAGGTTAAAACTACCACCGCCGGCCAGCGTTGTAAATATTACCTTCCCACACTGCGGGCGGTGACCTACTGCGCATGCGCACAGCGTCGCGGTCATGTGATTGTGACGCGGCCAGTGAGGGGCGGTGCAGGAACTAAGACGTCACTGAGAGGATTTCCTCTACCCTGCATCCGCTCCTGGCCGCATTCCTGATCACCGCTGACGAGCGGCAGATGCGCGGCATGCGCAGACAAGGTGGTTACCCCCACCCTCCCCTGTCCTGGTCTCTATATATAGCATACCAGCCTATGTCACACTCACCCCACAGCACCCTGAGGAAGGACGGAAACACGTGTCGGGGCTCCTCCCTGACACGACTGGCACTGTCATAGGAACAACTGGGTATGTTTATTTAATCTGCTGTTATCCTGCATTATGCATTATGCACTGTATTTCTCAGACCCTCAGAAGAGTTATACAAACACTATATTAGATTGTAACGCTGCCCCCTCTGAGAAGTCTGAGATAAGCCCATTGTATACAATGTGACTTGCGATGTTTATGTGTATTTGCAGGTTTTGCACAGAATTGATGTCTTAGCCCCCCTGTTTCCCTTGATGTGACTCCCCTGCCACTTGTGTTGGTTTTTTCTCCCTCATATCCCCATCTGTATCCACGTTACCGTGTTATTGGATGTAGCCTGTTGCAAAAATATATGTCACTGTTTTTGAATAAATATAGCAATTTGCTTTTGCAAAAACTGGTGTCCATCCTTGTAATTCATATACCTTTAACATTAGCCTCTCTTGTTCTATACGGTCTGTATGAGTCATACCTCTGATCCTGGATTTATGGCATTTAGACCTACTGGAACTGTGACGGGTTTATTCCTGTATAGGGGTTACCTCACCGGTTGCTCCTCCAAGAGAGTTTGGTGTCATGATCCAGAAGGTCCTCTCCTCAGTCACTTTTCCTTTTGTTAACCCTTTCCTTAATAAATATCCTTACTTTACTCACTCTCCAGTCTCTTGCTGTATCAGGTATTCAGCTGCCTCTACTTCACCAGTGGCTCAGTGTGTTCACTTTACACCTCCACACCCTTTGGGCGTAACAGTTATAAAGTTCTGTGAAGCACTTGAGGGTTAAAAGTGTTCACAAAATATCTAGATAAGTTCCTTGGGAGGTCTATATTCCAAAGTTTGTGGGAGAGCTCCACTCTTTAGGCACCTCAGGGGCTCTCCAAACGTGAGTGCACTGCCAATTCCAGACAATTTTCCAGTAAAAAGTCAAATGGCGCTTCTTTCTTTACAAGCCCGACAGAGCACACAAAAATGGTTTTATGCCAAATATGGGGTATCATAGTACTCAGGAGAAATTGGGTAACAAATTTTGTGGTCTATTTTATGCTATTGCCTTTGTGAAAATGAAGAAATTTAGGCTAATAAAAATTTTTGAGGAAACAATGTACTATTACATTTTCAATGCTCAACGCTATAAAATTCTGTAAAGTACCTGGGGGTTTAAAGTTCTCACCACACATCTATATAAATTCTTTGGGCATCTAGTTTCCAAAATGGTGTCACTTGTTGGGGGGTTCCATTGTTTAGGCACATCAGGGGCCCTCCAAATATGATAAAGGTGTCAGCTAATGATGTCAGCCAATTCTCCATTCAAAAAGTCAAATGGCGCTCTTTCCCTTCCAAGCCCTGATGTGCACACAAATAGTGGTTTCCCTCCACATATGGGGAATCAGCTGACTCAGGAGAAATTGCACAACAAATTTTGGGGATCTATTTTCTTCTGTTACCCATGTAAAAATTCAATATTTGAGGCTAAAGTAACATTTTTGTTGCAAATAGTCAAATTTTAATTTTTTTCCTTCCACATTGCTTTAGTTCATGTGAATCTGAGGGGTTATTAAACTTCTTTAATGCGGATTTGAGTACTTTGAGGGGTGCAGTTTTTAGAATGGTGTCACTTTGGGTATTTTCTGTCATATACAAGTAAATATGATGTGGTCCCTAAAAAAAAAATGTGTGTTTGTAAAATTTGTTGGAACTTGAGAAATTGCTGATAAACTTTGAACTTTGAACCCTTTTAACTTCCTAATAAAAAATAAATTGTTCCAAAATTTGTAATGATGTAAAGTGGACATGTGGGAAATGTTATTTATGAACTATTTTGTGTGATATAATTTACTGGTTTACCGATATAAAACTTCAAAGTTTAAAAATGGCAAAATTTTCACCAAATTTCCAATTTCTTTTATGAATAAATGCAAAAAATATTGACCTAAATTTACCACTACAATGAAGGCCAACATGTCATGAAAAAACAATCTTGTAATCACTGAGATCCAGTGAAGCGTTCCAGAGTTGTAACCTCATAAATTGACACTGATCAGAACTGAAACAAAAAATGGCCTGGTCATTAAGATAACAGGCTCAGAGGTGAAGGGGTTAAAGGGGTATTCCCATGAACAAAGTTAATTTCAAAGATCTTTTTAATCAGTAGATTTTGAAATAATAATAAGCTCCACAATTAAATCTGTTTAAAAAAATGTTCCAGTGCTGAGATAATCTTATATATGTGTCCCTGTTATGTTCTGTGTATTGGATGTGTCTGACTATACAGGGACATGGTCTGATCACACCAAATCTCTTGGGCAGGGGAAGATGCAAGAGAGCATGAAGACATTATATCACAGGATGATAGCTTGCATGAGGTAAAAGATTTCAGGCCTTGTCCCTGTATGGTCAGACACATCCATTACACAGTACATAGCAGGGACACATACATAGGATTTTGCAAAATGGGGTAGAGCCGGGCAATGACCTGTAGCAATTTTTTCTGTACTTGTTCACAAAGGTGGCATCGTTATTCGGTGGTGCTCTGCTGGAAATTGACAGTCCATACAAAAGTAATGAGTAGGCAGGAAGCAGCACTCACTAGGAACGTTGTTCCCAGGACCCGTGGAAGCGCTACTAAGCGCAAAATGGTGTCCTGTCACCCCCCTCCCTGCACTGTAACCCCATGGAATTACAATAAAGAGCCTAAACCGCAAAGATGTCTGAGTGAATGCCGCTTCCTGCCTACATATATAAGATTATCTCAGCACAGGAGATGTGGCATGATCAGACCATGTCCCAGTACGGTCAGACACATCCACTACACAGTACGTAACAGGGACACATAGATTATCTCAGCACAGGAGATGGTATGATCAGTCCATGTCCCTGTACAGTCAGACATGGCCATTACACAGTACTTAGCAGGGACACATATATAAGATTATCTCCGCAAAGGATCATTTTCTTTAAGCATCCCATTGTGGAAATTATTATTATTATTTTTCCAAGATCTATTGATTAAAATGAACTGTGTTCTATGTTCATAGAAATAGTATTTAAAAGGGTTTTCTTATGAACAATTTCTACAATTCTGACAAGACTAAGTTGCATAGAACATGTCTTTACCCATACTATGAAAGTAAGGTTCATAATCTAACTTTCATTACAAATCTTCAGTTTTACTCAAATTACTTGATGCAAAAATGAATATACCAATATCAAAAATTACTACATCTTGTATTTTGCATAACCTCCATGATTTTTCTGAACAACACCAAGTGCTCTAGGCGTGGAATGAACAACCTGGTGACATAATGTAACCTCTTTTTCCACTCTTCAACAATGATCTCTTTTATCTCCTGGATGCTGGATGGAGAGTGATGCTCAACTTGTCTCTTCAGAATTCCTGTAGGTGTTTCAGTTAAATTCAGATCAGGAGACTTACTTCACCATTGACTTACTTTAATCCTGTTCTTCTACAGAAATGCAACATTGGCTTTAGATGTGTGTTCTTTGACATGGTAAAAAAGTACATGTCTACCAAGGGCATGGATTGATGTAAACATCTCTTTAAATACAAATAAATTCAGTACATCTGTGAATTCATGATACCATCACTAAAATGTAGCTCCCCAACATAAACAACACTCATGCAATCTTACATAAGGACATTGATGCCACCTTGTTTCACTGAAGGCACCAGGTGCCAACATGTTCTTCAATCCGGAAGCAGGGTCACTTGATTTCAATGACAGGAACCGGGAAGTCCTCAGTCCAATTACAATCACAGACGCTGGCACAATGGGCGGGGGCACAACATCGAATCACAGATGCTGTCACAGAGAGTGGGTATCTGTGATTGGCTGTTGGAGGCAGGGTTCAGTGTATACAGAGGAAGTTAGGTGGGACCTGGAAGCAGTGTGCCTGCAGCAACAGAAACTGGTAAGTATAATGCTGCTGATTTAATCACTCTGTTTCTTCCTTCTACAGCCCTCCGTAGCCACCATTTTATAAAAATAAAGTCTCTTTTTGGGGATCGGGTTCAAGTTCGGGACAAGTCCGTCCTGAACCTGGACTTTAAAAAAAGTCCATCTGGATTCACCTGGACTTCTGTGGGTTCACCCATCTCTATTAGCAACCAATTTGCATCAAATTATCATCTTGCACTGTGGTTGATATAAGCTGATAAGGACGCGCCTCTGGGACCACCTACTTGAATGCAGCTAGCAAATCATGATTTTCTTGTTTAAGTGGTTAAAAAGCAGCAGTCTTGGACACCCGGCTGCACAAGGAATTGCAACAGGGCCCATTCACTTGAACAGAGCTGAGCTATAGTTTCATGCAGGTGGCTTGGTGGCACTATACAAAGGAAACATTGAAAATGGTCAAATCTGGGAAGTCAGGAATGGTGAGATGTTAGATTCCCAAGGACCAGGGGCGGAACTACACTGGTGCAGCCGGTGCAGCTGCACCAGGGCCCCGACCGGTTAGGGGGCCCCTTCAAGCCTGGAGGGGGCCCCCAGCCGACCCCCACAAGCCGCGGGAGAGCGCGGCTCTCAGCGCGGCTCTCCCAGCCGACCCCCACAAGCCGCGGGAGAGCGCAGCTCTCAGCGCGGCTCTCCCAGCCGACCCCCACAAGCCGCCGTCACCAGGCGGGAGAGCGCGGCAGGACCAGGCGGGAGAGCGCGGCAGGACCCCTCCGGTCCACACCTGCACCAGGGCCCCCGGGGGTGACGGTCCGCCCCTGCCAAGGACTATAGAGTTATAGCATCTTCTTGCAATATGCAATTACTTTATGAGATGAGAAATAAACCTTGAAGCACAGCACCTATAAATCATTAGTTGTTTGTGTAATGCAGGGATGTTCCTCCACATGAGAAATGTTATCTTTTACTGACCAGAAATTGAGAGGTTTCTAAATTGCTAAATTAGACAAATCCTTTAAATATCAATTTAGGCAATAGCTGTTTGTTAGAGTTTATAAAAGAAGACTTCCAATTAATAAGGTTTGATGGGAGATGAAATTGTGGCACATAAATATTCATATCATACAGTAATAACACTGACCTTACAAAATAATATATCTTTTGCTACAAATAACTTTTCTATGTAAATCAAGTAGTCTGTATATTACCACTGAGCCGGGGCTGATTGCAGTTTTCAGCTTCATGCTGTCCCCCAAGCTCATGAAATGCAGTGGTGCACTAATGCTGTTATCTAGTGATAACAGCTATTAGCCGGTAAAACATTGGAAACATTAACACATTAGATCCAGGAACACAAGGGTGCATGTGCACATAGTAGTGACAACCCCGCAGACGGGAACCACGTGGCAAAAAATGCCCAAGGTTTTACCATGATTTTTGCAATTTTGTTTTTGGCCATTCAATGGACACAAGTGCAGCTCATAACCATGTGTATAACCAGTATGTCCACCCTATGGGGGAGTTGGCTAAACGCATATGGCTGAAAATCCACCCGTAGGCAGTAGCTGCATGCATTAAGAAGCCAAACCAAAGGTTTTTGGCCCTTCAGTTGGACAGAGCTTTGATTCACCAGATGCCTTGTATGGTCTCACCCTAAGGGTTTGTTCACAATGTGCGTTTTTGATCCATTTTTTTGTGCTGTTTTTGTAGAATTGTCAGAAGCAAAACTGAATCAGTTTTTTGGAAAAAAAGAACAGAACCAAAACACATCACGTTTTTGATGCGTTTTTGCTGAATTTTTGTAACTTGATTTTCATTACGACGGTGTCAATGGAGAAAACACTGGAGAAAACGGATCACTAATTGACATGCTCGTTCTTTTTCTGGATACGTTTTCTGCCCCAAAAATGGACCAGTAAAAAGCACAGGATTTCTGAATACTCATTGACTTTTCTGGGCATCACAGGAAGTGATCTGTTTTTCATGCAAAAACGTATCGCAAAAAGACAGATGAAAAATTGATAGTGTGAACATGGCCTAAGAGTTTTGACTAATGGGTCAATACAATCGTTAAACTATTACTGAATTCAAATTGTTATGTCTATGGTTATTTTCCAAAACAAGCCTTATCCCTCACTACCTTTTATTCAGTAACTCATTTGAAATAATATAGCAGATCATTTCACGCTTCTGAACTATCAAGTGGAAATCGGTATGGTTTTACCCTTTCACTAATACTGTTTTCATTGAAATGTTGACACAAACATCATCAAAGTAGAGATTAGGTGAAAGGGTCATTGAAAAATGTTACAATAGCCTCATTTTAATCCCTAGCATAAATGTGTGTGTATTGGTATCAACATTGAATAATTAAACAAGGATAAGACAAAGTGAATAGGAAATGCAATGTTCCATCTGCTGCGCTTGTTCACCTGCACACCCGCGGCACCTGCCATTCCCTCTCAGCTGTTTCCTAAAAGCTTTGAGTCTCATACAAGCCAACAATCTATATTGAATTCCCAAGAGTTTATTAGAAAAACAGCAACATGTAACACAAAGCCAGCGGTGAAACTCAATGCCAGTGGCCAGGTCATTCTATCAATATTGGCGCTTACTTTGTAGCATTCGCTTCTTTTCTAAAAAGAAAAATCTAATGCCAAAGTTCTTTTGGTCTCGGCCTCCTGTTCTGTCAGTCAGATCTCGCATATTTCAGCATAGCGGAGAATGAAAATCATACCATCATAAACAAATGCAAGGAACAGAAAAACATATTTCATAGAAAAATCAATATAATTTTTTGATAAATCACTAGTAAGGTAATGAAAACTATAATGTAATGTATATTAACAATGATCGTCCAGCTGTTGTATTCATGTCGCATATTGCTGTTTTTTTCCTTAAATGTAATCTGTCATGAAAAATCATCATTAACCTGTAGATATGGGGTAAATCTGCAGTTTAATAGCATTTGGAACCTGACCGACGCCTACATGTTGAATCCCGCTGCCGGGAGGAAATTAACTTTAATACATCATTATGCTCAGTGCGCATGCTCAGCAATCCTACCTGATGGCTTTGGCCTTCTGGGCATGCGCACTGAGCATAATGAAGCTGCTCAGTGCACTCCGGAAGACTTCACAAGGCGCGGATGCTGAAATGACGCCGGAACGGCCCTTGTTGGGCCCACAAGGGTCTGGGGACTCAGATCTCGGGCGGTTGGGTGCAAGGATGTCACGGGTGGTCAGTGCCAAAGCCTGTGCCATTGGGGTGACAATAAAAAGGGGTAATTTACAGGGAGAAAATTTTATAGGTTAATGTTGTGACGCCACCTATAGATCCGGTGATGGCTCCTGCGCTGCAGGGGCCTCCGGCAAGGTGTTATGGCTCCCTACAGGTGGAGTGGGGTCCCCAGGGCTGTATGGGTAGAATGGTGGAATAGGGTAGCGCAGTCTTTGCTGTGTGGAACAGGCTGGAAGGATAGACACACAAACAAGAAAGTCTTTTTCTGTACCTTTACTGGTGGTTTGCAGGTACACTTCCAGGGTTGAAGGATGCACTCCGGGATTTCCACACCGAGTCGGCTATTGGCCTTCTTGTCCTGCTGCCTTGTCCTGAAGTCTGGTGTGTGTGGAACCAGGCCTGACCTATCTTGTCTCTCTCACACCTGTGTTGCTGCACTGAGGGCTCTCACTTGGCTATTGCTACCTCCTCTGCGGCTCCTGGCTCTCAAATGGGGAGTGCTGTGGGTATTCGGGAAGCAAAGCTTCCGTGGTGTACTGGGATTCTCTGATGGGCTAATCTCTCCCTTGGAGACTCGGACTCCGGTGTCCAGAGTTCTTTTGGGGTGAGCTGGTATGGCTCCTCTGCCCACGCTGTACTGTTACTCACCTCTGCCTTTCATCTTCACTCTCTGGAACTCACACTGGCTCTGGCGGTGCACTGGTTTTGGGCCTAGCACGGCTCCGGTAACCAGTTTTGCTCACTAGGCTCTGAGCTGATCTTCACAGTTCTCCTAGTGACTGCACACTCTGGCTAACTCCTCCCCCAGCACCTGTATTTATAGGGGATCTGGCTTAACAGCAACCAGTGGTGCTCCCCCTACAGGCCTGGAGTGGAAGATGTTATGTGTATGTGGGTACCAGATGTAGAAATCCCTTGGTGTACTAGTTGGTCCTGTGGCTACCTGTCACAGGGCTCTACACATGCACACAGAGGGGGGAGATTTAAATCGGAGCCAAGAGCGTGTGAGGGAAATCTATGATCACGCCTGGTGGGGCGTGATGAGTGCAGCAAGGGGTGGAAATAGACCGCCGGAGCCAGCCAATGTCAGTTTACGGACTTGGACTGGAAGGCTCATTTTCATGAAAATATGTAAGTTAATATTTCATTTTTTACAGACATTATAGTGTAATTTTAGGTCAGAGGGGAATGGTTAGGAATGAGCTAGGAAGGTGCAGAGACAAGTAATGATAGTTTAGGAGGCTAAAACGAGCTGACAGATTCCATTTACTGACCAGACCACAAAATTAACACTGGTCAGAAGTGGAATACTTGAAGTTATACTGTAACTCTGAAACATTTTAATGGATCCAAGTGATTCTAAGAATATTTTTTCATGAAATATCGTACTTCATCATAGTGTACATTTAGTACAATAATTTTTACATTTACTTGTGAAAAAATCTGAAGTTTAACAAACATGTTTAAAATTTCGCAATTTTCAAACTTTTGAACTTTTACTCCCTTAAACCAGAGAGTAATGTCACACAAAATAGTTAATAAAAAACATTTCCCACATGTCTACTTTACATTAGCACAATTTTTGAAACATGTTTTTTATGAATTATTTATAAGGGTTCAAAGTTTATCAATAATTTCTCATTTTTACATCAAACTTTACAAAACCATTATTTTAGGGACCACATGACATTTAAAGTGACTTTGAGAGGCCTATGTCATAAAAAATACACAAAGTGACACCATTTCAACAACTGCACCCCTCACACTGCTCAAAACCAAATTCAAGAAGATTATGAACCATTCAGATGCTTCACAGAAATGAATGTAATGTGGAATGAAAAAATAAATAAATGTACAATTTACATAAAACTGCTACTTTTGTTTTCCATTTTCGTTTTTTTCCTCCCCTTCTTCCAAGAGCCATAACTTTTTTACTTTTCCATCAATATAGACATATGAGGGCTTGTTCTTTGTGGGACAAGTTGTACTTTCAGACAAAATAATTTATTTTACCATATAGTGTACAGAAAAATGGGAACAAAATTCTAAGTGCAGTGAAAGTGCAAAAAAAATGTTTTTTTTTTATTCACCATGTTTAATATATGATATGATATGCCGGTATGATGCCTCATGTTGGTAAGAGTTCGTAGATGCCAAACATGTATACTTTTACTGGTATCTAAGTGGTGAAAAAAATTCAGGAGTTTGAAAAAAAAAGAATTTATCTTTTTGCACCATGTTCTGTGACCCGTAGCGTTCTTATTTTTTGGGATATGGGGCTGTGTGATGGCTTATTTTTTGTGTCTTGAGCTGACGTTTCTAATGATAACATTTTTGTGTAAATGCGCTGTTTTGATCGCTCATTATTACATTTTATTATAATGTCGCGGAGACCAAAATAACTGTTTTGGGGTTTGGCCCTTTTTGTTCATTATGCAGTTTACAAATCTGATTAATTGATTTATAATTTGATAGATCGGGTGTTTTTAAATGCAGTGATA
This sequence comes from Allobates femoralis, assembly GCA_033576535.1. Taxonomy (NCBI): domain Eukaryota; kingdom Metazoa; phylum Chordata; class Amphibia; order Anura; family Aromobatidae; genus Allobates; species Allobates femoralis. The sequence continues at coordinate 139,744,902 of JARQOC010000004.1, read as the reverse complement.
CCAAATATGTGTATTTACATATATATATATAAATATATATATTTTTATTTTGAATGGGGCAAAAGGAGGTGATTTCAACCTTTTGTGTTTTTTTTTCATATTTTTAAAAGCTTTATTTTTTAATTTATTCTTTATTTTACAGTGCCCCATAGGGCGCCACAGTGCTGCACAGTCAGATCGCTTGTGCTATGTCTTGATGAGCTGCAACACATCAGCACATAGCACAAATTATCACTTTCTGTGGTTGTAAGCACTTGCCAACCACTCACAGGAAGTGATCCCTGATAGCCCGGGGTCCTGCAGTGAGCCCAGAGGCTATCAGGTGACACATGGAGATCCTGCGATCTTATCGCAGGATCTTCGATTTCAGCGCAGAACGGTGCAGACCATGCTGCGGCACTTTTCAGTGAATGACAGCGCGATCCAAAGGGTTAACAGCAATGATCAGATCGCAAATCCAATCAGTGCTGGTAGCCCCACATCTCAGCTGATGTGATCAGCTGAGATGTCGGGGAAATGATGTGAGCTCACCGCCGAAGCTCACATCAAGGAAAAGGAGCTGACCTAGGGATTAAAAATAAAAAAAAATGAAATAGTTCACTAGGAGGTCTCTTGACGAATCTTAGTATTTTAGCATATGAGGGCATCCCCAGGCACTTTACCAGGGCACAGACATGCAGTTATCTCAGGGAGATCCCTGCAGGTCATAATCCGCAAATCACACAGTGGGCATGTGCGATCCATGGTAAACTCCAGAGCAGGCACAGTGCTGCTAGGAGAGTTTACCATGGGCAATACTTGCCCACTGTGTGACCCAAAGATATTGACCTGCAATGACCTCACTGTGGTCATTACATGTTAGTCTCCTGTCAGAGACTGCTCTGCTCATACGTCAACCATCTTCCAAAAAGAAGACTGGAAAGGGGAGGGCCATGGAAGAATCAAAGGGGCCACAGGTACAGAGAAGACAAGTTGGGGGATTAGAGTGGACAGGGGGGGAGGACAGGATATTTATCTCCCATTTGACATTTCAGATGGGAGAGAAATAAAGATGACGTGGAAGTTACTCTGTGTGTGCCGGTACCAATGTGATCTTGAAGGGCGGGAGGGGAATTTCATGGTACTGGGGGACTGAGGGGAACAGTGGAACAAGGGATAGCATTTCTTTTAATCTGACATGTTTAATGATATCAGATTGGAGAGAAATCCAGAGGAGACTGCTGTTGCAGCGTACGCCAGAGCTATTTTGCAAGCTAAGGGTGATCTTGGTAAACATTGGAGTACTGAGGAAGGGGAGGGGCTTTTAACCTCTCTGTGTTCCTGTCCCCCAATAGGGCGTGGACGACATCCTCCAATGCTGTCGTGGAAGGCTCCAAGAAAAGGAATTACCGGTAAGGACTAATTCAGTTTTTGCAAGCTCCAGAGGATGGGTGGGAGGTTTACAGCACCAGGGTACCTTGGGGCACCGGGGGAGGACATTTCTCTGTCATCTAACATGTTTGATCATGTCAAATGACAGCGAAATAATTTTTTCTCCATTCGCCTTCCACGACAGCATTGGAGGATGTCGTCCACGCCCTATTGGGGGACAGGAACACAGAGAGGTTAAAAGCCCCTCCCCTTCCTCAGTACTCCAGTGTCTTCCTGTCCCCCTTGGGGCATGGAGAGGTTCCAGTGCTGTCAGGCCGGCAGAGGCAGCATTGGGGTGTACTTACAGCCGGGCCAGGGATGGACGTCGGGGGCGGCCTCCTCCTCCTTCTCGGGGCTCCCGTGGTGGGACCATCTGGCCTTCCTGCGTCCTACGGGGCAAAGCAGGCCGTGTATTGCAACGCCGGAGGCCTGTTCAGCTCTCCGGCGTCTCCCTCCTCCAGCTGCGGTCCCTGGGGCATGCATCAGAGGTGCCGCGGAGGCACTTCCGGTTTCGGGTGTGGCACTTCCGGTCCCGGGATGGCACTTCCGGTTTCGGGCGACGGCTCCTGTAAGGGCTGTGGCAGGCTGGGCGCGGCTCCAGGGAACCCAGCAGGACTTTCGCGCGCTACTGCCCGCGGCCGGTGACCAGGAGGAGGGAGGGAACAGGAGTTCCTCGTTGGGGGCACGGTACTTCTGGATAAGTACCCGCCGGAAGCTACACCCAGGTAAGGCTGATCCCTGAAACATGGAGGGTGATAGGCTTCCACCTCTGCTTCTGCAGAGCCCAGCATTCCCCCAGCTCATGTAAGTGTTTCTGGGGGTGGTCACAAGGGGTCGAGTTATTTAGGCCCTGCACTCACACTGGGACCCCTTCTCTTCCCTTTTTGTCTATAGGGAGACGAGGGCCGTCTGTGGAAAGGAGCAATAATGGGGCTGCGGCAAAAAATTCCCTCTTCCTACAACAAGGTGTCGACCATGACTGACAGGGTTGTCAGGATGGACTCCCCATCCCTGCTGGAGGAGCTCCAATCCATTAGGGAAGAGGTGCAGGCTTGTATCTCGGCACTGCGGGGTTTTGCTGCAGCTTCCGGGCCTTCCCCTCCGTAAGAGAGGAAGCTCCAGGATTGTGACTCTGTGGATCTCATGGAGGCTGGCCAGAGCTCAGCTTTAGAGGACGGCGAGGATATTGCCGCTGTTGCCTCTGTCCAGACACGAGAATCTGGACACTACTATTTTTCCACGGAGTCCATGGGTGCATTGGTGGACACTGTCCATTGTACCATGGGAGTAGAGGTGGTGGAAACCCCTTCTTCTGTGCAGGACTGAATGTTCAGAGGCCTGAAGGCTAAGCGGCTCACCCCATCCGAGTGGATTGGAGGGTGATGACTTTTTCTGGGAGGTCCCGAAGGTGGATATCCAGGTGGCCAGGGTAGCAATCAGCTGCCATTGTAAACCCATTGTGCATGCCCTTGACACTCTGTTAAATGAGAGACCCAATGGAAATCTCTATGGAAGTCTCTATAAAGTCAATGGGACTTCTAACATGAAGGTCTATGGCAGTATTCCATTTGGGAAGCTTAGCATATAAGACCGCGTTGCCTTTTGAAGATTCCTCCCGGTTGAAGGACCCCCTCGTTTGTAAAATGGAGAGTGTCCTCAATAAATCCTGGGAGGCGGCAACTATGTCTTTAAATGTGAACATTTCCTCTACATGTGAGCAGGTCTGTCTTTAAGTGGCTCACCGAGCTGGGAGAATTCCTCCTGCAGGGTACTCCCAGGGAGGAGCTTTGGACTCCATTCCACTTCTGAGACGTGCTACGGGCTGATGCCTCTGCTGAGTCGTTCCGCGTTGGCGCCAGGTGCGCAGTGTTGGCTAACACAGCTCTCAGGGCAGTGTGGCTTACGATGTGGAATGGGGAGGTCACGTCAAAGCTCCAGCTGTGTTTGGCTCCCCTTGCAAAGGGCATTGGATGACATCCTGGAAAAGGTGTCAGACCGGAAAATGTGTCTCCCGGAACAGGAGCCCTTTCGGAGGCAGTCCTTTTGGCCTGAGCGCAGCCAACTCTCCCAGTCTAAAGGGAAGGGTAAGTCTGGTCGCTGGGCATTCCAGTACGGGGACAAGACCCGTAATATCTTGCTCCCCCAGCAGCGGCATCACCAGCCGCCCATAAACAAGGCCGCCTTCCCCATTGCGGGGCGGCTCCTGCGGTTTCTGCCACAGTGGCAAGCAATCTCCTTGTGCCCTTGGATCCTCTCGACCATTTGGGAGGGTCTACGCTTGGAATTCGAGAGCCAGCTCCTCCATGTCTTCGAGTCCTCTCCCTTCCTCAGGGAGACTCTCGCACAGTATTTCTTGTCGGGTCTGCGACACCTGTTGGATTCGGGTGTGGGGTCCCCAGTTCCTCCTGGAGAGGAGGGCCAGGGGCGCTACTCCAGGTTATTGTGGACCTCCAGAACGCGTATTCTCATGTCCCCATTCACCCGTCCCACAAGCGCTTTCTGCGATTCACGATCTCTTGGGCAGGCGGGACGGTCCATTCTTGGCTTAATGTGCTGCCCTTTGGGATTTCGTCGGCCCCAGAGGTTACCAAACTCATGGGGGAAGCAATCACATTCATCCAGACCCAGGGGATATGTGTGCTTCCCTATTTAGACGACATGTTGGTGGTAGCTTCTTCGGCAGTGCTTCTGCGCACAAAGGTCTCCAACACATTGGAGATTCTTCAGTCCCTGGGATGGGTACCCAATCTTCAAAAATCGGAACGGGTGCCTGCAACCCGACGTCAAATTTTGGGGGTCTTGCTGGCCTCCAGACAGACCTCGTTTCTTCCTGCGGCATATCAGCTTTTGCGCCGCGTGAATCTGACCCGCTTCCGGGCAAGGGGGTCGACCTCCTTGCAGGAAGCAATGTCCCTGTTAGGGGCCATGTCGGCCTGCATTCAGTCAGTAACATGGGCTCAGGCTCCTTCCCGACTGCTCCAGGAACACATACTGAGTTCTTGGGACAGACGTCAGGATTCCTTAAACTCGCGGGTCCGGACCCCGGGGCGGGTGGTAACCTCGCTTTCCTGGGGATGAATCCCAGACACCTTCCTGTGACCTCCGTTCCCACTGATGCCAGCGGTTCCGGTTGGGGTACGATGGTAGTTCGCACACCCTTCCAGGGGATTTGGAGTCGCTCGGTCAGTCGCCAGTCTTCAAACTTCTGGCAGTGGAGGAAGCGCTTCTTGCTGCAGCTCACGTTCTCCGGGGTCATCATGTCAAGGTCCTGTCAAGACAACGTGACTACGGTTGCTTTCTTGCGGTACCAAGGCGGTACTCGTGGCTTACACTTGCAGGGGCTGGCAAGACTGTTCTTTTTGTGGGCAGTACGCCATCTTCTCTCCTCCTCGGCAGTACATCTGAAGGGAATGGTCAATGTACAGGCAGATTCTTGAGCCGCACGGAGGTCCACCCAGGAGAATGGTGCCTCCATCCGGAAGTATTTCGCTCTCTTACGGACAGGTGGGGTGTCCTTTCGATCGACCTGTTTGCTTCGGGCTCGAATACAAAGGTGCCAACCTTTTTCTCCCTGACGCGGTCGGACCATCCTCGGGGGCTGGACGCTTTTGCCCATCCCTGGGACTTCCGGTTGGTGTATGCATTTCCTCCAATCCCACTACTTCCCAAAAACGTTGCAACGGATTCGGGCGGAGGGGGTGACACTATCCTGGTGGCTCCTCTGGGGCCCAAACTGGCGTGGTACGACGCCATCCGAGACCTGGGCCTGGAGGGACCGATTATGTTAGCCCACAGTCTCAACCTACTGTCCCAGGGTCCTCTGTTTCACCCGGGCCCTCAGTGGCTCATTCGGGCGGCCTGGCAGTTGTGGCCAGGATCCTGAGGATCAAGGGTCTCTCCCAGGCAGTGATCCACACGCTTCAGCAGAGCAGGAAGCTTGTGGCAAATGCTATTTACGGGAGGGCTGGCATCGTTTCCTGTCCTGTGTGCTCCTTCCATCCCGACCATGCATCATCCTAATGTGGCCCAACTCTTGGATTTTTGCAGCATAGCTAGGATTTGGGGCTTCGGCCGAGCACTCTTTAAGTCCAGAGGTCGGCACTTGGGGCGGTTTTTGCCCAGGATCTTGCTTCCCATCCATGGCTCAAGCAGTTTTTTACTTCTGCTTGGGGGTGGCGTCCCGGATTCGGCCTTCTGTCCCTCCCTGGGACTTGATGCTTGTTCTCCAAGGGCTTGCTCGAAGTCCCTTTGCACCCTTGTCTGCTGCATCCCTTACGTCTCTCTCTCACAAGGTGGCGTTTTTGGTGGCCATCACTTCTGCTCCCAGAGTTGGAGAACTGCAGGCGCTCTATGTCCGGGCTCCGTGCTTCGTGGTGTCCGCACTCTCTGTCCGGGCTCCGTGCCTCATGGTGTCCGCACTCTGTCCGGGCTCCGTGCCTCGTGGTGTCCGTTGTTCGCATTACGCTTCGGTTGCATTCATCTTTTCGTTCGAAAGTTGTCGGATTTCCATCGGTCCCAAGGAAGTGGTTCTGCCTTCGTTTTGTCAATCTCCTGCTATTGCGGCTGAGGCCGTGTTTCAATCCTTGGATGTTCGTCGGACTGTCCTCCTCTATCCGAGAGACCGCTTCCTGGAGGTTAGATCAGAACCTGTTTGTTCGGCTTTTGGGAATAATACAGGGAAGAAGACTTCCCACGCTACCATCACTTCCTGGATCACGAAGGTGATCTGTGAGGCCTACGTCACTCCGGTCCTTGCTCCTCCGGTGGGGTTGAAGGCTCCATCAACTCGGACTGCTGCTACGTCCTGGACGGAGCAGGCTGGAGCTTCATCGGAGCTGATTTGCAGAGCGGCTACGTGGTAGTCTCTCCTCTCTTTTTCTCGCCTCTATAGGTTAGATCTGTCCTTCAGTCGGGATCTGTCCTTTGGTAGGAAAGTCCTACAGGCAATAGTCCCACCCTGAGGAGTATCGGTGGTATTCCTCCAATGCTGTCGTGGAAGGCGAATGGAGAAAACTGAATTAGTCCTTACCGGTAATTCCTTTTCTTGGAGCCTTCCACGACAGCATCAGTTCCCCCCCTTGTTGGTGTTTGATTCCGGTTTGTATCAGGTAATCCATGGCTAAGGGTGATCTTGGTAAACACTGGAGTACTGAGGAAGGGGAGGGGCTTTTAACCTCTCTGTGTTCCTGTCCCCCAATAGGGCGTGGACGACATCCTCCAATGCTGTCGTGGAAGGCTCCAAGAAAAGGAATTACCGGTAAGGACTAATTCAGTTTTTGCAAGCTCCAGAGGATGGGTGGGAGGTTTACAGCACCAGGGTACCTTGGGGCACCGGGGGAGGACATTTCTCTGTCATCTAACATGTTTGATCATGTCAAATGACAGCGAAATAATTTTTTAAAGCTCATGTCGTTTTTTTTCACATGATTACTAGCACACGGTGTATATCGGCGATCACTTAACCTTTGTCAGGCTGCATAATTTTATATAAAATATCTCAACCCCTTATCTCGGAAGGGGGTGGAGATATTTTATTGACATTTGGCCAATATATTCTGGATCAAATCTGCAGAGATGTCACGAAATTTCATCCCTCTACAGCTTTTTGAAAAAAAAAGTTATTGCAATTTTAAAACAGAATAGTTACAATTGTACCTACTCAGCCGGACGAAGGTTAATCAGGAACGATTCATAATCTCCAGGGTCTCAGCTATCCCTGGTATGCGCTTGTATTGTGCATGTAACAGAGCTGTTTGTGCAGTGTGCATGTAGCAGAGCTCTATATGTCTTTATGTGCATTTAACAGAGCTTTATGTGTCTACATCTGCACGCAGCAGAGCTATGTATATCTATGGGCATATTGTAGAGCTATGTGTTTCTCATATAATTTTAAGAAAAATACTGACAATAGACTTATTGCCTCCATATTCTACCCTAGTACATTAAAACTAGCGCTAATGACCTCTGCCTTTTATACAGCCAGGGAAGCTTTAGTTAATAGGAAGAATGTTTTTCCTATTTTCAGCTGTCTAAACCTGGGATGCGGCTTAAGGTGAAGATGAGCAGCAGTGAGTGGAGAGGGACGGGGACAGGGGTCTAAAGGGGCCCACTGAGACTCTTTCACCTGGGGCCCACAAAAACCTGGAACTGGCTCTGGCTGCTCATCACCTGTTCTGCATTAAAGTAAGAAATATGACTGGCCAAACAACCATTTGGCTACTACCTATGGTCACCTATTATATCAGTGCATTTTGTAGTTAATTTCCCTTTTATGGTGAAAAGTTTTCTGAATTCTAAACTCTCCATGCTGTGTTGCTGTTTCTTTAGTTCTAGTTCAATTTTGGTTCCTCCTCATTAAAATTTTTGTCCTGCCATTGAATGTGCATTATATAATGAATCAACAGACTTTCCTATAAAGGTGTAAAAAAGGAACAGCACACGATATGTAAGGTGTGATATGCTAGGTCCTTCACTCTAGTCTACACGGTGCAAAAGGTCAAAATCATCAGTACTTTTTACAGAATTGATGTAACAGGTACTACTGTAATTGGGCAAACACAATGGGAAGTCATTATTCAGCGACCCACATTCGCAGTAACTACTGAAGAACAGGCAGGAATCTAATTTGAGATAAATATTGTAAAATATATGCTGCCAATTTGTCACTTTCTGTAAAGTCAGTCAATTAACGCGGCAGATAAAGAGCTGGGGAGATGCTCTTGTCTGCTGTTGTGTCGTTCCAAACTGTAGAACTTTTAATGATCTTATACGAATTCAGCCCATTTGATGCTATATTAACTATTAACACGGCTGGCTGTAAATTTTGTTCTATTTGATCTGTAAGGATTAGCGCTATGCTAATTTAAGATCCAATTTATCAGCACACAGGCTTCCAACCATGCTGGTTTATAAGTTTATAATTCTGGCAGCAAAATGACATAGATGAGGTTGGATCACTGTGCTAAAAAAGGATTTTTACAAGGACAACTTGCAACTAGCAGGATCCTTTTCAATACACCTAGCAAAAATTGTATCTTAACACTCAAATAACAAGCCATGCAAGAAAGTACAGACATTACTAATCAATGATATTTAAAAACATCCACAATTTCCCTCTTATACATTATGTGTTTATGGATATTGTGTAGGAGATTATAATACATTTCACTACAATTGTCTTATCATCTCTGTTCCAAAACATCTTCATGTGCTAATTGTTCTTTCTCTAGTTAAAGAAAGAGAACCAACAGGAGGGGACTTGAGATATGGTAATAAGCAGGGTTGATGTGAATCCAGCACTAGGTTGAGACAGTTAAACATTTACTAGAAGCAGCATTTCTGTCCCTGCTTCCTACTCTCCTCTAAAACAAAATATGTAAGCAGATTTTTTGCTACCTAATCTAAGAGCAGTATGATTTAGGCAAGGAGCCCCTGAATCCAACGATGTATCACTTAGTTTATTGGGTGGAATGGCTCTGAATTTTATCAGAGTTGTTAGATTTAGCAATGCAGCAGAGCTGTGAAGGCTGCTCCTGCCCACACCAAGCTCTCAGTATAGGAGTAAAGTGTCTATAGAGAGTGAGCTGCAAATCACAGCAGGGTGTGTCGGACTATCAGGCAGGAGGCAATGTAGTCCAGCAATAATAATCTCATGGTGCTCAAACAAACATTGCAGGTAAACAACAGCACAGATCTTGATAAGAGAGGCCTCCCTAAAACGTGTTTTAACCACTACAGCATGCTGGGTTCAGATTACATAGCAAAACTCTGATGACAGATTTCATTTGATAAAGGGAATATTAGGCACCAGCTGTAACCTAATCTCTGAATGTACAGATGCAGTCTTCATCTTTGCCTGTTTTCAGGTAGATTTTACATGGAATTTGAGAGTGAATGTACAATTGAGAAAGCAGAGTAACCTCATAAATTGTTTCAGTCTTGTTTTTTGTTTTTGTTTTGTTTTTTTAATTCCTTTTTTTAAATACAAAAAGTTAACTGAGAAGCAGAGTTCATGAGAATAAGGCTGCTTTCACATTGGCAAATTTGCAAATCCGTGTCCGTCTGTTGTGAAACTGATGGCCACGGATCTGTAATGGCCTCTCATGTTATCCTATGGGCATGGATTGGTCCTGAAGTGGCCATCTGTGTGTCTCCGTTATGTCACGGATCCGTGTCGGTTCATTGGTGTCTGCATTTTTCATGTACCCAGAAACGGAAACTGTTCCATGTCTGGACTTCCTCGAAAATCGCGGACACCAACGAACGGACACCAATTCGTTGGTGTCCATATAAAACTAACATGGAGCTTTATGGAGGACTGATCTGTACGAATCCGTTAAAGCAACTGATCCATGAAGCTGCTCCGTTTTGCTGTACTAAGCAAGCTAAGAAGCAAGGTACAGCTCCTTCCACCCCTATCTCTGATGACGGATCCGTTGAAAAAACATCCATGATCATGATGCACCCCAGGGTATGGGAACTCGGGTATCTGGACCCTCTGCTGCGGTTGGGATGTCACTGGTGGCTGGCCCAGACCCGTGGCCCTGGTGGTCAGCTTTAGAAAGGGCTGGTTGAAATGGGAATAAAGTTCAAGTTCACATGACGTTACCTGTGGTATCTGGTGACTATACCAGCGCTGCGTGGGGCCTCCTGGGAATAATGATGGGCAGGTGGAGCTGGTTCCCTGGGGAGTTTGGTAATGATGATGAGGGATGAAGCAGGGATTTGGCCGGGCTGTTAATTAAATGGACAGTCTCTATGGATGGCAGGGGCGCGGGTTAGGAACTGACACACACAACACTGGTTGTTTCTTTACCTTTTACTGGTGGAGTTGCAGGTAAACGTCCAGGGCACTGCCTGTTGTTCAGGAAGCACTTCTGGGTCTTCACAGTGAGTGGGTGTAAGGTCTCCTTGTCTCTTTTCCCGTGTGTGAAGCCCCTTCCCCATGTGAAACTTGGCTGCCCTCCTCTGCTCTCTTATCACCTGTGCTGTCGCTGGGAAACCATCGATGGACTTCCGCTATTCCTCAGTGCCTGGCTTCCTGGTTGGTGACTGCACAGATGCCCGGGAGACTGAAGTCTCCATGGTAGGCTGATATTCTCTACTGGGCCAGGTGCTCTCCAGTACACTCGGACTCCTGTGTCCAGGGTGCTGTTTGGAGTGAACCTAACGATGGCTCCTCGGTCCCCACTTTGCCCTCTCTTCTCTCCTCGCCTTCGGACCCACTCTTTGGCCCTGCAGGTCTACTTCGAAGGCTGTTCAGGGTCACTGTCTAGGGCCTAGCATGGCACCGACCACCAGGACGTCTTCACAGCTCTTAAAGCGTCTGCACACTCTAACTAACTCCGCCTCCAGCACCAGTATTTATAGGGGATCTTGCCTAAGGGCAGCAAGTTGGGCTCCTCCTACTGTGCTGGGGTTGAAGGTGTTGTTCATGTCTGTGTACCTACTGTGGAAATCCATCCGTGCTGTAGGTGAGTCTGTGGTTTCCTGTGTGAGCAGGGCGCCACAATTATACATGAATTTCATGTAACCAAGCGGATTTAAAAATATGCCAGTGTGAAAGTAGCCTTAGTCCAAATATTAAGGACCCTACATGCAAGAAATTTACAGCTGCATCTAAGACAGCCATTGGCACTAACTGTGCTTCATACAAAGTAGAAGGTAATGTCTTTTGGCCTCCATTCCTCTTAAGGTACCGTCACACGCAGCAATATGGCTTCCATATCGCCGGCAATTTGACGTGAGCGCGCACGTTTCTGGAACATTTTTGCCCATTGCCATCGCCCTGTCACACATAGAGATCTTGCCTGCGTTCTACGGCGATCCTGCGTTCCGGAAATCGCCTGCAGAATAGTGATGGGCGAATCTACTCGCTAGGACTCGTTACTCGGCGAGTAGTAAGGGACTCGCAGGACTCGCTACTCGGCGAGTTTTCCAGCGAGGACTCGCAAAGTAGCGAGTCCAATGCAAGTAAATGGCAATCCTAGTTTTACTAGCGAGACTCGCTATATCACATCGCTATGTCCCCAAAATCGTTTACAGAATCGCACCGCTTCACGGATACCCGCTGTAATCTGTTATGTTCCGACAAAGCTTCCGAGACAGCCTAGCGTGTTAGGTCAGACAAACTTGTGAAAATGGACAAGCATGTTAGCCAATCATATTCAGTAATGCCACAGCCATGTTGGTTGTGGCATTACTATGATTGGCTGCTGTCCATCGTGATGGCTATGTCATGGATGACAGGCAAGGCTGTATAAAAGCCTTGCCACCGCCATTTTGAGCACATTTCTCTGAAGATCTGAGCTAGAGCAGGGTGAGGTAGATTCTGGAGCAGATCATAGGGATTGTCAGTGAGTGTAGGGAACTTCAAGATTCCTTATATTAACCCCAAACAGCTCTTGTGAGAGCTAGCAGGAGGACAGAGGAGTACAGTGTACTGTGAGACTGTAGGCAGGCAGGGAAGCAGGGAGCTGCAGTCCTACAGTGTCTTCACAGGAGCGACCTCATAGCTTCGCTTACTCACTCAGCTGTTCTAATAGCTGAAGTCAGAGGCTTAGCTGAGGTACTATTAACAATTTTTTGTCAGCTGATATATTTTGGGTCCTAAAAACCCCTTCAGCGTTATTTTGTCTGTGGCAGAACAGTGCATTGCTGCTCTCCTAGCTGCAAATAGCACATACGCCACCTACTTGTGCGAATACTTGTGCGCACTTAATAATTTTTTCAGGGACCAGTGTGCTGCTTCACTGTCAAGTGTTAGCACACACTTAACCCGCCAGTAAGTGACGCCTGCAGCAACATCAAACTCCATCTCGGTGGCTGTGCGCACTTTCTAATTTTTTCAGGGACTAGTGTGGTGCTTCACTGTCAAGTGTTAGCACACACTTAACCCACCAGTAAGTGACGCCTACAGCAACACCAAACTCCATCTCGGTGGCTGTGCGCACTTTCTAATTTTTTCAGGGACTAGTGTGCTGCTTCACTGCCAAGTGCTAGCACACACTTAACCCGCCAGTAAGTGACGCCTGCAGCAACACCAAACTCCATCTCGGTGGCTGTGCGCACTTTCTAATTTTTTCAGGGACTAGTGTGCTGCTTCACTGTCAAGTGTTAGCACACACTTAACCCGCCAGTAAGTGACGCCTGCAGCAACACCAAACTCCATCTCGGTGGCTGTGCGCACTTTCTAATTTTTTCAGGGAATAGTGTAGTGCTTCACTGTCAAGTGTTAGCACACACTTAACCTGCCAGTAAGTGACGCCTACAGCAACACCAAACTCCATCTCGGTGGCTGTGCGCACTTTCTAATTTTTTCAGGGACTAGTGTGCTGCTTCACTGTCAAGTGTTAGCACACACTTAACCCGCCAGTAAGTGACGCCTGCAGCAACACCAAACTCCATCTCGGTGGCTGTGCGCACTTTCTAATTTTTTCAGGGACTAGTGTGCTGCTTCACTGTCAAGTGTTAGCACACACTTAACCTGCCAGTAAGTGACGCCTACAGCAACACCAAACTCCATCTCGGTGGCTGTGCGCACTTTCTAATTTTTTCAGGGACTAGTGTGCTGCTTCACTGTCAAGTGTTAGCACACACTTAACCCGCCAGTAAGTGACGCCTGCAGCAACACCAAACTCCATCTCGGTGGCTGTGCGCACTTTCTAATTTTTTCAGGGACTAGTGTGGTGCTTCACTGTCAAGTGTTAGCACACACTTAACCCGCCAGTAAGTGACGCCTACAGCAACACCAAACTCCATCTCGGTGGCTGTGCGCACTTTCTAATTTTTCCAGGGACTAGTGTGCTGCTTCACTGTCAAGTGTTAGCACACACCTTAACCCGCCAGTAAGTGACGCCTGTGACTCACCGCGGCCGGCTGACTCCGGTTTAGACAGGCGATTCTTCTCCCTCCTTGTCACGGGTGGACCGCGCCTGCCGGTAGTGGGGCCCGGTGTAGTGCAGATCAAAAGTGAAGACGTCTTGCGGGAACAGATTAAAGGGGTTTAATTTGTTTTATTCGTGACGCCACCTATGAGTAGTTCGGTAAGGGCTACCGACGCTGCGGAACCCCCGGGGGATGGACAGCAGCAAGATGTTACGCTCCCCACAGGCTGAGCGGTGATCCCCGGGGGCTGGAGCTGCTCAAGATGTTGTGCGGCAGCTGCGGTTACCTTTTAGTAATGACGGACAGTTCATAAGGAATCACAGACACAGATTGTCTCTATAACGGGTCTTTACTGTAACCAGCAGGCAGTACATGGTATACAGTGGTTGAGTAGTAGACCGGGCGGACTCAGCAGTGATGGTGTCCCTTAGAAATCCGTAGTGTTCCTCCATTCTAGCTAAGTGGTTGCCAATGTCGCCCAGGAATACCAGATCGGGTACGGGGAGGCTGCTTCAATGCCCTATCCATGCTGTACGTTCTGGATGTTTTGGGGAGCCTTGGGTCCCTCGGTGGGTACACCGCTGGTTAGACGACTGGATATTGGCTGGTGGTGGGGTGCTCCTGTAAAGCTGATCCTCCACTCTTCTGGTTCGCGTAGCAGAGGTGAACTGCTGCCAGCTTCGGTACCAGTGAACCGGCTGTGAGTTGTGGGCACGGGAGTCTTTTGGGAACCCGTGTAGATATGCCCTTTCCCGGTGGTTAAGGCCTCAGGTGCTGACACCCGATCGGTGACGGCCCAGGGGCCCGCACGGAGTGCGGAGCCCCCGCTCCTCTCCAAGCTCTGAGTTCTAGACCCTTCTTCTCTGAGTTCCAGACTCTTTTTTTTCTTAGACTATGTGTCTGTTCTCCTGCACTACCCTAGCACTCCGCCCACCAGGACCTAGGATTGGCCCTCTATTCTAGGTGATGCATGCTGGGTTGGATTTCTAAATTAACCAGGTCATTGCTGAGTCAGAGAATATTGCGGCTGCTTTTATGGCTGCAATACCCTCTTGTGACGCACTCGTTGCGGGGCGCCACACCTGCAGCAACACCAAACTCCATCTCGGTGGCTGTGCGCACTTTCTAATTTTTTCAGGGACTAGTGTGGTGCTTCACTGTCAAGTGTTAGCACACACTTAACCCGCCAGTAAGTGACGCCTGCAGCAACACCAAACTCCATCTCGGTGGCTGTGCGCACTTTCTAATTTTTTCAGGGACTAGTGTGCTGCTTCACTGTCAAGTGTTAGCACACACTTAACCCGCCAGTAAGTGACGCCTGCAGCAACACCAAACTCCATCTCGGTGGCTGTGCGCACTTTCTAATTTTTCCAGGGACTAGTGTGCTGCTTCACTGTCAAGTGTTAGCACACACTTAACCCGCCAGTAAGTGACGCCTGCAGCAACACCAAACTCCATCTCGGTGGCTGTGCGCACTTTCTAATTTTTTCAGGGACTAGTGTGCTGCTTCACTGTCAAGTGTTAGCACACACTTAACCCGCCAGTAAGTGATGCCTGCAGCAACACCAAACTCCATCTCGGTGGCTGTGCGCACTTTCTAATTTTTTCAGGGACTAGTGTGGTGCTTCACTGTCAAGTGTTAGCACACACTTAACCCGCCAGTAAGTGACGCCTGCAGCAACACCAAACTCCATCTCGGTGGCTGTGCGCACTTTCTAATTTTTTCAGGGACTAGTGTGCTGCTTCACTGTCAAGTGTTAGCACACACTTAATCCGCCAGTAAGTGACGCCTGCAGCAACACCAAACTCCATCTCGGTGGCTGTGCGCACTTTCTAATTTTTTCAGGGACTAGTGTGCTGCTTCACTGTCAAGTGTTAGCACACACTTAACCCGCCAGTAAGTGACGCCTGCAGCAACACCTAACTCCATCTCGGTGGCTGTGCATTTGTCAACAATGTCCCAAAAACACCAAATTCCCAAAAACCAGTCTGCAAAGGGACAGGGACGAGGTCGGGGCCCTAGCAGTCGTGAACAACAAGGCACTGGTAGAAGTAGACAGACAAGGATTGATCGATCCACCTTCCTGCTGTCTAAATTTCACAGTACTCAACCGAAACGTGTCTTGAGGCCGGAAGATCAAGACCAAATAACATCTTGGATGGCTGACAAGACCTCAACCACGGGTTCTGGCAGCACACAATCATCCTTGACACCATATTCAAGTGCCGCTACTGACAATGCGGGGTCATCTAATCCACAAAATCTTCCTATTTCCTCAAGCCATCGCCAGACGGAGGAAAATTTAGACCGCGAACTTGGACATTCGGACGATTTATTTGGTTCTTATCAGCCATTCATACAACCTGACCTTTCTTTGTCACTGCCTGAACAGATACTTGAACCAGACGTACATTCCATCTATGGACAAAGTTTGGATTCACCTCGTCCTGAAGAACGTCCCTTTCAACAAAGTCATAGACCGTCTCAGGAGGTGGAGGATGATGATGATGATGAGACACACATCTCATCTGGCCAGCCTGACCAGTCACGTTATCCAGATGACTTTGAGGAGGAGGGGGTGGATGATGAGACCACTGATCCAACCTGGACACTTGACATGCAGAGCCAACAGAGCAGCCAGGAGGAGGAAAGTGGTTATGTACCACCGCCTAAAGCACCCAGGCTTACTCCTTTATCCAGAATCCAAGCTGTGACAACAGTAGCCCAAATTGTGTCAACTGTTGCACAAACTGTACCAACTGTTGCCCCAACTTTAACAACAGTTGGCCAAAATGTGTCTACAGTTTGTGTTGGCCAGACTCATCCTCCAGTTCCTACACCACAACCTAAAGGACGAACATCCATTGTCTGGAAATTTTTTAAAGATAGCCCATCAGTAGCAAATGTCGTTATATGTAACATCTGCTATGCCAGGCTGAGCAGAGGCCAGGGCAAATCAAACTTGAGCACCAGCAGTATGCGAAAGCACATGACTCTTAAGCACCCAAGTCAGTGGTTGGCCCATCAGGGTTCGACATCAGGGCCTTCTGACCTCAACACCGTTATGGCACCTCCGAATCGTCCTTCACCATCTACTGTTCATGCAGCAGCTCCTACTCATACGATCTCCTCCCAAGCTGCGTTAGACCAGAGATATGACAGTAGTCAAGTGACTTGTGAGTCTGCGCCAATTGTCCAGTTGTCTGTTCCACAGCTGTATGAGAGGCAGCGGAAGCACCCATCCACACACCCTTTTTCTCGACAAATGACAGCGCAAATTTCTAAGCTGTTAGCTGTAGAAATGCTGCCATTTAGGCTTGTGGATACTGAGGCTTTTCGGGAGTTGTTGGCTGTGGCAGCACCATGATACACTGTCCCCAGTCGCAATTTTTTTTCACGTACTGCCATACCCGCGTTACATCAGCACGTGGTTAACAACTTGAAGCGTGCACTGACAAATGCTGTGAGCGGAAAAGTTCACCTGACAACTGATACCTGGACAAGTAGTTGTGGACAGGGCAGATACATATCCCTAACAGCTCACTGGATCAACCTTGTCGAGAGTGTCCCAAAGTGTAATAGTGGAATATCTGCGATCCTACCAACTCC
The DNA here is from genome assembly GCA_033576535.1 of Allobates femoralis. NCBI lineage: Eukaryota > Metazoa > Chordata > Amphibia > Anura > Aromobatidae > Allobates > Allobates femoralis. The sequence goes on along the minus strand of JARQOC010000004.1, from coordinate 139,727,996 downwards.
ACGAATAGCGGGCACAGCATCATTCCGGGTGTCCGCGTCCTCATATACTTCTACAACACAATGTGCGTCTTCTACTTCCTTGACCACTGCTGATTTGTCCGCCACATCACGTCAAAGTTGGGAGCTTTGCAGTACTGCATCAGCCAGGCGACAACAGGCTCTTAAGCTCATCTGTCTAGGTGACACACCTCACACTGCAAATGAGCTGTGGAAAGGTGTTAAGCAACAGACAGATGAGTGGCTGGCCCCACTGCAACTACAAGCAGGTCTTGTTGTCAGTGATAACGTACGAAACCTTGTTGCAGCAATAAAGCTCGGTAAACTTCAACACGTGCCTTGCATGGCTCACGTACTGAATCTTGTAGTTCAGAAATTCTTGAAAAATTACCCAGAGTTATCTGATCTACTAGAGAAGGTGCGTAGAAATTGCGGACATTTCCGACATTCATCAACGGCACTTGCAAGTCTATCTGCCCTTCAACAGCAATTTAATTTGCCCAAACACAGATTAATTTGCGACATGCCCACACGATGGAATTCTACATTCCATATGTTGGCTAGGTTCAATGAGCAGCAGAGGGCTATAGCGGAATATCAGCTGCAACATGCCCATCACCCAGGAAGTAATACAAGACACATTGGTACGATGGAGTGGGTCTGGATCGCTGACCTTTGCGAGGTTCTAGAGAACTTCGATTACTGCACAAAACTGGTCAGCGGTGATGAGTCCATTATTAGTCTCACCATCCCCATGCTCTGTTTGCTTAAAGATTCTCTCCTGAATCTTAAAACAGAATCATTGAGGGCACAGCAGAGGGCTATGGATCCACATTTTAACATCCAGGATCAGAGCCAGCAAAGCCAATTTCAGCCGGCAACATTGGCAGCAGAACAAAACAGTGATGAGGAAGATGAAGACGATTTATTTCTCCATGGTTCTGAGGTGCACCCTGATGGAACTCCCAACCCCAGTTTTATGTCGGCACAGCATGGGTGAGCTGAAGACCAGGAGGCGGAGACCGATTTTGAGACCATGATGCCTATTGTTCATCAGTCAGGTGACACAGAAGACATGAGTCTTTGTAGCCTAGCACACATGTCTGACTTCATGTCTCAATGTCTGTCCCAAGATCCACGCGTCATTAACATCTATGACAGCGACCTCTACTGGTTGTCAACATTCCTTGACCCACGCTACAAAGACAAGTTTCCATCGCTGCTGTTGCAGTCACCAAGGGGCTTAACGATGGATCATTTCAAAAGTGTGGTTGTTGACAATTTAATGTCAATTTCACCATCTGACTCCGCTATACCACGAACAAGCAGCTCTTTGCCACAGCAGCCTTTGGTTCGAACACAAACGGCCACATTGTCAAGAAGAGGTGGTGGTAAGATGTCCACCAACTGGGCGATGTTCAACAGACCTTCCAATCTGCAACGGATTGTGCCTACGGTCCCCTTGTCTAGGAGACAAACATTGTCAAACATGTTGAACGAGTATGTGTGTGACACTACCAGCTTCTTAACCGACCCCTCTGTACCCTTTAATTACTGGGTTTCCAAGCTTCACGCTTGGACTGAGCTGTCTTTGTATGCCTTGGAGTTGCTGGCCTGCCCAGCTGCGAGTGTGACATCCGAGCGTGTTTTTAGTGCCGCTGGGGGAATTGTTACTGATAGAAGGTCACGGCTGACTACAGAAAATGCCGACAGACTCACTCTCATTAAGTTTAACAAGGACTGGATATCATCAAAGTTCTTAACCCCTTCAGACGACAGTACCCAAACCTAGAGGGACATTTTCAAATTTGTTACGTTTGGCTGAGTGCGGTTTAAACATTATGTCCTCTTCTGACACAAAGGATAAACAATGTGCCTCTGCTAAGAAGATTGGATAAATAATGTTCCTGCTACACTTGCTGCATGACAACAAAACTACACAATCAGTGTCAGTAATGTTACTTTAATAATGCATGCACTTGTGATGATTTTTGACCGTTGATTTATGTCAGACAATCCAATACAGTCTCTTGGCTGAATTTTTTAAGGCAACAAGCCTATGCCTGCATTGTGGACATTTCTCAAACTGAAAAAAAACATATAGTTTGGCTCAAGTGCCTTGCATAAATTTTAAAAAAGTTCATCCCGCCCCTTGGGCTAATTTTTTGAGGCAACAAGCCTATACCTGCATCGAATACGTTGCTTGTACTATGCTCTCAGGTCAAGCAAATAGTATGGGCCACGTGCCCTCCTCAACTTCAAAATAAAGTTGATCTCGCCCCTTGGGCTAATCTTTTGAGGCAACAAGCCTATACCTGCATCGAATACGTTGCTTGTACTATGCTCTCAGGACAAGCAAATAGTATGGGCCACGCGCCCTTCTCAACTTCAAAATAGAGTTGATCTCGCCCCTTGGGCTAATTTTGTGAGGCAACAAGCCTATACCTGCATCGAATACGTTGCTTGTACTATGCTCTCAGGACAAGCAAATAGTATGGGCCACGCGCCCTCCTCAACTTCAAAATAGAGTTGATCTCGCCCCTTGGGCTAATTTTTTGAGGCAACAAGCCTATACCTGCATCGAATACGTTGCTTGTACTATGCTCTCAGGACAAGCAAATAGTATGGGCCACGCGCCCTCCTCAACTTCAAATTAGAGTTGATCTCGCCCCTTGGGCTAATTTTTTGAGGCAACAAGCCTATACCTGCATCGAATACGTTGCTTGTACTATGCTCTCAGGACAAGCAAATAGTATGGGCCACGCGCCCTCCTCAACTTCAAAATAGAGTTGATCTCGCCCCTTGGGCTAATTTTTTGAGGCAACAAGCCTATACCTGCATCGAATACGTTGCTTGTACTATGCTCTCAGGACAAGCAAATAGTATGGGCCACGCGCCCTCCTCAACTTCAAAATAGAGTTGATCTCGCCCCTTGGGCTAATTTTTTGAGGCAACAAGCCTATACCTGCATCGAATACGTTGCTTGTACTATGCTCTCAGGACAAGCAAATAGTATGGGCCACGCGCCCTCCTCAACTTCAAAATAGAGTTGATCTCGCCCCTTGGGCTAATTTTTTGAGGCAACAAGCCTATACCTGCATCGAATACGTTGCTTGTACTATGCTCTCAGGACAAGCAAATAGTATGGGCCACGCGCCCTCCTCAACTTCAAAATAGAGTTGATCTCGCCCCTTGGGCTAATTTTTTGAGGCAACAAGCCTATACCTGCATCGAATACGTTGCTTGTACTATGCTCTCAGGACAAGCAAATAGTATGGGCCACGCGCCCTCCTCAACTTCAAAATAGAGTTGATCTCGCCCCTTGGGCTAATTTTTTGAGGCAACAAGCCTATACCTGCATCGAATACGTTGCTTGTACTATGCTCTCAGGACAAGCAAATAGTATGGGCCACGCGCCCTCCTCAACTTCAAAATAGAGTTGATCTCGCCCCTTGAGCTAATTTTTTGAGGCAACAAGCCTATGCCTGCATCTAAGACGTTGCTTCTCCTATGCTCTCAGGACAAGCAAGACTATACTATGGGCCACGCTCCCTCTATATCTAAAAAGAGATGATCTCGCCCCTTGGGCTACTTTTTTGAGGCAACAAGCCTATACCTGCATCGAATACGTTGCTTGTACTATGCTCTCAGACAAGCAAATAGTATGGGCCACGCGCCCTCCTCAACTTCAAAATAGAGTTGATCTCGCCCCTTGGGCTAATTTTTTGAGGCAACAAGCCTATACCTGCATCGAATACGTTGCTTGTACTATGCTCTCAGGACAAGCAAATAGTATGGGCCACGCGCCCTCCTCAACTTCAAAATAGAGTTGATCTCGCCCCTTGGGCTAATTTTTTGAGGCAACAAGCCTATACCTGCATCGAATACGTTGCTTGTACTATGCTCTCAGGACAAGCAAATAGTATGGGCCACGCGCCCTCCTCAACTTCAAAATAGAGTTGATCTCGCCCCTTGGGCTAATTTTTTGAGGCAACAAGCCTATACCTGCATCGAATACGTTGCTTGTACTATGCTCTCAGGACAAGCAAATAGTATGGGCCACGCGCCCTCCTCAACTTCAAAATAGAGTTGATCTCGCCCCTTGGGCTAATTTTTTGAGGCAACAAGCCTATACCTGCATCGAAGTACGTTGCTTGTACTATGCTCTCAGGACAAGCAAATATAGTATGGGCCACGCGCCCTCTCAACTTCAAAATAGAGTTGATCTCGCCCCTTGGGCTAATTTTTTGAGGCAACAAGCCTATACCTGCATCGAATACGTTGCTTGTACTATGCTCTCAGGACAAGCAAATAGTATGGGCCACGCGCCCTCCTCAACTTCAAAATAGAGTTGATCTCGCCCCTTGGGCTAATTTTTTGAGGCAACAAGCCTATACCTGCATCGAATACGTTGCTTGTACTATGCTCTCAGGACAAGCAAATAGTATGGGCCACGCGCTCCCTCCTCAACTTCAAAATAGAGTTGATCTCGCCCCTTGGGCTAATTTTTTGAGGCAACAAGCCTATACCTGCATCGAATACGTTGCTTGTACTATGCTCTCAGGACAAGCAAATAGTATGGGCCACGCGCCCTCCTCAACTTCAAAATAGAGTTGATCTCGCCCCTTGGGCTAATTTTTTGAGGCAACAAGCCTATACCTGCATCGAATACGTTGCTTGTACTATGCTCTCAGGACAAGCAAATAGTATGGGCCACGCGCCCTCCTCAACTTCAAAATAGAGTTGATCTCGCCCCTTGGGCTAATTTTTTGAGGCAACAAGCCTATACCTGCATCGAATACGTTGCTTGTACTATGCTCTCAGGACAAGCAAATAGTATGGGCCACGCGCCCTCCTCAACTTCAAAATAGAGTTGATCTCGCCCCTTGGGCTAATTTTTTGAGGCAACAAGCCTATGCCTGCATCTAAACGTTGCTTCTCCTATGCTCTCAGGCAAGCAAGACATATATGGGCCACGCGCTCCTCTATATCTAAAAAGAGTTGATCTCGCCCCTTGGGCTAATTTTTGAGGCAACAAGCCTATACCTGCATCAATACGTTGCTTGTACTATGCTCTCAGGACAAGCAAATAGTATGGGCCACGCGCCCTCTCAACATTCAAAATAGAGTTGATCTCGCCCCTTGGGCTAATTTTTGAGGCAACAAGCCTATGCCTGCATCGAATACGTTGCTTGTACTATGCTCTCAGGACAAGCAAATAGTATGGGCCACGCGCCCTCCTCAACTTCAAAATAGAGTTGATCTCGCCCCTTGGGCTAATTTTTTGAGGCAACAAGCCTATACCTGCATCAATACGTTGCTTTACTATGCTCTCAGGACAAGCAAATAGTAATGGGCCACGCCCCTCCTAAACTTCAAAATAGAGTTGATCTCGCCCCTTGGGCTAATTTTTTGAGGCAACAAGCCTATACCTGCATCGAATACGTTGCTTGTACTATGCTCTCAGACAAGCAAATAGTATGGGCCACGCGCCCTCCTCAACTTCAAAATAGAGTTGATCTCGCCCCTTGGGCTAATTTTTTGAGGCAACAAGCCTATACCTGCATCGAATACGTTGCTTGTACTATGCTCTCAGGACAAGCAAATAGTATGGGCCACGCGCCCTCCTCAACTTCAAAATAGAGTTGATCTCGCCCCTTGGCTAATTTTTTGAGGCAACAAGCCTATACCTGCATCGAATACGTTGCTTGTACTATGCTCTCAGGACAAGCAAATAGTATGGGCCACGCGCCCTCCTCAACTTCAAAATAGAGTTGATCTCGCCCTTGGGCTAATTTTTTGAGGCAACAAGCCTATACCTGCATCGAATACGTTGCTTGTACTATGCTCTCAGGACAAGCAAATAGTATGGGCCACGCGCCCTCCTCAACTTCAAAATAGAGTTGATCTCGCCCCTTGGGCTAATTTTTGAGGCAACAAGCCTATACCTGCATCAAATACGTTGCTTGTACTATGCTCTCAGGACAAGCAAATAGTATGGGCCACGCGCCCTCCTCAACTTCAAAATAGAGTTGATCTCGCCCCTTGGGCTAATTTTTTGAGGCAACAAGCCTATACCTGCATCGAATACGTTGCTTGTACTATGCTCTCAGGACAAGCAAATAGTATGGGCCACGCGCCCTCCTCAACTTCAAAATAGAGTTGATCTCGCCCCTTGGGCTAATGTTTTGAGGCAACAAGCCTATACCTGCATCTAAGACGTTGCTTCTCCTATGCTCTCAGGACAAGCAAGACTATACTATGGGCCACGCTTCCTCTATATCTAAAAAGAGTTGATCTCGCCCCTTGGGCTAATTTTTGGAGGCAACAAGCCTATGCCTGCATCTAAGACGTTGCTTCTCCTATGCTCTCAGGACAAGCAAGACTATACTATGGGCCACGCTCCCTCTATATCTAAAAAGAGTTGATCTTGCCCCTTGGGCTAATTTTTGGAGGCAACAAGCCTATGCCTGCATCTAAGACGTTGCTTCTCCTATGCTCTCAGGACAAGCAAGACTATACTATGGGCCACGCTCCCTCTATATCTAAAAAGAGTTGATCAAGCCCCTTGGGCTAATTTTTTGAGGCAACAAGCCTATGCCTGCATTGAAGACGTTGCTTCTCCTATGCTCTCAGGACAAGTAAGACTATACTATGGGCCACGCTCCCTCCTCTATATCTAAAAAGAGTTGATCAAGCCCCTTGGGCTAATTTTTGGAGGCAACAAGCCTATGCCTGCATCTAAGACGTTGCTTCTCCTATGCTCTCAGGACAAGCAAGACTATACTATGGGCCACGCTCCCTCTATATCTAAAAAGAGTTGATCTCGCCCCTTGGGCTAATTTTTGGAGGCAACAAGCCTATGCCTGCATCTAAGACGTTGCTTCTCCTATGCTCTCAGGACAAGCAAGACTATACTATGGGCCACGCTCCCTCCTCTATATCTAAAAAGAGTTGATCAAGCCCCTTGGGCTAATTTTTTGAGGCAAAAAGTCTATGCCTGCATCTAAGACGTTGCTTCTCCTATGCTCTCAGGACAAGCAAGACTATACTATGGGCCACGCTCCCTCTATATCTAAAAAGAGTTGATCAAGCCCCTTGGGCTAATTTTTTGAGGCAACAAGTCTATGCCTGCATCTAAGACGTTGCTTCTCCTATGCTCTCAGGACAAGCAAGACTATACTATGGGCCACGCTCCCTCTATATCTAAAAAGAGTTGATCTCGCCCCTTGGGCTAATTTTTGGAGGCAACAAGCCTATGCCTGCATCTAAGACGTTGCTTCTCCTATGCTCTCAGGACAAGCAAGACTATACTATGGGCCACGCTCCCTCCTCTATATCTAAAAAGAGTTGATCAAGCCCCTTGGGCTAATTTTTTGAGGCAAAAAGTCTATGCCTGCATCTAAGACGTTGCTTCTACTATGCTCTCAGGACAAGTAAGACTATACTATGGGCCACGCCCCCTCTATATCTAAAAAGAGTTGATCAAGCCCCTTGTGCTAATTTTTGGAGACAACAAGCCTATGCCTGCATCGAAGACGTTGCTTGTACTATGATCCTGCTGGAGCCGGGCGAAGGGTCCCACTCTACGCTACGGAGATAACGCATAGACGTTCTGTGTTGCAAGTAGACGTCCCAGCCTCTCGCATCTGTGTTCCTAGTGTTGTTGACATACCGAGTCATTAAGTCACCCCCCCCCCAAACACAGGCACTATTTGTATGTTAGCAACATTGGTATGTGCAGTAATGATTTTACACGTAGTAACCAAGGTGCCCTCATGCGCCATGCAGGCCGTAAAGTACTTGCTAATGATGATGACTTTAAGGCCACCCACAAAACAACCTACACATCCATTACCTGAAAAAAGACAGACACAAAGCATTTTTTTTTTAAATCTGTATTATTATGCCTTAATGCAAAGATGTCAGATTTTTTTTTTTTTTTTTTTTTTTTTAGCTGTAGAAAAGCAAAGAAAAAAACAGAAATAAACAACATGTCAAAACTTAGTGCAAACATGCACTATTTACATTACCAAAAAAAAAAAGTTGAACCTTCAGCTGGTGGTAGGTGGGAACATTGTGTGGGGTAGCCTCTACCCCGCCACCATCACCCTGGTCCTGGAGGAGGTCCAGGGCCCCATGGATAGCCTCCCCCACTGCTTGTAACCCTGTAGGGTGGGTCACCTGGGCCGGTCTCTCAAAATGGCCTTGGGTTGGGAGGTCCATGTGGGTTGGCCGGAAAGGTTGGTACGGCCTCTGGGTCGCCACATAGCTGTCTCGCCGTGGTGTGTGCCTGTCCAGCCTGTTTGCCCCAGATTGCTACCACCCCTCCAAATATGAAAAAACCTGGCCAGGGTGGTTTGGAGGCCGACATGCATCAATGACAATATGTATTGCTGACCATGCCCGCAGTCGTCTCTCGAATGGAATGTCATCCAAGAACAGTATGAGACTGCGGGCAAAGTCAGCATTACACTGTCCTCTGCGGTCTTGTGGTGCCCCCGGGATCAGAGCAGGGCTGCTGGGGTTCCAGTGACTCCCCACACTGCTGCTGGCAGTCGGCAGTGGAGGGCGCTGGTGTGGCCCTTCATCCTCCTCTTCTTGTTGTATCTGTGGCCCCAAAGGTGGTGGTGGTGGTGGCGGCGGCGGCGGTGGTGGTGGTGGTGGTGGTGGTGGTGGTGGCGGAGGTGGTGGTGGTGGTGCTACTCCCTCCTCCTCATCTGGTGGTTGAGGTGCCTCCCTCCCCTCCTCAGGCAGCTCTGCTGGCGGGTGACGACGATGCCTCTGAAAGTGAGCAGCTCTGTGGGTAAATATAAAAAACATTTGGTGAATGGGTTGCGTTTGGAAACAAAACCATAGGCCAAACATAACATGTGCACGCTTTTTTGACTCAGTGTATCTGTGTATTCGGTGTCTTTTCATTGTTGCCCTTAAGATGGAATTGCAGCAAATAAATTAATGACATTTTTGGCTCATGCCTCAAACTATATTGTATGTGTGGGTAGTGTTGCTCCACGATTTTTTGCCATTACATTACTAATTTTAAAATTAGTCCGCACTATTACACTGTGCCCTGCCTTAGGCAGGACAACTATGTAGTCACTTGAAGACATATTAGTGGCCACAACTATTGCTTAGACTTTTTGTGGAAACTTTATGTGGACAAAGCTATAGCCTGACACTGTGAGGCAAACACATTATTCAGGGTTGTTTGCCATCAGATGGACACAAAAACACACAGTGTAGACGGCCTTGGTCTCAATGCACATAACCCAGATCTATAGGGCAGGTGAGCAAGACAGGAAATGGAGCCATGCAGCATAGGTGACACATGAGTATTTGGCGTTAGTGGCCTACACTCCTTTTTGCTGCCATGTATGCTAATCAGGAATGTCTTGGTAAATAAAACACACCAAACAGATGGCTTGGGTTTTGAAACGACTGTAATGGACATAGAGTATGGGGTTGTTTTTGAGCAGCAGGTCACACATCGTTGGTGCCAAACAAGGTGGTATGCACAGGTGGACAGTTTTACAGTTATTCCAACGGGGCCGAACAAAAAACCGGGAGCAGCAAGGGCAAACCTCGGGTTTTCTAAAGTACCTTGGACATAAAAGCCTGTTGCACTTAAAATATGGCCCTCTTTAGTTTGATTTTATACAGCATTAATACACTATGTTTTCCGGAGGATTCGTAATGTGCCCATGAGTTTACGATAAAAAAACTAAAATTCACATGTGGGCCCTAATATCTACACCATCACCTTGCAGCCCCAAATAAACCCATGGGAAAACTGAACCACACATATTTGTATTGATACAGGGTATGTTCTGAAATGTGTGTGACTGTGTCAACAATCTGGGATGGTGTACAAACAGTTTAGTGCAAAAGGGGTATATCCTTGCAACGTTATTTAGCCGAAAAAAACACCCACAACTAAACGTGTAGGGATGTATGTGGCCCTTATGCAAGTCGAGGCCATTAGGAACTGATACAAATGAGGCTTATGACAGGCAAACCAGACAGGGCCACACACCTTAGAGGCCATTGCAGGGAAGAACATGGCTTTGTTCCACAAACATGCCAACAATAATAGCTAATTGTGAGGTCACGGAACATTGTGTCTGACCACCCTGCAGAACATTGCTTATTTGTCCCAACGTCACAATGTGACTATAAATGTGTATGTCCTGGATCATTGCCAAAGGTAATAGAATTGTGTTGCACCATGGCAGAAACAAACCCAAGTGTGGGTATGTAAACCAGCACACTCATTATAGAGCTTCATACGTAGACTGTGTGCCCTCGTGGACAGGGTCCTCTCTTCTTGTACCTGTCTGACCTGATTGTCTTCATGTACTGTTTTTTGTCGTTAACCCTTATCCTCATGTAAAGTGCCATGGAACCTAATGGCGCTATATAAATAAATAAAAAAATAACAATAATAGTAAACAACAGTGCGGCAGACACATACCTTGGCATACGGGCCACCGGTTCCAGAAATGACAGCCGTTCATAGTGGCAATATATTATCCCGTGACCAGCTTCCGGGCCCCCCTCCATGATCCTCCGGTGTTGCCGCTTGAATTGGTCGCGGCAGCTCCTCCATCGCTTCATAATGTGGTCAACTGTGAAATGATTTCAAACCGGGTTTAGACCTCTGTAACATTTGAAACACTAAAAGTATGTGTACAAATCAACAATAACATTTTAATCATGTTGTGTGTGTAATGTGTTTACAAGGCACATGGAAACGACAGTGTGGAACATCATCAACAGCATTACGGACATTGAGCTCACGTGGCCACAATCACAAATGGGGCAGGGCACATGTCAACGCATAGAGAATGTAATAGTGCGGGCACCAGACTCCGCTCATTAGTGGTATTTATATACACCCAACCCCCTGGCCTTCAGAGCCAGGAGGAACAGCCCTTAAACTAAGTGTACTATTGTGACCCCATCCAAATATAGGCAACCATGCGACGGCGCATTATAACACATTGAGGGCCCTGTATACCCTACTATGGGGGCCCTGTATACCCACGGGGGCCCTGTATACCCACTGCTGGGGTCTTGTATACCCACGGGGGGGCTGTAGACCCTACTATGAGGGCCCTGTATAACCACTGGGGGCCCTGTATACCCAGTGCTGGGGAGCCTGTGTACCCACGGGTGGTCTGTATACCCTAATATCGGTGGCATATATACACACCTGGGGGGCCTGTATACTCTGCAGGTGGAGCTGTATACTCTGCTGGGGGGCTGTCTAACAGTGATAGCCGCTGTATACAAGGATGGCGGTCAATATGGTTTCCCACTTTTTTGGGGCTAAAGTAGGGTGGTCGGCTTATACACGGGTCGGCTTATACACGACTATATACGGTAAATGCAATATAACGTGTCAACACATTTAACTCACCCATATTGCTCTGCACATCATGGCCACAACGATGAAACGTTGGGAAAACGCCCTGTGCGATCTCCCTCCAGGCCGTAGTCCGCTGGACATTATCCCCATACGCAGGGTCACTGGGCAGCCAAAGCAGGGGCCGAGCCTCCACCAGAACAATTAATTGCAGGGTGTCGACAGGGGCCATGCTTCCTCGCTGTGACTTTCTGCGCGTCCAGTCAGGAAGCTCGAGTCGGCTTATTTCCTGTTTGCACAAAGCATGGGGTTTGCTGCAGAAAATCGCTTGCCTCGCCTCAAACACATGCGACTTTGGCCTCGGAGACAGCAGCAAAATACAGTTGCGAGTGGTGCTTCCGACACGGCAATGCGAGCGCTTTCCGACACACATCTGCGATTTTTAAATCACACATTACTCGCTATTACTCGCTTCCCCATTCATTAACATTGGACTCGCTAGACTCGCAACAAGTAGCGAGTCCCGGGCTCGGACTCGCTAGAGTCAAGCGAGTCCGAGTAATTTAGGATTCGCCCATCACTACTGCAGAAAGCCGGAAGCAATTTCCCTTTTCCACATTGCCGTGTCACACGCCACCATCTCATCAGCGATGTGGGAGTAGAGTGTGAGTACGGCGAGGAGACAGGCATGCCGGAGTGTTTATCACCATGCCTCTACCACTCCGATTGGCCATCACAACTGTGTAACCATTGGTCAGCCTTGTCAGGATGTCTGTGCACTACATGACGCATGTGTCCTTTCTACTATATTGCTATTCAAATATGGCGCCTTAGCCATCGCAGGTGCGACCACCAATCGCGGCAGATGGGGCGAGCCAAACAGAACGCTCAGGCACGCCTATGGAATTGCCTCCAGATGGTCTGAGCTAGCTTTTGCCCTGTCACATGTCAAGATGCACAGAAATCACCTGGTGGAAATCGCCTGATTTCACTGAAGTGCAGAGCGATCAGGCGATGCTCCACCGGCGATTTCTCTCAAGCCGCAACACACAGGCGATGTGGTTTCCACATCGCCAAAATACACAAATTTACGGTGATATGGAAGCCATATTGCTGCGTGTGACAGTACCTTTAGTTTTGAACGTTGTTGGGTACTTTTAGACGCTTGGGTGGATTAAATAACGTTTACTCACCATAATGATTATACTACTTTTCCAATAGCTGATATCTGTGGATTAGTGTTATATATAACCCCCATTTGTGGATCCCTGTAGAATGTGAAAATAGTAGTTTTATGTACAAGAAATGCAGATATATTTTGCTTCTTGCTGACTTATTTTATAATCATAGATGTAACAGGGCTATTGTGCAAGGTCCGATTGGATAGTAAACAGCTGGCAAATGGGAGTTTAGATTAGTATGAGCCCGTTTTTGCACTCAACAGCCTGAATCCGTGACTGCAGTATTATTATTATTATTATTATTGTTTATTTGAAAAGTATCCTGCCTCTCAGAGATCACTTGACATTACTGAAACCAACACCCAATCTCTACCCTCATGCCAAAGAGGAAGAGTGGAGAGGGGAGAGGAGGGAACCTCCCACCACCTAGCTGGCATCATCTGACACCAGGGGAACCGCGTCATAGGGCGACGAAACAGCAAAATCACTGGGAGCAACAGGGTCTAGTCTCCCTGCAATACCAGAAGTAAATCTCCCAGAGCGCAATACCTGGTCAGAGTGAGTACCTGAGCCAGCTCAACCACCCGGAGGTGACTCCCCACCCCTCATGGCAAGTAAGGGGTAACAGGCACCCTGATGGAGAGCTGGACCACACCCAGAATCTCTAGAGGCCTTTTCGAGTAAAGAACCGCCAGACCTGACACCCCCAAACTCTTTTAGTTAAACAGAAGCTTAATGCTACTGTCACACGTGGAGATCTCTCAGGCGATGTTGCCGGCAACTCCGGGGTGTGGCCAAATTTTGTGAACTTTGCCAAGATTGCTTTGGAGATGTTACACGCAGAGACCTCTCCAGAAACTCAGCTGCAGTGTTTAAAGGAACTTTCGCTGGCAGGGTTAAATTCAACCCAGCTGCGGCCATTTAACATTGTAATGAATAGTGGAAGTTGCTTCAAATATCGCGGTTGCCGTGTCACACGGAGCAATTGCAGCAGATCGTCAGAGCAACATCGACAGGTTTCCTAACATGTTGGGAAACCTGGCAACTCTACTCAGGCAACTTATCACCGTAAAAATCGCCCTTTTACAAGCGGCAACTCGGTTGCTGGATTGCGTCAACTTGGCCACGCCCCGGAGTTGCCGGCAACATCGACTGAAAGATCGGCAAGTGTGACGGTACCATTAGATTTAGGATTTAGTTTTACTACCAAAATAGCACTGACGAGTTTATTGCTACCCAGTTTGTTTGCAGCATGTGAACAATAAACAATATAGAAGTCTGTTATCAATATGATCTTACTACAGTATATATTAGATAAATGAATTCATAGTTACACTAAGTGGCTATTCAGGTACAGGACTTCTCTAAATGTCACTTGAATCTTTGGATTATTATTCACAGACTGAATGTAGAACTCCCATTGTCAATCTCCAACAGCACTTAAGTAGTACACTATAATCAGATCAGAACTATTTATATACTAGATGGAGGCCCGATTCTAACACATCGGGTATTCTAGAATATGTATGTAGTTGACATATTGTGACTGATAGAACTTGTTCAGTCAACATGAGTGAACTACAAATATACATATAGCAGCACTATGGTATATGGTGGTACATTACAGCACATGTATAGCAGCACTATAGTATATGGCGGTACATTACAGTACATATACAGGTGCACTATGGTATATGGTGGTACTTTATAGCACATGTATAGCAGCGCTATACCATATGGCGGTACTTTATAGCACATGTATAGCATCACTATAGTATATGGTTTTACATTACAGTACATGTATAGCAGCACTATAGTATATGGCGGTACAGTATAGCACATGCATAGCAGCACTATAGTATATGGTGAAACATTACAGTACATATATAGCAGCGCTATGGTGTATGGCGGTACATTACAGCACATGTATAGCAGCACTATAGTATATGGTGGTACATTACAGTATGTGTATAGCAGCACTATGGTATATACCGGTACATTACAGTACATGTATAGCATCACTATAGTGTATGGCGGTACATTACAGTACTTCTTTAGCAGCGCTATAGTATATGGCGGTACATTACAGTACATGTATAGCAGCACTATAGTATATGGCGGTACAGTATAGCACATGTATAGCAGCACTATAGCATATGGTGATACATTACAGTGCATGTATAGCAGCGCTATGGTATATGGCGGTACATTACAGTACATATATAGCAGCGCTATGGGATATGGCGGTACATTACAGTACATGTATAGCAGCGCTATAGTATATGGTGGTACATTACAGTACATGTATAGCAGCGCTATGGTATATGGCGGTACATTACAGTACATGTATAGCAGCACTATAGTATATGGCGGTACATTACAGCACAGGTATAGCAGCACTATAGTATATGGCAGTACATTACAGTACATGTATAGCAGCACTATAGTATATGGCAGTATATTACAGTACATGTATAGCAGCGCTATGGTATATGGCAGTACATTACAGTACATGTATAGCAGCACTATAGTATCTGGCAGTATATTACAGTACATGTATAGCAGCGCTATGGTATATGGCAGTACATTACAGTACATGTATAGCAGCACTATAGTATATGGCGGTACATTACAGTACATGTATAGCAGCGCTATAGTATATGGCGGTACATTACAGTACATGTATAGCAGCGCTATAGTATATGGTGGTACATTACAGTACATGTATAGCAGCGCTATAGTATATGGCGGTACATTACAGTACATGTATAGCAGCGCTATGGTATATGGCGGTACATTACAGCACATGTATAGCAGCACTATGGTATATGGCGGTACTCTGCTCCCCGCGGCCCCCTCGCTCCTCCACAGTAAAAATAAAAAAATCCTCAGTGAGGATACTCACCTGCCAGCTGACTCGCTCCACCTCCGTCTTCTAGGTCCTACAGGCCTTTAGGACCATTCATTGCCTGGGAAACCGGGGTGGCAGGATGGAGGCGGGGGGCAGGATGGAGGCGGCAGAGCATGAAGCTGGGGGGGGGCAGGATGGAGCCAGGGGGCCGGATGGTGGCAGGGGGGCAGGATGGAGCGATCGGGGTAGGATGGAGCTAGCGGGGCAGGATGGTGGCGAGGGGGGGAGGATGGAGGCGGGGGCAGAATAGAGCCAGGGGCAGGAGGGAGTGAGCAGGGCAGGATGGAGGTGGGGGGCAGGATGGAGCGAGCGGAGCAGGATGGAGCCAGCGGGGCAGGATGGAGCCAGTGGGGCAGGATGGAGCGAGCGGGGCAGGATGGAGCGAGCATGACAGCCCGCCCTGTCACGTGACCGCTGTAAGCCGGGTGAGAACAGCGGGAGGCGTGGAGGGAGGCGAGGGGGGAGGCAGCGGGTACCAGTGACGGGTCGCCGCAGCGCATATGCATGTAGCCTGGCGATAGCGACGCCTACGCTTTTGCCAGGTTACAGCTACTATATAATCTTCTAATTTTGAATGTGCGCAGCTTTTTGCATATGCGGCGCTTATTGGTTGCCACAGCCGGCAGCAGCCAATGGGCGCTAGCGCGCGATTTCGGCGTCAGACAGACACGATTATGAGATTATATAGTAGATATATTTATCGTCTCATCTGTCTCTGAGTGGCCCCTCTGCCACATGGACCCCCCTGGCTACATCTGACCCCTGGCTTCACCTGACCCCCGGCTGCATCGGATCCTGACTGCACCTCAGCATCTCGACCCTGGCGGCACCTGATCGCCAAACTACATCCAACCACCGGCTGCTTCTGACCTGTGGCTGCACCACGCCTCCTCACCACTCCATCATCTCATCCTCCGGCTGCATCACCCCATCCTCCGGCTGCATCATCTTGTCCCAGGGTACATCATTCTGTCCCTGGGTGCATCATCCAGTCCCTGGCTGCTTCATTTTGTCCCCAGCTACATCTCTCCCTGGACTGCATCTCTTCCCTGAACCACCGCTACATCTTCTCATCACCGGCTCCATCACCTCGTCCCCGGCTCCACCATCTTGTCCCAGGCTGCTCAATCTCGTCCCCAGCTACATCTTCCCCTGGACTGCTGCTCATCCCATGGTAGCATCCCATCTCGGACTACTCTTCACTACTGAAGAGTGTACCTGTACGTCCCGATCGCCTAGATTTAGTGTACTTGTTCTTGTCTCCCTTATCCTCATGTAAAGCACCATGGAACCTAATGATGCTATATAAATAAATAATAATAATACTGACCACTCGTCCACCACTACAACTCTCCTTCCTGCTGCACTTGACCCCTGCTGCTTCTGACCCTCGCTCTCCTAATCCCCAGCTCACCATCTACAATGTTTCCACTCTTTTGCACTCTCACTCTCATCCTTCCTGCTTCCCCCGCTCAACCTCCTACCCAGCAACAAAGTACTTCTCTCACCCTCCATCCTACTTAACCACCTCACCCACTTCTCTGAGCTATTCCTTCACTTTCAATCCTCCATCTCTAAACAGGCACGCCCACCGCGTAAACTCTCCTGCTCCCACCTGCTAACCCTCTCCCTGCTCCTCCTGCTCGCTGGCGAAATTTCCCCTAATCCCGGCCTTTCCACCACATCCCCACAGTCACCTACACCCCACCCCCACGACCCATCACCAACTCTCGTAACCTCACCATCACCCACCCTTGCAACCTCACCAACCTTTGACCCATCCCCCCAGCCCCTACTCCCCTAATCTCCCTGCCAGGTGCACTCTGGAATGCCCGCTCAGTCTATAATAAACTCCCATACATCCACAAACTCTTTATCTCTAAAAATCTCACATTCCTTGGCATCACAGAGACCTGACTCACCCCCTCCAACATGGCCTCCCCTGCTGCACTATCTTATGGTGGATTCAGTCTTTCTCACACCCCCGCCCCTCCGACAAACACGGAGAAGGTGTTGGCGTACTTCTGTCCAACACCTGCTCCTTCGACCCCATTCCACTACCTCCCTCTGCTACTCTCCCCTCTTTCGAAGCCCATTCTGTCCGCATCTTCTCCCCCTGTAACCTTCAGCTGGCCGTCATCTACCGCTCCTCTGGATCCATCCCCACCTTCCTCGACCACTTCACCACCTGGCTACTTCATTTCCTCTCTTCTGACATTCCTACCATCATTATGGGTGACCTCAATATCCCCATCGACACCGCACACCCAACCACATCTCAACTTCTCTCCTTGACCTCCTCCTTTGGGCTCTCCCAATGGTCCTCCTCTGCAACCCACAAAGACAGCCACACGCTGGACCTCATCTTTACCTGATTTTGCTCCCTCACTAACCTCACAAACTCAACCCTCCCCCTGTCTGACCACAATCTGCTGACCTTCTCCTCTCTCACCTCCCCTACTACACCACCCCCTCTTCGCAAACTCGATCACCCCTGCCGAAACCTAAAACACATTGATCTACACTCACTCTCAGAATCCCTTCTCCCTCTCGCCGACAAAACATCCATACGCGACACAGACACTGCCACCACACTCTATAACATCACATTTACCAAGGATTCGACCTAGCTGTCCCCCTCACACACCACGCTCCATGCACTAACAGGCAACCCTGGCACACCATCCCCAGTAAAGACCTGAGACAGGCATCCAGGGTTGCCGAGAGGAGATGGAAAAAAACACACTCCACTGAGCACTTTGCGCTGTTCAAACAGTCCCTCACCGCCTTCAAGGCTGCACTTGCGGCCGCCAAACAAACCTTCTTCTCATCCCTAATAACCTCCCACAATCCTAAACAGCTTTTCAAAACCTTCAATTCCTTACTTCGCCCGCCTGCCCCCCTCCCTCTCCCCTTAGCTCCGATGAAGACTTTGCCTCCTTCTTCAAAGAAAAGATTAACAGAATCAGAGACAGCTTTGACCCACTGTCCCCACAGCCTCCCCTCTCGCCTATACTGCCCTCTCCTTCCACCAGCTGCTTCCCTCCCCCATAACTGAGGATCAGGTCTCCTCCCTCCTGTCAAAATCACACCTTACCACCAGTGCCCACGATCCGCTCCCATCCCACCTCATTTCCAACCTCACCTCTGTTATCATCCAGCCCTAACTCATCTTTTCAACCTATCACTTACCCCTGGCACCTTCCACTCAGCCTTCAAACACGCCCTGATCACACCCATCCTCAAAAACCCTCCCTCAACCCCACATCTGTCTCCAACTATTGCCCCATATCTCTCCTCCCTTTCACCTCTAAACTACTTGAATAGCATGTACACTCAGAGCTGTCCTCTCACCTCTCCTCCTGCTCACTCTTCGACCGCCTGCAATCTGGCTTCCGACCTCTCCACTCCACTGAAACTGCCCTGACCAAAGTCACCAATGACCTACAGACTGCCAAAAGCAAACGTCACTACTCTGTCCCCTCCTCCTCGACCTATCCACCACCTTTGACACTGTTGACCACTCCTTCTACTTCAGATCCGGGAATCTCTTGGCATCACGGACCTTGCCCTCTCTTGGATCTCCTCATACTTAACGGACCGGAACTTCAGCATCACCCACTCCCACACCTCCTCTTCACCCTACCCCCTATCTGTCAGGGTCCCCCAAGGCTCGGTTCTGGCAACGCTACTCTTCTCAATCTACACTCTCAGCCTAGGGCAACTCATTGAGTCCCACGGCCTCCAGTACCACCTCTACGCCGACGACACCCAAATCTACCTAACGCAAAACTTAATGTCACTGGTGCACGTGGAAAATGGCTCCAATAGATCAATGCAAAACAATGACAGAGTGACAGAATAAAGCATTGAAGAAAGCACCAGCTGGAGAGGCACTGTTCTCTTTGTATATGGACCCAAATCTACCTGTCTGGACCTGACATCGCCTCCCTACTATCCAAAATTCCACCATGCCTGTCCGCCATCTCATCCTTCTCCCAATCGCTTCCTTAAGCTGAACATTGACAAAACCGAGTTCATCGTCTTTTCCCCAAGCCGCTCCCCCTCACAACCCGACCTATCCATCGTCAATGACTGCTTTCTCTCCCCAGTCCCCCACGCCAAGTGCCTCTGGGTTATCCTCGACTCTTCCCTCTCCTTCAAGCCCCTTATCCAGGCCATCACCACCTCCTGCCGTCTCCAGCTTAAAAACATCTCCCGGAGCCGCACTTTTCTTGACCACAACGTTGCGATGCAAGAGCTATCAATAACAAATAGATATATATCAAATAATAGAATATATGACATTAAAAATTCAGGGAAAATAGGATTTTAATGAACAAAAATATGAAGTGTGATTTTAGCACATAACAAAGGATTTTATTAGATATTTATTAGATAAGAAGCTGTATATTTTTATTCTTTTTAACATATTAATTTTAGAAGGATGAAGTAGGAAGTACAAAGACGTTTTTAAACAAACACAAATTAATAGACAGTGTATATATATATGGTGTTAAATCTGTTTTGAATAAGGCAGTTCTTCCATGGAATAATAATCTGCAAAAGAAGAACATATACATATTTGTTTTTATAAAAAAAATGATTGTTTATGAATAAGGAAAACTATAAGAGTGGAGACTACAATATACTATATACATACATTGTCACCTCTGAGCTAATTAACCACACACATTGAAGTGAACAGCACTTCTCCAAGAGGGTGTGACGTCTCTAAACAATTAAGGTTAAACACTTGAATAGACAAAACAGCTGATTACTTGATCTATATATGTATATAAAGACCATTTATTCTATGTTCTGACATACCTGAGGACGGCTGTGTGTACAAAATATTCAGCCGAAACGCGTTGTATGCCCCCCCCCCCCTTTTTATGCATCAAAACCTTTTTTTTTTTTTTTAGTTGTTAAATTATTTTTTTGAATAAACCTTTGAAAAATAAGAAGAAGGCTTTACTCCATCACTTTGGGAGCGCCCTACATCTTTCCGGATGTTACCTGAAATCCTCCCTTCTGTTACGGTCACACTGGCATTGTGATCCGAATGATCCGGGACGGGGCTGCACACCATAATCGCAGGACTATAATCATTAGACCAGGCATGGTCAGATAAGCAAGAGACAAGACATCAATAAGGTGAGCAATAAGATTTATTTACACCGCATAATAGATCCAAACACGCTGCACTCAGATCTGCGCCATTTTTCTTGTTTATCTCCCTACCCACCCTTTAGACTCCACAGCCTTGGAGATCTATATATATTGCACTTTTATTGACCACGACACTGCTGAAGCCCTTATTCCCGCTCTTATCATCTCCCGCCTTGAGTATTGCAACCTCCTGCTCTCCGGCCTCCCTGCTACCTCTTTTGCACCTCTCCAATCCATCCTAAACTCTACTGCCTGTCTAATCCATCTGTCCTCCCACTACTCCCCTGTCTCCCCCCTCTGCTAAGCCCTTCATTGGCTTCTTGCTTCCCAGAGATCCCGGTTTAAAACATTAAAGATGACATACAAAGCCATTAACAACCTGTCCTCTCCATATATTTTCGACATGGTCTCCCGATGCCTCGCGCATCCTTCGATCCTCCCAAGAACTCCTCTTCTACTCCCCCCTCATCTCCTCTTCACACAACTGCATTTAGGATTTCTCCCAGGCATCCCCCATACTCTGGAACTCTCTGCCCCAATACATCAGACATTCTCCTACCCTGGGAACCTTCAAAAGAAGCCTAAAGACCCAGCTCTTCTGCCAAGCCTACAACCTCCTATGAGACCTGGTCCACCGCACCGCCTCACGACCGGCACCTCCCCCTCCTACTGTATCCCCACCCGCCCCTCATAGATTGTGAGCCATCGTGGACAGGATCTTCTCCCCTCTTGTATTTGTGCCACCAAATTGTCCACATTTATTGTACTTGTCCTTGTCTGCCCTTTTACCATGTAAAGTGCCATGCAATTTAATGGCACTATATAAATAAATAATAATAATAATATGTGATGGTGGATGACAGGAGCAACAGTAAGGGAGTTCTTGAGGTGCAGCACACATTAGAGGAGAATGGGAGTTCTCTTGCTCCTGGTGAAAATAAGCTGGACTTGATGGCTGAGCCCAGGTCCTTGCCAGCTCACAATTGCTCCATCCCATCTAAAGCCAGGCAAGACATCCACCATAGCACAACCTTCCCCCTCAAAGGATAGCCACCTCGATTAGAGATGCTAGACACACATCTTTCTCAGCTAGTAGGGGTGTAGAGTTGATTTTTTTTATAACCTATTAAACTCGTGTTTCCTCCTGACTTCTTTTTCTAACCCCTCTCCTCCCTACCTAGTTCCTTCATTGCTACCTTTTCTCCTCCGCTACTCTTCCCAAATTCTTTCTCTTATCCCCTCCCTTCTTCTAATCCCCTAGGCTTTCCCTCTCCTCCCCTATACCCCTACCCTGGGTGCTCCCCTTTTGGGATGGAGCAGTTAAATATAGGATCCCTCAATGTTAGGGTTATTAATGCTCCCCAAAAAAGATCCCAGATCTTATACAGTATGCATAAAAAAATAATTCATATATTCCTTGTATAAGAGATGCATTTCAAAATGGGCCATGTACCCACATTGAGGGACAGATATTACACCTCCTGGACACATAGCTCAAACCCTTAATCAAAATCTAAAGGAGTCTCAATAGCCATTCACAAATCACTGAACCACACCGTTATTGATACTGTTATAGATACGGAAGAAGATACATGTTTCTAAAAATAAGGGTCAACTCCCGCATTTTCACAATTGTCAACTGGTACTTCCCTAACACAGACCCCCACAGAGTACTCTGCAAGCATCTTGTCATCCCTAACAGACTTTGCGTAGGAGATAGTAGTGTTGGGAGGAGACTTTAACTTTACGTTAGACCCCGGCATCGACACCTCCTCAGGCCTTAGCTTCCTATCCTATAGGAAAATAAATGCATTTAAGAGATTCATCCAGGGACATTGCCTGGTAAATGTATGGCGAGCTTTACACCCCACAGAAAGGGATTATACATATTTCTCTCCCGCTCACTCCACCTACAGCTGTATTGATGTGCTTTTGGTCTCCCAGGGGGCACTGTCATGGCGAATCAGAGCTTTAATTGGACTCTGCCCTTGGTCTGATCATGCACCAGTCTTCCTTAACATAACCACTCCAGATGGCTCTAGGAGACCTTATACCTGGCGTCTTAACGACAATGTTCTCAGGGACTTTAACGGTATGTCCGAGATTCGGAGCACTATCGATGAGTTCCTCCAGATTCACTCCACCGACGCCATGGCTTTGCCCACACAATGGGAAACCCTCAAATGTGTATTGCTGGGAATTTTGATCAAACTCAGGGCGAGGCTCAAAATGGAAAGAGCAAAGGAGATTGAGAAATTGCTTTTAAAAATATATCTGACCTAGGAAGATCACATAAGCAGCTGCCAACTTTTGCCATGCTTGCAGATTTGATTAAAAGTAGAGAGGAGCTTAGGGCCTTACTTGATCGGAAATACCTCCGCTTTAAAACCAGAATGCAGAGATTTATATATGAACACTCTGACAAATGTGGCAGACCGTTAGCTAGAATCCTACACCCCAGAGGCGACCTTGCACACGACCGCTTAATACCCCAGATGTCAGGGGGTCACACTCAGAACTCATCCCTGATCGCTGAGACTTTTCAAGAATATTATAGGGACCTCTAAAATATTAAGCAGCAAAAACGGGACAAAAACCCGTGGTAACTTAACCTTGGCCATTGATAGATATGTTAACGATACTGCTCTGCCTGTTCTTACAGAGGACACAATCAAGCTGCTAGAAGATGAATTCTCAGTCGAAGAGGTTACTGCTGTAATTAAAGACTCTCCAGTGAGTAAGAGTCCTGGGTCTGACGGCTTCACCCCTAAATTCTTAAAAATGTTCTCCGCTAAATTGACACTATTCTTAACAAAAGTATTTAATACTGTTTCGCCCCAGTCCCGATGTTTCCCCCAATCGTTAGAGGCTCATATATGTGTCATCCCCAAACCTGGCAAAGACCATACCATTGTTTCTAACTTTCAGCCCATATCCCTGATCAGCATAGATATTACACTTTTCTTCAAGACCTTGGCCAATAAGCTTAGTCCTTTACTCCCAGGTTTAATCCATACAGACCAAGTCGGCTTTGTAAGAAGCAGAGAGGCCAGGGACAACACAAATAAACTGTTCAACCTATTAGACCGATCAAGGGCCAACTCCGTCCTGATGTGTCTTCTTTCAGTGGAAGCTGAGAAGGCCTTTGATCGGGTGGAATGGAGGTTTATGATGGCCTCTCTGTGCCTGATAGGTCTGAGAGATAGGTTCCTGGGGAAAATTGTCTCCCTATATGGATGCCCATCAGCTAATGTTAAGGTAAACGGTCTAGACTCATTGCCAGAGAAAGTAGAAATAATCCCAAAATATTTTTTAACTACATAAATAGTAAGAAACTAAAAAATGATTTTGTTGGCCCTTTTAAAAATAATCTGGGTGAAATGGTGGATGAGGATGAGGAAAAAGACAATATGCTAAATGACTTTTTTTCAACAGTATTTACACAAGAAAATCCCATGACAGACAATATGATCAGTGATAACAAAAACTCTCAATTGAATGTCACCTGCTTAACACAGCAGGAAGTACGGCATCGTCTAAAAAAATCACTAAAATTGACAAATCCCTGGGCCTGGATATGATACACCCCAGAGTTCTGCAGGAATTAAATACTGTCATAGATAGACCTTTATAAAGATTACATAATAACACGGTCTGCACCACAGGACTGGCATATAGTAAATGTGGTGCCAATATTCAAAAAGGGGACAAAAACTGAACTTGGAAATTATAGGCCAGTAAGCTTAACCTCTACTGTGGCTAAAATCCTAGAGCGTTTTCTAAGAGATGCTATACTGGAGTATCTGAAGAAAAATAAACTCATGACCCAATATCAACATGGTTTTACGAGGGACCGCTCCTGTCAAACTAATTTGATAAGCTTTTATGAAGAAGTAAGTTCTGGACGGGACCAAAGAAATGCAGTGGACGTGGTGTATATGGACTTTTCAAAAGCTATTGATACGGTGCCACACAAAAGGTTGATACATAAATTGAGAGCAATGGGGATAGGGGAAAATATGTGTAAGTGTATTAAGAACTGGCTTAGTGATAGGAAACAAAGGGTGGTCATTAATGGAACACATTCAGAATGGGTTACAGTTAACAGTGGGGTACCACAGGGTTCAGTGTTGGACCCACTTCTTTTTAATATATTTATTAATGACCTTGTAGGGGGCATACAGAGTAGAATCTCAATATCTGCAGATGACACTAAACTCTGCAGGGTAATCAATACAGAGGAGGACAATTTTATATTACAGAAGGATTTATGTAAACTAGAAACTTGGGCTGATAAATGGCAAATGAGCTTTAATGGGGATAAATGTAAGGTCATGCACTTGGGCAGAGGAAATAAAACGTATAATTATGTGCTTAATTGTAACACAATGGTCAAAACTATCACTGAAAAAGACCTGGGTGTATGGGTAGATGACAAACTCACATTTAGTGGCCGATGTCAGGCAGCTGCTGCAAAGTTGGATAACATTTATTCACTCCCCGAAGTTTCTTGAGATTTTCGTCCGTTCCTGAGAAGGGAATGCCCAGATCCTTCCCCCCTTCCCTCTCCCCTCCACACTATATTCCCACACCTCCCCCCATGTCCTTTTCCTTCTCTGTTCCTTCTAATATTACTTTTCTTCTATAATCTAAAATCCCTTACCATGTAAATTCACGAGTTCATATTAAGTGAGCTGAGATCTTAAACTACTCTATTCCTTACTACCTATAATCAACCGCACCCAACTCTGAGAGGAAAAGTTACTTAAAACCAGTTTTTGTTTGGTTTATACCCAGTTTAGAAAGTATGCAATAAGATTATAGTTGATTCAATTTCCTAAAACAGAAAAAAACTGCACAGCACTCACAGACATAATGTGAACTGGTGCCAGCAGGGACACTGGGTCAAACAACTAGAAAAAAATTCTCTGCAGCACTCAGCTACTACCAATGTGCAAACATGCTAACAATCAGTATATATTTGAGGAAAAAATTTAAAAACGTACGTTTTTTTTCAAAAAACTCAAAAATCTTATTTTTTTTATTTTCTTGGGGTTCTTGGTACGCACCAAGAACCCCAAGAAAATAAAAAAATAAGATTTTTGAGTTTTTTTTAAAAAACGCAAGTTTTTAAATTTTTTCCTCAAATATATACTGCTTGCTAGCATGTTTGCACATTGGTAGTAGCTGAGTGCTGCAGAGAATTTTTTTCTAGTTGTTTGACCCAGTGTCCCTGCTGGCACCAGTTCACATTATGTCTGTGAGTACTGTGCAGTTTTTTTCTGTTTTGTGTATAACGAATGGAGAATCTGGCTCCATGACTGCAACTTGCACCCTCATCACCCACAGGTGGTCTTAGGTTGAGATGGTGTCCATCACCTGATGAAGGCGGAGGATCCGTTGAAACGTGCTGTGATTCTAATAAACTAAAGTAAGCTTCTAAAAACCTGGCTCCTGTCCCTTTGCAGCGCCCTCAAAACAGCAATAGTTTTTTCTCTAAATTGCAAACACTCACTGAGTGGTGAGGTGCAGCGGTTAGGACTAGGAAGTCGAGCCTCTGAATAGAGCTGATTGAATACCAAGGACCTGTGCTGACGTCAGAGGCACATTATCTCTCCTGTGACTGGCTCCTCATGATCCAGGAAGGCATCTGCTCTGTGGTGCATGCTGAGCACCGAAGGCTTATTACCGGGTTATGCAGACTGCATAACCTGGAAAGGTTAGTGTTAACTCCTAAGCATCGTCATTTAACAACTATCCCCCTGATTTCACACAGAAGCGCCCCTCTCTCTCTCTCCTTTGTATACTTCTAAAAGGGTGTATTTACAGGGGATAAGAGTTTTTATATAGATCACGTGATGCCACCTGTAGTGTCTGGTGATGGGTCACCAGCGCCACCACAGTCCGCCGGAGGTGGATGGTATTGCAGCTGAGTTGGCAAAGCCCCCTACAGGTAGGGCTGGACCTCCGGGGCAGTGTAATGTAAAGGGGCAGCTTGGAGTGGAGCTGTAGGTCGGGATGGGGAGTGATGGAGCAGTCTATGAGGGGAACCGGGAATGGAGAGGAATGACGCACACACACTGTTGAAGTCTCTTTTACCTTTTTACTGTTGGTACGGCAGGTAAAGATGTCCAGGGCATTGACAGGTGACCAGGTGCACAGTGGGTCCCCACAGCAAGTGGGTATAAGACCTCCTCTGTTTCTCTGTGTTAGCTAAAGCCCAGCCTGCATGCAGCCTGGCAACTCTGTTCCTGTCTCTGCTCTCTCCTCCTGTGCAGTCCACGGGATACCCTCTCTGATCACTGCGGTGGAACACTGCTGTGTCTGGCTCCCTCTCTTTGGACTCACGGGGGGACCTGGTGGCTGAAGCCTCCACGGTGTGACGGAGTTTTCTGTAGTCCTGAAGTATCCTACAGGTGCGGATCCCCGATGTCCGGTACGTCTTTGGGCGAACTTACACTAGTTCCTCACTCCTTCTTGGCTCTACTCCTTGCCTTGTGTCCCCACTCAGGCTTACTGGACATCAGAAGGGCCACTCTGGGTCGCTGACTTGGGCCTAACTGTGGCACCGACCACCAGGACGTCTCCTAGCGTCTGCACACTCTGACTAACTCCTCCCCCAGCAGCAGTATTTACAGGGGATCTCGCCTAAAGTCAGCGAGTGTAGCTCCCCCTACTGTGCTGGGGTGGAAGATGTTGCATTAGAGAAGTCTGTGGCTACCTGCGTGAGCAGGGCACCACACAAGCTGAGGGCATGAGTTTGCATCAAAGGGAGGAAACATGGCCAAGGACATACAGATACTCCCTTCATCATGAAGGAGTAAATGTCAACCCTCCGTAGATCGATCTACTGATCTTTCTTTACCTCTAAGTGCAAAACACCTCTTTACTTGTGCACTTTCTGGAAGGAATAGATTGACTTTATTTAATAGCTTCACTGCTAATGAATGCATCATTTGTCAGATAAATAGCCCTGAATACCATGGCCGCTGCACATCAGACAATCTGTGATCCAGAGATGTTTTCCTTAATCCTTCCAATTCTTGCTTCATATATCTCCAATGCAATGGAGACAGCTGATTATTTAACCATTGCTACATGTGCTTTAATCCCTTTGTTTGGGACATTTCAGAACATAATGTCTGAATAATTCAAAAGCAGCTGTCAAGTTCCTAGAAACTACTTATGCTGGAAAAATAACATCTAGGCATATGGAGAAACAGTTTTGCTCATCTAGTGGGATGAAAACACAATGCTTAGGTTTTTTATTAGGTAGGAAAGCGCAGTTTTTAAAACCATTACTTTTTCATGGGGTCACATCACATTTTGTTTACATTATATGGAAAACAAAAAAACTTAGTCTACCAAACTCTTCATTTATCTTTATTATAAACAAAAGGAAAAAGTGAACTTTATTTATTTAAGTCTTTTGTCACATAGACATTTATAGCTTTCTTTGTGTAATATGTTAATTTTCTACCATGTTCTTCATGTAGTACACTTCATTGAAAGCTTCATTTAACTAGTACAGTGTGCCACATGTAAGGCAATAATATATGCACTGCAACTCCAAACTTATATTATTTTTAGTGTAGTGCATAGCAAAATAACAAAAATCCTTGGAATGTTACCAACAATCCCTTTTCTCTTTCACTACAACGTCCTCAGCGAGTAACCACAAAGCTGTTTTTTGACTTGAAGGTTTATATGAGTTGAAAACATGGTGAATAATCATGAGCATTTAGAAAGCCTTTGCATTTATCTGACAAATGTGCATCAATGGTTATTAGTCTATGTTGTACATTGAAAGACGTAGAACAAAAACAATGCAATAAAGGCGAAGGTAAAAAAAGATAGAAAATGTGAATTAATTGTTAATTATGGTCTTTTGTCTGATTGGAAAAGACATGTTGAAATTAGCAATTGGACCACAGAACAAATTGTGAATCAAACAAAAAATTATGTCATTACCGCAGAGTACAATGAACAGGACCTTGTTGGCAGATAAAATGGCACTGCTTTTCAAGGACTCGGTAATTAATTTTACAAAATAAAACTGAGATCTTTGTTATAATGAAAAAAATAAAAAATTCCTCAGAATTAGATAACACAGTCCTGAAAATTAAAGTCATCATTAGCGATGGGCGAGCGTGCTTGACACTGCTCAATACTCAATCGAGCATAGGGGTGCTCAAGCACACTTGTTACTCAGTCAAGTACCATGGGTGCTCAAGTAACATGCTCGAATCCCAGCCTCGCTTGTTTTGCAAATGTTTTCTAGTCGCCAAACATGTGGATTTTCCTACAAATCATCGTAATGTTGTAGCAACACGTACTTGGGTCTATATAAAACCATGTGACGTGACGGTTGGTACACTCTACCCCGAGAACACTGTAGGTTAGCTGCTAGAGGAGAGAAATGTTTAGATTAGAGGTATTTAGGCAGGGATTATAGCCTTACAGTTCTTCCTGCTGCTCTCTAAAACCAAAAGTCCCCTGTCAGGGCTACATCTATACTTTCAACAGCCAAGGTCAGAAGAAGACAATGGTGGGGAATGGCAATTAGTGTCTCAAGAGGTAGATTATAATGAGAAACAGTTGCCAACAAGTAATGTTGTTAAGTAGTTAAAAAGGATATCCAGGATTAATACAACCTTTCTACTTTCTTTCAAAAACAGCACCACCCCTGTCTACAGGCTGCACGTGGCATTACAGCACAGTCCCATTAATTTAAATGCAGATGAGCTGAGATATCACTCACAACCTGTAGACAGGAGTCGCACTGTTTTTGAAGGAAAGCAGCTGTGTTTATGGAATTCTGGACAACCCCTTTAAGTAAACAATTAAGGAGGTGGACCCAAGTGCGGAAGTGAGAAACTAAGTGGTAGATGGTGAAGTCACTGACCCAACCATACAGAGTAAGGACTGCAGTGCAGAGAGGGTAGGATATGCAGCACCTCAACAGGCAGGTAGAGAGCAGTGTGGTGGCTAGATGTTGAAGGCAGACAACCGTTCCCCAGAGCACCACACATAGCAAGTTCACAGACCAAGAGATAGGTGTTCCACACTCTGTAGCTTTTTCAAGAAATGTGGATGATAATAAAAATGGTAATTTCAACCTGCACTGTACAAAGATCAGCAAGGGTCTGACCACTATCAGCCTGACCAACACCCTGAGCATGTCTTTAACGTTCAGTGAACGTTTGGGTTCACAATCAGTGTCTGCAAGTGACACCAAACCCTCTTCCCCTATACTACATGCTAGCCAATCTCCTGTCCAGGATGCAGGCATGGGTGCCTCCTACCCAGCATCTGTCAATGAACATTTGCAAACACGATTAGCAACAACGTCCATTTCCTTGCCCCAGCACAGCATTCAGCTGTCCCTACTCCAGGCCTTGGAACTCAAAACAAAATATCCAGCCAATCCACCCACATGGCCAAACACTAAATAGCTACATTTCCAAACTGCTCACACTGAAAATGTTGCCATAAAGGCTTCTGCATATGGAAGCTTTCTGCAAACTCATGGTGGTGGCCATCCCTTCATACTCAGTGCCCAGCAGCCACTATTTCTTCCAGTGTGCAGCATCAACTCATCTTCTCAGCATGGATAGTGTGATAATGAGGAGGAGGAGGAGGCTAAAAAGAAGGAGGAGGCTGAGGAGGAGAAGGAGTAGGAACAGGAGATGGTTGTCTGTTTTACAGAAGGTACTTACTACACCAGATTCATTCCATTTCTTCAGCATGGATGGGCGGAAGAGGAGGAGGAGAGAGAGGAGGAGAGGGAGGAGTTGGAGAGGGTGGAGAAAGAGATGGAGACTCATCCTCTTAGTGAGAACCAAGAAGTCTTGTCTGCTTTCACATGATCCTTGCATTATACACATTTTTGCCAACACTGATTAAAGGTTGTTCACCCTTCTCAACCCATGCTACAAGGAGAGTTTTCCATCTCTCCTTCCTGCTGGGGAGAGGGCTAGTAAAAGGATGCTATACCAGGAGGCCCTAGTAGAACAATTATTACAAAAATTCCCATCTGACAAAGCTAGCAGTTATAGTTTCTTGCGCAACCAAGAAGGAGAGATAAGGGAGACACACATACTAGGTCCAACAGAAGCTGGAGAACATTTATAAAGATTTGGGATAGCTTTATTAGACCCTTCCAATGCACAGGCTCTGATGCATGGGGTAGTATGACAAGGAGGAAAAAGTTTTTGAACATTGTGAAGGAGTACATAGCTGAGCATACTAGCATCTTCTGTGATTTCTCTGTGCCATACAACTATTGGGTATCCAAGTTGAACACGTGGCACAAACCATCCCTCTACAATTTGGAGGTGTTGTCCTGCTCTGCCACTACTTAATCTTTAAAGATTTCATAATCACAGGGTCTGTACCACAGGACTGGCGTATAGCAAATGTGGTGCCAATATTCAAAAAGGGGACAAAAACTGAACTTGGAAATTATAGGCCAGTAAGCTTCACCTCTACTGTGAGTAAAATCCTAGAGCGTTTTCTAAGAGATGCTATAGTGGAGTATCTGAATGAAAATAACCTCATGACCCAATATCAACATGGGTTTACGAGGGACATTCCTGTCAAACTAATATAATCTCCTATGAAGAGGTAAGTTCTGGACTGGACCAAAGAAATGCAGTGGACGTGGTGTATATAGAATTTTCAAAAGCTTTTGATACGGTGCCACACAAAAGGTTGATACGTAAAATGAGAGCAGGGAAAAATATTTGTAAGTGGGTTAAGAACTGGCTCAGTGATAGGAAACAAAGGGTGGTTATTAATGGAACACACTCAGGATGGGTCATATTTAACAGTGGGGTACCACAGGGGTCAGTATTGGGCCCGCTTCTTTTTAACATATTTATTAATGACCTTGTAGGGGGCATACAGAGTAGAATCTCAATATTTGCAGATGATGCTAAACTCTGCAGGGTTATCGATACAGAGGAGGACAATTTTATATTACAGGAGGATTTATGTAAACTAGAAGCTTGGCTGATAAATGGCAAATGAGCTTTAATGGGGATAAATGTAAGGTCATGCACTTGGGCAGAGGAAACAAAAGGTATAATTATGTGCTTAATTGTAAAACACTGGGCAAAACTACCACTGAAAAAGACATGGGTGTATGGGTAGATGATAAACTCACATTTAGTGCGCAGTGTCAGGCAGCTGCTGCAAAGGCAAATAAAATAATGGGATGCATTAAAAGTGGCATAGATGCTCATGAAGAGAACATAATTTTACCTCTATTCAGGTCACTAGTGCGACCACACTTAGAATACTGTGTACAATTCTGGTCTCCGGTGTATAAGAAAGACAGCTGAACTAGAGCGGGTACAGAGAAGCGCGACCAAGGTTATTAGAGGACTGAGGGGTCTGCAATATCAAGACAGGTTATTAAACTTGGGGTTATTTAGTTTGGAAAAACGAAAGCTTAGGGGTGATCTTATAATAATGTATAAACATATGAGGGGACAGTACAGAGACCTTTTTAATGATCATTTTACTCTTAGGCCTGAGATGGGAAAAAGGGGGCATTCTCTACGTCTGGAGGAAAGAAGGTTTAATCATAATCACAGACGCGGATTCTTTACTGTAAGAGCAGTGAGACTATGGAACTCTTTGCCACATGCTGTTGTACTGAGTGAGTCACTACTAACATTTAAGAAGGGCCTGGATGCCTTTCTTGAAAACTATAATATTACCAGTTATACATACTAGATTCTTTGATAGGGCGTTGATCCAGGGAATTAGTCTGATTGCCGTATCTGGAGTCAGGAAGGAATTTTTTTCCCCAATGTGGAGCTTAGTGTTGCCACATGGTTTTTTTTTGTCTTCCTCTGGATCAACATGTTAGGCTATGGGTTGAACTAGATGGACTTAAAGTCTTCCTTCAACCTTAAATACTATGTTACTGTTTTGTCAGAATAGCTTTTTAGTGCCACTGGAATCATAATAACTGATAGGTGCATCAACAGAAAATGCTGAGTCATGAAAATGAACAAGGCCTGGATTGTCCGAGACTTCTCAACCCCACTGGATGACAGCAGTGGAACCTAAAGACAATTTAATCTTCCTTTTTTTTCAGTTGTATTCCCATGCACCCGTTCCCACCCAAAAAAATGGTAAATGGTTTTTGGTTTCCTCTTTTTTTTTTGTTCACCTATTCCGTCACCATATGAACAGGTTCATTGTGTGGTGGCCCAGGGGTATGCATGATGCCTTCTTTCTTACTGTTTTCATGATGTAAGTGAGGCCTACCTCAACAATTTTGTTCCTTAGATGTATAACCCAACAGTGATAAATGATTTTCAGGCCTTGCTTTTAGTGCATAGGCTTTACTAGTCTAGGAGTAAAGAAAGGTTTTGCTTTCCACTATGTGTCTGCTAGAGTGTATTGCAGTCTCCTCTTTTAATTTTTGGCAGCTTTTGCACTTAGTGCTTAGGCTTTCCAAGTCTATTGGCTAGGACACACACTGCTACTTACAGCCGAATTTGACAGAGAGACTCGGAAGTTAATTTTTGATAGCTCTTTGCATTATTTCCATAGTCTCTGTGAGTTTCAGAGTCCCTCCATAAATTAAACAGGATGTGTGTGACCATATCATACACACTAAATACCGAGATAAGGTAGTAAAATGTTAAAATTACATTTACCGGTGTCTACCAGTGTAGTTTTATTTCCTCCTATACTATGTCATTTATAGTAGTCATAAGTGATGGGAAAATATGCTAAGAGATGGCCCTGCTATTGAGGTTTTGTTCATACATTGAATTTTGCTGTGTTTTTTCATGAGTTTTATGCAAATTAAAAGTTGATTTTTTTCAATACCAGCACAGAATTGTTTTGTTTTTTTTCTCTGACTTGAAATGGAAATCTGCTGCGCTTTTTAAGGAAAGAGCATGTCAATTCTTTCAGCATTTTTGCAAAATTTGTTTACATAGAAAGCAATTTAAAAAAGCAAAAATGCACAATATATGCTGCTTGTGAACATAGCCTAGGGGTGGAGGATACATTTTTTTTATTTTATTGATCTCTTGTTAATTTTGCCTTATCTACAAATCATTATACAGGAGAGAATGTTTCTTAACATGATTGTAAAATCTTCTATATCTTTGGTTTTATATATTTTATTATCAGTCTGTAAAAGTGGCATTATACTCTAACAACATTGTTCAAAGCAGTGACCTGGGAGTCAGAGATGCATTAAGCCGTCTTCCACACACTGTTTCCATTCCATCTGAGTGCATTTTTTTATGCATTTCAGTCATCTACCTGTCCCCCTGCCCTGATGGTAGTGTTGTGGACTCCTTAATCAGGAGTATCAACCTTAGACTGGAAACACACTGTCCGAGTGACATGCGAGTTACTCACACAAGTCTCGGATCATTCACATGGCACGGCCCCTGCCTCTTTGGATGGGATACTGTCTGTGGTATGTTTTTCTATGTAGCTCCACTGCTCCAATACAGAAAGAGGGGAAGGCCATCCTGGGTGAATGATCCGAGGCTCGTGCGGGTGTGTTTCCAGCCTTGGTCTGCAGCCAAATCTTAAATGAAAATGCATGCAAGAAGTGAGAATAACAGATACCTGTCACAAGTTCAAGATGCTAAGAAATTCTGAGTTTACTTAGGAAACACATGAAATTATACAGACAATTCTGGGGGTGGTAACCCAAGAGTGGGATCATTCATTAATTGGTTACAGAATATTAAACATAGCTAATGATTGGTCACTAATAGCTGTAAACTGATTGGATTATGCAAATCTATTCTAAATACGTATTCATGCTTAAAGGGATCCTGTCACCCCCAAAACACCCCCTAAGCTATTAAAAGCTGTCCCTAGAGCATATGAACACTTTCCCTACACTCCTTTTAGCTCCTAAATGCATATAGTCAAAGTGAATCTAAACGTTATAAAAGTACCTCATTACTGATGATAATGAGTGACTATGGTATTCATAGTCACTCAGCCAGAGCTGCCCCTCTTCATCATATCACGCCTATTCAGGCGTGATCTTCATCATAGATTCAAATTGCCGCCTCCCTGCGCGCCTCCCTGCTCTCCCATTGCGTCCGGGCTTCAGTGTGGGGGCTGTATGACGCGATCCACGTCATTTCCGGCGCCGGGTGACGTAGTACAGCCGCGCCGCTGTTAGCTTCAAGTCCCGCACTGCGCATGCGCAGTGCGCATTTTGAAGCTGACAGAGAGGCGCGGCTGTACTACGTCACCCGGCGCCGGAAATGACGCGGATCGCGTCATACAGCCCCCACACTGAAGCCCGGACGCAATGGGAGAGCGGGGAGGCGCGCAGGGAGGCGGCAATTTGAATCTATGATGAAGATCACGCCTGAATAGGCGTGATGAGAGTGAAAAGGGAGGGCACCACCAATATAATTTTATAAAGGATTGGGGATCGCTGGGACAATATGAGATAAATTGTAAAGGGAAAAAGAGAAAGTCCCAAAAAGTGATACAACCTCAAAAATACGGATATCAAAAATTTATTTTATTACTTAAATGAAAAAGTTCACACCAAGAAAAGCACACATATAATAAAACCATTTAAAAAGCTACATACAGCATGTTACAGATCATATGAAAAAAGGTTTTTTCATAGACAACTTCAACACACTTTGCCAGGACAGGTAACAGGAAGTTTGTATAGTTCAAACAGTATATACAAAGAAACATGTATTGCACAAGAACATGTATTGCACAGAAACTGGCTCCTTATAACCCCTTATTCATATTGATTATGGCTATATATCACATAATCAAAGTAGTAAATAACCAAACAGCTTGATATAATATATACCACACAAATATATGCAGTCAGATACCCCAGATGAAAAAAAGTGTTATATCCAAGAATAAGGAAAATAACCATTCAGTTTGATATAAGGGTACAATAGCAGGATAATAGTGGGTTAATAGTATCTAGCAATCAAACCAGTCTAACCCATACAAATAAGAGGTAAACCAATTCAGGGGTAATTCGTATAGGACCAGATGCAATTACATGAATAAAAGGAAGGTTGCATGTTCAGGTAGCCTGTTTACCAGTTCCAGGAGGGCATAAGGGTGTGAGGAGAGGCGCTCCCCACGCGTATCGCTGCCTGCGCCTGGCAGCTTCGTCAGGGGAATGTGTCCATCCTAGTGTGGAGTCAGTTTTATAAAGCACCAGTCCCGTCATGTTAATTGTCCCCAGCTGGGTGCAGGAGGAGATCGGGTGGCCAGTCCGTCCCTCCTACATCCAGAATGCGCAAGCGCAAACGCGCTATAGCGCATGTCCGGCTCCCGGAACATGGCCGCCCGCTTGCGCATTCTGGATGTAGGAGGGACGGACTGGCCACCCGATCTCCTCCTGCACCCAGCTGGGGACAATTAACATGACGGGACTGGTGCTTTATAAAACTGACTCCACACTAGGATGGACACTTTCCCCTGACGAAGCTGCCAGGCGCAGGCAGCGATACGCGTGGGGAGCGCCTCTCCTCACACCCTTATGCCCTCCTGGAACTGGTAAACAGGCTACCTGAACATGCAACCTTCCTTTTATTCATGTAATTGCATCTGGTCCTATACGAATTACCCCTGAATTGGTTTACCTCTTATTTGTATGGGTTAGACTGGTTTGATTGCTAGATACTATTAACCCACTATTATCCTGCTATTGTACCCTTATATCAAACTGAATGGTTATTTTCCTTATTCTTGGATATAACACTTTTTTTCATCTGGGGTATCTGACTGCATATATTTGTGTGGTATATATTATATCAAGCTGTTTGGTTATTTACTACTTTGATTATGTGATATATAGCCATAATCAATATGAATAAGGGGTTATAAGGAGCCAGTTTCTGTGCAATACATGTTCTTGTGCAATACATGTTTCTTTGTATATACTGTTTGAACTATACAAACTTCCTGTTACCTGTCCTGGCAAAGGGTGTTGAAGTTGTCTATGAAAAAACCTTTTTTCATATGATCTGTAACATGCTGTATGTAGCTTTTTAAATGGTTTTATTATATGTGTGCTTTTCTTGGTGTGAACTTTTTCATTTAAGTAATAAAATAAATTTTTGATATCCGTATTTTTGAGGTTGTATCGCTTTTTGGGACTTTCTCTTTTTCCCTTTACAATTTATCTCATATTGTCCCAGCGATCCCCAATCCTTTATAAAATTATATTGGTGGTGCCCTCCCTTTTCACTCTCATATAATTCTCTACCACTTCTCTATAAGTGGCGTTCCAGGGAGTGTAGGCACACAACCCCTCCTGTTCCCAGGAGGAGTCTTTCTATTTTTATTTTTTATACTATATTGGACTTGTATTATATTATCCCTACCAGTCCTGTATTGGGTCTTTGTCCCCTCTTGGGTGCCAGAAGGGGGTCTTACCTTTTCTTTAAGCAATAGGATATGAATTTGGAGGAGAGGGAGAGAGCATGGAATGGCCAGTGTGGCAATGTGTTTGATTTGGTGAATACTGATGGGGTTGATGCGCCCATTGGTGGTGATGAGAGTTTCAATAAGATCTCCCATGAATTGATTAAATTAAATAAGAACTACGCCAAAACTTGGTGGAACTTAAAGAGTCTGGAGCAATACAAAAAATTGGAGCTGATCCCAAGAGGCTTGGAGGTGCAAATCTTCCCCGCCTGGGAGGCGGAGGAGGATTTTCGCAAAAAGTGGGAAACAGGACTAAAAACATGTTCTAGTATTTT
Organism: Allobates femoralis; assembly: GCA_033576535.1. Classification (NCBI taxonomy): domain Eukaryota; kingdom Metazoa; phylum Chordata; class Amphibia; order Anura; family Aromobatidae; genus Allobates; species Allobates femoralis. The sequence continues at coordinate 139,690,610 of JARQOC010000004.1, read as the reverse complement.
ATTAGACCTACTGATCTCCCATGATAAAACTTTCCTGCATAACCTCAGGGAGTCAATCAGATCTAGGGAGTCACAATTGGACTCTTTTGACAAAAAAAACGGTTCAGCAGTTTCAGACCAAATTGAAGGGAATTATTGATCACTTTGAAAAGGAGGTGATAAAGAGGAAGAAGCAAAAACTTATCAGGGATAAAAGGGACTTTGAGATAGGGAAAGTCTTTAAGTGGGGCCAGAAGGGCAACCCACGACCTAAACCTAAGCCTAAGGATACCCCAAAACCGAATCCTAAGGAACCAAATACTCCAGTTGTACCCTCTTTACCAGTTTCTAATTTATCAGAAGAGGAGGAAGATTTTTTATCCTCGGATTCAAGCGATTTAGAAAACGATCCCGGAGGGGAAGACGTGGAGGGTCCAAATTTAAGAAAACGGGTGAACAGATTGGAGTTGGTGACCCCACACCCGAAGAGGCCGGTAACCAGGAACAACAAATAGAGGTATTACAGGGACTGAATATCATTAATTTGTCTGATTATACACCGTCGGTGATTGAGATGAATTTATTGAGAAGGGGACTTTCATTTTCCCCAATGAACGTGTTGGACAAATTCACGTTTGTGAAGGATCTCTACCTGTTCTGCAGACAATTAACATTTAAATTGTTATACAAAAAACCCTCTGCCCTAGATAATTTACCGCCCCTGGAGAGAACAACGTTTGGGAATCTTCTGGGAATGTTGGAAGAACATCAGGACAAGACGGGCAGAAATCGACAATTTACAGGTAGATTACCCTCACAAATGACCCCCAGCTTTTCACTCTTTCCGGCGGTACAAATCTTTTTTGATACTGTTTGTAGGGACATAAACAAACTTAAACTTAACAGATGTAGCCAGAATAACCTTACTTTGGAGGAGAAGGGAGCATTGCAGAAATTAAAGGGATTAAATAACATCATTATCAAGGAGGCCGATAAGGGGGGGAATATTGTGTTGTGGCCGGTAGAGATGTATGTATCTGAGGCTAGAAGACAACTTTCTAACCATGTGTATTATCAACCCCTTCCTTCAGATCCCACACAGGTCTTTAAAACAAAGTTGGATCGTATTATTCATCGGGCCTTGTTTGAGGGCACAATCTCTAAAAAGGAGTCGGAGTTCCTGATAACGACCTTCCCGATCATTCCAACATTCTATATGCTCCCGAAGGTCCATAAATCACTACACTTTCCTCCAGGTAGGCCAATTGTTGCGGGAATCGGTGGGCTGTTGGAGAGACCCTGCTCATATTTGGATTTTTATCTCCAACCAATAGCCATTCAACAAAAATCTTATGTCAGAGACTCGGCGGATTTAGTTGACCAACTGGAGAAGCTTGAACTTCCAGAGAACACCTTGCTATTGACACTAGATGTAGAGTCTCTCTACACTAATATTAAGCATGAGCTTGGCTTGGAAGCAGTGGCCTTTTTCTTGAGCTCCAACTCCACAGGTACGAGGGAACATGATACCTTTTTACTAAATCTCCTATCCACCATCTTGAATTGTAATTATTTTGTTTTTGATCGGGTTTATTACCGACAAGTTTCGGGGACCGCGATGGGGGCGCGTTGTGCGCCTTCGTATGCGGGTATTTTCCTAAGCTGGTGGGAGGAGATAATAGTTTATAAATCTGAAACCTTTAAAAACTACGTTTTCCGTTGGTTCAGATACCTGGATGATGTTTTGATTCTCTGGACGGGTTCGAGGGAGGAATGTATCAACTTTATCAAGGAATTGAACAGTAACTCCTTGAATATTTTTCTAACTTCACAGGCACCAGCTTTGGTAGTTGACTTCCTTGACCTCAAACTGCGGATTGTGGGAAGAGGGATACAAACTGATCTATTCCGTAAACCGACTGCGACGAACAACCTCCTACATTTCGGGAGTTTCCACCCTGAACATCTTAAAAGGGGAATTCCGAAGGGGCAATTCATCCGCCTAAGACGAAATTGCAGTGAGCTGGCTGACTTCCGGAAACAGGCATTGGATTTAACAAAACGCTTCAGGGCTAGGGGATACCCCAAAAAGGTAATTTCACAAGCCTTTCAATATTCCTTAAAATTGGATAGGCGATCCCTCTTAAAACCCAACCCGTTAAGATCTTTGGGAGATCAGGGATTGGGAGTGATTACACAATTTAATAATCAGTGGGAGGACCTTAGGGGAATTTTGAGGAAGAATTGGGATATCCTCCTAAGTGAACCACAAACTGCAAATTGTATTCCTTCACAGCCACGTTTGATTGCCCGGAGAGCTAGGAATTTGAAGGATTCCCTCTCAACTAGTCACTTTATACGACCAGTAATGAAACTCGGAAGGGGAACTTCTTTGGAGGGCTCTTTTCCCTGTGGGAACTGTAATATCTGTCCCTTGATGTTATCTAATGATACCCTTTTTTCTGACATTTTTCCAACAGTAAGAAAACCAGGTGGTTATTTCAACTGTAGAACGAGGAATTTGGTATATGCACTAATCTGCACATGCCCGAAGGTCTATATTGGCCAAACCTCTCAAGAATTGAGAAAACGAATCCAGCAACACCTCTCAAATATTGGGACGGCTAGGAGGGACCTTGAGAGCGGGGAAAAAGGCATTTCATCGGTTGCCGCACACTTCTTGGAGAACCATCGTTGTAACATCAAAAATATAAAGATCATGGGATTGGAAAAAATCCATAGTAATATTCCAGGAGGGAACAAGACCAAGGAACTTTTACGGCGGGAGTCATCTTGGATTTATAGACTGAATACCTTAACACCTTTTGGTATTAACGAGGAACTCTTGTATACAGGATTCTATAAATAGACCTCCGCAACCCTCTATTACTAACTTTTGGAGCTTATTCCCTGATTTTTCTTCGTTCATTTTGTTCCTTTTATTTTCCTGACCCTTTGGGCTTTTGACTTAGGAATTGGATGGAAATAAATATGTGAGGGAACTATAGTTAAGGATGGCTCTCCCCATCTATTAGTATAGTGTGACATGTAGGTGATGATAAAAAAAAAAAAAAAAAAAATTTTTTTATATAAAAAAAAGATCCCCTTAGCATGTTATCTTCTTTGCTCCAGAATCCCTCTTACCTCCTTTGCTACCCCTTTGAAGTAATAGTCCTTGCCTGGGTAATGGTGGCACCGATTTGGAGCACCAGAGCTCAGGTATTTGGCTCCCTTTCTTCTGGGATGGTTTTCTTTTCTTTTCTTTTCTTTTCCTTTCTTTTCCCTCTCCTCTCTCCTTCAATTCTTCCATATAATGTGTTTCGGACTCATGTTACTCCTTGTTACCCCCTCTTTCTCTTAATTGGGGTTCTTCTAAATTGGATATCCCCTTATGGTTCTGTCCTTCTGCAATACTAAATCTTATCTCCAATTATTAAAATTGGTCTAATGATTCCAGCTTCCTTTCCTTGTATTTGTTCCAGACTCTGTTCGCTATCTGCATCCCCTTTGAGAGGTGTACAGACTTATATGATTATACTTTCTATGGGTAATATTATGGTAAACCAGTAGGGGATTGATGTGAGGTGTATCACACCACTGTGCGCATTATTCTTCCTATTGATCAAGTATATGATTCACCTTTGCCGCACTGAATCTTCTATGCTCCTCTATCCCCCCCTCCCCCCTCCTCATTCATGTTATGTGGTGCTCTAATACTTCATAAGGTTACTTAATATTTATATTGAAGAAATATTAGAATTATCTAATTGATATCTTGTATAATAAGACTATTGCTTGTTATATATGGAGTATTCCACTACGGTTGCTCAATTGACTAAATGTTACTGTCCCCCTATAACATAACTCTCTGTCTGTCAGAAGAGAGAAAAGGGAAACAAGTTTTTCCATCACGGTCTCCCGGACATGCGCGGTATGCGCTTCGCGCACGCGCACATTAACATGTCGCCACTGAGAGGGCGGCCATGTTCCGGGAGCCGGACATGCGCTATAGCGCGTTCGCGCTTGCGCATTCTGGATGTAGGAGGGACGGACTGGCCACCCGATCTCCTCCTGCACCCAGCTGGGGACAATTAACATGACGGGACTGGTGCTTTATAAAACTGACACCACACTAGGATGGACACTTTCCCCTGACGAAGCTGCCAGGCGCAGGCAGCGATACGCGTGGGGAGCGCCTCTCCTCACACCCTTATGCCCTCCTGGAACTGGTAAACAGGCTACCTGAACATGCAACCTTCCTTTTATTCATGTAATTGCATCTGGTCCTATACGAATTACCCCTGAATTGGTTTACCTCTTATTTGTATGGGTTAGACTGGTTTGATTGCTAGATACTATTAACCCACTATTATCCTGCTATTGTACCCTTATATCAAACTGAATGGTTATTTTCCTTATTCTTGGATATAACACTTTTTTTCATCTGGGGTATCTGACTGCATATATTTGTGTGGTATATATTATATCAAGCTGTTTGGTTATTTACTACTTTGATTATGTGATATATAGCCATAATCAATATGAATAAGGGGTTATAAGGAGCCAGTTTCTGTGCAATACATGTTCTTGTGCAATACATGTTTCTTTGTATATACTGTTTGAACTATACAAACTTCCTGTTACCTGTCCTGGCAAAGGGTGTTGAAGTTGTCTATGAAAAAACCTTTTTTCATATGATCTGTAACATGCTGTATGTAGCTTTTTAAATGGTTTTATTATATGTGTGCTTTTCTTGGTGTGAACTTTTTCATTTAAGTAATAAAATAAATTTTTGATATCCGTATTTTTGGGGTTGTATCGCTTTTTGGGACTTTCTCTTTTTCCCTTTACAATGAATAGGCGTGATATGATGAAGAGGGCAGCTCTGGCTGAGTGACTATGAATACCATAGTCACTCATTATCATCAGTAATGAGGTACTATAATAACGTTTAGATTCACTTTGACTATGTGCATTTAGGAGCTAAAAGGAGTGTAGGGAAAGTGTTACTATGCTCTAGGGACAGCTTTTAATAGCTTAGGAGGTGTTTTGGGGGTGACAGGATCCCTTTAATTTAATCCATCATTTTGGTATTATTAACATTATTGAATCATCATATTACGTCATTTAATGTTTTCAGAACATCCTCACTTCTTATTACTACATGCTAGATATTGGCCTCACACCCAGACCAAGGTGGCCTTCATTACTTCTCTCTATAACTCACAGTAAGCAATACCATATATAAAAGCACTATTTCTTAAACGCAAATAGTATTTAAAGGGATACATCTATGCTAGATATGCAGTACAATACAGGATACAAGTATATTGATAAATCTTTGGATATGTTCATATATTGATTTCCATAACAGTAGGCTCTTCCAGAAAATGCTTGAGCTTCCCATTGACTTCCATTATACAAGGACTAAGACGGATTCACTGGACCACAGCGATTTCTTTGAATAGAGCGGATGTGCGTGGAATTTTAATAAAGTGGTGAACACGGGAAATTTTTAGGCAGAGTTTATTTTAGTAAAGTATTTGTGTGTGCTCTAAAATACTGAATAAATATCAATAGTAAAAAAAATACATTTAATATGCAAAAAGTAAATAACGGGCACTACGGGTAGCAAAGGGAGCTAATTTAAAGAGGACCTGTCACCCCCCCCCAAAGATTTCACTTTAAAGACAGCACTGAATGTAGCATGTATGCTGCATTCAGGCAAGGGGTACCCTATGCATTTCTGATGTTTTAATCATTAAGTACAGCTTTTTAAAATGTGTACAACAAAGTTAGGAGGGCATTACCAGATCCATGAGTCAGCTCCTTCCCGGGGGCTATTCCCATCCCCTACTTCTCTTGTCCTCCCTCTCCTCACCACCTCATTGATGCCTGTCAGCTTTCCTCACTCTGCGCCTCCTTGTGCCTCTTGACACAGCTGCAGAGCGAGGTGTTGCTACTGTCAGCCCCTCGGTCCTGCTCCCACCCTGACATCAGCACTTGTTCCCGCCTTGCTCCATGAATAATACGGAGCAGGGCGGGAACAAGTGCTGATGTCAGGGTGGGAGGCGGGAGCGAGGAGCCAACAATAGCAACACCTCGCTCTGCGCCTGCGTGAGGTAGCACAAGGAGACTCAGGCGCAGAGCGAGGAAAGCTGACAGGTATCAATGAGGAGGTGAGGAGAGGGAGAAGGGAGGAACAGAGAAGCAGGGGGCGGGAATAGTCCCCAGGAAGGAGTTGAGTCACGGATCTGGTAATGCCCTCCTGACTTTGTTGTACACATTTTAAAAGGCTGTATTTAATGATTAAAACATCAGAAACGCATGGGGACCGCTTGCCTGATTGCAGCATACATGCTGCATTCAGTGCTGCCTTTAGATTGAAATCTTTGGGGGGGTGACAGGTCCTTTTTAACTGTTGTAGCCTGCCGTGTCTTCCTGAATGTTTCTGGTGTTCGGTGTTGCACGCCTCTTATATAGACAATTCTAAGCAAGAGCATGTAGAAAGAAAAGTTGACGGCACTCACCAGTTTGTGGATCTTCTTTTATTTGTGCAGTTCAAACATTAATGCAGTTTGGTGCAGGGGGGAGGGAGCAGGGAATCGAAGGATGACGGGTGCCGTTTAGTGGTGTTATGCTGCTTCAAAGGATCCAGATCAACGGACCTGTTGAAGTGGCATAACACTGTGAAACGGCAGCCGTCATCCTTCGATTCCCTGCTCCCTACCCCCCTGCACCAAACTGCATTAATGTTCGAACTGCACAAATAAAAGAAGATCCACAAACCGGTGAGTGCCGTCAACTTTTCTTTCTACATGCTCTTGCTTAAAAAAATACATTCCCCTCCTTAGATACTCAGTAAAAACCTCAGCAAGACAGACAAGCTTTGTACAGTGACCTTGGTTTATGTGCATTTCTTGCCTCCAATGTATCATTCCCTGATGTGACCAGAGCTAGCAAACCGAGATCCCTTGATTCTCCCCCAAAAGCTCTCCCAAAAAGGGGTTTCCATCACACACCTCTCCAAAAGAAATCATATTAAACTAAAGTGAAAAACTAAACACTGACAGAAAGAAACTATATCTAAACAGTTAAAGGTAAAGTAGTATATGAAGGACATGTCATCTGGGAATGTTAATATAGTCTGACAGCATGCAGTTGTATACCCAGAGCTATAAAGCTACAGGATATGGGGTCTGAAAGCGCCACATACTAATATCTCCTATTAACTTCAACTTTTAATGAGTTCATACCTTTTAAAAAGAGTGACCTGTCATATTTCCTCAAATATTTCCGATGCTGTGCCAATAAAATTATAGGACTTGACGTGCCACAGAAGTCATAAAATCTTTTAGCAACACAGTTGAGATTCAGTTTTACCTGCCAGTGTGATTTTTTATTGCCTTTGTCCCTCCTACAAATTTATTACCCTGCACAAAAGGAATATTTGCAGCAGTATTTTGTTATAATGTAAAAATTATTACCAATACAATGCCATTAGCGCTGGCAGGATAAAATATTGTCAAGGTAAAGGTAATAAATTCCAGTAGCAGTAGGGCCTGTAACGCTCTTTATTACTTAATTAGAAGAAGGATTTAACCCATGAAAGAGTTGCGATATTTGCAAAAAAGCTTTTATGTAAGAAAGCATGGTGTTTACCATTCTGTAAGAAGCAAGTAAAGTGATTAACTCAGCTTTTACTCAGCAGAACCATTACTTCGTAGAACTGCTATTCTCACATAGATTCATCTTAAATATCATATAACCAAACATTCCTGTTACTGTTGGACTCGAGTATCAAAAACTAACATAATGATGCATGATTTACAGATACAGTAAATTCCTGTGGGTAAATAGTGTGATTGAATACTTGTCACTTGGTACATTGATTGGGCCACTCACCCTTAACCACACTGAACTCGTGCTAATATTGTAGTGGGCAAGGTTACTACATGCAATCTGGTGCATCCTCTGCGGTAAGGGAGGCCTGGATCACATTGCTTACTGATAAATTTATCTTATCCGTATAAAAAATATTTAGTCTACAATTATTACTCTACTAGATGGTGGCCCGATTCTATCGCATCGGGTATTCTAGAATAAACATGTAGTTTTTTTTATAAAGATTTAAAAATAATGCAATGAATACATAGGATTTTCACTAATCAGCGACGCGGCTTTGTTCAATATATCTGCACATGTGTCACCTCACCAGCGATCAGTAAGTTACCGACACACTTGGCGACGCTTCAGCGATCCCGACAACGATGCGACCTGTAGGGATCACTGGAGCGTCAGTACATGGTCGCTGGTGAGATTGTCATGCTGAGGGAGATCGCTAGCGTCAGACGGGGTACTTCCGCTGCTAGCAGCCGGAGATGACCGGCTAATGCCGGTCATCCCCCTGCTGCGTCACCGCTGACCTCCATGACAGGATCAGCGATCTCACAGCGGGGGCCTGGTCGGTGCCGCGTGTCACACTGAGGGAGATCACTAGCGCCGTTCGGGGTACTTCCGCTGCGAGCAGGCGGGAGATGACCGGCTAACGACGGTCAACTCCTGGCTGCGTTGCCGCTGACCTCTGTGCGGCAAGAGATAACCCTCTTTTTTTACGGTACTTTTACAGGGTTGCTGGATGTCATCTATTTTATTAAAAAAAAAAAATACTCAGTCCTTCCAATATACGTCCTTTATAAAAAAAAAAAAGCTTTTGATCCATCCAAACGTGAAAGTTGCAAAATAAAATACAGATCCGGCTTTATTTTGGGGGATCGGTGTTGATTCCATATTTTTCATATCTCTTCCGACGGTAGGCGTGGTTCAAATCCCGCGCCAATTTGTGGCCGGACTATGCCTGTCACTGATTTGTCGCTGCGCTCAGCGGCGACCAATCAGCAACACAGGATTTCCGTTACAGAGAGACAGACAGAAAGACACGATAATGCGATTATATAGTAGGATTGACATCTGAGAGACCCATGTGAGGATAGGGAGAAACACTACAAGTTAAGTGTGAATTAATCCTAGAACATACAGCAATAATGTACTTCTGCCATTTGGAATGCAGCATGGTGTAGAGTGTTGGATCCAGCAAGTCCAGAGAGTTGGATGTCTAGCATTCCAGTAAATTTTTTAAAACGCTGTCAGTAAACGGATTGCCCACATATACTGAACGGGTTTGCTTCAAGTGAAAGTTTATTTACACAGTCAGTGGTGAATAAAGCGACTAGACGATGTTTTGGCCAAATTATGGCCTTGATCACAGTATCACTCAGTATCACTCAAAGAAATAGAGATATATATAACAGGTTACTTAGAAGTTTTACAATATTCACAATATGAACATTATTTACAACAATATCTACAAAAACTCATGTCATGGGTCATATAACAAAAGTTGAAGTCAGTTTTGTTATTCAAGTCATATCAGGATCTGTTAAAACAAAGTGGGTAGCAAGAAAAGAAAGGGCTTTACATTGAGGAATGGGTTGATGATTAAAAAATGCAATATAACATCGTACCTTTTGAAAAACGCACTTTTGGTGAAATGATGATATCCCTTAGGCGGCCGTCACACGCTGAGATATCTCTAGCGATATTGTAAGCGATCACGTGCACGCGCAATCGCTTACAATATCGCTCACATCGCTGGTGAGATGTCACACAGACAGACTCACCAGCGATGTGGATCCGCGATCTCGCTGGTAACTATGGTACACATCGGGTAACTAGGCACCGCGCGTCGCTTAGTTACCCGACGTGTACCATAGTTACCATCTCCCAGCATAGGCTCTGCGCTGGGAGATCGTTCATCGTGGTGTTATACACCACGATGAAGCAGATCGTGACATCGTTCATCGCTAGATCTGAGCTCCGGAGCTCAGATCAGCGATGTCACGATCAAGCGATTTCACATCGTAAATCGCTTGATTACATGCACCGATTTCTTGCCCGATATCGCTTAAGCGATCAAAAAGGAGATCGCTTAAACGATATCGGGCAAGAAATCGTTCCGTGTGACGGCCGCCTTATATATGCTTTTTTGGTGGATCTTATGATAATTATAACCTGTTAAGAATGAGATAGGGGTGGATGTAGCATGGTCTTTATAGGATAAAGATAGGTGTATCTAGTTAAAAAATAGATGTACCAATTTGGAAAGTAGGTGAGGAATAGGTTTCCGTGTGTTCTGGTTTCCATGTGTGGTTTCTTGGGTGGCAGAGTCAGGTCCTGTTGGAATATGTGAATTTTAGTTATTGGTGAAGTAGTGTAGTATGTTGGTTAATGTTGGATGGTAGATACCCCTAAGTCCAAAGGATCCTGTGTCTGACTGTGTAGCCTAAAGTTCTGGGTCTGTACCAAACACCTAGGGTTCATGCACAGATCCCGAACACAGATTTTCCTGGGAAATCCGTGTTACAGTTTAGGTCTGGGGATGGGGGAAGGCTGTAAAACAAAGGACATGATTAATAAACATTATCATTATACTTACTGAGTCCCGCGGCCCGCGTCCTGCCATCCCGCTGTCCCGCCATGTCTACTTCAGGGCAGCTCATTATCTTCTGGGGATATTCACTTCACTGGCTCCAACAGCCAATCACAGATGCTGTCACACAGAATGGACATCTGTGATTGGCTGTTTGAATGAAATAAAGAGCACCATTTTATATACCACAGATGTCTATGATCTTACATACAGCAGTGCAGATCGTATTGGTCTTTGTCCTTGGATAGCAAAGAGAGCAGGGCACAGAATGACAACACAGCTGAGTGCTCTGTGTGGCGTAAGCTGAAACCAGCCTATACATTCTACTGTACTAGTATGTATCTGTTGATTGTAGATTACTCAAACAGCCAATCACAGATGCTGTCACACCGAATGGACAGAGATGTTTTTGAGGTGTAGGTGACATGAGCAAGCGAGTTAACGGATGTGGGGAGTAAAGGAGAGATCTGGGTCAAATATAACCCCAAGACAGCGGGCGTGCTGCTGAGGAGTAATGGTAGAACCACATACAGAAATGGCAATATTAGGTTTCGGAAGATTAGTAGATTACGGAAACGAAAGGAGTTCAGTTTTTGAAAAGTTCAGTTTAAGGTAGAGAGAAGACATGATGTTAGAGACAGCAGACAGACAATCACTAGTATTTTGTAGTAACCTGGAGGTGATGTCAGGAGATGAGGTGTATAACTGGGTGTCATCATCATAAAGATGATATTGAAAACCAAACCTACTGATGGTTTGTCCAATCGGAGCAGTGTACAAAAAGAAGAGGAGGGGACCTAGGACTGAACCCTGAGGAACTCCAACCGTGACGGGAAGAGGAGAGGAAGAGGAGCCGGCGAAACATACAGAGAAGGAGCGGTCAGAGAGGTAGGAGGAGATTCAGGAGAGAGCAGTGTCCTTAACCTCAATAGGAAAGAAGGGAGATACAAGAGGCGCAGATTGTGCCCTATCAAACAGACACTATAGTTCTTATGTGGATTATAAGTGTATCCACTCACCTTTTATGGTTGTGAGACTCACAACCAGTTTAAAAGCATAAGGCAGCTGCTGCAGAACCTCCACCAACGCCACAAAACCGCGGGAAATCAGAAGATAAAACTGGAATGGTATCCACGGTCCGCGCTGCTGCTCTTTATCCAAGGAATCCACAAGAGGTTATTACCATCAAAAGTTCTTTATTTCATCACACCAACGCGTTTCGGTGCTGTCCCAGCACCTTCCTCAGGGCATGTTACATGGCATAACAGCAGACCCTTTTATATGCAGTTACTGATATAAAATCCCTCCCCCAAAAAAAAAAAAACATGTATATGTCATCAGTGACATCATGAGATCAAACCACCTCCCGGCCCAGAGATAGAGATCATTGCTAAAAACATGTAAAACATGTAATTTTATCAGATGCAATGTGTATTGTCATATTCCATCAAAAAACTGACAAACAGAAATAAAAAAATAAAGAATGTATTATACACTATCAATCATCAGGATTGAACTTGGGAAAAGAAAAGAAATTCCTCAGGTTCCATCTGGTAGTCAAGAGAATGATCCCACAGCCTATTTAGATTGAGACAATTTTTCTTGGGAGAAATAGGGTGCATATGTGATTTTATGGGAAGCTGTTAGCTCAAAATTATTGCATCCAGGCCATAAGAGGAGCAAAAAAAAGACATATGAGGGTCCATAAGATGGTAAAAACGAAAAAAAGATTAAAAGCAATAAATTTTATTCAGTTTTTGTTAAGAAGAAGATAATCTAAGATTCAATCGACAAACTATCAGCCTCAATGGCTCAAAAGGTATCTCTCCAGACACTGAGCAGGAACAAAGCCCACAAAATGCTGGTTCAATACCACTAAAAACCAGATTACATATGTTAAAAAATAGAAATGTATATAAAACATATGTTAAAAAGCTTTTTGCTAAAATATAATCCCTAAAAATTACTAAAGAGTACTAAAAATTACTAAAAGTTACTAAAAATTACTAGAATCTGCAGATAAAAGCACATAAAAAATAATGAAGAAACTGCATAGATTTTTAAAAGGTGTAATATTTAAAAGATCCACAACATGGCAATATTCTGGATGCAGTAACTATGACTACCCATGTTAAACATACGTTGGTCCTCTATAGTGCAATTGTTTGTCTCTAGGTGGCAGCAGAGTAGTTTTTTCAATGTATTTGTCATAGGAAAGCATAAAAAAGCATAGGTTGGAGTTATCTGAGGATGAGGATTAAATTAATTCTGTAACAAGATTCAATCCCCTGGGTTTAAGGGAGTTAAGTCTGTATATCCAGTATTTTTCTTTCTTTTTCAGGGTTTCAAATCTATTGACTATGTGTTCAGAGACATGTTCAATGGGTAAGATTTTCATCTTTGTGTAGTCTCTGTCATGATATTTTTCATAGTGCCAAGATACCCCATGTTGCCTGAAACCCTTCTTGATATTGGACCTATGCTTGTTCAATCTAGCATGTAGTGTCTGTGTTGTCCTCCCAACATACTGTAACCTACAGGGACACTCGATTAAATAGATTAGATATTTGGTACCACAATCCATATTCTGTCTTATAGGGAAGGTTTCACCAGTGGTAGTAGAGCAGAATTTATTTGTCTCATGTATTGTTTTACAACACAGGCAATTTTTTTGCCACACTTTGTCACCTTAGCATTCAGCACATCATCATCCATATTCCGTGACTGATTCTTGTGTAAACGACTAGGTGCTATAATCCCTTTTACATTAAGAGCTCTCCGGAAAGTTATCTTTGGTTTTGGGGGAAGGATATTCTCCAGAACCGGATCCCTTTGTAGGATATGCCAATGTGTGTCTAAAGCCTTTCTGATGTTCTTGTGGTATTTATTGTACCTTGTAATAAAATTATAGCCAAAATCATTATTTATGGTAGGTTTGTCATGTTTTTCCAACAAATTGTCCTGTTTAATACCTTTACTGAGATTCTGTGCGTTTTTTATCAATCTTCTGGGATATTTTCTGTGTTTAAAACGGTCCATGAGAATTTTCGATTGTTCCTCAAAATCAGCCTCTCTAGTACAATTTTTCTTGATTCTTTTGAATTGATTCAAAGGAATGTTTTTTATCCATTTGTTATAATGTCCACTCGTATAATGGATATAACTGTTCCTATCAATATTCTTAAAATATGTCTTTGTTAAAATGGACTCTCCCTCAGTAAAAATAGTAAGATCAAGAAAATTAATTGTAGAAGTATTCATGTGGGGCTCAAACTGTAGACCCCAAATGTTGTTAAAAATCCCAGATAAAAAACTCTCAATATTGCCTTTTTCAGTGTCCCAGATTAAAAAAATGTCATCTATAAATCTCTTGTAAACAATTATCCCTTCCCTTTGCTCATTCCCAAGCACATGTATCTCCTCAAAAACCCCCATGAACAGATTTGCATATGAACATGCTACTTTGGATCCCATGGCTGTGCCTTTTAGCTGATGGTAAAATTGGTTTTGAAACATAAAAAAATTATTCTTCAAGATAAAATCCAACCCACCTAAAATAAAAGCTTTTTTTGCATCTGTGAGAACAGTGTCATTTTTAATAAAGTGTTCAGTGCAAGCTATACCAATATCGTGGTCTATATTAGTGTATAGAGATGATACATCCAGAGTGATAAATATATATGTGTTTTTCCAAGTGATGTGTTTTAAAATCTTAATTAATTCAGTGGAATCCTTTAAAAAAACTGTGCAAGTTAAAAACATGGGTTTGTAGAGTTTTATCGATAAAATTAGCCAAATTACTTGTAAGGGATCCAATTCCAGATATGATGGGTCTGCCTGGGGGGTCTATGAGTTTTTTATGAATTTTTGGCAAATGATAAAAGAATGGGGTAGTGGGATAACGGTTGATGAGGAATTTCTTTTCATTTTCGCTGATGACTGATTGCTTATAGGCATTATTAATCATTTCGTTATATACCTTAGTCAATAAAAGATAAGGGTCTTCCTTTACTAGACCATAATATTCAGAATCTGAAAGTAACCTACTTGCCTCCTTTAGATAATCACCAGTATCTTGTATAACAATAGCGCCTCCTTTATCTGCTGATCTTATCACTATGTCGCTGTTTTTTTGCAAGTTTTTTAATGCTGATCTTCCTCTTATAGTTAAATTCCTTTTGTTTTTAGTATCGGCATCTTTCAGGAGTTCTTCATACTTTAAATCCTTTAATATAAGATCCTGGAAGGTTTCTAAACAGTGTCCCTTGCTTTCAATGGGGTAATAGGTTGATTTAGGTTTGAATCTAGAGGCTTCAGAGACAGATGTCCCAGAGCCATCATCCTGTGTTTTAGGGTGTAGTGCAAAATGTCTCTTGAGTGTGAGGCGTCTAATAAAATTGTGCACATCTATAAATAACTCGAAATTGTCAGGTTTGCTATCTGGGCAGAAAAGAAGACCCTTATTTAGGAGCTTTTTTTCTTCTTCAGTTAGGTCATATTTGGACAGGTTTATTATGTTATTATCATCTGGTTTCATTCTGTTTCCTATTTTCAGTCTACAAAACCTATTTTTACTTTCTTTTTTTCTTTTTCCCTGTCCCCTAGCTCCTCTCCTTTTTTTCTTTTTCCCAAAATGGGATTGAAAAATTTGGTTATTTGACCCTTTCCTTGCTTCACTGTGGATAAAAAAGGTACTATCCCAGTGTTATTATTGCCCGAATTATCCAAGATTATTATGTCCTTCTGGTTTTCCTGTACCTTTGAAGCTTCATTCTCAAATCTGATTAAACTCATCTCTGGTTTGTTCACTGCAGTATCTATAACTTTTTCATTGTTATGTAGGACAACGGGTATAAGGGGTTTTTCCCTATTTATCCTTTCTATTTGTTCCCTGATTTGTTTCAGGTGTTCTCCATCACTTTTATTAGGTTTTTGATAGGGAAGTTTTTCTAAATTGCCTTCACTCCTATGTACCATTGCTTTAGTGGTAATGATGTTGTTTGTGGGTATTACACTCCCTACCATTTTTTCACCTGCATTAATTATTGTTTTAGTGATAATATTTTGGTTTACAGGGACTTCTATTGCACTTGGTGTAATTTGTGCTCCATCCTCTTCAAAAATTTCATCCTCAAACAGTTCATCTGCTATAAGACTATTATCACTGCCAAGCTCTATGTTGTCACCCATCTCCTCGTTAGCTATTATCTCAGAATTTATTACTTTTTTGATAGATTCCTCCAGACAATTGTTTTTTACGTTTGTTGCTTTTGATGGGACAATATTTTGCGGACACTGTTCAACATTTATATTTGTACTTGGGGTCTCTTCAGTATTCCTATGCCTATAATTATTAGAGAACTTTCTAGGCTTAAAATAACGATCCTTCTCATCTGTATTAGAGTATTTCCTATTATTTTTAAAAGTATTATTTTCAGGTTTGGTTTTTTTATCAAGGTAGTCAGACCTGTCCCTGTTGAGTTTCTTAGATTTCCTTATCACAGTTTCATGTTCTATTTGTTTCAAATTAATGCTTATGCTGGAACATATTCTTTTATACTCGGGATGTATTTCAAATCGATATAAGTCTCTGCTTATGTTCTCAATTTCCTTAGTCTCTTGTTCAGCTAGTAAAGTTCTTTTTTCACATAGTATAGTTAATAGGTCTAGCATACATCTATTGAGACATCCATCCCATTTTTTTGAAAAGTCACTATCATCCTGGAAAGGAGAGTTTAAAATCAGTCTTAAACCTCTCGGACAAATTTTCTCTTCAATATACACCGTTAAAAAACCGTGCATCTATTCCATACTGAATTTCTTTTTTCAAATGGTCTTCTAGTGCATGCAGTTGATCCTTCATTAACTTAATGTCATTTTCAGAAAAAAGTTCATGAACAGTCTCTAAATCAACACAGCGGGAGATTTGGGCGTTTTTTCCCATCTGGAGATTGAGTGCAGCAGAGTGGATACAAGTTTACACATAGTATGGATTACTTGCACGACCGGTTTTCCTCAAGGGAAAAGCTAATTCTGCAGACTATCGGTGCTAATAACACAGCATGTGTTGATTTAGAGACTGTTAATGAACTTTTTTCTGAAAATGACATTAAGTTAATGAAGGATCAACTGCATGCACTAGAAGACCATTTGAAAAAAGAAATTCAGTATGGAATAGATGCACGGTTTTTAACGGTGTATATTGAAGAGAAAATTTGTCCGAGAGGTTTAAGACTGATTTTAAACTCTCCTTTCCAGGATGATAGTGACTTTTCAAAAAAATGGGATGGATGTCTCAATAGATGTATGCTAGACCTATTAACTATACTATGTGAAAAAAGAACTTTACTAGCTGAACAAGAGACTAAGGAAATTGAGAACATAAGCAGAGACTTATATCGATTTGAAATACATCCCGAGTATAAAAGAATATGTTCCAGCATAAGCCTTAATTTGAAACAAATAGAACATGAAACTGTGATAAGGAAATCTAAGAAACTCAACAGGGACAGGTCTGACTACCTTGATAAAAAAACCAAACCTGAAAATAATACTTTTAAAAATAATAGGAAATACTCTAATACAGATGAGAAGGATCGTTATTTTAAGCCTAGAAAGTTCTCTAATAATTATAGGCATAGGAATACTGAAGAGACCCCAAGTACAAATATAAATGTTGAACAGTGTCCGCAAAATATTGTCCCATCAAAAGCAACAAACGTAAAAAACAATTGTCTGGAGGAACCTATCAAAAAAGTAATAAATTCTGAGATAATAGCTAACGAGGAGATGGGTGACAACATAGAGCTTGGCAGTGATAATAGTCTTATAGCAGATGAACTGTTTGAGGATGAAATTTTTGAAGAGGATGGAGCACAAATTACACCAAGTGCAATAGAAGTCCCTGTAAACCAAAATATTATCACTAAAACAATAATTAATGCAGGTGAAAAAATGGTAGGGAGTGTAATACCCACAAACAACATCATTACCACTAAAGCAATGGTACATAGGAGTGAAGGCAATTTAGAAAAACTTCCCTATCAAAAACCTAATAAAAGTGATGGAGAACACCTGAAACAAATCAGGGAACAAATAGAAAGGATAAATAGGGAAAAACCCCTTATACCCGTTGTCCTACATAACAATGAAAAAGTTATAGATACTGCAGTGAACAAACCAGAGATGAGTTTAATCAGATTTGAGAATGAAGCTTCAAAGGTACAGGAAAACCAGAAGGACATAATAATCTTGGATAATTCGGGCAATAATAACACTGGGATAGTACCTTTTTTATCCACAGTGAAGCAAGGAAAGGGTCAAATAACCAAATTTTTCAATCCCATTTTGGGAAAAAGAAAAAAAGGAGAGGAGCTAGGGGACAGGGAAAAAGAAAAAAAGAAAGTAAAAATAAGTTTTGTAGACTGAAAATAGGAAACAGAATGAAACCAGATGATAATAACATAATAAACCTGTCCAAATATGACCTAACTGAAGAAGAAAAAAAGCTCCTAAATAAGGGTCTTCTTTTCTGCCCAGATAGCAAACCTGACAATTTCGAGTTATTTATAGATGTGCACAATTTTATTAGACGCCTCACACTCAAGAGACATTTTGCACTACACCCTAAAACACAGGATGATGGCTCTGGGACATCTGTCTCTGAAGCCTCTAGATTCAAACCTAAATCAACCTATTACCCCATTGAAAGCAAGGGACACTGTTTAGAAACCTTCCAGGATCTTATATTAAAGGATTTAAAGTATGAAGAACTCCTGAAAGATGCCGATACTAAAAACAAAAGGAATTTAACTATAAGAGGAAGATCAGCATTAAAAAACTTGCAAAAAAACAGCGACATAGTGATAAGATCAGCAGATAAAGGAGGCGCTATTGTTATACAAGATACTGGTGATTATCTAAAGGAGGCAAGTAGGTTACTTTCAGATTCTGAATATTATGGTCTAGTAAAGGAAGACCCTTATCTTTTATTGACTAAGGTATATAACGAAATGATTAATAATGCCTATAAGCAATCAGTCATCAGCGAAAATGAAAAGAAATTCCTCATCAACCGTTATCCCACTACCCCATTCTTTTATCATTTGCCAAAAATTCATAAAAAACTCATAGACCCCCCAGGCAGACCCATCATATCTGGAATTGGATCCCTTACAAGTAATTTGGCTAATTTTATCGATAAAACTCTACAAACCCATGTTTTTAACTTGCACAGTTTTTTAAAGGATTCCACTGAATTAATTAAGATTTTAAAACACATCACTTGGAAAAACACATATATATTTATCACTCTGGATGTATCATCTCTATACACTAATATAGACCACGATATTGGTATAGCTTGCACTGAACACTTTATTAAAAATGACACTGTTCTCACAGATGCAAAAAAAGCTTTTATTTTAGGTGGGTTGGATTTTATCTTGAAGAATAATTTTTTTATGTTTCAAAACCAATTTTACCATCAGCTAAAAGGCACAGCCATGGGATCCAAAGTAGCATGTTCATATGCAAATCTGTTCATGGGGGTTTTTGAGGAGATACATGTGCTTGGGAATGAGCAAAGGGAAGGGATAATTGTTTACAAGAGATTTATCAATGACATTTTTTTAATCTGGGACACTGAAAAAGGCAATATTGAGAGTTTTTTATCTGGGATTTTTAACAACATTTGGGGTCTACAGTTTGAGCCCCACATGAATACTTCTACAATTAATTTTCTTGATCTTACTATTTTTACTGAGGGAGAGTCCATTTTAACAAAGACATATTTTAAGAATATTGATAGGAACAGTTATATCCATTATACGAGTGGACATTATAACAAATGGATAAAAAACATTCCTTTGAATCAATTCAAAAGAATCAAGAAAAATTGTACTAGAGAGGCTGATTTTGAGGAACAATCGAAAATTCTCATGGACCGTTTTAAACACAGAAAATATCCCAGAAGATTGATAAAAAACGCACAGAATCTCAGTAAAGGTATTAAACAGGACAATTTGTTGGAAAAACATGACAAACCTACCATAAATAATGATTTTGGCTATAATTTTATTACAAGGTACAATAAATACCACAAGAACATCAGAAAGGCTTTAGACACACATTGGCATATCCTACAAAGGGATCCGGTTCTGGAGAATATCCTTCCCCCAAAACCAAAGATAACTTTCCGGAGAGCTCTTAATGTAAAAGGGATTATAGCACCTAGTCGTTTACACAAGAATCAGTCACGGAATATGGATGATGATGTGCTGAATGCTAAGGTGACAAAGTGTGGCAAGAAAAATTGCCTGTGTTGTAAAACAATACATGAGACAAATAAATTCTGCTCTACTACCACTGGTGAAACCTTCCCTATAAGACAGAATATGGATTGTGGTACCAAATATCTAATCTATTTAATCGAGTGTCCCTGTAGGTTACAGTATGTTGGGAGGACAACACAGACACTACATGCTAGATTGAACAAGCATAGGTCCAATATCAAGAAGGGTTTCAGGCAACATGGGGTATCTTGGCACTATGAAAAATATCATGACAGAGACTACACAAAGATGAAAATCTTACCCATTGAACATGTCTCTGAACACATAGTCAATAGATTTGAAACCCTGAAAAAGAAAGAAAAATACTGGATATACAGACTTAACTCCCTTAAACCCAGGGGATTGAATCTTGTTACAGAATTAATTTAATCCTCATCCTCAGATAACTCCAACCTATGCTTTTTTATGCTTTCCTATGACAAATACATTGAAAAAACTACTCTGCTGCCACCTAGAGACAAACAATTGCACTATAGAGGACCAACGTATGTTTAACATGGGTAGTCATAGTTACTGCATCCAGAATATTGCCATGTTGTGGATCTTTTAAATATTACACCTTTTAAAAATCTATGCAGTTTCTTCATTATTTTTTATGTGCTTTTATCTGCAGATTCTAGTAATTTTTAGTAACTTTTAGTAATTTTTAGTACTCTTTAGTAATTTTTAGGGATTATATTTTAGCAAAAAGCTTTTAACATATGTTTTATATACATTTCTATTTTTTAACATATGTAATCTGGTTTTTAGTGGTATTGAACCAGCATTTTGTGGGCTTTGTTCCTGCTCAGTGTCTGGAGAGATACCTTTTGAGCCATTGAGGCTGATAGTTTGTCGATTGAATCTTAGATTATCTTCTTCTTAACAAAAACTGAATAAAATTTATTGCTTTTAATCTTTTTTTCGTTTTTACCATCTTATGGACCCTCATATGTCTTTTTTTTGCTCCTCTTATGGCCTGGATGCAATAATTTTGAGCTAACAGCTTCCCATAAAATCACATATGCACCCTATTTCTCCCAAGAAAAATTGTCTCAATCTAAATAGGCTGTGGGATCATTCTCTTGACTACCAGATGGAACCTGAGGAATTTCTTTTCTTTTCCCAAGTTCAATCCTGATGATTGATAGTGTATAATACATTCTTTATTTTTTTATTTCTGTTTGTCAGTTTTTTGATGGAATATGACAATACACATTGCATCTGATAAAATTACATGTTTTACATGTTTTTAGCAATGATCTCTATCTCTGGGCCGGGAGGTGGTTTAATCTCATGATGTCACTGATGACATATACATGTTTTTTTTTTTCTTTTGGGGGAGGGATTTTATATCAGTAACTGCATATAAAAGGGTCTGCTGTTATGCCATGTAACATGCCCTGAGGAAGGTGCTGGGACAGCACCGAAACGCGTTGGTGTGATGAAATAAAGAACTTTTGATGGTAATAACCTCTTGTGGATTCCTTGGATAAAGAGCAGCAGCGAGGACCGTGGATACCATTCCAGTTTTATCTTAACCTCAATAGAGCAGAGCATAGAGAGAAGGAGCTGGTGATCCATAGTGTCGAATGCAGAGGAGAAATCCAGGAGGATCAGTAGGGAGTAGTGACCATTAGCTTTAGCTGTTAGTAGATCATTAGAGACTTTGGTGAGGGCAGTTTCAATATAGTGTAAGGAGCGGAAGCCGGATTGTGGAGGGTCAAGAAGAGAATTGTTACGGGAGTGGACCAAGCATTCCAGGAGTTTAGAGATCAAGGGGAGATTAGAGACAGATCAATAGTTAGCAGCCGAGTTCTGGTCGAGGGATTTTTTTTTAATAATGGGTGAATGCTGGCATTTTTGAAGGAGGAGGGGAAAAGATCAGATGAGAGGGAAAGATTAAATATTTTAGTCAGGTGAGATGTGACAGCTGGGGAAAGGGATTAAAGGAGATGTGAGCTGGTGCAGGTAGTAAGGCGAAAAGATACAAGGAGTCGGGTGACTTCTTCCTCTGTGATTCCTCTGTGATCAAAGACCGAAAGTGAGTTGGATAAAGTGCAGGAGGGAGGAGAATGAATGATGTTCTGAGGCTGTGAGTAAATTTCCCATCGTATGAGGTCAATTTTGTCTTTAAAATAGTTGGTCAGATCGTCAGCTGTGAGGCTGATGGTTGGGGCCTGTACTCCTGGACTGAGGAGGGAGTGGAAAGTGTCAAATAATCATTTAGAATTGTTGGCTAGAGATGTGATAAGGGTGTTGTAGTAAGCTTGTTTGGAGAGGTGAAGGGCGGTATTGTGTTTTCAGCATAAACTTACAATGGATGAAGTCTTCGGCGAGTTTGGATTTTCTCCACAGGCATTCTGCGCACCTGGAGCACCGCTGGAGAAACCGTGTTTGCAATGTGTGCCAGGATTCACGCTGTCCGTGCCAAGTTGTTTTAAGTGTAGGAGGTGCAGCTTCATCCAGGGTACTTTGCAGTGTTTCATTATAGGATTTTAGAGCAGACTCAGGACAAGAGAGGGAGGAGATAGGGGCCAAAGAAGACTGTAAATGTAAATCTTTATGAGATTCTGGATGTTAATGGCAAATATATTCCTGTAAGTGTAGGAGTTGGGGATGTCCTTGATGGGTTGACAATTCTTGACTGAGAATGAAAAAAGATTGTGGTCAGAGAGCAGAAGAGTGAAATTAGCGAAATCATCCACTGAACAGAGCCCGGAGAAGATCAGGTCCAGAGTATTCCCATCTTCATGTGTGGCATAGTTAGTAAGTTGTGAAAGGCCAAGAGGTTAGGGTTAGAAGATGAGAGGCAGATGAAGAGATGGGATTGTCAATTGGGACGTTAAAGTCCCCATGATAAGAGTGGGAAGGTCACAGGATAGAAAATGTGGAAGCCACGTGGCAAAGTGATCAAGGAATTGATGTGGGGGGCCTGGAGGGCAATACACCACTGCTACTCACAGGGAGAATGGCTTGTAGAGTCTAACAGTGTGTACTTCAAAAAAAAGGGAAGATAAGTGAGGGGACAGGTGGGATAACCTGAAAAGCACAATTTGTTGAAAGGAGTAGACCAACACCTCCACCTGGTCTGTTCTCCGGTCTGGGAGTATTGGAAAATTGCAAGCCACCGTATGAGAGAGCAGCAACGGCAGGATTGTCCGATTGCTGAATCCAAGTCTCAGTGATTGCTAGAAGATTAAGAGAATATGAAAGGAAAAGGTCATGGATGTAGGAGAGTTTGTTACATGCTGAGCGAGGGTTCTAAAGGGCACAGTTAAAGGAGACAGAAGGCATGCAAAAAATATTAATGAGGTTCCTGGAGCAACTGAATGTAGCAGGGAAAGAGTAAGTAATGAGAAGGACCTGGGTTAGGTTCAATATCCCCTGCAACTAGGACAAGGAGAATAAGAAAAGCGAGTAGATTGTTAATTGATTTGTGAGGATGACTGTTATGTTGTATGGAGGGCGTGAATGGATCTCAGTGGTTTAAGATTCTAAATAAAGCATGAGTGCTGTGCATGGCAGAGGGGAGGAGAGAGGGACTAATGTGGATGTGTGGTGCCCTGCTCACACAGGTAGACACAGGCTTCCCTACTGCACAGCTGGGTTTCCACAGCAGGTACCTACGACATGCAAAACCTTCCACCCCAGCACAGTAGGGGGAGCTAGGCTCACTGACTTTAGGTGAGATCCCCTATATATACTGCTGCTGGGGGAGGAGTTAGGTAGAGTGTGCAGATGCTAGGAGAGCTGTGAAGATGTCCTGGTGCTCGGTGCTGCGGTTAGGCCCAAACCAGTTACCCGGAGTGGCACTTCTGCCATTCAGCCAAGCCTAGGAGTGGGGACAGAAGGCACGGAGCTTAACCAAGGAAGCAGAGAAACTAGTGGAACTTTGCCCAATACTTACCGGACTCCGGGGATCCACACCTGCAGGATCACTCTAGGACTGTAAAGAACCTCGGCACACTGCAGAGTCTTTAGTCACCCGGTCCCCCTGCGTACCCAACAAAAGGGAGCCAGACACCGTAGTGTGGAATGACACAGCAGTGATCAGAGAGGGTTACCAGTGGACCGCACAGGAGGAGAGAGAGAGGACCAGAGAAAGTGAGGAGGCCAGTCATGTTGTATACAGACAGGGCTTTAGCGACAGCAGGGAACCTGAGGAGGCCTTATACCCACTTGCTGTGGAGACTCACTGTGCACCTGGTCACCTGACAGTGCTCTGGACATCCTTACCTATGAACACCAAAGCTAAAAAGGTTAAAGACTTTCTTCAGTGTGTGTGCATTATTCCTCTCCGTTCCCAGCCTCCATAAAGACTGCCCCACTGCTTCTTATCCTGGCCTCAAGTCCCACTCCAAGCTGCCCCTTCACTCTATGCTGCCCTGGAGTACCAGCTCCACCTGTAGGGAGCTTTGCCATCCTTGCCGCAATGCCATCGCCCTCCAGAAGACATTGGCGGTGCTGGTGACACATCACCAGGTACTACAGGTGGTGTCACGAGATAACAACTCTTTCCCTTGTACATAGCCCTTCTTTGAAGTGTCACCCAGGCCACGGGCTCAGGCACCGCCACCCGTGACATCCCCCCTGGACCACTCTGAGCCTGATACCCGAGTACCCCCCGGGTACTCGGCAGATGGAGCACACAGATTGTGTGAAAGGGCGGTAGATATGAAAGAGAGAAGCAGCACCATTTTATATACCACGGACGTCTGTGATCTTATACAGCAGCGAGGATTGTTTTGGTCTTTGTCCTTGGATATCACAGGGCCATCCCTGGGGTGGTGGATCCAGCGGCAGCTGTTTGATGCGCAAACACTAGTTGTGGGTTATCACAACTTTCTAAGGTTAGCAGTTACTGCACTGCATACATTTACAGCATTAAGGAGATAAGACCCATTACACCCTTGTCTATCCTATTTTAGATGTCTCGCTGCTCTCTTTCCTAACAGACATGTTTATCTGCTGGCAAATATGTAGCATAGCTGGATAAGAAGACCTGGATTATGCCAGAGGAGGTTTTTTTTTCTAATAATGATGGAGTCCCTAAATGTGTTTTGTGTTTTATTTCTCATAAAAAAAATCTTTGTGTTGTGTGCTTTTTATTTAAAAGTTTACTAGTAATTCATGATGGCTGGGTCTAATTTGACCTGCTATCATGAATTTCGAGCTTATTACCAGCTGACAATACAAAGCTGGTATTAACCCCAATATTACACAGCATGACACCCCTGCTGCTGAAAGAGGAGATGAATTTCCCATTTCCAAGAGCAACTGCTGGCTGTGGTTTTCAGTGTGGGAGGCCGAGAAGTCTTGGGCTATACCACACTGAGGATCCCAGCCCCCAGCTGTCTGGTTTTACCTTGGCTGGCAATCAAAATATGGTGGGAACCCATGCATTTTATGTTTAAATTATTTATTTAAATTATTTAAAAAAAAATGGGCTTCCCTGTATTTTGATTGTAAGCCAAAGTAAAGCCAGGCAGCTGGGGGTGGCAACCCATAGCTGTTAACTTTATCTGCGCTGTGAATCAAAGATACTGGAGAGCATTACATCTTTTTTTAAATTATTTATTTATTTTTACACTACTATATGTTTGATGGACCCAACGGCAAATCACAGACACTGTCATAGAGAATGGATATCTGTGATTGGCTGCTGGAGTAAGCTGAAACCAGCCCATACCTTCTACCACACTAGAATGTATGAGTTGATTGCAGATTACTTGAACAGCTAATCACAGACACCCATTTTGTGTGCCAGTATCTGTGATTGGCTGTTGGGCCCCTTACACATACAGTAGTGTAAAAATAAGTAATTTAAAAAAATGACGTAGCTGTCTGCGGTATTTTTTATTTTCAGCGCAGATAAACCGGACAGCTATGGGTTGCCATCCCCAGCTGCCTGGTTTTTCCTTGGCTGGCAATCAAAATACAGGGAAGCCCATTTTTTAAAATTATTTAAATAAATCCCGTATATACTCGAGTATAAGCTGAGTTTTTCAGCATAATTTTTGTGCAGAAAAGTGCCCCCCTCGGCTTATACTGGAGTCATGGTGTACAGACTGAGTGGGGGGCAGTGATCGGGGGCTGGAGGAGGCGGGGGAGGCTGTAGTAGTAGGAGCCGGCGGTCACGTGGGCCCGCTCATTAGTGCAATGCAATATGCACTGCATCCCCTGTCCATCAACGGCAGGGGGAGGGGTGCATATTCCATTGCACTATGTATACTCCCCCCTCCTATGATCAATATCTGCCACCGTCATCGCTGCTGCGCTGGTCACATGACACAGGAAAAAGCAGGAAGAAGCAGCAAGACCGGAGGACGCAGCGGTGACAGAGCGACGGTGGGTAAATAGAAATTATTTATTATTTTATGGTGTGTAGCCGCATGGGGGCATATATTGATCATAGGGGGGTATATACCCCAGTGCTGAGGGAATATACCCGAGTGGTGGGGGGCTTTATACCCCAGTGGTGGGAGGCTATATACCTCAGTGGTGGGGGACTATATAACTCAGTGGTGGGGGGCTATATACCCCAGTGGTTGGGAGACTATATACCTCAGTGGTGGGGGGGTTATATACCCTAATGGTGGGGGGGTATATACACCAGTGGAGGGGGCTATATACACCAGTGGTGGGGGGCTATATACCCCAGTGGTGGGGGCTACATACCCCAGTGGTGGGAGGCTATATACCTCAGTGGTGGGGGACTATATAACCAGTGGTGGGGGGCTATATACCCCAGTGGTTGGGGGACTATATACCTCAGTGGTGGGGGGTTAAATACCCCAATGGTGGGGGGCTATATACACCAGTGGTGGGGGCTATATACACCAGTGATGGGGGGTATAAACCAACCTGGGAGTCTATATACCAGTGATGGGGGAATATGTACAGTGAGGGGGGTATATACTAGGATGAGGAGCCATTTACCATTCTGGGGGTGCTATAAACCAGTGATGGGGCTATATACCAGTATTTCCAGGACGGGGGGCCATATACCAGTCAGGGAGTCTATGTACCAGTGATGGGGAATATGTACAGTGAGAGGGGTATATACCAGGATGAGAGGGCATTTACCATTATGGGGGCACTATATACAGTTGTGGCCAAAAGTATTGACAACCCTGCAATTCTGTCAGATAATACTCAGTTTCTTCCTGAAAATGATTGCAATCACAAATTCTTTGGTATTATTAACTTCATTTAATTTCTCATCAATGAAAAAAACACAAAAACAATTGTCCTAAAACCAAATTGGATCTAATTCCACACCAAACATAAAAAGGGGGTGGACAAAAGTATTGGCACTGTTAGAAAAATCATATGATATTTCTCTAATTTGGGTAATTAACAGCACCTGTAACTTACCTGTGGCAACCAACAGGTGTTGGCAATAACTAAATCACACTTGCAGCCAGTTGACATGGATTAAAGTTGACTCAACCTCTGTCCTGTGTCCTTGTGTGTACCACATTGAGCATGGAGAAAAGAAAGAAGAGCAAAGAACTGTCTGAGGACTTGAGAAACCAAATTGTGAGGAAGCATGAGCAATCTCAAAGCTACAAGTCCTTCTCCAAAAACCTGAATGTTCCTGTGTCTACCGTGTGCAGTGTCATCAAGAAGTTTAAAGCTCATGGCACTGTGGCTAACCTCCCTAGATGTGGACGGAAAAGAAAAATTGACAAGAGATTTCAACGTAAGATTGTGGACAAGATGGTGGATAAAGAACTTCGACTAACATCCAAACAAGTTCAAGCTACCCTTTAGTCCGATGGTACAACAGTGTCAACCCGTACTATCCGTCGGCATCTGAATGAAAAGGGACAGTATGGTAGGATACCCAGGAAGACACCACTTCTTACCCCGAGGCATAAACAAACCAGGCTGGAGTTTGCCAAAACTTACCTGAGAAAGCCTACAACGTTTTGGAAGAATGTTCTCTGGTCAGATGAGACAAAAGTAGAGCTTTTTGGGCAAAGGCATCAACATAGAGTTTACAGGAGAAAAAAAAGAGGCATTCAAAGAAAAGAACACGGTCCCTACAGTTAAACATGGCGGAGGTTCCCTGAAGTTTTGGGGTTGCTTTGCTGCCTCTGGCTCTGGACTGCTTGACCGTGTGCATGGCATTATGAAGTATGAAGACTACCAACAAATTTCGCAGCATAATGTAGGGCCTAGTGTGAGAAAGCTGGGTCTCCCTCAGAGGTCATGGGTCTTCCAGCAGGACAATGACCCAAAACACACTTCAAAAAGCACTAGAAAATGGTTTGAGAGAAAGCACTGGAGACTTCTAGCGTGGACAGCAAAAAGTCCAGACCTGAATCCCATAGAACACTTGTGGAGAGATCTAAAAATGGCAGTTTGGAGAAGTCTCCCTTCAAATATCAGGGACCTGGAGCAGTTTGCCAAATAAGAATGGTCTAAAATTCCAGCAGAGCATTGTAAGAAACTCATTGATGGTTACCGGAAGCGGTTGATTGCAGTTATTTTGGCTAAAGGTTGTGCAACCAAGTATTAGGCTGAGAGTGCCAATACTTTTGTCTGGCCCATTTTTGGAGTTTTGTGTGAAATGATCAATGTTTTGCTTTTTGCTTCATTCTCTTTTGTGTTTTTTCATTTAAGACAAATTAAATGAAGATAATAATACCAAAGAATTTGTGATTGCAATCATTTTCAGGAAGAAACTGAGTATTATCTGACAGAATTGCAGGGGTGTCAATACATTTGGCCACAACTGTACCAGTGATGAGGTGCTGTATACAGTGATGATTGCTATATACCAGTGATGGGGCGCTATATACCAATGAAGAGGAGCAATATACTAGGATGGGAGTATGCTGCATTTCCCACCCTAGGCTTATACTCGAGTCAATAGGTTTCCCTGTTTTTGGGGTAAAATTAGGGGCCTCGGCTTATACTCAGGTCGGCTTATACTTAAGTATATACGGGTAATTAAAAAAAAATGTGTGGACTCCCACCATATTTTGATCACCATCCACGGTAAAACCAGGCAGCTGAGAGCTGGGATTCTCAGTGTGGTAAGGAGCAAGCATTCTTGGCCCCCAACACTGAAAAGCAGCCCATACATTCTACAAAACTAGAATGTATGAACTGATTGCAGAGTACTCAAACAGCCCCTCATTATCTTCCGGGATATTCACTGCACTGGCTTCACAGCCAATCACAGATGCTGTCACACCGAATGGGCATCTGTGATTGGCTGTGAAGCCAGTGCAGTGAATATCCCGGAAGATAATGAGGGGCCCGGAAGTAGACGCAGCAGGACGGCAAGATGGGGGATGCGGGACCCGTTATACAGTCATATGAAAAAGTTTGGGCACCCCTCTTAATCTTACTCTTTTTTTTTTGTTTTGTTTAAAATTGGGTTTTTGCAACAGCTATTTCAGTGTACCTGTCAAATTTAGAAATAATGCATATTTCACATTTTTGTTTAGTACAATAAACCTCATTTAAATCCTGAAATATTACTGTGTCCATCAGTTATTACATATATCACACTGAAATAGCTGGTGCAAAAACCCAATTTTAAACCAAAACAAATGAGTAAGATTAAGAGAGGAGTGCCCAAACGTTTTCATATGACTATATATATTGATGATGTTTAGTAATTATGGGCTTTCTTTTACAATCCGCCCAGCCCGTCCCACAACTGTAAAGTGCAAGTTTGGACTTTACAAGAAGTCCGGGCGAGTCCGCTTACCCTGAGCGTTGGTGGGCTCGCCCATCACTAGTGGTAAAAGGTCCCATGTAATTGCAGCTAAAAATCATTTTTGCAATGGTGTTTCATTTTTCACTCTTTGCCTTCAATAATTGTTTTGTTATATTGTCTATTGCTGACTACAGAATGAGTTAACTTATGATATGTCAGTCATCACACTATGATGGGATGATTTAGGGGTATGTAAATTCTTTATCTGTCTTTTCTGAGCTCATCTTAGCTGATTTATGTCCATTCACCACATCAAAGTTTAATTTGCAGGGAAACATGGAAAGGCCAAATGGTGAAAATTTTTTAATTCAATTCATAATGAAAAACTGCTTTGCAAATTAAATTTCCCACTCGAACAGTCAAATTCGAATTATGCCTGATCCGCTCATTTCTACTTAATAGTGATTTTTCTAGGTGCAAAACTATCCTTGCCTTGTTCATCAGTCTCTTTTGATGAATTTTGTATTTGCCTTCACAGCAGCTGCCTACCACTAACTTTTAATGGTACCTTTACACGCCGCTACAGAAGGTTGGAAACAACCGGGTGTCGGAGACAAATGTATCTTGCACCGTCAAAACAACGCGAGGTAGCGGCGTGTAAATCAGGTTGTTGCCACCCGTCACTGTCGACACCTGTTTTTGAGCAGTGCTCTAAAACAGGTTGGTTTCAACCCGATGGTAGCGGCGTCTAAATGAGGTACAGGAAGGTTTTTTTGTCACTTAGTTAACTCCCTAGGGTGTGACACAGCCTCCGGGAAACCGCCCCCCTTAAGCAATCATTGGTGGAAGCTCCTGCGTTACGATTGGTTGTCGCTGCATAGGGCAGCATATTTAAGGAGCTGATCAGTCACACTACACAATTGCAATAGCGTCATGTATTAGCCAGCCTTCCTGCGCTGGCTGGCCAATCATGATGCTATTGCATTGTCCAATCATCGTACGAGCGTCTCGTAATCCACAACTCTGGCATGCCTATGTGTTGTCCCTGCTGCCTCAGGTCCTCCCATATTACCTTCTGTAGCGGCGTGTAAATGAGGGACGGTGCTCTACAGAAGGTAACTTGTGGCACCCGGCGGTGCCTCCAGAGATAGAGCACTTTGTAGAGCACTTTGTAGCGGCGTGTAAAGGTGGTATCGGGTACCGTTGCAACCGTTGGAACGTGCTCGTGCATGTGAGACACCCGGTTGTTTCCAACCTTCTGTAGCGGCGTGTAAAGGTACCATAAGGGTTACTACTAGAGATGAGCAGGCCCATGGAAGTTCAGGTTCTGTGGGTTCAGCCAAACATTAGATAAAGTTCTAGTCTTGACTCCAACGTGACCAGAAGCCCATGTGAAGACATAAATTGGGCAGTTTGGCTCTCTGCCCACATACAGTCAGCCATAAACAAATCACTTCCAGGAAAGGGAGGGCAGAATTTTGTAATTTTTTTGTACACACTACATCCAATAACACTGATTTTCCCCCCGTGTGATCTGTTCAAACACTGCAAGCTGCTGACACTGTGTCAAGCACTAAACATACCCAAGCACAGTGATGCTCGCTCCAAAGGCTTGCATACGCAAAGCACCCGAATGCCTAACTCAAACACAGATTGTTTTGTAAAGTCCGTGTTCGGCACAAACACGGAACTTCAAAGTTTGCGTTTGCTCATCTCTAGTTACTACCATCTCATACAGTGATATAGAATGAGTGGCAGGAAGCGGCACTGTACAACAAAAAACAGTAAAGAAGGTACAGTACTGGATCAGCATGTATCCTTCTCAGGATCAAGAACTGATTGTGTAATCTGATAATATGAGATTGATTTACAAAATATGAATTCCCGTTAATATTTACTGGCCACCAATATCCCCAGGTCTCTTTTAGTGACAGCTTTACCCATACTTTTACTATTTAGTACCTAACTGTAGAATTTGTTTTCTTCACCCAAGTGCCTGACCTTACATTTATCCACAGTAATCTTCATTAGCTATTTCTCCTTTCAATCCGCCAACATCTCTACATCTCTGTAATGTTATATTATCCTCCTCTGTGTTGATTACATTACAGAGTTTAGTATTATCTGCAAATACTACAATTATACTCTGTTCGTCCTTATCAAGGTCATGCCATCATTCTGAGCAACTGTAAGATTACATGTGAACACAACAGAAGCTTGCCTTACATCAGGCTTAAAAGTTTTAAAAGGATGATTCATGCTGCCCGAATTGTGCAAATGAGGCAGCATGTGCAGAATTAGGTGTCACAAATATGTGCAAATATCTGTAAACTCTGGTGGGGTGGGAAATCAGCCTATTGGCAATTTTTTATAAACACAGATGTCAACAAGGCAACAGACTGTTGTAAAGTATGGTGGTTAGCAACCCTATAAGAAAACTACTGAGCCCTGGAGGAGCAACAAGGCTCTCCTTGGATTCAGTGGTGCTGGAGAGACAGGAGGCCAGCCAGCAGCTTTGATGCAGTCACTGTCAGGACATAGAAAAAATTGTGTAGTTGCATAGGACATGGTGTTCTGTGCAGTCCTAGTAGTGCCCCACTGCCAGATAACGAAAGTTAGAGATCAGTAGTGAAGAGGTAAGGGTGTGTGTGGAGAACTGCCTTGATGGGATCCTGAGTTGTCAGCAGTGAAAAGAAAGCTGAATTACTTTCCTGTAATCCTGAGGTACCGTGGAAGCCAAGGTCCAGGAGGAGAGGAGAAGTTTAAGGTAGTAGTATAGACGTGGCATTCCACCGGTCTGGTTGCCATGAGGGATACTGCACCCAGTGAACGGGTTTGGTGTCTCAGTCCTTGAGGAAATGAGATGGTGAACACAGACACCCACCAGAAACCCTCAACACACCCTAGGACTCAGGATACCATGGACCCGGGGGAGGGCCAAGTCGAGAAGACAGAGTAAGAACAGGTGGAGGGTGGCAGTACGGAGTAGGAGGGTGGTACAGTGAGTACGTAGGTGGTAGAGAAAGTGTGCAGTCGGGAGTAAGGGGAACAGAGAAGACCCCAGGGGCACATGTGGAGTGAGAACGACCTGGGCGCCCGGATCCGGGACTGACATATTTGGAGAGAGGGGATTGGTCGAGAACCAGGGACTGGCCCTGAATGTGGCGTGGACGCTGTATGCTTGAACCACTGAACCAGAGGCCACAAGATCTATAGGAGCTGTGGCCGCAACCCGATGCACCCGCTGAGAAGGCAACTGAACTAGTGTCGGGAGACAGGTACCAGCCTCCCGAGAACACCCGTGGCTGCTGAATCAGGGCACTGTGTGCGGAGGCGCTGACGGGAGAGGCGAAGAAGTAATGGTGGGAGAGAGAGACCAGAGAAAGAAAAGACATATGAAGGGAGTCTTGGTCATATCATCCCGGTTCCTTGGGAACAGACCAGACTGGACCTTGGCAGAGAGAAGTACCCGGCGATCAGTTCCAGTGTCAGTGAGTAAACTAGGTACAGAATTTAAACGCTATGTGAGACTGTTTTATTCCCCCGCCTGCGGGGCTGCCGACTGCAAAAGCAGATGTGACAGAGAAGCCCAGTGCGAACACAGACTTGCACATCCCCGCAATAAAATACATCTGCTCCGGGGTACTTCTCCACTTACGGGGAGCGACAACATCCGGCTGCAATACCAACAACCATGGAGGTCTGACCCGCAGCGTCAGTCCCTCTTAACCGAGCACCATAGGTGGCCTCACGACTTCACTTCTATAAAATTTATTCCCCACTCAAACACCCCCATAGTACAAGAACTGACTCCCCCGGGATCATGGACCAGGTCTCGACCCCCGTGACTCCCCTGCGGTAGACCAGAGCCTGGTTCCGAGTGTCCCACGGCCCTGGGGTGGGTGAGTCATAGACTTATAATCAGTGGGAGTGAGTAGAGCTGTGACACACTGCCAGAAAGAGAGCAGAGTTCCTCACACCATCAGAGGCTGCAACTCTGTATGTTGAACTGTGGAAAGTGATATCACTACCATCATAAACTGCTCAGTAAATCTGAATCTTATTGTGTTGCACCTGAAGCCTGGACATTATTTATTGTGAGCGGCAGATTCTGCATCTCCATCTAAAACTTTAACTTCTTAGAGAGACATGTCAATCTAGCTAAGTGGTCAGGAAGAACCCCGCTTAGACACAGTTTCAGCTATGTTTATTCTTGAAACACCACAGTGTTCCTGAGCAAAACAAAGATCTTTTTTATACAGGAACTTTACTGTGATTCATGTTGGACATGTTTGGTTCAACATGAATTATTTCACATATTCCCTTTAAGTAGATTCCAGTGTGTTGTTGGTGTTACATGGCTACTATTCAAATGATCCCACCTATGCTGTCTAGAGGGTGTTGTTAGGAACATAGACGGGGACTGTCCTGATAAGAAAAGCCAAACCTTCTAGTACTCTCCAATGTAAATGGGGGCCTGGAAAATGCATTTCTTGACATCTGGGGCATTCCAGTATCAGGTCTTCATATATGCTACAGTTATGACATGGCTGACCAACAGATACATCATAAAATTCAATAGTTAAAAAAAAACTCATCTCAAAACAAACCAAATATTAGTTCTGTGAATGGGCAATAAATATCACAGGTCAAGTAATAAATGTATGTGAAAATGATTGTACAGTCATATAACAGATCACATTTCCAAAACAGGAGCACAGATGTCAATGCATCGGAATAACCCTCCTTCATGCTATTTAAAGCACCTTCAATGTGCTAATTGTTTGCTCCTGCAACTGTTCAGTGTGACATTACATGGTTTAAAATTGATTTATTTACGTGTCTGCATTCTGCTCCAGTGATATCTGGCGACAGTAATTTTTCCACACCAGAGAGAAACCAAAGCCATTTCATTGCAGAGAATATTATATAACTGCTGTTTTTATCATCTGGACACACACAATGTCTCTATTACTATCATCATCCCCAAAAAAATATGTGCGTCAAAATAGCTGGAGGCTGTATAAGAAGACAACTAATCTCTTGTATTCCAGTAAAGCTCATTATTCTACTAAAAATGAAGACACAGGTATTGTTGGAAAAGGTATAAGACAATGCACTACAGAAAGCAGGCTGCCCATTTGGTCCTCTTATGGATGCATAGTGCTTAGTATCTCCAGGGGCAAAACTATAGGTGGTGCAGTGGTAGCAGTGTGCAGTGTTAGCCATCACACTAGGACACCAATGCTTAAAGAATCAAGTAGTCCCTGTGTTACAGAAATCAACAGTAGTAAAAAAAAGGCCCATGGTAGCCTTGTTTCTAAACTCAATATTTAAATGCATGGTGCCTACAGTAAAATATGGTGGTGGCAGTGCCCTTAGGTGGGGCTTGAATAGTGCTTCTATTGTCAAAGAACTACATTTCATTGTTGGTATCATGAATTCACAGATGTACTGTACTATACTCAATTAGAAGATGTGTCCCTGGTAGACATACGTTTTTCCAAAATGACAATGATCCAAATCACCCATCTGTTACATTTCTGAAGAAGAAAAGGGGAAAAGTGATTCACTGGCCAAGTACAGTCATATGAAAAAGTTTGGGCACCCCTCTTAATCTTACTCATTTTTTTTGTTTAAAATTGGGTTTTTGCAACAGCTATTTCAGTGTGATATATGTAATAACTGATGGACACAGTAATATTTCAGGATAGAAATGAGGTTTATTGCACTCACCAAAAATGTGAAAATTTGACAGGTGCAAACGTATGGGTACCCTTCTGATTTTCATGATTTGAATACTCCTAACTACTTTTTACTGACTTACTGAAGCACTAAATTGGTTTGGTAACCTCATTGAGCTTTGTACTGCATTGCCCGGTGTATCCAATCATGAGAAAAGCTATTTCAGGTGTCCACTTGCAAGTTGATCTCCTAGTTGCATCTTCTCTGAGGAGTAGCATCATGGGTTCCTCAAAACAGCTCTCAAATGATCTGAAAAAAAAGGTTGTTCAACATAGTTGTTCAGGGGAAGAAAACAAAAAGTTGTCTCAGAGATTTAACCTGTCAGTTTCCACTGTGAGGAACATAGTAAGGAAATGGAAGACCACAGGGACAGTTCTTGTAAAGGCCAGGAGTGGCAGGCCAACAAAAATATCAGAAAGGCAGAGAAGAAGAATGGTGAGAACATGAGGACAGTCAAGAACAATCCACAGACCACCTCCAAAGACCTGCAGCATCATCTTGCTGCAGATGGTGTCACTGTGCATTGGTCAACAATACAGCGCACACTGCACAAGGATAAGCTGTATGGGAGAGTGATGCGAAAGAAGCCGTTTCTGCATGCACGCCACAAACAGAGTCGCCTGAGGTATGCAAAAGCACATTTGGACAAGCCAGTTTCATTTTGGAAGAAGGTCGTGTGGACTGATGAAACAAAGATTGAATTGTTTGGTCATACAACAAGGCGTTATGCATGGTGCCACAAAAACACAGCATTCCAAGAAAAACACTTGCTACCCACTGTCAAATTTGGGGGAGGGTCCATCATGCTTTGGGGCTGTGTGGCCAATGACGGCACCAGGAATCTTGTTAAAGTTGAGGGTTGCATGGATTCCACTCAGTATCAGCAGATTCTTGAGAATAATGTTCAAGAATCAGTGTCAAAATTGAAGTTACGCCTGGGATGGATCTTTCAGCAAGACAATGATCCAAAACACCACTCCAAATCTACTCAGGCATTCATGCAGAGAACAATTACAATGTTCTGGAATGGCCATCCCAGTCCCCAGACCTGAATATCATTAAACATCTGTGGGCTGTCCATGCTCGACGACCCTCAAACTTAACTGAACAGAAATTGTTTTGTAAAGAGGAATGGTCAAAAATACCTTCATCCAGGATCCAGGAACTCATTAACAGCTACAGGAAGCGACTAGAGGCTGTTATTTTTGCAAAAGGTGGATCTACTAAAGATTAATACAAAAAGATGGAAGCGTGGTGTATGTTTGGGCGCTGAGGTAAGGAAGATCTCTGATGCTGGCTTCTTTTCCGGACTTTATTAAAATAATTGCAGTTATAATTATTCAAGCTTAAGGCTCTCAAAACCCACGATGCATTTCGACGTGCATACACGTCTTTCTCAAGTGAAGGTTCACTTGAGAAAGACGTGTATGCACGTCGAAATGCATCGTGGGTTTTGAGAGCCTTAAGCTTGAATAATTATAACTGCAATTATTTTAATAAAGTCCGGAAAAGAAGCCAGCATCAGAGATCTTCCTTACCTCAGCGCCCAAACATACACCACGCTTCCATCTTTTTGTATCATTCTGACTCCCTATGGGGAGAGTGGTGGAGTGAGCTGCAGAGGAGGGAGAGGACCTGAGAAGACGTCAGCTGGATCGGCCCCTTTACTAGACACGTGACGCCGCCCGGCACTAGTGTTTCCCCGGAGAAGACCTCGTAGGAAGCACGAGGACGGAACCGGAGGATTCCGCTGCTTCATATTAATAAGCTTATCTACGGGCTGTGGTTTACAACCAGACCAGGTGAGTTTAAACGCAAAAGAACCGCCCGTTAACAGCCCCATGTGTACAGGCGCACTACAAGCTGTTGTTGTTTTTTCTTTACATACTAAAGATTAATGTCACTTTTCTGTTGAGGTGCCTATACTTTTACACCTGTCAATTTTTGAAATAATGCATATTTCACATTTTCGGTTAGTACAATAAACCTCATTTCTATCCTGAAATATTACCGTGTCCATCAGTTATTACATATATCACACTGAAATAGCTGTTGTAAAAAAACAATTTTAAACAAAAAAAAAAGAGTAAGATTAAGAGGGGTGCCCAAACTTTTTCATATGACTGTATGGCTACTGAATAGTGATGGGCGAACCGCCG
This sequence comes from Allobates femoralis, assembly GCA_033576535.1. Lineage (NCBI taxonomy): Eukaryota > Metazoa > Chordata > Amphibia > Anura > Aromobatidae > Allobates > Allobates femoralis. The sequence goes on along the minus strand of JARQOC010000004.1, from coordinate 139,653,224 downwards.
ATGTTCGAGTTTGGCGGACTCACCCAGACTTTTTTAAAGTCCGAGTTCGGGGCTGAACATGTCTCGAACTTGAGTCCGAACCCCGAACTTGGACTTTAAAGTTGTGGGATGGAGGTGGGGGGCTGTGAAATAAAGCATATACTTTAATAAAGTTTTAAATAGCATTATGCTTATTGTGTCCCGCCACGTCTCATTAACTTCATGGATATTCACTACAGAGGGACCCAACAGCCAATCACAAATGCTGTCACAGAGAATGGGCATCTATGATTGGCTGTTGGAGTAATCTTGAAACTGTCCATACATTCTAGATCAGGGGTCCCCAACCACCGGGCCACGACCCGGGACCGGGCCATGGGGGTCTGCCGCAGACCAGCACTACACACAGTGTGCTCTGCGGCAGCTCGGAGTGGTGGATGCTGCCCACCTCCCGGGGTGAGTCACCGCTCCCCGCACCTGCAGCAATACATCCACTCTCTAGTGTTTTCCTCAGCTGTGTACATAGATCTACGTGAGAAGTCATCAGTCAATCACATTGCAGAAGGTGCGCCAATCACGGTGCAGCAGCCGGGTTCTGATTGGCTAGTGGCTGTTGTACTGTGATTGGCTCGGCTGCTGCACTGTGATTGGCCGATGGCTTCTCACGTACATCTATGCACACAGCAGAGAAAGAGAACAGAGAGGTGATGTAATTCTGCAGGTGCGGGGGAGCGGTGACTGAACGGGCTGCAAGAAGAGGATGGGGGGCTGCAAGAAGAGGATGGGGGGCTGCAAGAGGAGGATTGGGGGGCTGCAAGAAGAGGATTGGGGGCTGCAAGAAGAGGATTGGGGGCTGCAAGAAGAGGATGGGGGGCTGCAAGAAGAGGAGGATGGGGGGCTGCAAGAGGAGGATGGGGGGCTGCAAGAAGGGGATGGGGGGCTGCAAGTGGAAGATGATAGAGGCAGCAAGGGGATTATGATGGGGGATATGGTATTGGGGGCTACAAGGGGATGATGTGGATATTATGGGCTGCAAGGGGATGATGGGGATATTGTGTGCTGCAAGGGGATGACGGAGATACCATATTTGGGGCTGCAAGGGGATGGAAAAATAAGACATCCCCTGAAAATAGTATATAGAACAAGGATAGAAAGGTCTCAAACAGTGATACTACCCAAAAATAATTTCAAGTACAAATTTTAAATAAATAATTTTAACAAAGTTTAACAGGACAAAAATCACAAAAACATTAAAAACAATTAAAAGAGCCTAAAGTCAGCTTTTACAATCCACTTACGATTAAATAATCCAAGGCAACCTCCCTACCAATTGCGAACAAAGTCCTTTTTGGAAGTACACTGAGCTATAGGCTGATTTTCTGCTAAGGGAAAAAAAAAAACAAAAAAAAAACCTCTTTATATCTGATTTTCTAGCGAGTGTGACCGCGAGCTGTGTGTGTGACAGAGCAAGTGCGACAGAAGTAAGTGTGTGACTTGTGATTCAGTGACTTTGGATTCAGGGAGTTTGGAAGGGAGGAATTACTGAATTGTTGGTTGTATTTTATTAATACTTTGCATTTTTTTTACTTATCATTTCTGTCTAGTGCAATCCCCATTAGGAAATGAGCTCCATGATTGGCAATGCCATCCAGTGTACATCTTGCCACATGTATGCATTCCTTGACCAGCCGGTCGAGGTTGCATACTGCTGTGTGAGATGTGAGTACGTTGTGCATTTGGAAGCCCAGATACTGGATCTAAATGAACAACTGACAACGCTGAGATCCATAGACAATATGGAAAGGAGTCTGCTGCTCACTGAACAGCTGCTCAATGGGATAGATGTGGGGGAGGATGGTAGTATGGAGCTGCAGGACCGTGAGGTAGCTAGCTGGGTGACAGTTAGAAGGCGGGGTAGAGGGAAGGGTGCCAGGGAGGCTAGCCCTGATCTGGCACACCCCAATAAATTTGCTATGTTGGCAGATGAGGGGGGTGTGAGTTCAGGTACAGCACTGCTGCAGCAGGGCATGACCTCTGAAAGCCAGAGGAGTGTCTTCTCCAGTAAGGGGGAAAACAGGAGAGTAGGGCAGGCCAGACAGGTGCTGGTAGTGGGGGACTCAATTATTAGGGGAATAGATAGGGCAATCTGTCACAAAGACAGGGATCGTCGAACAGTGTGCTGCCTACCGGGCGCTCGGGTCCGGCACATCGCTGATCGGGTTGACAGATTACTGGGTGGGGCTGGTGAGGACCCAGCGGTCATGGTGCACATTGTCACAAATGACAAAGTTAGAGGTAAGTGGAAGGTCCTTAAAGATGATTTCAGGGAATTAGGCTGCAAGCTTAAGGCAAGGACCTCCAAGGTAGTATTCACTGAAATACTGCCTGTACCACGTGCCACACCAGAGAGGCAAAGGGAGATTAGGGAGATAAATAAGTGGCTCAGGAATTGGTGTAGGAAGGAGGGGTTTGGGTTCCTGGAGAACTGGGCCGACTTCTCTGTTGGCTACAGGTTCTATGCTAGGGACGGGCTGCACCTCAATGGGGAGGGTGCAGCTGTGCTGGGAGAGAAAATGGCTAGAAGGTTGGAGGAGTGTTTAAACTAGGGATTGGGGGGGAGGGTATTCATTGTATAGGAGGGGAAGATAGTGTAAACAGTAACCTGGGCACAAGTAATAAAATTGGGGGTGGCATGGGGGGTGGGGTTAGAACAGTCAATCTAGTAGGAAGGAATAGAGGTAAAGAGAGATGCATAAAGTGCATGTACACTAATGCCAGAAGCCTCACCAACAAAATGGAGGAATTAGAATTGATTTTGTTGGAAAATAATTATGACATGGTGGGGATTTCGGAGACTTGGCTGGACGAGAGCCATGACTGGGCTGTTAATTTACAGGGCTATAGTCTGTTCAGAAATGACCGTACAAATAGGCGAGGAGGAGGTGTATGTTTATACGTAAAATCATCCTTAAAACCCATCCTGCGTGATAATATAGGTGAATCTAATGGAAATGTAGAGTCCCTGTGGGTGGAGATAAGGGGAGGGGGAAAAAATAATAAATTACTGATAGGGGTTTGTTATAAGTCCCCAACAATAATGGAAGTGGAGGAGAATATCCTCATAAAGCAAATAGATGAAGCAGCGACTCAGGGAGAAGTCATTATTATGGGGGACTTCAACTACCCTGAAATACATTGGGGATCAGAAACCTGCAGTTCCAGCAAAGGTAATAAGTTTGTGAAAACTATGAGAGACAATTACCTTTCACAACTGGTTCAGGACCCAACAAGAAGGGGGGCACTGCTGGACCTAATATTAACCAACAGGCCGGACCGCATATCAAATATATGGGTTGGAGGTCACTTGGGTAATAGTGATCATAACTTAATAAGCTTTCAAGTATCCTTTACTAAGACGTGTAGTAGAGGGGCTACAAGGACACTAAACTTCAGGAAGGCAAATTTCCAACGGTTGAGAGATGATCTTAGTGCAATAAACTGGGACGATGTCCTGAGACATAAAAGTACACAACACAAATGGGAGATGTTTATTAGCATCCTGAATAGGACCTGTGCACAATATATACCCTATGGGAATAAGCATGCTAGAAATAGGAGGAAACCACTATGGCTAAATAAAGTGGTAAGAAGTGCAATATGTGACAAAAAGAAAGCATTTAGGGAATTAAAGCAAGTAGGTAGTGATGAAGCATTAAATAAATACAGAAAATTAAATAACATTTGTAAAAAGCAAATCAAGGCAGCAAAGATTGAGACAGAGAGACTCATTGCCAGAGAAAGTAAAAAGAATCCCAAAATATTTTTTAACTACATAAATAGTAAGAAACTAAAAAATGATGGTGTTGGCCCCTTTAAAAATAGTCTGGGTGAAATGGTGGATGAGGATGAGGAAAAAGCCAATATGCTAAATAACTTTTTTTCAACAGTATTTACACAAGAAAATCCCATGACAGACAATATGATCAGTGATAACAAAAAGTCTCAATTAAATGTCACCTGCTTAACCCAAGAGGAAGTACGGCATCGTCTAAAAATCACTAAAATTGACAAATCCCCAGGCCCGGATGGGATACACCCCAGAGTGCTGCAGGAATTAAGTACTGTCATAGATAGACCATTATTTTTAATATTTAAAGATTCCATAATAACAGGGTCTGTACCACAGGACTGGCGTATAGCAAATGTGGTGCCAATATTCAAAAAGGGGACAAAAACTGAACTTGGAAATTATAGGCCAGTAAGCTTAACCTCTACTGTGGGTAAAATCCTTGAGGGTTTTCTAAGAGATGCTATACTGGAGTATCTGAAGAAAAATAACCTCATGACCCATTATCAACATGGTTTTACGAGGGACCGTTCCTGTCAAACTAATCTGATAAGCTTCTATGAAGAAGTAAGTTCTGGACTGGACCAAGGAAATGCAGTGGATGTGGTGTATATGGACTTTTCAAAAGCTTTTGATACGGTGCCACACAAAAGGTTGATACATAAAATGAGGGCAATGGGGATAGGGGAAAATATGTGTAAGTGGGTTAAGAACTGGCTTAGTGATAGGAAACAAAGGGTGGTTATTAATGGAACACACTCAGAATGGGTCACAGTTAACAGTGGGGTACCACAGGGGTCAGTGTTGGGCCCGCTTCTATTTAATATATTTATTAATGACCTTGTAGGGGGCATACAGAGTAGAATCTCAATATTTGCAGATGACACTAAACTCTGCAGGGTAATCAATACAGAGGAGGACAATTTTATATTACAGGAGGATTTATGTAAACTAGAAGCTTGGGCTGCTAAATGGCAAATGCGCTTTAATGTGGATAAATGTAAAGTTATGCACTTGGGCAGAGGAAACAAAAGGTATAATTATGTGCTTAATTGTAAAACACTGGGCAAAACTGTCACTGAAAAAGACCTGGGTGTATGGGTAGATGACAAACTCACATTTAGTGGCCAGTGTCAGGCAGCTGCTGCAAAGGCAAATAAAATAATGGGATGCATTAAAAGAGGCATAGATGCTCATGAGGAGAACATAATTTTACCTCTATACAAGTCACTAGTGCGACCACACTTAGAATACTGTGTACAATTCTGGTCTCCGGTGTATAAGAAAGACATAGCTGAACTAGAGCGGGTCCAGAGAAGAGCGACAAAAGTCATTAGAGGACTAAGGGGTCTGCAATACCAAGACAGGTTATTAAACTTGGGGTTATTTAGCTTGGAAAACGAAGGCTTAGGGGTGATCTTATAATAATGTATAAATATATGAGGGGACAGTACAGAGACCTTTCTAATGATCTCTTTACTCTTAGGCCTGAGACTGGGACAAGGGGGCATCCTCTACGTCTGGAGGAAAGAAGGTTTAATCATAATCACAGACGCGGATTCTTTACTGTAAGAGCAGTGAGACTATGGAACTCTCTACCACATGCTGTTGTAATGAGTGAGTCACTACTAACATTTAAGAAGGGCCTGGATGCCTTTCTTGAAAACTATAATATTACCAGTTATACATACTAGATTCTTTGATAGGGCGTTGATCCAGGGAATTAGTCTGATTGCCGTATCTGGAGTCAGGAAGGAATTTTTTCCCCCAATGTGGAGCTTAGTGTTGCCACATGGGGTTTTTTTTTGCCTTCCTCTGGATCAACATGTTAGGCTATGGGTTGAACTAGATGGACTTAAAGTCTTCCTTCAACCTTAAAAACTATGTTACTATGTTACTATGTTAAGTCCAAATTTGAATAGATAGAACCAGGTAACAATTATTCAACCATATAAACTGCAGCATCAGGGGTCATTAAACATGAGTATACAGATAATAATATATCTCCAACAAGGATAATGCAATGTATTCCAAAGGTATATGTTGTCTTTAATAATGGTGTTGTATAGAGGTAGACAATTTTAACACTACAGTATATAAAGTAAATACAGAGGGGATAGATTCAGACATATGCAGGTACAACTATAGACTGGTATAGGCGGTGTAAGGCTGCCTTCACATTTGCGGACCCCTCCCGCAGCGTTCTGAGGAGGGGATCCGCAATGTGACCGCAGCACAGCAAGCCCCTTCCTTAATAATGGGAGCGCACGGTGCTGCACTTGACTGCGTATGACCGTGCGCACCCATTCACTCCCATATGTGATCTGTGTGCAGGCGGACGCCTGCGCACAAATCACCCAGTCTCGTCCGCACCACGAACGCGACATGTTGCATTTCTGGTGCGGACGCCTGCACACAGATCACATATGGGAGTGAATGGGTGCACACGGTCATGCGCAGTCAAGTGGAGCACCGTGCGCTCCCATTATAAAGATAGGGGCTTGCGGTGCTGCGGTCACATTGCGGATCCCCTTCGCAGAACGCTGCGGAGGGGAACACAAATGTGAAGGCAGCCTAAAGAGGAGTTTTACCTACTCAAGGTGAGTTGAAGTGTTAATTAATTGGAAGCATAGATGAGCCCAAGCAGTGGCCCCTAAATACACTCTAATTCATACACCAGTCTGTTTACACAATGGCATAGAAATTAACCCCACTGAGTTGCCCCTGATAGAGAGTTACCTAGGTAGATCAATATATATAACACAAAGTGAAATAACAACCATATACTCCAATATCATTTATGAATAAGACATTACTGATTTAGGTTCTATTCCCTCCCAAGATATATAACAAGAGAGGAGAACCAGCAATATACAACTGGTTAGTAATTAGTCCCAAAGAGTACCCAGGGTACATTTCCCCCTGTAGTTTAATAATGTTTTCAATAAGAAATCCCCATATTTTTAACCCTCATAGATGCTGTAAATACACCTAAGTACTGTTTAGGACAATAAGGAATTAATATCAATAAGGACTGGTTTTACCAAGGTATCAAAGGCATATTGGTAGGTGGTTTGGCGCTCCCCACGCGTTACGCTGCACACGCCTGGCAGCTTCGTCAGGGGAATGTGAGTCTGTCCTGCAATGTTCCCCTGATATAACAAGTAAATCCGCCCTATTGATCAAGTTAATCCGTCTCAGCTGTGTGCTAAGGAGATTCAGAGGCCAGTCCGTCCCCCCAATCAGTATGTAATTGCGTATATCAGTGTACCATACTGCGCATATCCGGAGTCGACAAGATGGCAGCTCCCATTTCAGAGACACATTCAACTGCGCATGAGTGCATAGCGTTATGCGTATGTCCGGACACACAATAGTAGTTTTAGAGCTGATGGCAAGGTTATTCACAGCCCTGCACATCAGAGATCCATGGATCCTGGGCTATCAAGATGCATAAGTTAGCGCATTACCAACCCTTGTTGCTATAATATACCAATTATAACTGAAGGCCATTAGAAGAATCTTACAGCAAGATAATGTTATGTTAATAACGCACACAGTTAGGGAGACAACCAAGGAAAGGGGGAGAGAGTCCCTCTTTGCAAAGTGACATCAGAGCCCCAAGGCTCATGGTTCCAAGTTCCAGTCCATATGTAGTACCACCATAGTAGTGGATTTATAAGGCACTATATTACAGGTCCTGGATTTAGAATATAGTTTTTAACCTGACATATAAGAGAAGGCTGAGATATCATCCATCACAATGTTTTTTCTTTCCCATACAGATATACATGTATTCTTCATGTGGGTCAATAAAAATCAACCCGACAATTGTATTATGTTTTGTATATCCATATAATACCACAAAATAGTGTGGATTTATTTTATCAAACCATCCCAAATCACCATTTCCCCACAATCCATATATACATATAGAGACTAGGAACCAATTTATACGTAGCAAATACCAAGCGTGAGCCAACCTTAGATTCATGTGAAATTCAACAAATGTAAACTAAAAATGGTATTTATATTACCAAGCCGGTGGTCCATTTTGGTACTACCCGGTCTAAAGTAATATCAATTAAGGAGTCAGCAGAGAGTATATTCTAAAGTGATCCACTCAGACCAATTGAATAAACAAATGCACCCGATGGGCTTAAAAAAGCCAATGTTAAGTATTGTCCCAGAGAAAGGAGGGTATTTCACCCTAAGGGTGTAAGTCCCCATATAAACTGACCTCAGGAGATTCTTGGATCTGGAATTAAATCCACACTGGCGGATCAACTTAGTACTGCTCAGTGTAGAGATAACACCAATCCCAATATCCAATGGATAAACACCACTGATAGACCAGAAAAGGTCCTAACCAGTGGGTAAGAATAGTTATCAATAGCCGGTAAAATAATCTCTTTATATATATTCAGTCTGGTTCTCCTTTTTCACATATCAAGGTTTCAACAATATGGGGCCATTTATTTATCCCTCTTAAATCTCGCTTTACCACCATATATAGATCTTCCAATAGAGTTAATTTATAAAAGCCAGTGTATAAAAGTTCTTCGCTGATACCATCCGATGTAAAGCTTTTAAGTCTATAGATCCATGATGACTCAAGACGTAGGAGATCCTTTGTTTTATTTCCTCCTCTGATGTTAGTCTGTATTCTTTCCAGACCCAAGACTTTGATTCCCCTTGTGCTACCTCAATGGTTTTTCAAAAAGTGAGAAGTAACCGAAGAGATGTGTTTTTCTTTTTTTCTCCAAATCCGTTCTAGCTGTTCCAATGTAGGAAAGGTGCTGCTGAATCCGTTTTCTGAGTTCCTGTGAGGTCTGACCAATATATATCTTGGGACAAGTACAGAATAGTGCGTAGACCAAATTCTGAGATTTGCAATTAAAGTCACCCCTCGGTTTCCTAACAGAAAGAAAAATATCAGAAATAAGGTTGTCATTAGACATCATCAGTGGACAAACGTTACAGCCCCCGCAGGGATAGGTACCCTCCAGACATATACCGCTCCCAAGTTTCCTACTGGGGCGACAAAAATGACTAGATGTTAGATCATCCTTAAAATTTCTTGCTCGACGTGCAATCAGACGGGGTTGTTTCGGAATACAGTTAGATGTTAAAGGCTCACTTAGGAGGATATCCCAATTTTTCTTCAATATTCCCCTTAGATCTTCCCATTGGTTGTTATATTGTGTTATAACCCCTATCCCCTGATCCAGATTTTTTAAGAGGTTGGGTTTTAGGAGGGTCTGTCTATCTAAATGTAGGGAATGTTGAAAAGCTTTAGAGATTACCTTATTTGGATAACCTCTTTCCTTGAACCGTCCCGTAAGCTCAAATGCTTGTTTCTGAAAATCCTCCATCTTGCTGCAATTGCTTCTTAACTGGATGAATTGACCTTTGGGTATACCTTTTATCAGATGGTCAGGATGGAAGCTCCCAAAATGGAGAAGGCTATTACTAGCAGTCTTTTTCCGGTAAAGGTCTGTATAGATTTTTGTACCAGAAATTTTCAGATTGAGGTCCAAAAAATCAGCCGATAGGGAGGGTGTCTGTGGAGTCAAGACAATATTTAGAGAATTGCTGTTCAGTTCCTCTACAAACATAGAACATTCCTCCTTTGTGCCTGTCCATAGTATCAAGATATCATCAAGATATCTGTACCAGCGGAACACGTTTCGTTGGTAATCTAATAGTCCATAGACAATAACCTCCTCCCACCATCCCAAAAAATACCAGCATAAGAGGGTGCGCACCGCGCCTCCATCACGGTACCAGACGTCTGGCGATAGAATACCTGATCAAATACAAAATAGTTACAATTTAGGATGGTTGAGAGAAGGTCAAGTAAAAAATCGTGTTCTCTGGTACCTGTTAAAGAGGACCTGTCACCAAACCACACATGGTGATCTAATTACATCCAGGCAAGGGGTTCCCCAGCCCTTGAGCCCCCCTGTAACCTAAGATAATACACTTTGAAAACTTACATAGTGGAGCCAAATAGGAGGTGGCTTGTGGCTGGAGCCAAAGGGCAGTTTCATACCCCCTGCATGTTTAATCTGCCCACCACTGCCTCCCTGATGCCAATCATTGTCTCCCTCGTCTGCAGCATAACACAGAGCTTATAGCAGTAATGGCCGCTTAGCCCTGACCCCTGCGGTGACGTCACCGCCTTTCCCCGCCCTGCTCCATGGTTAACAGTGTCTCTGTTGTTGTATCCCTGATAAAGAGGTCAGGACAATTTAAAAATGCGTAGGAATAAAGTATCACTGTTTTAAACACAGAGGAAGTCTGTTATTCAAGACAGCAGTGCAGATAGAAATTCTTTCTGTCCATTCCGGAATTATCGAGGACCTTCCATGAGGTGGGAGATCCTGCTGCAGCTGTGGTGCATTAAAACCAGTTGTGGGTCACACAACTAATCAAGGTAAGCAGTTCCTACACTGCACATACATTTCCAACAAACAGTTTAAACTCATTGTGCCCTTGTCTACCCATCTCTTTTAGACAAGGTAAGACCCAGGCAGCTGGGGGCTGGGATTCTGAGCGTGGTAAGGCCTAAGCATTCTGCACCCCCAGGCTGAAAATTGCAGCCCGCAGCCATCCCCTGAAAATGGTGCATTCTTTCATGGCGCCATTTCCAGGCATTTTACCTGGCTCATCCAGTGGGCGTGGTGGAGGTAGCATGCTGGGTAATAAAAGGGACTAATCCTATATTTGTATTGTCAGCTTGCACTAAGCCCGAAATTCATGGTGTCAGGCCAATATTAGACAAAGCCGCCATGAATTGCTAGTAAACAGTTAAAAAACACAACACAGAGGAAAAAAACTTTAATAGCAGGTCGTGTGAAAGGTCGTCTACGTTCACACCTGAGACGTGTCAGGAGTGAACTCAGCTGACCCCATGAACAGCATGATAGCACAGCCACAAAGTATGTGCTTCTATTGCTCACTTACGGTTGGGCACCGTGTGCTGTCATGCTGGAGTCATCTGAGTTCACTCCTGACGTGGCTTAGATGTGAACTTGTGTTACCTTTCACATGGCTGGGTGTTCAGTGTGTGCTTGCTCATCTCTGTGAGCAAACATGTGTCTGCTCACAGAGATGTAGCAGAGCTGAAGATGTTCCCTCTAAATTACGTTGGAGGGAGGGTTTTTTTGTTAATTAAAGATGGGAAACAGGGTAGTCTTGTGTTTTATTTCTATTCAAATGTTTTTTAACAGCCAATCACAGACGCTGTCATAGAGAATGAATATCTGTGTTTGGCTGATGGAGTAACCTGAAACCAGCCCATACATTCTAGCATCCAGAATGTATGAGCAGTTTCCAGTTTACTCCAACAACCAATCACAGACGCCCGTTCTGTGTGACATCATCTGTTGGGCCCCTCTGCAGTGAATATCCAGGAAGTTAATGAATGGCCACAGAAGTAGACGCGGCAGGATAATGCTGTTTAATAGCTAAATGATTTATTTTTACAGCTCCCTGGCCTCAAATCCTAACCTGAACTGTAATACGGACTTCCCAGTTTGAGTTCGCCCATCACTAGTCCTGAAATTAAAATCAAAGCAACAAAAAGAGGAATTATAATTTCCTCAAAAATGTAAGAATTACTACAGCAGAAAAGGGCAATAGTATTTACCTACCCAGGTTGCAGAAACAAATGCACTTACCGGATGCAGCAAACCCCCTTAAAGAGGACCTGTCACCACCCTGGTGATATGCTAACTGAATGCAGCACTGAATGCAGCGTGTCAGCTGCATTCAGGGAAGGTGTCCCCTATGCCTCTAGCCCCCCAGTAAAGCTGTTAAAAAGACTTTATAAATTGTACAGATAAGGAGTCTGGAAGGACTTACTCAGTAATGAGTCATCCCTGTTGCTGGTGTCCTCCCCGCCTCCAGCCCTCTCTGTGCCACCTCCAGCCCTCTCTTGTCCAGCCTCCTGTATGTGTCATCGCTGAGGGGTGGAGGAGGCACAGAGAGGGCTGGAGGCGGGGAGAACACCAGCATCAGTGATGACTCATTACTGAGTAAGCCCCTCCGGACTCCTTATCTGTACACTTTATAAAGTCTTTTTAACAACTTACAGGGGGGCTAGAGACATGGGGTACTCCTTCCCTGAATGCAGCAGACACACTGCATTCAGTTAGCATAGCACCAGGGGGATGACAGGTCCTCTTTAATAAAAATCTAGGCAACATAGGTGCAAAATACTGATAAGGCAGCCATTCACTTCATGGAGGGGGTGATTGTGTAGTATTAAAATTGCACACAAAGGAGGCTTGTATAGTTTACGCACATATAGTGCATAGTTTCTGGCTTACAGCGTATTAGTGACGCCCCGTACTGTTACGTTAGGCAGGCTGCTCAGCACTGTATAACTCAACTAGACACCTATGGGAAATTCTTTGTGCAAGGTAGAATATTTTGTAAGCTCCCTAGCTGGCAAGGAGAGGAAATGTCTTTACTTGGGTAAGCTGCATTCAACTACTATCCCATGGGTACTGCAGTGCTAAAGCTGCATACCTACAGTACATATATATAAATATATACAAAGCATCGGTCTGGAGATCAGACTGTTTAGTGTAAATAGTATTGACTAGATCAGATGCAATTATCCACATCTCAGATGAGATCAGAATTAACTATGTATAGGTCTGCAGCGTGTGAATGTAAACATAGTGTTCTCATTAACTCATACCAAATTAATACATTTGCCTTCTCTTGTTTACTGATATTCCCCATCCATATGCTCAAAAAGGAAAAAAGGACTCCTCAGCTAACACTATATGTTAATATTAGTAAATGCTGAGGCGGACAATGACAGCTTGGGGTCCCTGTAAATGAAGTGTGTCTTGTCCCCTACATATTTTGTATTATATATATGTGTGTGTATATATATATATATATATATATATATATATAAATATATATATATACACTACCTTCTCACCCCTGTGGGGCTTTTTTCCTCTTCATTCTCGGTTCACTACCAGAGGTCGAGGAGATGTATGGAGGGGACAGGCTGTGGATGGCTTTGTATGTCATAGTTAGGGTTATGAACCGGGATATCTGAGAAGTGAGAAGCCAGTGAAGGGCTTGGCAGAGGGGAGAGACAGGGGAGTAGCAGGAAGATAGGTGGATTAGTTGGGCAGCGTGATTTATGATAGATTGTAGAGGTGCTAGGGAGGTAGTGGGGGGCAGGTGAGCAGGAGGCTGCAGTAGTCAAGGCGGGAGATGATGAGAGCATGAGTGTTTTAGCAGTGTTATGGTCAAAGAAATTGCAGATTCGGGAAATGTTTTTGACCTGGAGTCGGCAGGAGGTGGCGAGGGCTTTGATGTGAGGTTTGAAAGAGAGGGAAGAGTCGAGGCTTACCCCGAGACACTTGGCGTGGGGGACTGGGGAGAGTGAACAGTCGTTGACATTGATGGATAGGTCTGGTAGAGGGGGAGAGCGACTTGGGGGGGGGAAGACAATGAACTCAGTTTTGTCCATGTTCAGTTTTAGAAAGCGAATAGAGAAGAAGGATGAGATGGCAGACAGGCATTGTGGAATTTTGGATAGTAAGGAGGTGATGTGAGGCCAAGACAGATAGATCTGGGTGTCGTCAATATAGAGATGATACTGAAGGCTGTGTGACTCAATGAGTTGTCCTAGGCTGAGAGTGTAGATAGGGAAGAGTAGGGGTCCAGAAGTGAGCCTTGGGGGACACCGACAGATAGGGGGTAGGGCAAAGAGGAGGTGTGAGAGTGGGTGACGCTGAAAGGCCAGTCCGTTAGATATGAGGAGATCCAGGATAGGGCTAGGTCAGTGATGCCAAAAGATTCCAGAATCTGTAGTAGGAGGGAATGGTGTACGGTGTTGAAAGGCGGCAGATAGGTCAAGGAGGAAGAGGACAGAATAGAGTTGATTGCTCTTGGCAGTCACTAGTTCATTGGTGACTTTGGTTAGGGCTGCTTTGGTGGAGTGGTGGGTTTGGAAGCCACATTGTAGGCGGTCATAGAGGGAGCAGTAGTACAGGCTGTAGAACAGTTCGGAATGGACATGTTCTAGTAGTTTTGAGGTGAAGGGTAGAAAAGATATGGGGTGATAGTTAGAAGGATATGCTGGGTCGAGGGAGGGTTTTTTGAGGATGGGTGTGAACAAGGGTGTTTGAAGGATGTGGGGAAGACACTGGTAGTGAGTGATAAGTTGAAGAGATGGGTTAGAACAAGGATAAGGACTGTGGTGAGGTTCAGGAATAGGTGGGAAGGGAGTGGTTCAAGGGCACAGGTGATGAGGTGTGATCGTGACAGAAGGGAGTAGAGTTGATCTTCTGTCATGGTGGAAAAGCTTCCTTTGGATGAGGAGGGCTGGGCGGTAATGGGGGAGGGCCGAGGGGACAGTGGGTCAACGTTTTCTCTGATTTTGTCGATCTTTTGTTTGAAGAAAAAGGCAAAGTCATCATCAGAGATATAGGGAGAGGGAGGAGGTGCAGGGGGACAGAGTAGAGAGTTGAAAGTTTTGAATAGTTGTTTGGGGTTGTGGGACAGCGCGGTTATTAGAGATGAGTAGGCTTGGTTTGCGGTGGTGAGTGCGGTTTTGAAGTTAGTGAGGGACTGTTTGTACATGGCAAAGTGCACTGCGAAATGGGCTTTCTTCCATCTCCGCTCGGCCGCCCTGGATGCCCGACGCGGTTCTTTAGTGAGGGTGGAGAGCCAGGGTTGCCTGGGTGTGCAGTTTTTGTTGTATGTGAGGGGGGTTGTCTTGCTGTCTTCTGCTCCTGACTACTATCACGATATCTGTTTGGTTAGCCAACACCTGCTCATCCGGTTGGATCTTGAAGTCTCACAGGAATTTAGCTCCTTCATTTTCCACCACTTTTTGGGGGGTCTCCCACCTAAACATTGTGGGGCTTAGCCCATACGCTGAACAGATGTTGCTGTATACATTCCCCACTACTTTTGTGGTGGCATTTGGTGTACACTGTTCCTGCTTGCATTCTGCATCAAACCACCATGTGTTGGCTGTTTCTGAGGTTTCTTTACGTAGTCTGCACCTTGGATCTAGTCTTGTGTGGTAGATCCTTGCTTCCCAAAGAACCTGGATCTGATATGTATACTGTATATAATATAGTATTATATATATATATTGTGAGGTAGCGCCCAAGGGGAACCCACTTGGCACGGGGAAATTACATTAGTGACTACATTTTTTAACGGATAACATAACCCAGCAATTTATTTAACGCCATAAACCACTGGTAACACACAACAGCCTTTACATTTTCACATATAATATAACACTGTATTTACATTACATTCATATGAGAATCAACGGGACCATATCATGACCTATTGTCGGTCCCAATGGCGGTTACCACCGCCTAACACCCTGACAGGGATCATTCCCCATCCTATTGCACACGAGTCATCACACAGGCACTTTTTCATGAACCATTATGACTCACGCATGACACAGCATTCATAGCATTTTTACATAAACCAATATGCTACATACTCAGGGCCCACAATAGTAACAGGAACCCTGTCACTCAGTACACACAAGACCACCAGGGATCCGCCGGGATCCGGGACACTAACATCTGGATCAACGGGACCATATCATGACTCACTCAGTCAGTCCCAAAGGCGGCTGTGACCGCCTGGCCCTTGAGCCGTACTCGGTCTCTCACACCGCACATCTGACCACCTGGCCCTTGAGACGTCCTCGGTCCTCATCACACATCTGACCGCCTGGTCCTTGAGCCGTCCTAGGTCCTGGACACTGGCTGGCATGTATGCATCTTTGTGCCACCGACATGGAGCCGGTAGGCTCCCTTCACTTCCCCCACCGGGGACGGATCACTTCCAGCATATCCTCACATGGCAGTGGTCTGGACTGCTCTGATTCCCATTGTCCTCTCTCATTCAGACACCTGGCAGGTTCTTTATCCAGGCTGCCTCACCCACAGCTGCAACACGGTGAGTCAATCAGCACATCTCATTCACACACAGACCTGAGATGTGATTAACCCGCTGTGCACCATTCAGGTTTAGCCCAGCAAAGCACTCATACACAGGTTCAGCCGCTCATTAGGCTCATGAATCTCACAGATCTTCAGCACTCACACTCAGCTGTTTTACTCAGCTCATGAAAACCCTTCAGCTGTTAACCCATTGTACACCGGACAGGTTTCACACAGCACACACACACAGGAAAACCGGCCCATGTGAACAGAGACCTGCACTGATAACCCGTGTGATGCACCCGGCCAGGGGCCACGTGACCACAATATATATATATATATACATATATATACAGTTGTGGCCAAAAGTATTGACACCCCTGCAACTCTGTCAGATAATACTCAGTTTCTTCCTGAAAATGATTGCAATCACAAATTATTTGGTATTATTATCTTCATTTAACTTGTCTTCAATGAAAAAACACAAAAGAGAATGAAGCAAGACATTGATCATTTCACACAAAACTCCAAAAATGGGCCAGACAAAAGTATTGGCACCCTCAGCCTAATACTTGGTTGCACAACCTTTAGCCAAAATAACTGCGATCAACCGCTTTCGGTAACCATCAATGAGTTTCTTACAATGCTCTGCTGGAATTTTAGACCATTCTTCTTTGGCAATCTGCTCCAGGTCCCTGATATTTGAAGGGTGCCTTCTCCATTCGCCATTTTTAGATCTCTCCACAGGTGTTCTATGGAATTCAGGTCTGGACTCATTGCTGGCCACCTTAGAAGTCTCCAGTGCTTTCTCTCAAACCATTTTCTAGTGCTTTTTGAAGTGTGTTTTGGGTCATTGTCCTGCTGGAAGACCCATGACCTCTGAGGGAGACCCAGCTTTCTCACACTGGGCCCTACATTATGCTGCAAAATTTGTTGGTAGTCTTCAAGCAGTCCAGTGCCAGAGGCAGCAAAGCAACCCCAAAACATCAGGGAACCTCCGCCATGTTTGACTGTAGGGACCGTGTTCTTTTCTTTGAATGCCTCTATTTTTCTCCTGTAAACTCTATGTTGATGCCTTTGCCCAAAAAGCTCTACTTTTGTCTCATCTGACCAGAGAACATTCTTCCAAAACGTTCCATACAGTCCCTTTTCATTCAGGCGCCGACGGATAGTACAGGTTGACACTGTTGTACCCTCAGACTGCAGGGCAGCTTGAACTTGTTTGGATGCTAGTCGAGGTTCTTTATCCACTATCTGCCCAATCTTGCGTTGAAATCTCTCGTCAATTTTTCTTTTCCGTCCACATCTAGGGAGGTTAGCCACAGTGCCATGGGCTTTAAACTTCTTGATGACACTGCGCACGGTAGACACAGGAACATTCAGGTCTTTGCAGATGGACTTGTAGCCTTGAGATTGCTCATGCTTCATCATAATTTGGTTTCTCAAGTCCTCAGACAGTTCTTTGGTCTCTTTCTTTTCTCCATGTTCAATGTGGTACACACAAGGACACAAGACAGAGGTTGAATCAACTTTAATCCATGTCAACTGGCTGCAAGTGTGATTTAGTTATTGCCAGCACCTGTTAGGTGCCACAGGTAAGTTACAGGTGCTGTTAATTACACAAATTAGAGAAGCATCACATGATTTTTCTAACAGTGCCAATACTTTTGTCCACCCCCTTTTTTATGTTTGGTGTGGAATTATACCTAATGTGGCTTTAGGACAACTCTTTTTGTGTTTTTTCATTGAAGACAAATTAAATGAAGATAATAATAACAAAGAATTTGTGATTACAATCATTTTCAGGAAGAAACTGAATATTATCTGACAGAATTGCAGGGTGTCAATACTTTTGGCCTCAACTATACATATATATATATATATATATATATATATATATATACATATGTATATACTGTATATAGCGAGCAGTGAAAGTGTTAGGCCCCCTTGAACTTTTCAACCTTTTGCCACATTTCAGGCTTCAAACATAAAGATCTAAATTCTAATTTTTTTGTGAGCAATCAACAACAAGTGGGACACAATCGTGAATTGAAACAAATTTTATTGGATATTTTACACTTTTTTACCAAAAAAACTGAAAAGTGGGGCGTGCAATTTTATTCGGCCCCTTTACTTTCAATGCAGCAAACTCACTCCAGAAGTTCATTGAGGATCTCTGAATGATCTAAAGTTGTCCTAAATGACTGATAATGATACATATGTGGAGCCCACTGGGACGGGTTACTCGGTACCGGACCGGGGATTACGGGGGTTATCACGGCGGTTTTGGTCCGGACCGTGTCCCGAGCCCACAAGTAAAGGGTTTTTTTTCAGGGATTTTTGTGACGCTACCCACAAGTTGTAGTCAATGTGGACCACCGCTGCTGCTGCTTCTGCCAGGAGGATGGATAGTGCTGCAGCCGGATGGATGAGCCCGCCGTGGGTCGGGCTGCTCCTGGCAGGGTGTAATATGTATATAACAGTTCAACATGCAGGGAATCACACACGGGAGACTTTAGCAGGGTTCACCAGGTCTTACTGGCAGTTCTTCCACAGTACAGCTCTACAACACTGTTCACAGTTTACACATTTAACTCCGCACTTTCAATTACCCACCTGCAGCCATGTTTTCCTTCTGAGACCCTTCTCCTTCTTGTGTTCCTCTCAGGCTCTTCTCTACACTTCTCTTCCTGTGGGTTGTATGGTGACAACTCGGTCCCTTGTTTGGCTTCCCCCGGTGTGTGGGTGGCAAGCCTGGGTCCTATATGTAGCTGTCCCTCCAGCCCGTGTGTTAGGAAGTGAGACTTGGAATTTGAGCTCCCCGTCGGTGTGTCTGTGATCAGGCATGTAGCTACGGTCACCTCAGAGCCGACTCTCAGGTCCCAGCCTAGCCTTGGGGGTCCCTATGTTGCAGGGGATCACCGGGCTCTTTCCTATCCGTGTAACTACCATGTATGTCAGGGGATTCCTTCCTGCCAGTCGTCTGTCAACGCTGCCGTTTCCTCAGACCCAGCTGCACTGGTCCGGTCTTTCCCCTTCTCTTGGGTTACAGGCTGTGGAGCGGGCTTTCTCTCTAAGGGACCATGCCTTGCAGGATTCTGTGCCTCCAGGGAGCCTGAAACCTTCAGGGAAGCCACTCTTCCTGTTCACTTTGCTGTTCGGCACCCTCTGGCCTACTCGGTCTTTACTGTTCAGCACCCATTGGCCTACTGACTACTACTTCCTGTTTCTCCCCTTTTGTACCCGGTTCGTTACCTTGACTATGTCCCACCCACTGTGACGGGCCCTTCCACCCCTTATCCGCCTAGAGTCCAGGGCTCTGAGTTGGGTCTTGTGTCTGTGGGTGTGTTTTGAAGGTGTTTGTAGAAAACTGACTCTATCTCCTGGCTGCAGTTTCTAGCTGTGGCCACCCTGGTCGCAGGGGCGCCACATTCCCCCAGAGTTAAACTGGCGTGTCCCCACGCCGACCGGCATGGTTCCCCCTGAAAATATTTTTATTTATGAAAACATTACGCAGTACTTTTCTTCCGGTTACAGAGGCACAATTCTTAAACATTACTGGAACCATAAATTAACTATGTACATTGCTTCAGAGTACAATACAAAATAATATTGTGGTACCGTGTTAGCCAGAGAAATCGATGTAAATACTTAAGTCCGAAAAAAAAGGTTGAGAAAAGTATTCAAGGAGTGATACCTTTATTGGCTAACATGAAAAATTATATTTGTAAGCTTTCAGAACTCAAGGCTCCTTCATCAGACAATATCACAAATGAATTACTGAGACATTTAAATACAAAATACAGCAGGACATAAGGAAATGCAGGTGTGCTAAGGAAATTAAAATGAAGTCTTTGTTAATGATGTAGATGATGTGCAATGGTCTTTTACACATCAGAAGATCTTCTTGTGGAAGTGTCTTGTAATTGTGTCTAGGTAATGAGTCATGAATCCAGGTGTGAAATTAAGCCCTTTTGTTAAGGTATGGAACATTCTCATGAATTTGAATTCCTAGATTTTACATTCTCTATCATTTTCAAAGTGACCTTTTAATATCAGGACTGTTAGGTCTGCCATGCTGTGTCCAGGCTCAGAGAAGTGTATTACTACAGGCATGTCCAGCTTATATTTTATTGTATGTCTATGTAAATTCATCCTTGTTTGTAGCTTTTGCATTGTTTCCCCAATATACATTCCTGTAGTAATCTTTGTGGTTAAACGGGACAGGGGGTGAAGAACGCACACACACGCTGTTGAATGTCTCATTCCCTTTTACTGGTGGTATAGCAGGTAAAAGTCTGGAACTCTGTCGGGTGACCAGGAAACACAGTGGAATCTCCACAGCAAGTGTGTGTAAGGCCTCTGTGTCCTCTTTTCCCTGTGTTGAAGCCCCTGCCCCATGTAGAACTTGGCTGGCCTCCACTACTCTCTCTCTGCACCTGCGTTGTCAACGGGACACCTCTGATGACTACCGCCATCTCTCTCTCCATGGTGTCTGGCTCCATGAATGGTGATTAAGCAGGTGACCGGGTGACTGAAGTCTCCGCGGTTTGCCGGGGTTCTCTGCTGGACGTGTAGCTCTCCTGCAGACGCGGACCCCGGTGTGTTGTTTGGGCGAACCTATTCTGGCTCCTCGGCTCCCACTTTCCTTCCTCTTTCCTCTCCTTGCCTTCCATCCGCACTCTTGGGCCTGGCAGGACTGCTCAAAGGTTGTTCAGAGTCACCGGTTCGGGCCTAACACAGCACTGATCACCAGGCCGGATTCGCAGCTCTCCTAGCGTCTGCACACTCAGGGTATGTGCACATCAGTCGTTTCTGCATCTTTGCAGAACGACCGGGAACCGGTGGAGAATGGCAGAACTGAGTTTTCTGAACTCGCTAGTGTCCCTGGTTTTGTTAGCGTTTTGCTAACGATTTGCGATCGGGTTACTAGCGGTCGGACAGCGTGTTCTTTACGATTTCCCCGGCGTGTTCCTTAGCGATTTCCAGACTGGTCTTTGCTGCACTTGTTTAGCTGGACCCGCTGGAAAAACGCTGAAAAGAAGTCGCTTGCTCTATCTTTGACAACCGGTCGGAAACCGGTGAATAAACTGAAATCGTCAAGACAAAAATCGTTGTAATGTACACAGCGTTTTCTAAACTCCATTGACTAGCATGTTAATCCTACCGGTGGGTAGGATTAACATAAATTAACATAAAACTCAGCGGGAACCGCCGACGGAAAACGTTCAAAACCAGCCCACAAAACGACTGATGTGCACATACCCTCACACTAACTCCTACCCAGCATCAGTTTTTATAGAGGATCTTGCCTAAGGGCAGCAAGTTGAGCTCCCCCTACTGTGATGGGGTGGAAAGTGTTGGTTGTACTGGTGTACCTGCTGTGGGTTTTCATCTGTGTTCTAGCAAGGCCTTTGAGTACCTGTGGATGTAGGGCACCACATATGCCTGTTTGACAGCTCATCAGTGATCAGATAACAATGTTCCAGCGATCCACATCGTTGGTCGGATCGCTGGGACATCGTAGCTTGTACCGGGGCCTTTAGTTTAAGCTCTGAGGCGTTAAGTTGGTCTCTTGAATCTGTGCTCTGGTAACTTATCTTTTGCTGCCTAACCTTGTCTGTGTTTGACCATTCTTTTGTCTCATCCCTCTGTTTTGATCTGCTCCTTTCCAGGTAACTCACCTAGGACCATGACTTAACTATGCCTCTGTTTTATCCCCTCTGTCTTGACGAGCTCTCCTGGTATCTGACCTGAATATTTAACTATTCTACTTCTTCTTGTCCATGTGGTAACTAGCGTCACAACAAGCCTTTCAAATACTGAGAGAATATAGTCTCGTCAGATGAGATCATAATTTATCTTTGGGTGCTATAATACACACCATGTTTGGAGGCCATAAGGCACTGCATATCATCACAAAAACACCATACCAACAGTGACATTTCTAGTTGGGAACATCCTGGTGTGGAGCTGTTTTTCAGCATAAGGCACTGTCAGTTTTCATGCTATTGAAGGAAGGATGAATGGACAAATGTACCAAGACATTCTTGATAAAATTCTGCTTCCATCTACCAAGATGATGAAGATGAAATGAGGATGAACATTTTAGGAATACAATGATCCCAAACACAGCCAAGCAAACTCTCAATTTCAGAGAAAGAAAATACATGTAAAAGTTTTACAATGGCCCAGTCAATCACCCAACCAGAAAATAGTGATGACTCTGAGCGAGTGTATTAGTCACTATTCGCCATTTGCATGAATAGTACGGTATTCACATTATTCATTGTTCTGTGAGTTTTTGTGTACTTGCCTCTCTATATTTGGATGTCCCGCCCTGCAGTTTTGACGCCTTCTTTGCAGCCACTAATCATGCTGGGCTTCATAACCAATCACAGTAATGCCGCAGGCATCTTGGTTGTGGCATTACTGTGATTGGCTGGCCGCCCAGCATCGTAGGTGACTCATATGGTCTATTTAAGCTCTGCTGACGCTATTTTACCTGCATTGCATGCAGAGTCTGCATTGGAGAAGCATACGGACAGATTGCTCAGCTGTTAGGGATAGTGTTAGGCCTCTTCAAAACACAACAGCCCTTTTGAGGGTTACCTCAAATGTACCTCAGTGACAGTGTTGAATAGAAAGAAAGTATAGAGGAGGGCCCACCCAAACAAATGTTACAGGGCTACCTCTGGGACCCCACCAAAATCAGGTTTGCAGGCCTTGTGAAAAATTGATTTGAGGGCTGCAGAATGACATGGAGGGTGAGGAGAAGAAACAGTAACTGGCATAGGAGTAGATTGAAACCATGATGGAATTTGGGTGATTACTCTTGGCATGTGTAGGATGTGTGATATGACGTCCCATGCTATCACTCTGTCCCACCCTCCACCAAGTGCCATCACAGAAATGTTTCATCCGTCACTTTCCAGAACAACTTCTTCACATGGCTGTTGTTTATGTTGACCTTCCTAGTTACAGCGTTGGTGACAGCATGGTTGATATTGTTTTAGGCATGCTTATTTAAGTCGTGGACAGCACACTGTCTAAATTAGTGGTGGCTATAAACCAAGTTTCGTGGGGCAGCGACAGAAAGGAGATCACGTAAGCATTCTGTTACCACAAGTCTGAATGTCTACATCTCCACAGATAGCAATTTGAGATTTTAGTATTTCAGCCTATGGGTATGTGGCTGCTTATTTACGCTTCCTTTACAAGCTCTCTACAACAGACAACTTGATGCTTCGCTTGGACAACTAAGTGGATTAGGTTGATGTTTGCTTTCTCTTTCCAAATGCACCTTGTGGGTAGGAGGTATGAGTGCCTGCTTAATAGACAGCAGATTGTCAATGACAAAGCACAGGCAACATGGCAGTGGTTTGAGCCGCAGACACAGAAGATTTGGTACTCTGTGGTGTGTCGCCCACCTACTCGGGTGCTTCGCTGCCATGTGGTTACGTATACTCGTGGTGCACAAGTTGCCTTTGCCCTGACCTCTGCTCAGCTTGGTATGGCAGATGCTTCATATTACAATGTTTTTTTTTTCTTATGAACTTTCAGTAAAAAAAATTCCAGACAGCAGCTGCACTCCCCCATATTCTGACTTGGGCCATAGTGGGGGTGTTCTTGGGCACAGTTGATCCAGTTCTCAGTCTGGTCAAACCAGTACCCCTTGGCACCTGTGTTGGTGTTACGTATCAATCTTCCTCTGTGTTGCTGTGCTGGTTATGCATGCCAATGGCCCAGGTCGGATGAGTGGACTCATCATCGACCAACCCCTCTTCCATGTTATCCTCCTTAACAATTGATATTGTAGGCTGACCTGATCGCAACTCTGTCTCATAATCATTGTCCCAAACATCTGGAGACAGTAAATCAGGTTCCTCAAAGTGACTTTCTTCTGGCCGTGGGCCCTCAAATACTTGTGCATTAATGCTCCCAAACCTCCAAAATGTATAGAGGGCCCTCCCAAATGAATAGAGGAGGGCCCTTCCCAAAGTATAGAGGAATGACTGCCCAAATGTCTAAGTAAGAGCAGTCCCTCCAAAACGTACATTACAGTATGTCATGGAGGTGGAGGAGAAGGAGAAGGAGGAGGATTTTCCCCATCACTAAAATGGGCACATTGTAAAGTGCTGTAGAATATGTGGTATTCCACTATCACAGTGTCAATGAGGGAGGGACTGTCCTAATGTCTAAGTAAGAGCAGTCCCACCAAAACATAGTTTCAGGGCCATCTCTGGGCCCTCAGCTGTCTCAGGTTTCCTGCCTACAGCAGGCCCTCTGAACATTTGAATTTAGGGATGCAAAATGTCATGGAAGTGGAGCAGGAGGGTGAAGCCCAATGCTAAAATGGGCACATTTTAAAGTGCTATGGAATATGTATTCCACCATCACAGTGTCAATGAGGGAGGGATCACCCAAATGTCTAAGTAAGAGATGTCCCTCCAATACGTACATTACAGGGCCATCTCTGGGCCCTCAGCAAACTCAGGTTTCCTGCCTACTGCAAGCCGTCTGAACATTTGAATTTAGGGCCGCAAATGTCATGGAAGTGGAGGAGGAGGGTTTTACCCAACGCTACAATGGGCACATTGTACTGTATAGTGTTATGGAATATGTATTCCACTTTTACAGTGTCAATGAGGGAGAGACCGCCCAAATGTCGAAGTAAGAGCGGTCCCTCAAAAACGTATGCTACAGGACCAACAGAGGCCTCTAAGGTCAAAGATCAACATAACTACTAGCATGTTGTAGCTGGTCTTGTAAAGTGCTGGGGAATAGCTAACTAAAAATGATGTATGACAAAATGTATGAGTCAGGACCCTCCTGAATTGTAAAAGGCAAAAAAACTACAACAGTATGTGTGAAGAAACGCTAAAAGCGATATTTTTTTGTTTCTCTGGTTTATCTAGCTTTGAAAAACTGTTTGTGAACCTTTTTGGCCTGTTAAATGTGATTGAGGTTAGGTTTGGTAGTTGTATTTGTGTATCTGTACCAGTGGCATAATCCTGCGACAGAGTTATTCCCAAAAACCATATGTGAGTCAGAAATGCATGCAGGCATATTCTCTAGGCTCTTCCCATTCTGTTTCACGATTTTCCCACCCATTTCAGCCTTTTCCTCAAGCCCCAGATCCCTTTTTTAAGGTCCAGGAGAAAATTACCCGTTTCCCATTGACTTACATTGTACTCGCTATTCGAAATGAATACGCGATTATTAGAAAGTACTCGTAATGGTACATTTACACGCAGCCACAGGAAGATAGACACCGGCAGGCATCGGACACAATTGTGCCTGTTGCCATGAAAACACCACGATGTGGCGGCGTGTGATTCAGGCATTTCCCTCCTGTGTCTTGCAGAACTGCCGGATGTGAAGAATGTTTGTGGGGAAGAATGGCCCAAAATCACAACTGAGCAATGCATACGCCGAGCTCCTCCATACAGGAGTCATGTTGAATCTCCATCACCAACAAAGGCTTTTGTACAAAGTATTAAATTCACTTCAGCAAGATAACTAGTGACGTGCTCAATACGTATTTCACCCACTCTGTATACCATAACAACAAAAAACCTGTTGCAGGTATTCAAGTAAATGGATGAAACACTGAGTTTGCAAAGCTAATACAATGTGTTTAATGAACCAGTTTGTGACAAACAACAGGCTACAACCATAAATAAAGATGTTTCATTGAATCAGATAAAAGACGAGAAACATAGAAACATGGGTGGCACCCGAGGTTTGCACTAAAATAGCATCTGGGTAGAATAAAACACAGCATAAAATACAGTTGTATATAATACAGTTGTTTCAACAACTACATACATAGTAAGGTAAATATGAATCAGCTCTATATTCTAATTGGTACCCTCCCATACAGTCACATATACCAGGAAAATACAAGGTTTTAGGAAGGCTACACCAAAAAGTCTTCAGGGAGACAAAAATAAGAGTAGATGCAGAAATTCACTGTATCAATTATTGTATACAAGTCATATCCAAGCTGCTAATTATCGGTGCCAGCCGTGCCAGTTTCGGCCCTCCTCAGGGAATGTGAGGTGAGTGTGTCCGTACTGGGGGGCCTTTTATGAGGACCAGAAAGGAGAAATGGTCAATCACGGCGCATGCCACACACCTGCCGCCACTGAGCGGTGACGGCAAGCACGGTCTGAAGCGGTATCACGGAAGGAGGAAATCCTCCCCATTGATGTCAGAAGCTCCAAGACGCCGCCGACTTCAGACCGCGTCACAGTCATATGACCATGGTGGCACACTCATGCGTGCTAGCCTTTCTTGGCAAGGAAGTGATCCGCAGACAGTTTCCGGCTGCTAAGCAACAAAGGGGGAAGATCTTTTCAACCCCCCCCCCATGTGCCAAGCCAAAGCAATATCAAGCTACTTGCCTGGGATCAACCTTTAGGCTTTCAACACAAAGTGGAATGGAGGTTAGTATAGAATAACCTGGGACAGGGATACAAGTATAAACAACTTCCCAAATACTAAGTAGCATATCACATACAATGTAATAGATAAATATGTAGTACACACTCTCTTATGGAGATACGCAGTCCACATTAGAAGTTTTTCATTTGATCCCAATCCAGGATGAAGTTCAGCTCCAGTCCACTAAAATTAGATCCACATATACGGCACATTTAAAAAAAGTACAGAAGTGACTAAAAAGTGAAAAATTAAAAGCACACAAAGTTAAAATGGAGAGCAGGCTAAGAAGGTGGGAGGTATATATATAGGCAGCACAACATATAATTAAGGCTGGGGTCACATTTGCCAAGGCAATTGCAGTTGCCGCCTCCAGATTTGGAGGCGTTAACCGCAATTGCTTTCACACACATTTTTTAGGCAAAATGTGTTGTGGCATCCACAATCCGGTAACCGGATTGCTCCGAATGTGTAATCCGGAGCAATGCGGTTACCATATACTTTGTTCATCCCTGCTGCCGCAGGGATGAACAAAGTGTTAAATGTTATTAAAACATTAATTATTAATATTAGCTGTGGGCAACATGTCTCTAGGGGGTGCCCCCCCCCCAGAGACATGCTGTCCACTCCTGTGGGCATCTGAGGGGTTAATAAGACATTTACAGTAAGCCGGCTATTGTCGGCTTTGTACAAATATATGAATGAAGCCGCGGCTCCCCTGACAGTAGAGTGGATACTGTACTTAATGTACGTATAATATCTGCCGCTGTCCGAGGTCCTGTAGCCATTAACATTAGGTCTATGGACAGCGCACCCCCATAGACCTAATGTTAATGGTTACAGGACCCTGGACACTGGCAGATACTATACCTACATTACGTACGGTATCTGCTCTACTGTCAGCGAAGCCACGGCTTCATTCATACATTTCTACGAAGCCGACAATAGCCGGCTTACTGTAAATGCCTTATTAACCCCCTAGAGACATGTTGCCCACAGCTAATATTCATATTTAATGTGTTTTAACACTTTTCTTATCCCTGTGGCAGCAGGGATGAGCAAAGTATACTGTAACCGCATTGCTCAGGATTACACATCCTGAGCAATCCGGTTGCCAGAACCGCTCCAAAAACTGCAGCCTGCATGATTTTTAGCGCAGGCTGCAGATCTGGAGCCGGTAACCAGATTGCATGTAAAGCAATCCGGTTACCATAATGGGCTCCTATGGGGAGCGTTTCCTGATCCGGTTTTGAGCTTTTTGAAAGCTCAAAACCGGATCAGGATTTAAAAAACATGCTGCATGTGTGACCCTAGTCTAATAGAATACCCGAATGGGAAAATCACCATGGACACAATAGACTAAGTCCAGGAGGTCATACTTTTATATGGGCCAAAATGCTGACCACAGATGAGAAGAATAATAAAAACAGTGGGTGAACACCCCACTTATATTAATTTGGCTCGACATGGT
Organism: Allobates femoralis; assembly: GCA_033576535.1. Classification (NCBI taxonomy): domain Eukaryota; kingdom Metazoa; phylum Chordata; class Amphibia; order Anura; family Aromobatidae; genus Allobates; species Allobates femoralis. The sequence continues at coordinate 139,625,518 of JARQOC010000004.1, read as the reverse complement.
CACGAATTGAGGCACTCCCGATACATTGATACAACTCCACCAATTAAACTAGAAACAAAGAAAAGGAGACCATGATCCCAGAACGCTATTGACCAACGCAGAGCCGCAATGGGAAAATATGTATAAAGATTATATGACACAATAGTGTCAAGAAAAACAAGCCAAGAGGCATCATAGTATATAAGTAATAATATCAAAGCCAATTATCACGGTGGTGGGCACAAAAACCCTGTTGGCTATAACAGGAACTAATACCAGGGCAGCAAAGAACATCCGCAGCAGTGGATCGGGTTCATCCGAGGCAGGCGGTACATCCAATTACGCAACTTGGTGTGTGTGATGGGAGTGATTAGACAAACCAGAGAGATACAAGTTTTTAATGAGACATTCACTCAAAGAAGGGGGAGAAGCTCAGTCTCTCATTTAAATTTGCTGGCGACATAGTGTTCAGTCTGTAAATCCAGGGACACTCCATTTGGGCTAGTGCCTTTTTAAGGTCACCGCCCCTCAGGCCTAAATGTACCTGATCGATGCCACGGACTTGGAGACTACTTGGGTCACACTTATGATGTTGTTTGAAGTGTCACGGCAAGGTTCGGAGAGTTGACTGGTCCTCAATCTCACCTGCTCCTAATATGTCTCGCACATGTTCTCTGGTTCGCCGTCTCACCTCCCTGGATATTTATGTATCTCTCTCATCTGTCTGTTATCTGATTTTATGTAACATCTTTATTAGTGATGAGCGAGTATGCTCTGCGCTACTCGGTACTCGCACGAGTATCACTGTAATCGGGCTACTCGGCGAGCACCGAGTAATCTCGCGATACTCGTGCTGTGCTCATGGTCCTCATCCCTGCATGTTGGCTCTTTAGAGAGCCAGCCCACATGCAGGGATTGGCTGGCAGACCACTGCAATGCCACAGCCCTGTTAGTTGTGGCATTGCAGTGATTGGCCGGCCCGCACAGCGTGACCGAGCCTTTATAAGATCCGGCCACGATGTGCTCTGCACACAGCCATCCAGACAGTGAGTGTAGGGAGAGTGTCTGCTGCTGCTTAGGGACAGATTTGCGGCCCTCATAGGTAGATCCGGAGCAGGGCTGCAAACTGCTGCTGACCACAACAGTCCTTCTCAGGACTAATCTAGGAGGATATAGGCAGGGTGATCCAGATCGGAGTCCAAGCTTTACAGTGACCAGAACAGTCCTCAGGAGACTGTGGGAGCTGACTAGCTGTATACAGGCAGAGTCTAAAATCCAGCTTTCCTGTGACCAGAACAGTCACCAGACTGTTAAAATTGACTAGCTGTATACAGGCAGGGTCTAAAATCCAGCTTTCCTGTGACCAGAACAGTCACCAGACTGTTAAAATTGACTAGCTGTATACAGGCAGGGTCTAAAATCCAGCTTTCCTGTGACCAGAACAGTCACCAGACTGTTAACATTGACTAGCTGTATACAGGCAGGGTCTAAAATCCAGCTTTCCTGTGACCAGAACAGTCACCAGACTGTTGTAGCTGTATACAGGAAAAATGCGCAAGGACGTTGGCAAGGGACAAGGAAGTGGACGTGATGGTGGTGCAGGCAGAGGCCGAGGTCGTGTGCAAGCACTATTTTCGCAACAACAAAGTGGCACATCTACTCGCTCGCACGTCCTGTCCCAAATTCTAGGGGCCCGCAGCAGTACACACCGCTCTTGAACCAAGACCAGTGTCAACAGGTTGTTACTTGGATAGCGGATAATGCTTCAAGTCAGATGGGCACCTCCACAAACACCCTGTCTTCCACACGGTCAAGTGTCAGTAGCCGTGATACTGCACCGCACATTTCCCAACCTGATCCTCCTTCCTACCACCAGGCCGAGTACACGTCCACGGACATTACTGATCCCACACTATGACACTCGGAAGAGCTGTTCACGTATCCATTCGCAGAATCTGGCCTCTCGCCAGCTCCTGTTGAAGTGGGTGATGAGATGGTATGTACAGATGCCCAAATATTTGAGCAGCCACGTTCTCACGAAGGGAACCTTGGCAACTTGTCTCAACAAGGGGTGGACGATGATGAGACACAATTGCCAGGAAGTCAGGAAGAGGATCAGGGTGCGGAAGAGGAAGACAACGTGGAGGATGATCCAGTAGCTGACCCAACCTGGCAGGAGGATATGCAGAGCGAGGACAGCAGTGCACAGGGGGAGGGAGGCGTAGCATCCCAACAGGCAGTAAGAAGCAGGGTCGTGTCCGCAGGCAGAAGGCAGGCAACCGTTCCCCGGAACAACAACACGACACAAGGTGTCTGTGCAAATGTTAGGTCTTCCCGAGTCTGGCAGTTTTTAAGTTGGCTCCAGATGACTCTAAAAAGGCCATTTGCAACACCTGCCATGCCAGCATCAGCAGGGGTACGAAAACTAGCAGCCTGACCACCACCAGCATGATCAGGCACATGTCAGCCAAGCACCCGACTTTGTGGGAAGTACAACCGAGTCGAGGAGGGGTGCTTGCTGATGTCACTGCTACGTCTTCGCGTGTTGTGCGTGCGAGCCAATCCCCTGTCCATGCTGGCCGCGAATAAGCCTCCTGACATTGTCCACGCACAAATAACACCACCATCAAGCACGTCCTTGTCCCAGCGCAGCATTCAATTATCCATTCAGCAAACCTTTGAACGCAGGCGCAAACACGCTGCCAACGCCCCACATGCCACAGTCCTAAATTATCACATTTCGCGACTGCTTGCGCTATAAATGTTACCTTTCCGGCTGGTGGAGACGGAAGCATTCTGCGACCTGATGGTGGCTGCTGTCCCACGTTACTCGGTCCCCAGCCGCCACTAATTCTCCAGATGTGCCGTCCCCGCATTGCATAACCATGTGTCACAAAGCATCACACGTGCCCTGAACAACGCTGTTTCAGCCAAAGTCCACCTAACCACAGACACGTGGACAAGTGCTTGTGGGCAAGGCCGCTACATCTCCTTGATGGCACACTGAGTTAATATTGTGGAAGCTGGGACCCAGTCTGAGCGAGGGACGGAACACGTCCTTCCCACACCAAGGATTGCAAGCCCTACCTCAGTCATGGTTTCACCCAGACTCTACAGCTCCGGAATGTCATGCTCCTCAGCCTCCTCCTCCTCCTGCGCATACTCATCCACTTTACCCTCCACACCAGTCCCAAGCTGGAAGCACTGTAGCACTGCCACTGCGAAGCGGCAACAGGCTGTGCTGAAGCTAATATGCATAGGTGACAAACCCCACAATGCAGAAGAGGTGTGGACAGCTCTGAAACAGCAGGCAGATCACTGGCTCACACCTCTGAACCTAAAGCCAGGAAAGGTTGTGTGTGACAATGGCCGGAACCTGGTGGCAGCTTTGAGGCGAGGCCAGCTGACGCATGTTCCCTGCGTGGCCCATGTGCTCAACCTGGTGGTTCAGCGGCTTATAAAGTCATACCCAGAGCTGTCTGATCTGCTGGTAAAAGTTCGCCGTCTGTCTGCACATTTTCGCAAGTCACCTGCTGCTTCAGCCGGCCTTGCCGGCTTTCAGCGCCGTTTGCGTCTTCCGGCCCACAGACTGGTGTGTGATGTCCCCACGCGTTGGAATTCAACTCTGCACATGTTGGTGAGGATATGTGAGCAGAAGAGGGCAGTTGTTGAGTACCTGCATCACCTAAGACGTCGGGAAATGGGTCAAACTCCACACATAACACCTGAGGAGTGGAGATGGATGTCGGACCTATGTACCGTCCTCAAAAACTTGGAGGACTCCACCAAGATGGTGAGTGGCGATGACGCCATTATTAGCGTCACCATACCGCTACTCTGCCTTCTAAAACGGTCTCTGCTGAAAAATAAAGAGGATGCGTTGCAGGCGGAGCTCGATGAGTTTGAGCAAGAAACAGTAGTGGGTGTGGGTGATAACACACAGCCCTGCCTTCATCTCATCACAACGTGCAGTGGAGGACTATGACAAGGAGGAGGAGGAGGAGGATGAAGACAAGGAGCAACTCTCTGGCCAAATTGAGGATATGACATGCACACCAGTCATACCCTCGCTTCAGCGTGGCTGGCCAGAGAACAGGGGAGATGAGGAGGAGGAGGAGGCAGCATGTTCAGTCATCGTGTTGGTCTGGATACTGAAGTGATGGCTGTTAAGAGTCTGGCGCACATGGCTGACTTTATGGTAAACTGCCTGGCTCGTGACCCTCGCGTTCAGAACATCTTGGCCGACAATCAGTACTGGTTGGCAACACTCTTAGACCCACGCTACAAGGAGAACTTTATGTCTCTCATTCCTGAGGCGGAGAGGTCAGCCAAAATGCAGCAGTTCCAGAAGGCCATAGTCACGGAAGTAGGCAAAGCATTCCCCTCACAAAACGCAAGCGGCATCGGTCAGGAATCGGTGGACAACCAAGGCGTACGGCCGAGAGGGACACAAGTCCAATCCGCCAGAGGTAGGGGAACAGTCTTTACAATGTGGGACAGTTTTCTCAGCCCCTCACGTACCACAGCCCCTGAGGTGCGGGGTAGTGCCACAAGAAATGCTAAGTTTGGCCAGATGCTGAATGAGTACCTTGCAGATCGAACAACTGTACTGCAAGATTCCTCTGTGCCTTACAATTATTGGGTCTCCAAGCTGGACACGTGGCATGAATTGGCTCTCTACGCCTTGGAAGTCCTGGCCTGCCCTGCCGCTAGCGTTTTGTCAGAGCGTGTTTTCAGTGCCGCAGGTGGAATCATTACTGATAAAAGCACCCGCCTGTCAACTGAAAATGCTGACAGGCTGACTCTGATCAAGATGAACAAGGGTTGGATTGGGCCAGACTTCACCACACCACCAACAAATGACAGCGGAATTTAAATTTTGTTATGGGAATTTGCCATGTACGTCCACTCACCCATGGGTACACACTTCTGGACTTTGGCTAATCGCTGGAGTGCTCCTCCTTCTCCTCATGTGCCACCATGATGACCGTTACAATAGTTAGGCTGTTGTTTCAGGTATACCCCCAGTGGTAAATTTTTTCTCCCATTCTTTTAGAATGGGCATTACAACGACAGGAGACCCGCTCCTTTTCAATGGGAAAAATGTTTTGAGGCCCTCATGCACGTCTCTATGCAGGGACAATGTGGAGCCTCCAAATTTTTGGCTGCCCTGCCAAAGGGCTATACTCCAATACACCCACTTCAGGTTTACAGGTCCTACTGCATGTCTCTATCCAGGGACAATGTGGAGCCTCCCAATTTTTGGCTGCCCTGCCAAAGGGCTATACTCCAATACACCCACTTCAGGTTTACAGGCCCTACTGCACGTCTCTATCCAGGGACAATGTGGAGCCTCCCAAATTTTGGTTGCCCTGCCAAAGGCCTATACTCCAATACACCCACTTCAGGTTTACAGGCCCTACTGCATGTCTCTATCCAGGGACAATGTGGAGCCTCCCAATTTTTGGCTGCCCTGCCAAAGGGCTATACTCCAATACACCCACTTCAGGTTTACAGGCCCTACTGCACGTTTCTATCCAGGGATAATGTGGAGCCTCCCAATTTTTGGCTGCCCTGCCAAAGGGCTATACTCCAATACACCCACTTCAGGTTTACAGGCCCTACTGCATGTCTCTATCCAGGGACAATGTGGAGCCTCCCAATTTTTGGCTGCCCTGCCAAAGGGCTATACTCCAATACACCCACTTCAGGTTTACAGGCCCTACTGCACGTCTCTATCCAGGGACAATGTGGAGCCTCCCAATTTTTGGCTGCCCTGCCAAAGGGCTATACTATACTCCAATACACCCACTTCAGGTTTACAGGCCCTCATGCTTGTCTCTATCCAGGGACAATGTGGAGCCTCCCAATTTTTGGCTGCCCTGCCAAAGGGCTATACTCCAATACACCCACTTCAGGTTTACAGGCCCTCATGCACGTCTCTGTCCAGGGGCATTGGTGAACCTCCCAATTTTGGACTGCCCTGGCAAAGGAAAATACTACAATAGACCCACTTCCTCAAAATGGGCACATTATGTCAAGACAGGGCTTCATGTACGTCTCTTCTCAGGGACATCGGAGTGCCCCACAATGTTTTCACATAAAATCTTTCATGTAATCACAAAAAGTAACATACACCAGCTGTATCTCACTATTGGGTATGTGCCCTTAACATTTCCACCCTGAATATTCATTTTGGTGTCATTTTGGAAGGTTTTCTGGTGACTCCATAAAATTGGCGTGAAACTCGGACAACATTGTTCACAGCTGTGACTTTTGAGTGAGAAATGCTTCCAAGGGTCTTCCCCATGGTGTTGCCATGTCATTTGAGCACTCTTCTGAGACTTTTGTGACATTTTTAGGGTTTCTACATGCTGCCGGCAGTCATTTCATAAAAATACTCGGGTCTCCCATAGGATAACATTGGGCTCAGTGCTCGGGCCGAGTACACGAGTATCTTGGGATGCTCGGCCCGAGCTTCGAGCACCCAAGCATTTTAGTACTCGCTCATCACTAATCTTTATTTATGGTTGTAGCCTGTTGTTTGTCACAAACTGGTTTATTAATCACACTGCATTTGCTTTGCAAACTCAGTATTTCATCCAACTACTTGAGTACCGGCAAAACGTTTCTTTGTTGTTATTATATTCTGTAGTGTTTGTACTCTTTTACCTATGAAGTCCAGTTATCGCCCTCCTAATTTTGTCACTCTATATACCAGTGGCATGCTTGTGGTTATTGTTCACAGTATAGTGAGAAGTGCTGTCCACATTGATTGTAGCCTCCATAACTGAAAGCCGCCGGCAGATCCCGGGAGGAATTAACAAGCTAGCCGTATTTTCAGTAAGGCAGGTGGGCAACATTATAACACTATTCACCTACAGATTAACCCTATATCTGCCAGTGAATAGCTGTTTCTGTGACAGGTTCGCTTTAAGTGATAGCATATTTTAGAAATATGACAATATTTTTTATTGAAATACCCTTTTAACTATAACAACATTTTATGTTCATGTCTTATCTGATCACCAAGTATTGTGATTGATTGATTGATTGATTGATACACCTTTACGCTCTCCAAATATATTCCGTTAAGTTTCTTGGTCATTCGCTGCTTTAAAACTGGAAATATATATTTAAAATGAATTTCCTACAGTTTATCCCTCATCAATATTGAGGAGGTCCGGCTGCACCTGCATCTCATATTTATATGCATCATCACACCCCAACATGTCTCACATACATAATATCACGCACCTACAATTTCTCCTGTCAAGTGATATAATGGAAGAATGGGATCAGCATAATTCTACCTTAATCGTTGCCAGTTCTACGCACACAATGACTTAACTATAGGAACGGAGATCAGGATTCTAGAGGATGATTCAGAAAGCCGCTATTTGTCGCTACTTTTATTATTGTATTCGCTAGCAATGACTCTTTCTATTGTACATTGGCTTTCTTGGCCCTTCTTTTAGAAAAGGGGGGAGCCTGGTATAAAAAGAGACTTGAAAGAGCTTCTTATCAATGTATGAATGAGCACCTTGAAAGCGAAGATCTTAGCATTAGGAAGAAACAAGAAGCCCTTTTTCTCATATTAAATGAATACTGTACATTTTTGTAGATTCTTTTCCAGAGAGGAGTCAAGTTAGCAAAAGGTGAAGCCAGGAAGATATTTTCTTCTGGTTGACTTTCATGTTGGTGTTACCTTCATAAGGAACATGATACGTCTACCTGTGACCTTTTTGCAGAAAAACAAACTTTTGACTACCAATTAGGCTACCTTTATACAGTTTCAGTTATTGTAATTTTTATGCAATATGATATATATGACATACATCTATGCTTGTTACAAATGCAGCATTTGCTGCTTTGTTTAATTACTATAAATGAGGACTATAGGGTAAAAGGTGAAACTTTCTATTTCTATATCACTTGCAGCTTTTTCTTCTTGTAGGGTTTGAATCACCCTTTCTATGATGGTATGTAAAACCTGGATAATAGAATATTCCCGTGTTAAAGCAAGAAAAAGTCTCGTGGACCAAAAAGGAACCTGATCGTTTTCCAAAATTCAGTCACTTGATGTGTTTCAATTAGATAATTAGAAATTTGTACTGTGACTGCTGTTTATGAATATTTAAATATATATACTGTATATATATTTGGTGTATTTTATTTGCAAATGTTTTAATATTCATAATATATCATACATTCTTGTATATACAGCAACGGTTACATTATTGGGGACATCAATAACTCAATATTGAAGCTTTCCAGTATGGAAATTAGACTCATGACCCAGGAGTGCAGCTTTAAGTGAAGTTATCAGGTTTTCCACTAATTAGTCCAATTTTTATGTGACTTCACAAAGAAACTATCGAGCATCATGAGCAACATTGAATGAAGCATGGACATCGTGGTTGGACTAGCAAGGGTCTATATTTCAACACTGACAATCTAGTAGGACTTTCTTGTGCAACGGTATTAAGAGTATACAGAAAATACACTGAAGGAGGAAAACATTCAGCATAAGGGATCCTGTAGGCTTAAACAACTCTTAAATCATTGTGGTCAGCGGAGAATCTTAAGGGCTCGTTCACATTTGCGTATAACTCTGATAAGTACTATCCAACGTGTTACCGGACAGCACTCACTCCAATATTATACTATGGAGCAGTACTGACTTTTTTATGGTAAATGAGAAAAATATTGCTGCATGCTGTGATTGACTTCATATCTCGGACGGCGAGCACCCATACAAGTCTAATTGCACTCTGATTACATCCGAGTGTAGTGCGATATATGCCAAGACTGGCAATGGAGAACATGGAGAAATTAAGTTCTCCATCTCCTCACCTGTAATCCGATTCTCATGTTAGAATCAAGCCACAGTAAAATGACACTCAGCTCACACTCACAAAAGAGTTTGAACCGAGTGTGATTAGAATGTAGCACCCAATTCTATCGCATTACAGACACATTAGATGCTATACGCCAGTGTGATCCCGACCTAACAATTGTTCTGATGAACAGTCAGTGCACAGTCAAGCAAATTGCAGATGAATGCAGTGCTGGTGCTCCAACTGACATGCCTGAATGCACAACTCCTATGTCCTTAACATGAATAAGATTTTCTTCTTGGTAGACCCTTAGTCCTCCACCTGTAGATGGACTTTTTAGAGAGAGTCTTACCTAAGGACTTTGGCCGACCAAGTTCATCCTTCGTGGAAGCTGTTTACCATATGGTAAAAACATGCGACTAACTAAACAACACACCATGCCACAAGACTGCTATAATCATGGATCAATTCGAGAACATGACAGCAGGTTCCCCTTACCTACCTTCCTTACAATTGCAATATGTTAATCCGATAGACCATTTCTCAATGTCCTGTCCAGTGTCTTTAAAGGGTTATTCACATCATGCTAAATTCTTAAAATAGTAGAATGATTGGAAAACAAACAACTTTTCAGTTTAAATGTTATGAAGAAGCTTTCACCAAATGTTTCATGTTGGACTGGACCCACAATGTAACAGTAACAGTATCATTACATCTTACACTCTGAGAAACCTGCTCTAATCTATGGCAGGGGTGTGGTCTTCTTTCCTGTGTGTTGCTTCCTGCTTATGATTGGTCAGCATCAGACAGGGAGTATAAGTACACGCCCCCAGTAAAAACTCTGAGAACACCCACTTGGACTTAAAACAGTTAACTCATAAGGTGCCAAATACTTTGATTGCAAATAACTCCCCAACAGAGAGGTGAAATTTAAACAATAAATAAATGTTTTATTCTATTCCTATCCTCTGTTATAAGTCCTTTTTAATAAATATACTCTCTGGGATTTCTAATGTATTATTTAATATTGTTTGCTGTTCATTGTCTAGATTACTAGCCAACAAAGCAGTCTATCACCGGTGGCTGGTTTCCCAGGCACGGATTGCAATAGTTACAAGTTATTGTAAGAGCTGCCCTGAAGCTGGTCAAATATCTGGATGTCCTTGCACTCCTCTAAGTCTGCAAAGCCAAAGCTTTCTCTGTTTGCAGAATTAGAGAGCACTCTGTGCTGGTCACTTTATTTGATATACTGTATAATATACAATATATTTATGTATGAAATATCAGATTGCTGGAGTGCTCTTATCTTATTTTTTCATTCTGGAAAACGTACAATTATTGTAACATATTGATGTCAACATCCAAGGCAAAATCTACTTAAATAGTAAGTGCACATAATTGTGAAGAACTGATCAGCATCAATTTCTCAGGGCTACAATCTACCAACGCGACAAACAATATCAAAGGAGGAATTCAAGGCAATGAATTTCAAATGGATCTCTGTCTGAAACTTTGCTGTTTGTTACTTTTGCACATTCTATGACATTAAAAGTTATACTTTTAAGAGGACCCAGGATAATAGGTGCATTCATCAACCTTACTGAAAACAGGAAGTTTAGAGGTATACTGTACGTTAAAGGAAGTTTCACTGGTTCATATAAATATGGTTGTTTTCTTCTAAACACAGTGCTACAACGGTCTACAGGTTGTAAGTGGTATTGCAGCTAGGCCTATTCACTGCCATGGAGCTGAGCTCCTTAAAGTAACGCTCTGATCCCTTTGCTCTGTAACCCTTTAAGAGGTCAACAAATGATTTAATTTGTGAATATTTAATAGATTTATTTGCTCCTAAAGGCCGGGTTACACGCTTCAATGTGTCGGCGAACCGATCAACAATCCGACTTGACCTAGATCACTGGAACGACGTTCAATGATCGCTGATGAGGTGTCACACGTACTGATATCGAGAACGAAGCAGCAACGATTCCGCGACAAGTGAACAATACTTGCGGTCGTTTGGTTGCCTACTTCCTCCAGTTCTGAATAGGCGAAGTTATAAACGATATCGTTATCAAGGTGTCACACACACCCATGGTGCAGATTGGACAAACAATCAGCGACTGATTTAGGTCCGGTTCATAAACCTCCGATCAACGATCAGCCGACTTATCGTTGGTTGAATTTACTTGTCACACACAACAGCGTCGTTTGAATGTCTCAAAACCTGTGACGTTTCAACAATATCGTTACTGATATTGTAGCGTATGAAGGGCCCTTAAATCTTAAAGTGATTTTTAGGTACAATATTTTGTGCTGTCTAGAACATGCGTCAGTGTGAAAAACCTTAACCACAGACCCATCTTAAAGTCCCACCCCAAAATGCGCCAAAAGTTTAGAAAACCCATATTTCACACAACAAAGAACAACCAAGCTGTGGATTTCTTCTTTAAGAGTATCTATTAAATCTGTATAACAGCGCCATTATGGCCATACCTTTATTTTAACATGCATGACCCAGATGACAGGTTCTCTTGAAGTATTAACTCAATGCACATTGATTTCAATGCTAAAAACAGTGTGCAGTTAGCTCCCTCTGGTGGTGGTTTGAAGAAACCAATTAAATTTATGTCTATGAAAGTATCTGTAGCATTTATCACAAAAAAAGAACCACCAGGATGACATAATAAAAAACTTATCAGCTCAGAACTTTAAGACAATTTAGATAAAAAACATTTATTCTGTGCACTATTGTGTAATGTTTTATAGCAAAAAGCAAAATGCTGCTCTGGATCTATTTTCTGGAAGATCCATGTTCTGTCTTGCCATCCTCTGTAAACAAAGATTTATATTTAATTTGATATTTCATAATTGGTCATCTCATTAATTCTATGGTGATGTGGTAGCTGTGTTTGTTGTGCTTTGCTGCCACCTACTGGCCATTGTTATATATGCCTTTCTTTATATCGTATTGTGATTTTCCCATAATGCCTTTGTCTCTTTCTCTCTGTAACCCCTCCTATATTTTCCCTCACATACTCTTCCTGGTTGTGTCAGTGCCATTTTGGCAATGTGAGCATAAGGACTGAATGCTGCATGCTCTTCTTACCTCTTATCTTCTACAACTCCCATCATCTCCTGTCATCTGAACCTGATCTCATCAAGGTTAAAATAGAACCATCGCATCATTCTTTCTGGACAAATACTGTACATGTGGCTGTTATTAACAAGGGGGAAGAGGATACTGAATAACTATATACCACTGCTTGTACAGAGACTGTACTCATATCCCACAGATACATCTCACATACATGGCAGAATAATCCAGGTGAACCCTGATGGATCCCATTGACTGAAGTTGGGCTGTGACATTTTGGTGACGGCTGTAATATTCTTGCAGTGAAAAGTACCAGAAGCCCCAATTAAAAATTGCTTCGGCAAGTGGGAACAGAGCCAAACAGGAACCACAAGAGAAAATAAAAATCAACTACAATTATAACATTTTAAATCTACCTCTAATGAAATCTAACAAGTACAAAAAATATATTCGCTATGTCCTGAACGTTATATAAAGGAATTAAGATGAGATGTAATTAGAAGTAAAACTTAAATAACACTTTGCAGTTAATTATTCACAATTATCAAATCACAGTCATGTCACCAAGAACATACGTCTTAAGAGGAATCACAATTATATTTAGTAATGTACAATGAGTTCCAGGATTTTTAAATTTGTTGTAACCAAATTACAGTAGATTTATAATGGGAACAATCACAATGTCCTTAGGATGGATGGATTCTCTAGTATCCTTTTCTTGCAATAATTTCTGTGCCTGTTTCTGTAGCAAACATTTGCCCATTTCAGTCATTTCAGTCATCTCACCACTTAGGTAAGCATCTCTAAAGGTGCTGTCACACAGCACGATCTGGCCAGCGATGTCGGAAGCGATGCGCGGGTGCCCGCTCGCTTCTGACATCGCAGGCCAGCTGTCACATGGCACGACGTTGCCGTGACGCGGCGGCGATGTGGGCGGAGCCATCACTCGCTGGGCTGGGCTCAGCCAGCGAGCGATGGCTCAGGAACGCTGCGATATAGGCTGGATCGCGCCGCCAACAGTGTCAGACGCGCGATCCAGCCTAATCGCTGGTCGCAGGTTGACAGATTTATGAACATGTTCATAAACCTGTCAACCTGCGACCAGCGATAATTTGCAGTTGCGTCGCGCTGTCACACAGTGCGACGCACTTGCAATATCGCCCGCGATATCGCTGTTACGTCACTTTTCGGCGATGTCACGGGCGACATCGCCTGGTGTGACACTACCTTTACAAACGTCTCCCTTCATGACTGCCTCAATGTGTTAGCATAGTCGTGAGATTTACCTACAGTCCAGTCCCTTGGCTGGCCTGACTCTAGTGTGCTATATGGCTAGTGCCTGAAGCCTGGAACTGACAGTAGATTTGCCATCCTTCTATGAAGTCATTCTTTGCATCTGAGATAGTCCAACCTCAACTGTTTTACTTCTTTTAGGAAGGCGAGCCAGATTTCAAGAAGACACCATAGTTCTCCACTAAATAGAATGGGATGGGGAACAATCTTTTTAATATATTTATTAATGACCTTGTAGGGTGCATACAGAGTAGAATCTCAATATTTGCAGATGACACTAAACTCTGCAGGGTAATCAATACAGAGGAGGACAATTTTATATTACAGGAGGATTTATGTAAACTAGAAGCTTGGGCTGATAAATGGCAAATGAGCTTTAATGGGGATAAATGTAAGGTCATGCACTTGGGAAGAGGAAACAAAGATATAATTAAGTGCTTAATTGTAAAACCTGGGCAAAACTGTCACTGAAAACGACCTGGGTGTATGGTTAGATGATAAACTCACATTTAGTGGCCAGTGTCAGGCAGCTGCTGTAAAGGGAAATAAAATAAAAAAGAGGAATAGATGCTCATGAGGAGAACATCATTTTACCTCTATTCAGGTCACTAGTGCGACCACACTCAGAATATTGTGTACAATTCTGGTCTCGGTGTATAAGAAAGACATAGCTGAACTAGAGCGGGTCCAGAGAAGAGCGACCAAGGTTATTAGAGGACTGAGGGGTCTGCAATACCAAGACAGGTTATTAAACTTGGGGTTATTTAGTTTGGAAAACGAAGGCTTAGGGGTGATCTTATAAAAATGTATAAATATATGAGGGGACAGTACAGAGACCTTTTTAATGATCTCTTTACTCTTAGGCCTGAGACGGGGACAAGGGGCATCCTCTACGTCTGGAGGAAATAAGGTTTAGTCATAGTCACAGACATGGATTCTTTACTGTAAGAGCAGTGAGACTATGGAACTCTCTGCCACATGCTGTTGTAATGAGTGAGTCATACTAACATTTAAGAAGGGCCTAGATGCCTTTCTTGAAAAGTATAATATTACCAGTTATATATACTACATTCTTTGATAGGGCGTTGATCCAGGGAATTAGTCTAATCTGGAGTCAGGAAGGAATGTTTTTTCCCAATGTGGAGCTTAGTGTTACCATATGGTTTTTTTTCCTTCCTCTGGATCACATGTTAGGCTATGGGTTGAACTAGATGGACATAAATTCTTCTTCAACCTTAAATCACATGTTACAATGTTACTATGTAACAAGGGAAAGCTCAACACCGCCTCAGGTGATCCGACTCGGGTGCTCAGCGATGGCTGGCATCCATCAAGTCCAATAGACAAGTATAAAGGGGAAGCCGGCACACCGATCCAGTTCCACACAAAATCTTCTTTATTAAGTACTCACAGGCATATTAAAAATGCATCTTTGTCAGGCACACAGGCCAGGTCAGACGTGTTTCGGTCAAAGGTTTCTTTTAACCGAAACACGTCTTACCTGGCCTGTGTGCCTGACAATGATGCATATTTTAATATGCCTGTGAGTACTTACTAAAGAAGATTTTGTGTGGAACTGGATGGATGTGACGGCTTCCCCTTTATATTAGTTCTCCAATTCCCTTATTTGTTCCTGTAACAACCAAAGGAACCATACCAACATCACAAGGATCTTGGCTTCATTACGACCATGCACCATTACTCTTGCCACGCTGGATTTATCCACCATTCTCTAAATAGCTTTTATGTTTTAACCCATAACATTTGTCACACAATTTCCGGTCACCTGAAATATCTCCTCTTGGAGGTTTGTGGTTCGATACTGTCGGCCTTATGTTAAGTTTTCTTCATTCGGACACTTCACCCTAATGGTACCTTTACACGCCGCCACAGGAAGGTAGAAACCGCCAGGCATCGGACACAATTGTGCCTGTTGCCTTGAAAACACCGCGAAGTGGCGGCGTGTAATTCAGGACTTTCCTTCCCATTTCTTCGGATACCTGTGTCTGAGCCATGCTCAAAAACAGGAAGGCATAATCCCTATGGTGGCGGCGTGTAATCGGGGCACAGGCAAGGTATTTGTGTGCCCTAGTGAATTCCCTGGGGTGTGCCACAGCGTCATGTATACCATGCCCCATCAGCTATCATTTTGGGGGTTACTGTGTACCCATTGGCTGTCCTGCACAGGGCGCCATATTTAACGAGCTGACCAGTCACACTACACATTGCAATAGCGTCATGTATTAGCCAGCCTTCCTGCGCTGGCTGGCCAATCACGATGCTATTGCATTGTCCAATCACCATACGAGCGTCACGTAATACACAACTTTGTCACGCCTATGTAGTTACGGCGCACAATATGTATGCCCATATTCCCTTGTGGTGGCAGCGTGTAAATCAGGAAGGTACTCCACAGAAGGTAACCCGCAGCACCCGTCGGCACTTCCGGGGAACAAAAATACCTTCAGTGGAGCACGTTGTGGCGGCAACCGTTAGCAACCGTTAAAAAGCGCGCATGCACGTGCGGTGCCTACCTGTTGCTACCTTCTGTGACAGCGTGTAAAGGTACCATTAGTGTCATCCGTGTCAACCTGATTTCCCCTTTTGTACTCCTTCCTCGTCAGCTTGCTGTTTGGACGAGGACCTAGACTTTGAATGAAAGCACACAACCTTATGTCTTCTCTAAACAGTTTCTCAGAGGTACCTGGATCTACCCTCTCTATGCTTGTTTTGTTTCTGACAATGGAAAGAGGGATTTTCTCGACTCTGTACTTTACCACACTCTCTCTCTAAATCATTCAAGTCATATACTATACTGAGTCTTCATCATTCATCCTAGAACCATGGGACATCATATCTTCCTCCCACCAGGTGTTAGTCCCTCTTTTTGGAGCTACGTCATTTTAAACAGACATACTGTCATTTGTCTCTCTAAGCGTCAGTCACTAAGTTGGTGAGACCATCATCTTCTTTGATCACCCCTAACTCTGAAGTGTCACTCTTAGGAGGCATTAATTCTGGTTCTCTGCATCCCAACATGCAATATGTAACCCCTACAGCTTCCTGGTGTGGTAAGGCTTCTTTAAGGTCGGTCTGGTTTTTACCAGCTCCGCAGGACATCACCCCCCTAACCCAAAAATCCGAAAACCAGGAAACAAGGCTGAGTCTCGGCCAATTATAATCGGATGGAGTATGTTTGAGACTAGGCCCAGAGAATGGAACTCCATACCTGTGGCTGACTCAATGACCACATTGGCTATCAGACAGTTCTTTTTGCCCCCATGGATACAGCTTATTTCCACCCTCTTACCAGGTAATAGGCGGACTCCGGGTTGCTCCTCACCAGAGTGAAAGAGCAGCTCGAGTCTAGAAGTCCAGTCACAGTTTCTCTTTCCAGCTCCACTGAGCACACTCGTGGCTTCTCGCTGGGTGAACCATTTACCACACTGGCAGAAATCACATAGTATGAACAGTGCTGACCCACTCTGTGATCCATGGGCTCAGGAATCATAGGACAATAGGCGGCTATGTGACCAGGGCCTCCTCTCCCGTTACAATTGCTGTCCTCCTTCTATGCTCATGTGGATGACACATACTACATCATCCACACAGTGTACCCTCATCTCACTCTTGCACAGGCATATTTCTCTCTGCCCTGTTGAGAGCAGTGCAAAGTACTCTACGGCGCATGCTCCGGCTTTACTTCTGGGTGATTATCGGCCTTTGCGCACATACATATTACAGTATTGTGCTTCCTTGGCAGGTCAGAGAGAAGTTCACCAGCACATGAGGGTGATTTGGGGATACTTGTGGATGACATGGATGCATCATTCACAGGAAAATGGCAAGGAGGAAGGTGATTAAGAAAGAGAGGAGGTGCCGGATCAGGACCAGAAATGACCATCTGTATGAAGTATAATAAATAATAAAAGTTTTTTTGTGTCTGTGGAGGGTATTGGGAACTTACAATACAGCTTCATGAAATGCTGTAAAAAAAAGAGGTGGTGGTTGTCCTTTATATTGCAAAAATCTGGAGATGGGTACCTTTAATGCTTCATATATTGATTGATATGAAACCACTGAAATTAAAGGGAACAACCAACCACAGGGATTTAACAACCTGTAAATCTTTGCAGCAGGTTATTGACGTGTGCTGCATGACATCACTATGTGTGTTTTTTTTATTCTTCCCTGTGGCTTGTCTTTTGCTGTAAACCGGATCCCCCCGGATGAGTCTGGATATGAGGGAGGGGGAGGTGGTTCGGCTTACAGCAGAAAGAAAAGCCCACAGGGGAGGAATTAAATAAAATTGTGATGTCATGCTGCACACCTCAATCAACTCCTGCACTGATTTACAGGTGGTTAAATCCTGGTGGTTGGTTCCCTTTAATACTGTTGATAACATTTTAGGTAAAATTTAATCTTTCATCAGGCAACAAAAAATAGGAAAGATGTACATAAGAAGACATACAAGTAAACCGTTCATAGTTCAGTGAAGAATAATCCCTGTACATAAAGTACAGTCAGTACGAAGCGTGACCGTGTAGTTAGTCCTGACGTAAAACAAGGAGAACTGAGTGTCAGTAGTGTAACTTGAAGCTTGTGGGCCCCGATCCGAAAGCTCCAGTGGGGCCCCCAACCATTGCAAATCTTTAATACCAGCTGTCTTTTTCTATAGGCTACTGTACCCGTATGATTGATTTGTCGTTTTTCGACCACTTGTCTTTGTCTACCCTCTAACTTGGAAAGCGCCATGTATCCTAATAGCGCTATATAAATACCTAATAATAATAATAATAATATAGGCTAAAGGGACTTTTGGGCCACCTAGGCTCCAGGACCCCGGCACAATTGCAACGCCTGCACCTGTTGAAGTTATGCCTTGGTTGACAATGTAATGAAGCACGGCCAGAATTTGAAGTCCTGTTCCTACAATTTCTGGACATATGAAGAGGTCAGCACACCTAACTGTGTCGCCCCCACCTGGTCAGGCGGCACAAATGGGGTACTGCACCCATAAATGAGTGTGCGGTTACCCCTGTCACAATGGAATGCAAATGTTCTTTAGGAGGCTCCTATCCTAGCACTCCCACACATACCTACTTAGGCAGATGGCAGAGATCCCATACCCTAGGGGGGGAGTTAGGGGAGAAGGAAGGACAAACAGTTGAGTTGCAAACTAGGCTGAGGAAAGACAGAGAATGGAGATCCTCTGAGTGAGCGAAGGAGGAATCCAAAGGAGGGGGCCTGGAGAGAGCAGACAGGCAGCCCAGATGGAAGGAGGAAACCCCCCGAGCGCCCATACTCAGGAGGGAACCCTGGTCTGTTTACCAGAACACCGGTTCCGAAGACGGCAAGGGAGTTCAGCCCCTCACCGAGAACACCGGAGGTCGCTGACCGTTTATCGGCCCCGACACCCTGTCTTGAGGAATTGTCACACCAGGATTCCCATCTACAATGGGCCTGGTATCAGGTGGGCACCTCAAGACAGGTATAGGGAGCAAGACACAGGGCAGATCCAAGCAGGAATTCCATGGGAGACTCCCAGAGACTCTGCAGCCTGTTGTGACTACCCAGCCAGCTATTTCGTCCAAAGACTGTTACCTGCAGTGAACTGTTTTTCCATCTGCATCGTTCCAGTAAAGTACCTGGGTAGAGTGTTCAAATCTCCGTGTGTTTGTTTCTACGCTGTACCCTGCTCATCCATCCTTCCATCACCAGCACCCCGACTACCACCGGTGCATCTCTGCCCTGGGGGGATTAGTTCCACCTGCAGGGAGCTGTACCATCAAGGCCGCTATACCACCACCCTCCGCAGTATTGAGGCAGCGCTGGTGCCTAATCACCAGAAGCTGCGGGTGGCGTCACGAAACTACAATACAAACTTTATTCCCATTCCCAACTCCCCTTTTCAAAAGCAGACCACCAGGGCCATGGGTCTCGGCAGGCCACCGTTGACAACCCAACAGAAGCAGAAGAGGACCCAGACAACCGAGTCCCCATACCCCGGGCGAGTCATAAGAAACATCTCATGTCTGCATAGTCCTTACTTTATGATTTACATTCAGTGTGGGCTACAAATGCAGTTATATTAATCAAGGTCCAATGCCATAAAACATTTGCATCACAAAAATCAGAGCAGAACCTTTCTTAGCTTTTTTATATTGAGTTTTTCCTTCTCTTTTAAAGTGACAACAGACTTCATAATACGACCTGTATATATTATGTCAAATAGGTATCTTAAACCTGATGATGCTGGTGTATTTACTCTTAAAATCCATGTAAGAATAGACGTATTAAACAGCTCATATAATATATAGCTATTCTAGATTTTCAAAGCAAGTGCACCAGCCCCACGAGGTCTAAGATCTTTTTAATAATATATTCAGATTATATTGTGAAATATGGATGTCAATATCTAATAAATATACAGTCCTATACCAAATATCTGTATATTCCAATACCGATGTAGTTTTTTTACTAGTTTGGTTCTCCGCACTCGCTTCATATCGGTAGTTTCCCATGGTAATGAGTAACAGTAGTTATTGTGTATGAAATCCTAATTATTAGATTGAGTTAAATTCTACTTAACTCCATCTCATGAGAACTACTGTCACTATAGAATCAGAAATTGTATTCTCCGCGTACCTAATAAGGCTTGTCATTATTTGTGCCATTGCTGGTTAAATCACTACAATGGGTTTCTTGTTTGTCACTGGTAGCTGAGGTCAGAACTGTGTCGCTGCAAGTTCCACTCAAAAATAACCTGCTTTTGTCTATTTTTTACCCATTCTTCCCATGAACACCAAGTACTATTAAGAAGCCAAAACCAGTTTTTTTTCCTGAATGTACCAACACTGCCATCTGCTGGAAGTACTTACACACAGCCTTTGTTCTTGCATTGGCTGTTCAGTAAAGGTGACACGATTGCGAATTCTGAAATTCAGACTCTATATTTGTTATTTCTAGCGTGTTTCTCAACAGGTTTCATTCAAGTGCATCTAAGGAATATCCCTAAGGGCTCGCTCACATCACCTTACAACACGGACGAGTGCTAGCCAGTGTTTCATCAGATTGCGCTCGCTCCAATGTTATAGGGGAAGTGCCCACGATCAGGAGACGCTGTGTTCCAGATGCAGGGTCATCCTTCTTGCTGAAACACTAATTTTTTTCTGAGGGAGAATGTGCCCACAAACAGAATTCTGGGTAAAATGGATTTTTTCTGTGTTCCCCCACTGAGAAACTCATGTTTCTGCAAGAATAAATTGACATGCTGCGGCTCAGGTCAGTTTACACAGCATCCCATCCCCTTGCTTGTACTTTGCAACATAGTGATATGGACATAGCAAAATTACAATGCATTCAAAACACTGCTAATCCTGATCATAGTACTGTATTTTATTATATATTATTGTATCATATACCCTCTATATTGTAAAGTGCTGCGGAATATATTTGTACTATATAAATAATGATGATGATGATGATGATTATTATTATTATTATTATGGACACATACCCTAAGGTGGGGGAGCGCCTACAAGCATTTTTTTCTCATGACAATTCAGTATGAGAAAAAAATTCATTGCATGCTGCAATTGGCAGTGTATCTTAGATCACGCGCCCCCATACAAGTCTGTGGGTGCATATGAAACACCGCACTGCACTCCGATGTCATCAGAGTCCAGTCCAATATACTCCAAGATAAGAAATGGAGATGGAGAAATTAAGTTCTCCATTTTCTCCGCGTTTGTGACCCAACTCTTGCATGCGAGAGAATCGGATCACTGTTGCATGACACTTGGCTCACGCTGGTAGCAGAGTTTGAGTGGGGTGGCATTTGCATATCACATCTAATGCTCACACATCAAATGCTATACTCCAGTGTGACCCCGGCCTTAGGCTAGTGCTACTCAACAACTCCGGCCACGATGTAGATAACTTTGTGCCATTGCTACATTGCAGGTGAATGGGGTTATACTGCAGAGAGTTGCAAATAATCCAGTTGTTTCTGACTTTTAAGCACATGCTTGTTATGGTACCCTAGGTGTTCCAATGTGAACTTGCATTTTGCTGCAATGAAGCAGCACAGAGCCAAGTCGTCAAGTGTGCCCAAACTAAAACAATAAAAAGCAAAATATCTGTGGGTATCTGGGGTGTAAACCAGCGGGCATCTGTAGGGTATGAAGCTGGCTCAGCACATAAGCCTGCTCCATGCAGCTACTGTCTAGAAAAGGTTAAAAAAGAGGTAGCTGTTAGAAATATAAGAAGACTTGACTGGCTAACAAAAACAGCTTATACAGCTTACTTATAGGTCGACTGTAAATATGTTTCTGGCCAACTTTTTATGGATTTATTATATGTAACTATTATATGTAAATACTACTCTAGCCCTGTCACCATAGTTTCCCATTCCTTGGAGACTTGTGATAGGTTTTGGACCTTTTCTTTCCCTTAGGGTTAATGTCAGGCTTGTTGCATCAGCTTCCCCTTGTGTTTCACCACACCCATTAACCACCTTTAACTAGCAACATGTTCGACCAGAGGTCACCGGTGATAGAGAACCCACACTCTCTTACAAGCTACAGAGGAGGAAGGTTGTGTTACTGCAGGTGCCCATGCCATGGGTTTATTAGTGCAGTGGTGGAACTAGCACTCTTGCCGGCCAGCTCACTAGTGAGGGGTAAGTTCAGGGCAAGCAAAGAACTTGGTATCCTACTAGGCAACAGGGTAAAAGAACCCATATAGGGATGATAAGGAGATCAGAGTACAGCCTCAGGTGAGTTCAGGAGGTGTCCCATCTCCCGCTCCCTACCATCAGGGACCACCATTGTTATTGTGTCCCCGGTCTTCCCTTGTTTGTGTCAGCACATGTTGGGCGTTTACCGGTATATGGATGAACCCAGGTAGTCACAGTGTGACAAACCCTAAACATAGCCCTAATCCCAGATATACTTAGGAAAAGACTAAAAACCTTAAATAAATCCTATATTGTGTTTTGTCTTTTTCAGATGACACTTTTATAGAATATGCTCAGCTGTTTCAGCAAGTCCCTGCCTCTCCTATCACAAAAGTGAGAGGCGGGAGCTGCAGAAGAGCACAGATGGCTCCTTCCTGTCTGCTGGACTATACTTATTGTAGTAGGACTATCACAGCCATGCAAAAAGTGAAAGTCTGGCTACCATGCGGTAGGTGCCTGAGGAAATTATAGACTAGATTATCCTGTAAACCTCGGCACTCATTACACGAATGAAAAATGGAGATTGCTGAATAGTTCCGTATCAGTTTATTTGTTCAGCAGTTAGAAGCAAAGGTTAGAAAATACAATCAACGTTTCGGCAAACAAAGTCTTCTTCAGCAATGTATTTATCTGTACATAACAGAGAGAAAATATATTGGTAAGGGGTAACAGAACATAGTCAATCTAGACGTAGCAAAACCGTATGAACGGATACAGATCGTTCCACATGAAGTACACTCTAGAACAATCAAGTACATTGGATAAGTCCAAACAATAGTAAAATAAAAGATGCCAAATATCCGTACCTAACAGAGTGCTTTTGGGGCATACGTGGGAGCGGAAGAAGGTGCTTATAGTGTTTCAATGGGTATCACCTAGATGGACAAAATAAAATTAAAACACACCATCTTATCTCCAGGCGGTGTGTCCAAGTGAGTAGGGGAACAAGGAGAGGGAAGGGGGAGTAGAGGGGAGTAGAAGAAGATCTGGGATAAGGTTAATGAGAGGAGAGAAGGAATGCAGAAAGAATGGAAGAAAGAAAAGAAAAGGGGAGACGAGGCAGATGTTAGGTAAAAAATAATTCTCACCGATACCTCTTGGTACGTCAATATATGAGTATGCTAGTGAAAAGAAAACTCTTTATGAGATTTGCGTTGATTCTGATGACGCATCCCTCTTAAAAATAGGAAAGAGTGAGACAGACCAGCAGTCACATGTACACCCACAAATACATAGACGGGTTGAATTATCCATAACAAAAAGATATTTTACCTCAGGAAGGGAATTGGGGATAAGACATGAACTGTGACAAACCTTTCTTGCCAGGGCATGGGGATTTTAGTGACTATTTTCTGCATTTACGAGTAGAATACACAGAATGATGTGCTGCCAAATGCAATGATTTTGATCAAGATTATTATTATTTCACCTGAGGACCCTGGTTACATTGGCCGGAACTCAGGAAACATGCATTCCTAGAACACTCGGTCCTGATAATCAGACAGTATAAATTGACCCTAAAATACAGATTATACATGACAGTTTCTTAACTCTTCACTATGCAGAAAAGAATTCAGTCTTGTTTGCTTTGTTGAAGTGTTCACGTTTCCTGAAGCACCACTGCATAAGAGACAAAGTATACACAGTGCTCAATTAAATCAATGGGTGGTCCACGTAGGGCATGTCATGATGGGCTCTGAGATGCTCTTTGTAGCATTAGCTAGAAGACAAGGACCTGGAATAAGGACCCTTCTATCAACTTAACATTCTCTAATTGGTCACTTTCATTGCAACAAACTGTATAAATCAATAGAATAATCGAATAAAAGAAACTTTGCAATCTGCATTATCAGAGATATCTGCTTCTTAATCTGATTGTCAGCCATTGGTCCTTCTTTTCACCTTCACCCTGAAAAATAGCTCAAATCCAACTTGAAAATATTTACTGCTTTCACAAGGGAGTATCAGACTACAGTTTATTAAAGTCATGGTGTGGTGTGAAGAGCAGGAGGAGCAATGGCACAGCAGGCCGAATAGACACAGGCAGATCTTGCTGTAGCACTAAAGTAAGTTTTCTCTCATTCCAGTGATGGACTCACAGCTACGCTGCTCACTACTGATGTACCACATCCTCCATGGTGCTACTGCTGAATATGATATACATTGCAATGGAAAAGCAGGAATCCCTGTAGCTGTTTGTGCTGCATGAGAGAGCCATTATAACTGCTAATCTTGACCCATTAACTCAAAGGCAAATGAAACCCTATACAGTAAGTGAAATAAGTATTCAACACCTAACCAAGATTCTAAGTAAATATATATTCTAAAGATGATATTGACATGCATTTCTCATCATATGTCAGTAACACCCCATCCAATCTACACAGCCAAAGAAATCAAACCATAGATGTCCATAAATTTAGTGATGTGTACATTCATATAATTAAGCCAATATAAGTTTCAGGATTTAAATAGCGTTTTCGTGGGATAATGGGCCAAAATCACACCTGAAATATGAATGTGGATAGTTTCTCCATACAGGAGGCATCTAGATGCTGTCATCGCCAACATAGAATTCTTTACAAAGTGGTAATTAAATTTCGGTTAGCATGTTATTATTATTATTATAATTATTATTATTATTTATATAGCGCCATGAGATTCCATGGCGCTTTACATATGAAGAGGGGAGAACAAAGACAAATACAGTATATATGGACAATCAAGTCTTGCAGATACATGAGGGAAGAGGACCCTGTCCTCAAGAGCTCACATTCTATGAGGGGCGAGCAAGCAAACAGTGAGAGGGGGAAGTGCTGATCATGTGACGGTGGGGCAACCAGGTCTCATCGTAGGTTGTAGGCTTGTTGGAAGAGGTGAGTCTTCAAGTTTCTTTTGAAGTTACCAAGGGTAGGCGAGTGTCTGATATGTTGGGGGAAAGAATTTCAGAGTATGGCAGAAGCACAGGAGAAGTCTTGTATGCGGTTGTGAGAGGATGAGATAAGGGGGAAGTAGAGAACGAGCTCTTGGGAGGATCGTAGGTTGTGTGCAGTCAGGTATTGGGAGACCATGTCGGAGATGTATGGGGGGGACAGGTGGTGGATGGCTTTGTATGTCAGAGTTAGGATTTGAAATTGGGATCTCTGAGGAGTGGGGAGCCAGTGAAGGGCTTGACGGAGGGGGGAGACAGTGGAGTGGCAGGAAGAAAGGTGGATTAGTCGAGCAGCGGAGTTTAGGATAGATTGGAGAGGTACGAGGGAGGTACCAGGGATTCCGGTGAGCAGGAGGTTGCAGTAGTTAAGGCGGGAGATGATGAGAGCATGAACAAGAGTTTTGGCAGTGTTGTGATCAATGAAAGAGCAGATCGGGGAAATGTTCTTGAGCTGAAGTCAGCAAGAGGTGGCAAGAGCTTGGATGTAAGGCTTGAAGGAGAGGGAAGGGTTGAGAGTAACCCCAAGGCACTTGGCATGGGGGACTGAGAAGAGTGAGTAGTCGTTGATGAGAATGGATAGGTCTGGAAGAGGTGGAGAGCGACTTGGGGGGAAGACAATGAACTCTGTTTTGTCCATGTTCAGCTTAAGGAAGCGAACAGCGAAAAAGGATGAGATAATGGACAGGCATTGTGGAATTTTGGATAGTAGGGAGGTGATGTTGGACCCACAGAGGTAGATGTGGGTGTTGTCGGCGTAGAGATGGTACTGGATGCCATGGGACTCAATCAGTTGACCTAGGCTGAGGGTGTAGATGGAGAAGAGTAGTGGTTCCAGAACCGAGCCTAGGGGGATACCGACAGATAGGGGGTAGGACGAGGAGGAAGTGTGGGAGTGGGTGACGTTGAAAGTTCGGTCCGTTAGGTATGAGGAGATCCAGGAGAGGGCAAGGTCAGTGATAACAAGAGATTCCAGGATCTGAAGTAGGAGGGAGTGGTCAACAGTGTCAAAGGCGGCAGATAGGTCAAGGAGGACGAAGTAGTGTCGCTTGCTCTTCGCAGTCAGTAGGTCGTTCGTGACTTTGGTTAGGGCTGTTTAGGTGGAGTGATGAGGTCGGAAACTGGATTGTAGGCAGTCAAAGAGGGAGCAGGAGGAGAGGTGGGAGGACAGTTCGGAATGGATGTGTTGATCAAGCAGTTTTGATGCGAAGGGGAGAAGAGATATGGGGCGATAGTTAGAGACAGATGATGGGTCAAGGGAGGGTTTTTAGAGGATGGGTGTGATCAAGGCATGTCTGAAGAATGAAGGGAAGATGCCGGTAGGTTGAAGAGATGCGTTGGGGCAGGGATGAGAACTGTGGTGAGATTTGGGATGAGGTGGGAGGGGAGTGGATCGAGGGCACAGGTGGTGAGGAGATAGAAGAGAGGAGAATTGATCTTCTGTCATGTTGGAAAAGCTTCCTTTGGATTAAGAGGGTTGGGCGGTGATGAGGGGCGGCCGGGGGGACAGTGGGTCAAAGCTTTCTCTGATTTTGTCTATCTTTTGTTTGAAGAAAGCGACAAAGTCATCGGCAAAAATGAGGGGGGAGAGAGGAGGTGCAGGGGGACGGAGTAGAGAGTTGAAAGTTTTGAATAATTGTTTGGGGTTGCAGGATATTGGGTTAATTAAAGAAGAGAAATAGGTTTGTTTTGCGGCATTCTTAAAGTTGGAAAGGGATTGTTTGTACGTGGCGAAGTGCACCGCGGAGTGGGATTTCTTCCAACTCCGTTCGGCCACCCTGGATGCCCAACGTAGTTCTTTAGTGGTGGTGGTGAGCCAGCGTTGTCTGTGTGTGCGGCTTTTGGTATGTGTGAGGGGGACGGCCTGATTGACGTGTTATAGAGGGTGGCAGTGTCAGGTGAGGAAGGTAGGTCTGTGAGAGGGAGAAGAGACTCAGAGAATGAGTGGAAATCGATAAGTTTAAGATTTTCTGAGGGGATGACTGAGTTTCCGGAGAGAGGGGGCGTGGTAGGGGGGGTGAGGGAGGAGAAAGTCAGCAGGTTGTGGTCGGATAGGGGGAGGGGTGAGTTTGAGAGGTCAGTGAGGGAACAGAGGCAGGTGAAGATATGGTCAAGCGTATGGCCATCCTTATGAATGGCTGAGGAGAACTATTTGGAAAGCCCAAAGGAGGTGGTCAATAACAGGAGTCTAGACGCAGCGGGATGGGGGTGTAAATAGGGATGTTGAAATAGCCCACGACGATAGTGGGGATGTCGGAAGAATGGAACTGGAGAAGCCAAGTGGTGAAATGGCTTAGAAAGGTGGGGGTAGATCCTGGGGGCGGTAGATGACAGCCAGCTGAAGGTTGCAGGGGGAGAAGATGCAGACAGAGTGCACTTCAAAGGAGGAGAAGGAGGTAGAGGGTGGTTGCATAATTGGGGTGAAGGAGCAGCTGTCGGACAGATGTATTCCAACTCCTCCGCCGTGGGAGTTGCTTGGGCGGGGTGTCTGTAAAAGACTGAGTCCGCTATAGGAGAGTGCAGCGGGGGAGTCTGTGTCAGAGGGGGTAAGCCATGTTTCGGTGATGCCAAGGAATGAGAGTTTGTTCAATACTTTTACCTTGTTTCATTTCTCATTATTACACATCACTAAATTCATAGATATCCATGGTTTGATCTCTTTGCCTGTGTGGATTGGATGTGTTGATACTGACATTTCGTGAAAGATTCATGTCAATAGCATCTTTAGAAAATTGGTGACATATTCAAAACTTATTTCTCTGAATGTATACCTGTAATGCCTCAGTTACTTTAAGGTACAGTAATATAAAAATATTGTTTATGATTTTTCACGTCACATTTAAAAGGAATTCCAGTCTTTCTATTTTGACGCCTATCCCATTGATTGGTCATTAAACAGGTTGTCCACTACTCAGACAACCCCTTCTCAATCTAGGTGTTTGCCCCCATAAAAATTCCAGCAGTTCTCCAGGGTTTCATATGAAATTTTTACATCAGTAGAACCCTAATCCCAACCTGTGCTAGCTTCACTCTCCCTGATTGTGGATGAATTGAACATTTAAGGAAGTCAGGGATGTTACTGTTGATCACTTCCTATTGATGTTTCATTAGTTTGAAGGTTGAGAATTGTATTTTTTTTGAGGGTGCAAACACTAAGATTGAGAAGTGTTGTCTGTGGTGTGGACAATCTCCTTAATATCAAATTTGTGGGGGTTCAACACTCTGTACTCCCACTGATCAGCTGTTTTCAGTTCTAGCAGTGGTCAGATGTAAATAGTGAACAAAGCCAAAGAGCACTGCTCTTACATCATGTGGACATCACACTCAGGTACTGTTGCTCATTATTCATTCCAATAGGAGCCAAACTGCAATGCACAGCTGCCAACATCAAGTACCTTCTTCATTTCACACCTTTATGCAAATGAGGCTGTCGACAGGGTAGGGGGTACACGGGTATCGGGGCTAATGGTGGCTTTGATGGGGAATCACGGCTGGCGGTCCCCGGTCCCATGCCCTGGACCCTCAATGACTGGGAATGGTGGGGGAAAAAGGGGATTGGTAACGTGACGCCACCTATGGTACCTGGTAATGGGTATACCAGCGCTGCAGCTGGCCACTGAGGTGATGGTGGGTGCAGCAGAGTGTGGTACAGCTCCACACAGGTGGAGCTTTACCGCAGGTCAGCGGGGATGGATGAGGTAAGTAGTAGTCGTGTCGCTGCAGACAAGGCAGTGAATTGCGACCGTTAAGCAGGCACACACACACACAGCGATCGTTGTTTCATACCTTTTACTGGTGTTAAGGTATCAGGTACAGTCCAGAGAAATAACTAGGTCCCCGGTGCAACTTGGGACTTCCACCTTAGAAAGTTGTGAGGCCTCCTCTGTTTCTGTCCTCTGTGGTTTGGGATGAGTCCTGCCTGTGCTTGAACTCACCACTCCTTCTCCCTCTCAGGGCTTTGCTGTAAACTGACTATGAGGTCCTTCTGCGGGGTCCCTGTTTCTCCTATGGCCCCTGGTCCCATCCTCGGTCAGTTTTAGCATCTCTTACTGTGTTCCTTCAGGGGTTAACACGTCCTGGTTCTTCCAGGCTTTTGCTGTTACAATAAATGCTCGCAATGTTGGACTCCGGTGTCCGGGTGTACTATAGGGAGACCATAACTGGTTCCCTTTCTTGGTTCCCTGTTTCTTTCGCTTGCCTCCGACCCTTTCCCTAGGGTGCAACACAGCAGTCAGTGGTCCCTGGTCCTGGGCCTGGATCCTTCCCAGTGACCAGCTCCTCACTCCTCCGAGTCTCTCCTGCGACTCACTCTTGAGACTCCCTCTTGGGACTGACTAACTCCTCCCCTCAGGCCTGGATGTTTTAAAGGGGAACTGGCTTAAGGCAGCCAGTAGAGCTCCCCCTTCAGGTCTGGGTTGGAAGGTGTGGTGTGCTGTTCGAACCAAGGTGTAACATTGCAACATTGGATCCTGTGGCAATTCCCTGCAGGGGTGCCACACAAACATATGATGAGATTCTCCAGTTTAGCTACATTGGACATTACAGGTCAGTAGGAGACTTGTGACGGGTCTGGATCTGTTGATTTTAAATGTGATTAATTTATTTTGTACCAGCAAGGGTTAGTATAAGTTTTCTTTGCTGGTAGATTCTGGCCAGGTTAATCTCAGCTTGCAGTAGGTTTGACCTTTTAAGTAGTCACATGGTCCAACCCCTGTTGCTGGTAATAGACTTCTTTCTATGCTGACCATTGTGGAGTGTGGA
The DNA here is from genome assembly GCA_033576535.1 of Allobates femoralis. Taxonomy (NCBI): domain Eukaryota; kingdom Metazoa; phylum Chordata; class Amphibia; order Anura; family Aromobatidae; genus Allobates; species Allobates femoralis. The sequence continues at coordinate 139,595,882 of JARQOC010000004.1, read as the reverse complement.
GGTCTCCAGTGCTCCTGGTGAATCTGCTGCTGGAGACCTGATCTCATTGTGTTCCATCTGCTGCTTGTGGAGCTTGGCTGCAGATACCAAGTTTGGTGAATCCTTTTTATCTGTGTCCCTTGTCTATTTATTTGTCCTTATGTCTGATTACTTATAGCTGACATCTAGTTTACTCACCGGCCTTGGCACTAGATAGGGTGAGTAGAGTTGACAGCCAGAGACTAGGCAAGTGGCAGTGGCATGGGGAAAGAGCTGCATAGGTCAGTAGGGTAGCTCAGGGACAGACACAGGTTAGTGTCAGGAGGTGCCCCATCCCCTGATCTCTACCATTACAGCCTTTCTCTCCCAATACTATCCCATCATTCCCCCTTTGTGTTGCGTCTCACGCTGGGAGTTGTATATCCCAGACTGACACATTATCTGTTTAGGTTGTTTTTGTCAAACTCCCATGCTTTTCCCTACTGTTCTGCTTTTTCAGATTCGTATAAACACACCCCTATCACATAATCAAAAGGAAATCAATAAATTATTAAAATAAAAAATAGGATTTTACTGGCTTCACCTTATTATCACAGTATGCAGTGATCTACCAGACTCTAGTACCTAAAGGCAGCTGAAAGGTCGTCTTACCACATAAGATGACACCGGTTTTCCTCATTGGACATAGTAAGGTTCACCAGAAAGGTGTGGTATTACAGATTTTGTAGTGGGACACAGTATCTTCAAGTGACACCTCTGCTTTTCCCAAATAGGTTGTCATGAATGATTTCAGATACATGAATATATGATATTATGTAAAGAGAACATTTTCTAGAAATGAGACATGACATCATGTTCTTTGGCTGCAGATTGACTTGATTGTATCAGACACATTTATTTATTGAGAACTGCAGTGATGTAGCACCTCAGTCTTCTGTACCCAAGAGACATAATTGTTTGACCTGCAAATTGATATCAGTGTTATTATTGATCATTGTCGGACCTGAGATTTATCTGGTCAGTCCGGGGCAGTGAGCTGTATTACTCTTCTTTTAAGAGCTAAATTGGGCATACTATGATATGACACAAGGCTTTCTATTGTATAAGTGCTGCTGCCATATTTTCAGAGCCAAGTGCTGTAAAACAGCAATGGGCCTGTACTGCAAATAATCCTGGAAGTAGCTATAAAAACTTTAAGAGTGTCTAATTTAGAGCTGTTGCCTTGGATGGACTTTGGCTTTGTCAGCGGAATAATAAGGATGTACACAAATTCATGCATTCTTTTATTGCAAATAAAGAATATGCAAGGTATAAAAATATTGTTATTATATTCCAGACACTGGTCCTCATCTACATAATAGCTTCTACTGTAAATGAAGGACTTGTTATGGTGATTTGCTTCAAGTGAATCTGTCATCTGCTTAAAGCAGTTGTTTAGGTCATGTAAAAAAAACTACCGTAGTTAGGGAGCAGAAAATGTGGAATATAAGTGTGCAATGTACTCACTGTTTGGATTCTGCTCTTTTTCACAGTCCCTGCAGTCTACACATCACTGTTCATACTTCCAATCACATACACACCACCTTTACTTCAAACTTCTTACAGATCTAAATTGAGAGAAGTAATAGAGAAAACAGTTGGCATGTGATACAGAATGTTAAAATGAGGACTGCAAGGACTGTGAAACAAAGCTGAATCCTAAAAATGAGCATATGACACAGTGTTAGTATTGTACATATTAATCTTTTTCTATAGTTGTTCACATGACCCAGAGAACAGCATATCACCAGGACAGGTCAATTCATCCAATTGTTTGGCTTATAGAGTTTAATAAATAGCATAGCTGAATCATAGAATCATAGCATTCTTGCTAATCCTCCCAAAAGTATTACATACAGGTGCATCTCAATGGATTAGAATATCATCATGAGTTAATTTATTTCAGTAATTCAATACATAAGGTGAAACACATATATTATATAAAGTCATTACAGAGTGATCTATTTCAAGTGTTTATTTATGTTAATGTTGATGATTATGGTTTACAGCCAATGAAAACCCAAAGGTCATTATGGCACCCCTGCGGAGGATTGCACAGGATCCATCGGTGCAAGGAGGGAATTACACCTTGGTTCGTTCGCACAGCACAGCACACCTTCCACCCCAGACCTGAAGGGGGAGCTCTACTGGCTGCCTTAAGCCAGTTCCCCTTTAAAACATCCAGGCCTGATGGGAGGAGTTAGTCAGTCCCAAGAGTCAGTTCGAGTAGTGTTCGAGGAGAGCTGGAGTGAGGAGCTTAGAGCAAAGCCCAGAGAGGGAGAAGAAGTGGTGGGTTCAGGCACAGGCAGGACTCATCCCAAACCACAGAGCACAGAGACAGAAGAGGCCTCGAAACTTTCTAAGGTGGAAGTCCCAAGTTGCACTGGGGACCTGGTTAATACTCTGGACTGTACCTGTTACCTTGTCACCAGTAAAAGGTACTGAAACAACAATCCCTGTGTGTCTGTGTGCCTGTCTTACCGCCACAATTCACCGCCTCGTCTGCAGAGACGCGACTACAACTCCCCTCATCCATCCCCACTGCCCTGAGGTAAAGCTCCTCCTGTGGGGAGCTGTACCACACGCTGCTGCACCCACCATTACCTCAGTGGCCGGCTGCAGCACTGGTATACCCGTTAACAGGTACCATAGGTGGCGTCACCTTACCAATCTCCCTTATCCCCCACCACTCCCCGCCATTGAGGGTCCAGGGCACGGGACCAGGGATCGACCAGCCGTGACATCGCCCCAACAAAGCCATCATCAGCCCCGGTACCCGAGTACCCCATACCCTGTCAACCGCCTCATCATTATCTCAGAAAATTAAAGTAGGGAGGATGAAGAGTCTGAGAGATAAAATATGACCTGAATAGGTATCAGAGACTTCACCTTGTGTGAGTGTGTGAGTCACAACGACTATAAAAGCATATCACGGTTGCTGTAGTCCCCAGTGTGGTGTATATAGAGTAGGAAGGATGAAGGCTTAAAAACTGCACTGCCATATTCCATGAGACATCAAAGGTTGAATATAATATTGATTTATTAGTTTGAGGGCCTCTTCCTCAGGACAAATCAATATCATATTGCCATGTTTCAAGGAGCCCTAAAACATGATGACTAATAAATCAATATTATATTCACCCTTTCATGTCTCGTGGAATACGGCAGCACGTTTTTTAATTCTTCATCCTCCCTACTTCAGGGTTCTGAGATAATGACCTTTGTGTTTTCATTGACTGTAAGCCATAATCATTAACATCTATAGAAACAAACACTAGAAATAGATCATTCAGTTTGTAATGACTCTATATAATATATGTGTTTCACTTTTTGTAATGAATTACTGAAAAAAATTTACTTTTTCATCATATTCTAATTCATTGAGATGCACCTGTATGTAATAAAAGTTTTTATTTAAAATTAAAAGAGTTAAGTCTGGACTGCAAGGATGATTTTTTTTTTATAAGAACTAAGTCTGCTATGTGAATATATAAGTGATTATATTTTAAGTTTTGGGGTAAAGGACTCCCTTTAGGATCATGGAGGTAGCGATCGCCTCACTTCCTCTCTGTCCTCAATGGCCACCATAGGTTTTGATTTTTGGGGTGACAGGCTCACTTTCACTAGGACTTGGCATGTATTCTTTATTAGGCTTTATTAGCCAAAAGACAAAATGAGTTTGCTTCATTAAATAGTTTTCACCAAAGAGGCAGGAATGATGCTAAAGCCTTTATGATAACCAAAGTTGTGTAAAAATGATGCTCTTTTTGATGTTTTTATGCCAGTTCTGTCCAGTTCTCTGCCAGTTTTTGGTAAAATAACTGACGCTTTAGTAAGACAGCTAAACAAGTCCGACAAATTCATTGTAATTTATGTCTCAAATTTACGTCATAAATGTATGTAGGTTACTAGTGAGTAGAGATGAGAGAAGGTGTTCAGGTCTGGAGTTCGGGTGATTTACGTGTCCAAAGTGCAGTAGTGAGCATCGCTGTGCTCCGGTACGCCTAGTGCCCGGCCTAGTGTGAGCTGCTTGCAGTGTGTTATCGGCTCACACAGGGTAAAATCTGAGTTTTCACCTGTAGTGCGTTGTCCCCAAAAAAAAAGAAAAAGCTCCACCCACCCATTCCTGGAAGTGTTTTGCTTATGGCTGGCTGTATGTGGGCGGAGAGCCGAACAGCCAACCAGGGACCTCCAATGAGGTTCAGGTCAACTTTGAATCTAAAACATAACTTGCTATAAAGTCTGGCTGAACACCCAGAACCCTAACTTCCACGGGTCTGCAAGTTCACTCACTTTAACGAGTCTGCTCATTTCCACGGGTTTGCCAGTCTGCTCATCTCTAAGGGTACCGTCACACTGTGCAACGGTACCGCTGATTTGTTAGGTGATGCAGGGGAGTGGCCTATCGGCACCGATATCGCCCCTGCATCGCCTAATGTAAATGGGCGATGACGACGCCTTTTACTGGTCGCTTGGTTTCGGAGCAGTGCTCTGAAACCGGGCGGCCGATCTGGGGCGATGTGTAGACATCGCCCCATGTAAACGGCCGCCAGCGACCTGACAGGCGATGGGAATCATAGGCTCCCATTGTACTGCATCGCTGCTGGGGTTTTGAGACACCCCGGCGGCGATGCCACCTGTCAGCTCGCCAGTGCATCACCGGAGGTGTCTCTCCATGTAAATGGGGGGCGGCGACACTGGCGGGGCGCCAAAAGCGTGCGCGTTCCCGCCAGTCGCCGCCGACATTTCCGACGAGGTGGCACCGTGTGACGGGCCCCTAATGGTAACCCTTTAAAGCCAATCAGTCACTTCCATTGAGGTTCAGGTCAAGTTTGAACTTGCTATAAAGTCTGGCTAAACACCCAGAACCTGAACTTCCACGGGTCCGCGGGTCCACTCACTTCCACGGGTCCGCTCACTTCCACGGGTCCACGGGTCTGCTCATCTCTAATAGTAACCCTTTAAACCAATAAGGCTCAGTTCAAGTTTGAATCTAAACAACATAATTTGCTATAAAGTCCAGCTGAACACCCAGAACCCGAATATCCACGGGTCTGCTCTTCTCTAATAGTAACCCTTTAAAGTTAGCACTAGGCGGATGCTGTGAAGGCAAATACAAACATGAAGTTCATCAAAAGAGACTGATGAACATGGCAAGGACAGCACCACCGAACTTGAACTTTCACGGGTTCGAGCCTTGAAAGGTTCGCTCATTACTACAGTGAGTTAAAAGATGTGCCAAATTAATTAGGAGGCACAGACTTTTTAACGCATCTTACGGCAACAATTCCTTAATTAACAAAATTCACACAAAGCCTAATTCAGACAAAACGTTATTGTTAATGAATCGGAGTCAATATCTTTTTGCCATTTAATTTGTAGTGTTGAGTTGTCCCCACACTATACTTTTTGAAGCATATCTATTTGAATAGCACATTGACCATTAATTTTAAAGGGAATCTATCAATAGGTTTTGCCACTTAATCTGAGAGCAGCATAATGTAGAGATGGAGCCTTGATTTCAGTGATGTGTCACTTACTGGACTACTCAGTGTAGTTTTTAACAAAATCACGGTTTAATTAGCAGTATATTATAACTAGAGGACTAGTAAAACTGCTGCCAAGTAGTCCAACCTTATCCCAACCAATGATTGGCACTTTTCTGCCCATGTACAGCGTACAAAGAAAACTGCCAAACAGTGGTGGGGAGAGGTTAGAAATGGTAGATCTTCAGCAGACAAAACAGTGATTTTATCAAAACTACAGCAAGCGGCTGATGATAGATTCCCTTTATAGCTGTAAATAAGTTCACATGTACTTGGCCCGGTGTTTTCATTTTTCCTGTCTATGGAATTGTTAATATTTAAGAAAAAAGTAAGATTTTCAAAAGTATAATGACACTTTCATGTAGCTGTAGCATTGTAACTTTGTTCTGTTGCTTTTGTGTACCCTGCTGTTATACATTATTAAGTGAGTGCTTTGCTTTGTTGTTTGTACTTAGGTTTGGCTTTTTCACAGCAATGAGTTTGTATATCAAAGCTTTAAAAAAGCCAGTTCCTGACGGTTGTTGTAAAGGACAGATAATTTAGACGTGCAATAACCTTGTTCACAGGAGTTTTACCAAGTCTGAAACCTCCCTTGATTTAAGAGACGTGATCATTTTGAACGGTTTTCATCACCTGAACTAAGAGCTTTCTGCTGTCAGACGCCTGGACCAACAAGACAAAAATGTCCTGAATGCACAAAAGTAAAGACAAAAGTAAAATAAGAATCGTTGGCAATTTTTTATTGTTCACTTTGGTAAAAATGCTCGGCCAAGACGAAGTCTAGTTATTATGTAGACTCCTCTAGGCCTCATTCAAATGTCAGTGATATTTCTTGTGTGTGCAAATAATGACTAATATTCATCAATGAGCTGTATGCGATTTTCACCAGTGTTTGGTCAGTATTTAATTAGTAATTGTATCACATGCAAAAAAAAATTTCAGCCATGACTCAAATGAAAAACGCTAGATAACAAAAGGAAAAACACAATGGGGTCTTATCTGTAATGATAACACAGGCCTGCGATGAAAAAAATACAAGAGAAGTTTTCACAGATTTTTATGTAATTTGGTGTGCTGATTACGAAAATGACCTCCATTTTTTTCCATCACGTAAAGATTTTTTGTAAAACCAAGATCGATATTTTTGCTAAAATCCTATTTAAAAAGGAATTCTGTCGAACAGTTGTACATGTAATATCTGGCAACAGTGGTTTTTATCCATTTAAATTTATGTATAAATATACAGAGGCCCCCCTGCTGGCATACGGCCCCCCCATCAGTATACAGAGGCCCCCCTGCTGGCACACCGGCCCCCCCATTGGTATACAGAGGCCCCCCTGTTGGCACACGGCCCCCCCTTCAGTATACAGAGGCCCCCCTGCTGGCACACGGCCCCCCCTTCAGTATACAGAGGCCCCCCTGCCTCTGCATTGATCTCACCCTCCGATGTCCGCAGGCACTCGGGGTCCTCCGTCCACTCTCCTAGCTGTATGCCGGCGAGTTCTACGTGTAACCACTGGGCGCAGTGATGAAATAATCCCTGCTGCGCCGCTCTCAGCATACCCGGCATACAGCGAGGAGATTGGACAGAGGACCCCGGGTGCCTGCGGATATCGGAGGGTGAGATCAATGCAGAGGCAGGGGGCCTCTGTATACTGAAGGGGGGTCCGTGTGCCAGCAGGGGGGCCTCTGTATACCGATGGGGGGCCGTGTGCCAGCAGAGGGGCCTCTGTATACCGATGGGGGGACCGTGTGCCAGCAGGGGGCCTCTGTATACCGATGGGGGGGCCGTGTGCCAGCAGGGGGAGGCCTCTGTATATTTATACATACATTTAAATAGATAGAAACCACTGTTGCCAGATATTACATGTACAATTATTTGACAGAATTCCTTTTTAAATAGGACTTTAGCAAAAATATCGATCTTGGTTTTACAAAAAATCCTTACATGATGGAAAAAAAATGGAGGTCATTTTCGTAATCAGCACACCAAATTACATAAAAATCAGTGAAAACTTCTCTTGTATTTTTCAAAAAATTCAATTTTGCAGGGTTGTGTAATTAAAACCTTCAGGCTATGAAGCATAACAAAACAGCTACCACAGCCCCAGTATCGTAGATACTTCAGAGAGTAGGGCGGAAAGGTTAAAACTGTGCTGGGTAATGGGAACCACTTCAATATCTCAAGCATCTAGCAGCTTCTCTCATAGACATGCATTATTATGGGTTTTCATGAAAACCATGATACAGATGTGATTATAGCCTTACAGTCAACTGAAAACTATTAGAGAACCTGGTGCGAAACTCCTCCGTTCTCTACTCTAGGCCATGGACACTCAGTTAGGCTGGCTTCACATTAGCGTTTGTGTCTGCATGCTGATGGCATGCAGACACAAACGCTGTCAAAAGCAGGGACACTTTGATGTGTCCGCAGCGGATAATGTCCGCCTGCGGACACATCACTATGGAGCCCGGCAGCCAATCGGCGCTGTCCGGGGGCGGGCCGGGGGCGGAGATCAGCGCCGGAGATCTCCGCCCCCCCGGCCGCCGGTAAGCTCCGGGACATGTCGGCGGGGAGAACAGCTGATGTGAGAGCTGTTTGAATCTTCCCGCGCCGACACTGAGAGGAGATGTCGGCGCGGGAAGATTCAAACAGCTCTCAGATCAGCTGTTCTCCCCGCCGACATCGCTAGGAGATTACAGGCGGCGGGGAGAAGGAGGACAGCAGAGCCTCAGCTGATCTCCCGGTGGCCGTCGGTGAGCTCCTGTGACATCACCGGCGGCCACCGGGAGATTTTTCAATGGGTCCGCAGCGTTCTCCCTGCGGTGTCATGCAGAGGACACTGCGGACCCATTGAAGACAATGCATTTTTTGTACGCTTGGGGACGCTTGCTGATTGTCCAAGGTCCCCAAACGCACAAAAAAACCCAACTGGCTGCGTCCCGGGTGCGGATGCTGGACACCGGAAGCAGCAGATATCGTCCGCATCCGCACCCGAACGCAGCAAACGCAGGCACCATGCGTTCCTATGTTAAACATAGGAACGCAGTGCGCATGCGTTTGACTGCGTATGGGAACGCAGCAATACGCTGCCTTCCCATACGCAAATGTGAAGCCAGCCTTAAGTATCTATTATTGAGTTGAAAGTATTATCTGGGACTTGAGTTTTTATTCCTATTGAGCTAAGAACTTACAGGCAGGTAGTTGCTAACTACCTGCCTATTTTGCCCTGCAAAGATCTCTTTCAGATCTGGTGGCATTTCTGTGGCGCCCCACTGGTCGGGACACCACATAGGGGTACTGCACCCATAAAAGAGTGTGTAGTATTCCTGTGACTAGGGAATTGGGATGCTGCACAAAGGACCCTCACACAACACATCCACACACACCCTAGGTAGGGGACCGTGGGTGGACCCGCTGTAGGAAGGAACCAGTCCAATGGGAGGAGTGATAAAGTAGAAAAGTATGTGGGTGGGAGGAGAGTTAGGCCTGTCATTGAGAGGAGAGCTTCGTTGGGAAGTGAGGAGTGCGGGATGGCGGAGAGGAAGGAAAGGAATCCTAAGGGCACCAGCCGGAGGGATCTGTCCCGAAACAAAGGACCGGCTCTGAGCACGGTGCGGGTGTCTATCCCCAAGCCATTGAACTGGAGGCCCGAGCTTCTAGAGAAAGTCGCAGCCGACCCCCGGCACGTTCAGAAAAAGGCACCATGTAGAGTCTGGGGGACCCAGAGAAAAGTCCTCCACAGATAAATCCATGGGAGCTAGCTTCAAGCTCTGCACGTGGGAGTGCTGAGGGAGACAGGAGAGAGCGCAGGAAGGGACCTGAACAGGAACAACAGGCATTCCACTGGGTGTCCTGATTGAAGCATCCTGATTCCTAGTGACTACCCAGGCCAGGCAGACCTGAAAAGACTGTCTTATCAAATAACTGCCAGTAAACCTGTACAGAGTAAAATGATTGTGTGGCGTCCTTTACTATCTCCACCTGAGGAGCCGCCGGCCGCAGCAGAGAGAAGGACAAGTGACAAGGCCCGGTGTAGCTGCTTCCCTGTGTGAAACCATAAACTTCCACTACTGCCCCAGGGATCCTGCTCCATCTACAGGGAGTGTAACCATCTTGCTCCTCCATCATCATCCCAGAGGTCTGTCCCCCAACGCCGGTAACATTACCGGCACCGTAGGTGGCATCACGAATCATCTTTTATTTTACTCCTATTGACTTAAACCCCCTTTTTTTAGCGACCACCAGGGCCATGGGATCGGGCAACAGGCCCCGTGACATCTCCCATGAACTACAATGCCTGGGACCAGGTACCCTACTGTCCTAAGGTGGGTCATTTCCCCTGTTCTTTTGACCTTAAGTCAACAGAGCAGCTTTTCCTCTTCTAGGCCACTCTGTTAACAGGGTGTAATTCTGATGTCATGCTAATTGACAGACGTTTTTTCCTGAAGTTAGGCAGCATATTAACAGCAGTGACACCTCTTCCACATACAGGTGCATCTCAATAAATTAGAATATCATCAAAAATATAATTTATTTCAATAATTCTATACATAAAGTGAAATGTATATATTATATAGTCATTACAAACAGAGTGATCTATTTAAGTGTTTTTTCTGTTAATATTGATGATTATGGCTTACAGCCAATGAACACCAAAAGTTATCTCAGAAAATATGAATAATTAACACCAAACACCTGCAAAGGCTTAGAAAGCATTTAAAATGGTCTCTTAGTCTGGTTCAGTAGGCTACACAATCATGGGAAAGACTGCTGACTTGACAGATGTCCAGAAGGCTGTCATTGACACACTCCACAAAGAAGGGAAGACATTAAAGGTCATTGGAAATCAATGTCCCAGAGTCTGGAGGAAGAGTGGAGAGGCCACAATCCAAGCTACTTGAGGTCTAGTGTGAAGTTTCCACAAACAGTGATGGTTTGGGAAGCCATGTCATCTGCTGGTGTAGGTCCACTGTGTTTTATCAAGACCAAAGTCAGTGTTGCCGTCTACCAGGAAATTTTAGAACAGTTCATGCTTCCCTCTGCCGACAAGCTTTTTGGAGATGGTGATTTCATTTTCCAGCAGGACTTGGCACCTGTCTATACTGCCAAAAGTACCAATAACTGGTTTAATAACTACAGTATCACTGTGCTTGACTGGCCAGGAAACTTGCCTGACCTAAACACTATAGGGTCATTCCATGTCAAGTGAACCAATGATTATTACCTCTATATTTTTAATTCTTTTGAGATTTTGTTATTTGATAATAGCATGTCAGACAATGCAAAATGTGAAGAGAAAAACAATTTTTAAAATTTATTTTTTTTAAAAATGATTTTCAAAGTTCGGAAAAAGTGCGAATTTCGCTGTTGCCTGCCTTTACGTTTCTCCTCATAACTAAGGCTAGAAATAAGATAGAGAGACAAAATAAACACCATTCTACTCAGAACTATACAGGCTTTCACCAGATATGTCACAAGAGGATCTTTGTTAATATATTACCCATGTGATTGCAAGCGCAAAACTTTAAAACGCATTTCCGAAAAATTGGCGCGCTTTAAATATTTCAAGAACTGCCCATGTGTCTGCTATGCTCTTAGCCACATCTGTACTAAATTTCAAGTTGGGATCGCGATGGGATCATATTTTAAAATATTTTACTATTAATAGCGTCAATGGGTCATTCCATATCAAGTGATCTAAATATGAATATTTTTTTTTACCTGACGTCTTTAGATTTTTTTTATTTTTTTTCCTTTATGAAGTACTACTTTAGTTAATTACAAATTAAAAGTTTAGAATTTTTTTCTTCATCAGTTAATTTTTTACAGATTTTTAAAGTTTAAAAAAAGTGTGAATTTTGGCCTGGTATGACTTTACATTTTTTTATCTTGGGCTAGAAATAATATAGAGAAACAAAATAAACACCATTCTACTCAGAAATGTCCAGGCTTTCACCAGATATGTCACAAGAGTATATTTGTTCATTTAAATTTTTTACCCATGCGAACGCAAACACAACATTTTGAAACGCATTTCCGAAAAAAACGTTTTAATAAAAATTTTCCAAAACTGCCCATGTGTCTTTTATGCTCTTAGCCACATCTATACCAAATTTCAAGTTGGGATCGTGATAGGATCATATTTTAAAATATTTAACTATTATAGTGTCAATTCAAAAATCTTGAATTCAGATCTGTACAACCTGTGGTCTAAAAGCGTGGGGTCTATATTTATCAAATCCATTATTTTTAGACATTACTGTATTATTTTGATATGTTACAGCTTAGAAGCAGGAGAGGACATATAGGAAAAAGCTTTGTTAGGGCTCAACCTGAGAAAGCACAGGGATAGACAGTGAATGCAGAGCAGATGATAGGCCAGCAGCTCTGTCAATCATGTTAAGTGTCTACCCACTGCATTCAGGAAGTAAGACAGCTCGTTCAGACCTTTCATGTCCCGACATGTCTGGACATCTTCACTCCTGAACAAACAATAGTCTGTACAAAGCCATCAAGGCTGTGTACTAAAATATGGGTGAGTAAATATATTAATAGTTTAATGCTTTTATTATTAAGGGCCAATACACACAGTGCTATTCTTAGGGATCATCATTCAGAAAAACAGCCCCATTGATTTCTATGGGGTTCACCACATGCAGTGTTTTTGGAAACACTCAAGAGTGAGTAAATCACTGCTTGAACTACTTTTTAATGGCTACAATAAACGCAGCATTTATCATTTATATAAAAAAAGCTGCCATTTTTTTCACTAGCGATTAAAAAAACTAACGCATATGTGGTAAACACTTGGTAGAAAAACAAGCTGCCAAAACTGCAGCGTGTATCTGCAGACATAAAAAACTGTGCGCGCTAGCCCTAAAACTCACTTTATAGTAATACAGTTCTATCTCGGGTCATTCCATGTCAAGTGAACCAATGATTATTACCTCTATATTTTTAATTCTTTTGAGATTTTGTTATTTGATAATAGCATGTCAGACAATGCAAAATGTGAAGAGAAAATTTTTTTTAAAAATTTATTTTTTTTTAAAATGATTTTCAAAGTTGGGAAAAAGTGCTAATTTCGCTGTTGCCTGCCTTTACGTTTCTCCTCATAACTAAGGCTAGGAATAAGATAGAGAGACAAAATAAACACCATTCTACTCAGAACTATACAGGCTTTCTCCAGATATGTCACAAGAGGATCTTTGTTAATATTTTACCCATGTGATCGCAAGCGCAAAACTTTAAAACGCATTTCCGAAAAATCGGCGCGCTTTAAATATTTAAAAACTGCCCATGTGTCTGCTTTGCTCTTAGCCATATCTGTACCAAATTTCAAGTTGGGATCACGATGGGATCATATTTTAAAATATTTTACTATTAATAGCGTCAATGGGTCATTCCATATCAAGTGATCTAAATATGAATATTTTTTTTTACCTGACGTCTTTAGATTTTTTTTATTTTTTTTCCTTTATGAAGTACTACTTTAGTTAATTACAAATTAAAAGTTTAGAATTTTTTTCTTCATCAGTTAATTTTTTACAGATTTTTAAAGTTTAAAAAAAGTGTGAATTTTGGCCTGGTATGACTTTACATTTTTTTTTTTTCTTGGGCTAGAAATAAGATAGAGAAACAAAATAAACACCATTCTACTCAGAACTGTCCAGGCTTTCACCAGATATGTCCCAAGAGTATATTTGTTAATTTTAATTTTTTACCCATGCGAACGCAAACGCAACATTTTGAAACGCATTTCCGAAAAAACGTTTTAATAAAAAATTTCCAAAACTGCCCATGTGTCTTTTATGCTCTTAGCCACATCTGTACCAAATTTCAAGTTGGGATCGTGATGGGATCATATTTTAAAATATTTAACTATTATAGTGTCAATTCAAAAATCTTAAATTCAGATCTGTTCAACCTGTGGTCTAAAAGCGTGGGGTCTATATTATCAAATCCATTATTTTTAGACATTGCTGTATTATTTTGATATGTTACAGCTTAGAAGCAGGAGAGGACATATAGGAAAAAGCTTTGTTAGGGCTCAACCTGAGAAAGCACAGGGATAGACAGTGAATGCAGAGCAGATGATAGGCCAGCAGCTCTGTCAATCATGTTAAGTGTCTACCCACTGCATTCAGGAAGTAAGACAGCTCGTTCAGACCTTTCATGTCCCGACATGTCTGGACATCTTCACTCCTGAACAAACAATAGTCTGTACAAAGCCATCAAGGCTGTGTACTAAAATATGGGTGAGTAAATATATTAATAGTTTAATGCTTTTATTATTAAGGGCCAATACACACAGTGCTATTCTTAGGGATCATCATTCAGAAAAACAGCCCCATTGATTTCTATGGGGTTCACCACATGCAGTGTTTTTGGAAACACTCAAGCGTGAGTAAACCACTGCTTGAACTACTTTTTAATCGCTGCAATAAACGCAGCATTTATCATTTATATAAAAAAAGCTGCCATTTTTTTCACTAGCGATTAAAAAAACTAACGCATATGTGGTAAAAACTTGGTAGAAAAACAAGCTGCCAAAACTGCAGCGTGTATCTGCAGACAGAAAAAACTGTGTGCACTAGCCCTAAAACTCACTTTATAGTAATACAGTTCTATCTCAAGTGTACTGTAAATCTTTATTTTTATTACCTATCTTCCTTAATATTAACTGTATTTTTCCCACACAGCAATGGCTGCTACTTCTCAAGAAACAGCATTTTATCATAGACACTGTTGCAATCCTTTTGAAAAAATATGAATATGATTGGCGCTGGTGGCTGGCTACTGTACTCTCCAAAGATTGTGAAAATGAAGAAGTAGAATTGACTTTATTGCATCCTTCTGGTCCAGCGCCATCCTTTGTGTAGCCAAGAAAGCCAGACATTTTAAAAGTGCACAAAAATCAGATATTAACTCAGGCGGAGCCTAACACCGTGACAGGCCGGACATACTCTTTGACACACAAGGAAATGGCAATTGCTAGTAAGCGTTTATGGACAAGATTACATTTCACCCACTAGAAGGGACAAATTGATAAAATGCCACTTTAAAAACATACTATTAATTGTTTGATTAGTTCATAATTTATAGAACGATGATTTAACTACTGTACTATTCTTATTAAACACTTCATAAATCACATGTTTAGTGATAGAATAGAAAACAAATTTATATGTATAAATAGGGGTTAACATTTTTGGTTCTTTTAATCTTGTTTAACCTCTTTACGACCAATGACGAGTATACTCGTCATGAAAAGATGTCAGTTCCCGCATCATGACGAGTATACTCGTCATGGCTTTGAACTGTCACTGCTCCTAAACGAACAGTGACAGCTCAAATCTAAAAGCTGTCAGTGACAGCCAAGGGTTAGGGGCAGAGGTGTGGGCACCCCTGTTAACCCCTTCACCCCCCTCCCCCACTGCAATCACTCTTATCTGCGGGCGGGTTGCACCGCAGCCGCCGGCCATGAGCTGATGATCCAGCTCCCCCTGTGTCCTGTCCCAGCCCCCTGTGTCCAGCTCCCCCTGTGTCCTGTAGCCCCCCCCTGTGTCCTGAGCCCCCTGTGTCCTGTCCCCGTCCCCTGTGCAGCCCCTCCTGTGTCCTGTCCCCGTCCCCTGTGCAGCCCCTCCTGTGTGCGGTCCCCGTCCCCTGTGCAGCCCCTCCTGTGTGCGGTCCCCGCCCCCTGTGTCCAGCTCCCCGTGTCCTGTAGCCCCCCCTCGTGCCCTGAGCCCCCTGTGTCCTGTCCCCGTCCCCTGTGCAGCCCCCCTGTCTCCCGTCCATCCCCGCCCTCCACCCTGCATTGTTTGGCTGCCGGCGGGCTTGTGCGCCCGCCGACGAAGCTGCAGGGCCCCCTCCTCCTCCTCCTCCTCCTCCTCCCTGCTGGTCCCGGTCCCCAGCCCCCGGTCCCCGGTCCCCAGCCCCACTCACCTATCCCGGCGGGCTGCACGCTCGGTGCACCCGCCCGCACCGTCGGGCCTCCTCTGCAGTGTGGCTCCTCCTCTTCTCAGGGGCTCCTCCTCCTCATCGCTGGGTAAGTATGAATGAATGAAAGAATGAATGAAAGAATGAAAGAATGAATGAATGGATGGATGGATGGATGGATGGATGGGTGGATGGATGGGTGGATGGATGGATGGATGGATGGATGGGTGGGTGGATGGATGGATGGGTGGATGGATGGATGGATGTGTGCGTGCGTGGATGTGCTTGTGTGGATGTGTGTGCGTGGTTGTGTGCATGCGTGGATGTCAGCACGTGGATGTGCGTACGTGGATGTGCGTACGTGGATGTGCGTACGTGGATATGCATGTGTGGATGTGTGTGCGTGGTTGTGTGCATGCGTGGATGTGCGTACGTGGATGTGCGTACGTGGATGTGCGTACGTGGATGTGCGTGCGTGGATGTGCGTACGTGGATGTGCGTGTGTGAATGTGCGTGCATGGAAGTGTGCGTACGTGGATGTGGATGTACGTGGATGTGTGTGTGGATGTACGTGGATGTCAGCATGCGTGCGTGGATGTGTGCATGCGTGGATGTGCGTGCGTGGTTGTGTGCATGCGTGGATGTGCATACGTGGATGTGCGTGCGTGGATGATGGGTGCATAGGTGGATGGATGGGTGCAACAAGGGATCAAGTGTCCTCTTGTTATAGTCTCTGGGATCATAGTCATGGTGCACTGTATAACTGATCATTGTCATACAGTGCACCATAACTCTGACCCCTGAGACTGTAGGAAGAGGACACTTGATCCCTTGCTGCAGTCTCTGGATTGAGCAGAGGCGATCGAGCGTCGTGGGACCTTCGTTGTGGACTACGTCGGATGCAATCGAGCGTCGTGGGACCTTCGTTGTGGACTACGTCGGATCTTCATAATAAAGATGGAGTCCGAATTTTGTTTGTGTTTTTTTTTCAAATAAAAAGATTTTTCTATGTGTGTATTTTCTGACTATTTACCAGAGATTCCTAATGGCGGGTCTAACATTGGCCCTATATTATGAATCTCGGGCTTAGTGCCAGCTGCCAATAAAAAGCTGGCATTAACCCCTTTATTACCCAGTTCGCCACCGGCACCAGGGCAACTGGAAGAGCATGGGTACAGCGCCAGAAAATGGCGCTTCAATGAATGCGCCATTTTCTGGAGCGGCTGCGGGCTGCAATTCGCAGCATGGGGGGCGCAGAACGCTTGGGCCTTTCCATGCTGAGGATTCCAGCCCCCAGCTGCCTAGTTGTACCTGGCTGGGCCAAAAATATGGCGGAGCCCTACGTCATTTTTTTTTCTAGAATTAGTTCTAGAAATGAAAAAAAATGGGCTTCACTGTATTTTTGGTTGCAGCCAGGTACAACGAGGCAGCTGGGGGTTGCTGGCAGTCTGTAGCTGCCAAGTTGTACCTGGCTGGACCAAAAATATGGCGGAGCCCTACGTCATTTTTTTTTCTAGAATTAGTTCTAGAAATAAAAAAAAATGGGCTTCGCTGTATTTTTGGTTGCAGCCAGGTACAGCGAGGCAGCTGGGGGTTGCTGGCAGTCTGTAGCTGCCAAGTTGTACCTGGCTGGACCAAAAATATGGCGGAGCCCTACGTCATTTTTTTTTCTAGAATTAGTTCTAGAAATAAAATAAAGCCTTCGCTGTATTTGTAGCCAGCCATGTACAACTTGGTAGCTGGCTGACTGGAATCCTCAGCGTGGAGAGACTCAAATGTTGTGGGTCCCCCACGCTGCAAATTTCAACCCACAGCCACCCAAGAAAATAGCGCATTCATTAGAGGCGGCATTTTCTGGTGCTGTACCCCAACTCTACCAGTTGCCCTTGTGCTGGTGGCACACGGGTTCTCCATATGCGACATAGTGTCCGCTAACAATTTCAATAGAAAATTAGCTCCAATTGTTAGCGGAAACCATGTCGGGTATGGAGAGCCCCTCCCTGTGTGCCTGAACATTGGAGCTCCCCCACAAGTGACCCCATTTTGGAAACTAGACCCCGAAGGAACGTATCTAGATGCATAGTGAGTACTTTGAACTCCCAGATGCTTCACAAATTCATCCATAAAAATGAAAAAGCACGTTTTTTTCCACAAAAAGTTTCTTTTTTCATTTTTACGGATCAATTTGTGAAGCACCTGGGGGTTCAAAGTGCTCACTATGCATCTAGATACGTTCCTTGGGTGGTCTAGTTTCCAAAATGGGGTCACTTGTGGGGGAGCTCCAATGTTTAGGCACATAGGGGCTCTTCATATCCTACAAGGTGTCCGCTAACAATTCCAATTGTTAGCGGACACCGTGTCGCGTATGGAGAGCCCCTGTGTGTCTCCACATTGGAGCTCCCCCACAAGTGACCCCATTTTGGAAACTAGACCCCCAAAGGATTATATCTAGATGCATAGTGAGCACGTTGAACCCCCAGATGCTTCACAAATTGATCCGTAATAATGAAAAAAGAAATTATTTGTGGGAAAAAAGTGCTTTTTCATTTTTACGGATGAATTTCTGTCATATAAGTACCGCGCGCTAACCGATTGCGCCACTGGAGCAGCTTACGGATGAATTTCTGAAGCACCTGGGGGTTCAAAGTGCTCACTATGCATCTAGATACGTTCCTTTGGGGGTCTAGTTTCCAAAATGGGGTCACTTGTGGGGGAGCTCCAATGTTTAGGCACATAGGGGCTCTTCATATCCTACAAGGTGTCCGCTAACAATTCCAATTGTTAGCGGACACCATGTCGCGTATGGAGAGCCCCTGTGTGTCTCCACATTGGAGCTCCCCCACAAGTGACCCCATTTTGGAAACTAGACCCCCAAAGGATTATATCTAGATGCATAGTGAGCACTTTGAACCCCCAGATGCTTCACAAATTGATCCGTAATAATGAAAAAAGAAATTATTTGTGGAAAAAAAGTGCTTTTTCATTTTTACGGATGAATTTCTGAAGCACCTGGGGGTTCAAAGTGCTCACTATGCATCTAGATACGTTCCTTTGGGGGTCTAGTTTCCAAAATGGGGTCACTTGTGGGAGAGCTCCAATGTGGAGACACATGGGGACCCTCCAAACGCGACATGGTGTCCGCTAACAAATTGAGCTCATTTTCCATTCAAATTGTTAGCGGACACCATGTCGCGTTTGGAGGGTCCCCGTGTGTCTCCACATTGGAGCTCCCCCACAAGTGACCCCATTTTGGAAACTAGACCCCCTAAGGAACGTATCTAGATGCATAGTGAGCACTTTGAACCCCCATATGCTTCAGAAATTCATCCGTAAAAATGAAAAAGCACTTTTTTTTCCCACAAAAAATTTATTTTTTCATTATTATGGATCAATTTGTGAAGCATCTGGGGGTTCAAAGTACTCACTATGCATCTAGATATGTTCCTTTGGGGGTCTAGTTTCCAAAATGGGGTCACTTGTGGGGGAGCTCCAATGCGGAGACACACAGGGGCTCTCCATACGCGACATGGTGTCAGCTAACAATTTGAGCTCATTTTCCATTCAAATTGTTAGCGGACACCATGTCGCGTTTGGAGGGCCCCGGTGTGTCTCCACATTGGAGCTCCCCCACAGGTGACCCCATTTCGGAAACTAGACCCCCTAAGGAACATATCTAGATGCATAGAGAGCACTTTGAACCCCCAGATGCTTCACAAATTCATCAATAAAAATGAAAAAGCACTTTTTTTTTCCACACAAATTTTCTTTTTTTATTTTTACAGATCAATTTGTGAAGCACCTGGGGGTAGAAAGTGCTCACTATGCATCTAGATATGTTCCTTTGGGGGTGTAGTTTCCAAAATGGGGTCACTGGTGGGGGAGCTCCAATGTGGAGACACACGGGGACCCTCCAAACGCGACATGGTGTCCACTAACAATTTGAATGGAAAATGAGCTCAAATTGTTAGCGGACACCATGTCGCGTTTGGAGGGTCCCTGTGTGTCTCCACATTGGAGCTCCCCCACAAGTGACCCTATTTTGGAAACTAGACCCCCAAAGGAACATATCTAGGTACATAGTGAGCACTTTGAACCCCCAGATGCTTCACAAATTGATCCGTAATAATTAAAAAATAATTTTTTAGTGGAAAAAAAAGTGCTTTTTCATTTTTACGGATAAATTTCTGAAGCATATGGGGGTTCAAAGTGCTCACTATGCATCTAGGTACGTTCCTTCGGGGTCTAGTTTCCAAAATGGGGTCACTTGTGGGGAGCTCCAATGTGGAGATACACAGGGACCCTCCAAACGCGACATGGTGTCCGCTAACAATTTGAGCTCATTTTCCATTCAAATTGTTAGCGGACACCATGTCGCGTATGGAGGGTCCCTGTGTGTCTCCACATTGGAGCTCCCCCACAAATGACCCCATTTTGGAAACTAGACCCCCTAAGGAAGGTATCTAGATGCATAGTGAGCACTTTGAACCCCCAGATGCTTCACAAATTCATTCATAAAAATTAAAAAAACACTTTTTTTTCACAAAAAAATTCTTTTTGCCTACATTTTTTCAGTTTCACATGGGCAAAGGGATAAAATACATCCCAAAATTTGTTGGGCAATTTCTCCTGAGTACACCGATACCTTATATGTGGTCATAAACCACTGTTTGGGCGCACGGCAGGGCTCAGAAGTGAAGGAGCGCCATTTCACTTTTTGAACGGAAAATTGGCTCTAAAATTCAAATTGCGCTCCTTCCCTTCTGAGCCCTGCCGTGCGCCCAAACAGTGGTTTATGACCACATATGAGGCATCGGTGTACTCAGGAGAAATTGCCCAACAAATTTTAGGATGCATTTTATCCTGTTGCCCATGTGAAAATGAAAAAATTGAGGCTAAAAGAACATTTTTGTTACAAAAATTAAAATGTCCATTTTTTCCTTCAACATTATTTTAGTTCCTGTGAAGCACCTGAAGGGTTAATAATCTTCTTCAATATAGTTTTGAGTAGCTTGAGGGGTGCAGTTTTTGGAATGGTGTCACTTTTGGGTGTTTTCTGTCATGTACACCCCTCAAAGGGACTTCAAATGTGATGTGGTCACTAAAAAATTGGTTTTGTAAATTTTGCTGGAAAAATGAATAATTGCTGATGAACTTTGAACCCTTATAACGTCCTAACAAATTTTTTTTTTTCTTCCAAAATTGTGCTGATGTGAAGTAGACATGTGGGACATGTTATTTATTAACTATTTTGTGGCACATAACTCTCTGGTTTAGCAGAATAAAAATTAAAAATTTGAAAATTGCTAAATTTTCAAAATTTTTGCCAAATTTTTTATTTTTTCACAAATAAACGCAAAAATTATCGACCTAAATTTAATACTAACATGAAGCCCAATATGTCACGAAAAAACAATCTCAGAATCGCTAGGATCCGTTGAAGCGTTCCAGAGATATTACCTCATAAAGGGAGAGTGGTCAGAATTACAAAAAATGGTCTGGTCATTAAGCTGCAAAGTGACTCGGTCCTTAAGGGGTTAATCAAACTTGAGGATATGATCACCTTTCTTCTTTTGGTTTGTTCAATACATTCAAGTTGAAAATGCTGAGCGTTGTGTTCTGATGATTAAGATGTATTTATCCTGGCACTTATGGGATTTGTTTTTTGTGTTTCTTTTTTGTTGCATATAAATGTTTTATTCAATAAGTTGTGATAACTCATACAACCATAAAATAAAAAATATATAAATTTGACAGGTCCCAAGTTGAATCTCTGCACAAATATAACCAAGAACACAATCAGTCATTTTTTCACAATTGCACGTCAATAGTTTGAATTTGATATAAAGAAACATAGTCTTGTAACATATCAAATGAAAGCTGTTACCGTTCTGAGTAAAATGATGCCTCTCCCACTTCATTATCTTATTTCTAGCCTGAGATAAAAAAATGTAAAGTCATACCAGGCCAAAATTCACCCTTTTTTTAAACTTTAAAAATCTGTAAAAAATTACCTGATGAAGAAAAAAATTCTTAACTTTTAATTTGTAATTAACTAAAGTTGTACTTCATAAAGAAAAAGAATAAAAAAAATCTAAAGATGTCAGGTAAAAAAAAATATTCATATTTAGATCACTTGATATAGAATGACGCATTGACGCTATTAATATTAAAATATTTTAAAATATGATCCCATCGCGATCCCAACTTGAAATTTGGTACAGATGTGGCTAAGAGCATAGCAGACACATGGGCAGTTTTTTAAATATTTAAAGCGCGCCAATTTTTCGGAAATGCGTTTTAAAGTTTTGCGCTTGCGATCACATGGGTAAAATATTAACAAAGATCCTCTTGTGACATATCTGGTGAAAGCCTGCACAGTTCTGAGTAGATTGGTGTTTATTTTGTTTCTCTATCTTATTTCTAGCCCGAGATATGATAGAAAATGTGAAGCCATACCAGGCCAAAATTCGCACTTTTTTAAAACTTTAAAAATCTGTAAAAAATTAACTGATAAAGAAAAAAATTCAAAACTTTTTTTTTGTAATTAACTAAAGTTGTTCTTCATATAGAAAAAAAATTAAAAAAATCTGAGGACGTCAGGGAAAAAAAATATTCATTTTTGGATCACTTGACATGGAATGACCCTATAGAGAATCTATGGGGTATTGTCAAGAGGAAGATTAAAGACGCCAGACCCAAGAATGAAGACAAGCTGAAGGCTGCTATCAATGCAACCTGGGCTTCCATAACACCTCAGCAGCCACAGGCTGATCACCTCCATGCCACACCACACTGATGCAGTAATTGATGCAAAAGGAGCCCTGACCAAGTATTGAGTGCAATTACTGTACATACTTTTAATTAGGCCAATATTTATGAGTTAAAAATTCCTTTTTTTCACTTGATCTTATCTAATATTCTAATTTTGTAAGATAATGACTTTAGGGTTTTCATTGGCAGTAAGCCATAATCATCAACATTTACAGAAAAACCACTTGAAATAGATCACTCTGTTTGTAATGACTCTACATAATACCGTATATACTCGTGTATAAGCCGACCCGTGTATAAGCCGACCCCCCTACTTTTGCCCCCAAAACATGGGAAAACCTATTGACTCGTGTATAAGCCGAGGGTGGACCCCAGCACAGGTATACAGCCCTCAGCAGTGTGGTATACAGCAGCCCCAGAGGTATATACAGCAGCCCCAGTGGTAGTATACAGCAGCAGCCCCAGTGGTATATACAGCAGCAGCCCCAGTAGTTAGTATACAGCAGCCCCAGAGGTATATACAGCAGCCCCAGTGGTAGTATACAGCAGCAGCCCCAGTGGTATATACAGCCCCAGTGGTAGTATACAGCAGCCCCAGAGGTATATACAGCCCCAGTGGTAGTATACAGCAGCCCCAGAGGTATATACAGCCCCAGTGGTAGTATACAGCAGCCCCAGTGGTATATACAGCCCCAGTGGTAGTATACAGCAGCCTCAGTGGTATATACAGCCCTAGTGGTAGTATACAGCAGCCCCAGTGGTAGTATACAGCAGCCCCAGTGGTATATACAGCCCCAGTGGTAGTATACAGCAGCCTCAGTGGTATATACAGCCCCAGTGGTAGTATACATCAGCCCCAGAGGTAGTAGACAACCCCCCCATAAGTATACAGGCCCCCCCGCTTTGTGCACAATCCTGTAAAGGAAGAGATTAGTATACTTATCACTGTCCCGCTGCCGCTGTCCCGCCGCCGCCATCGCGCTCCTCCGTCTTCTTCCGGTTTACTCCTCGGTCGCGCAGACAATGACGTCATTGCCTGCGCCGACCGGAGGAAGCCGGAAGAAGACGGATGAAGACGGAGGAGCGCGATGACGGCGGCGGGACAGCGGCAGCGGGACAGTGATAAGTATACTAATCTCTTCCTTTACAGGATTGTACACAAGGCAGGGGGGCCTGTATACTGATGGGGGCGGGCCTGTATACTGTATACACTGTATACAGTATACAGTGACTCGCGTATAAGCCGAGTGGGGGACTTTTCAGCCCAATTTTTGGGCTGAAAAACTCGGCTTATACGCGAGTATATACGGTATATGCATTTCAGCTTATGTATTGAATCACTGAAATAAATTATATTTTTGATGATATTCTAATTTATTGAGATGCGACTACTAGTGCATGCCCTCATCATCTCCCTTCTCGACTACTGCAACCTCCTCCTCTGTGGCCTCTCTGCTAACACTCTTGCTCCTCTCCAAGCTGTCCTTAACTCTGCTGCCCGACTAATCCACCTCTCTCCTTGCTATTCTTCCACTTCTCCCCTCTGAAAATCCCTCCATTGGCCCAATTCCCCAACGTATCCAAATCAAACTACTAACATTGACTTACAAAGCCGTCCACAATCTGTCCCCCCATATATCTCTGAACTAATCTCCCGATATCATCCAACTCGTAATCTTTGATCCTCCAAAGACCTCCTTCTTTCCTCCACACTTGTACGTTCCACATCTAACCACCTGCAAGACTTCTCCCGAGCATCCCCTATTCTCTGGAATTCTGCACCCCAAAACGTCTCACTGTCCTCCACACACTCGGAGCCTTCAAGCAGAACCTGAAAACCCATCTCTTCATCACAGCCTACAACCTGCAATGACCACAATGCCACCTCACCACCACTCGACCCAGCGCTCCACCACCACTGGACCTGGTGCTCCACCATCACTGGACCCGGTGCTCCACCACCACTGGACCCGATGCTCCACCATCACTGGACCCAGCCCTCCACCACCACTGGACCCAGCGCTCCACTACCATTGGACCTGGCGCTCCACAACCATCGGATCTGGTGCTCCGCCACCACCAGAGCAAACCCAACATACTGTCTCTGTCGCCATTGCCCCGTAGAATGTAAGCCCACAAGGGAAGGGTCCTCTCTCTCCTCTGTATCGGTCTGTCACTGTCAGTTTGTTCACTGTATTTTTTAACTTGTTTGTATGTAACCCTTTCTCATGTACATCACCATGAAATCAATGGTGCTCTATAAGTAAATAATTATAATAATGCACCTGTGGCAGAGCAGAAGAGATGGAGCTGCTCTGTCAAAGTACTCGAAGAAGGAGACTTGCCGGCAGCAACTGTTCATGATTGCTCTAAACTGGGACAGATCGTTCTAGTGTAGAACAGGTGGTTAGAAACTACTTGAATGTAAGTTCTTAGCTCATTAAGAATAAAAAAACAAGTCCCAGAAAACCTTTTTAAATTTGAGTAGAAAGCCTTAAAAAACAACATGTGTAAATAGCATGGTCCAAGTCATGTATTGTGAACAGGTATATGAATAGATTACACATTTGGTGTAGCATTTCTCCTACCTAGACTCTGACACTATATGACATTTTTAGATAAACGAAGGCATTGATTATACTTGTATTTATACCTGGAATGAGACAAATGAACATTAACAAATTGTGGAATAAGGATTATTCCAGCAAAGCTCCAGGAAAGAATGGGATCAAACATACAACGTTTGATTTCCCACTAATTCAGAAACTTTCTTCAATAACATCGACCCAGCGCGTCTGTCAGTAATTCCTTCTGCTTGTTTTTCCGTGTGATGTCATGAATCATATTCAGAAATCATTCTTTTTATCTTCACAAGAAGCTTTATACCCTGATTATATGTTCTATTCCTTTGAGAACCCAGTCTGAAGGTAAAGTTTCCTTTTGCAAGTCAAATGAAAGCTACAAAGATCTTGTCACAACAAACGTACTCGGTGTACAAGGATGAAAAATGTAGAGTTCTCAGAGAGGTGAAATAAATCAATGGATACTGACAGAAAGAAGAGTGGACGGCTTTATTGGGAATATTACACAGTAGTATTGGCAGAATTGCTTCATTTATTTATAAGGTTCTCTTTGCTCACAAGACCCCATATTAGTCACCCCGTAGCTCCTTTGTTCACTAACATACTGCCTAAATGTAATTCAGGCACATGAGCCAAACACATTATATGGACAGAGGTACCCTGTTTCCCTGAAAATAAGACACTGTCTTATATTAATTCTTGCTACCAAAGATGCGCCATGTCTTACTTTCGGGGGGTATCTTATTTGTCCTTGAAGAAGAATTCATATTTATTGTTGAACAAAAATAAATAATGACCATTTATCATCCACTTGCAGCCCCCAATACAGTATCCCCATCATCCCCTAATAAGGTATCCCCATCATCATCTTGCAGCACCCAATATACACACAGGGACACATACACACACTCAGGGACACACACTCATGGTACCTTTACACGCCGCCACAACAGGATGGATACCAACGGCTACTTCACGTGCACGAGCACGGCCGAACGGTTACCAACGGGAAACGCACCCTCTTTACACGCCGCCACAAGGTGCGCTACGCTACGCTACATCTACAGCTAGATACATCGCCGGGAGTCGCAAGTAGCCATCTGTAGCTCAGCGTACCTCATTTACACACCGCTACAACAAGCTAATATGGGCGGACCTGGTGCAGCAGGGACAGCACATAGGCGTGCCACAATTGTGGATTACAAGACGTCCGTACAGTGATAGGACAAAGCCAGAACATCATGATTGGGCAGGCATCGCAGGAGGCTGGTTAATACAGCACGCTCGAGCAATTGTGTAGTGTGACTGGTCAGCTCCTTAAATATGCCCCCCTATGCACAGCGACTACCAATCGTCATGCAGGAGCTTCCACCAATGATCGCAGATGGGGCGCGGTAACACGGAGCCTGGGTGACGCCTTAGCTACATTGCAGCTACATCGCCGGGTGTCCAGAGTTCCCTTCTGTAGCTTCTTTACACGCCGATACAGCTCGCTACAATCGGCGATGTAGCCATATGTTTATGGGCAGTGCACGGATACAGAGGTATCTGTAGCCGGCTGTGTCGTCCCGTCTTCACCTGCAGCCAGGGCCGCAGCCACTGGATCAGCAAATCCACCAGGACCAGGAGCATGATGAGGAGGCCAAAGAGGATGAGGAAAAGAAAGTGGTTGAAGAGGCAGAAGGCCCTGTTTCCCAGCCATGTACATCACCTCTGCCAGAGGCCTTCGACTTTGATAATGCCATGTGGAGACCCCTACCGCTCCAAGTAACTGTCTAATATGGCATGAACCACCCCATCCTGTCTCCTTTGTTGATGAGATTTGGCTTGTGGATAACATCGCCCAAGAGTGGTTGAATAGGCCTAAGGCCAATCACTTCTACGACCAATGTACTCGAGGCGAGGTAGTGGCATTCTTGCAGGATAGGGGGCTTGAACAAGGTACTGGGCATCGGTACTACATCAATCAGTTCTCCCTGCTGCGTGACCATCTTCCCAAAAGACTCCGCACAATCTTTCAATCTTCATAAAGGTGATGGGCAGCAAGGGGTGGTTCGCGGTTTGCATAAATCAGGTTTTCACTGCCAATGACTTTGAGAAGTAGCAGCAGGAGGCCAACCATGAGAGAATGTGGTGTTGGGGGGAGGCTAGCACTCTCTTGGTTAACCAGCCTGTTGCACCTGCACCCTAACCCACAGGGCCTATTGGTATTTCCCAAGTTGCTCCCATCTACTGATGTATGTAAAGTGATATGGAACTAATAGCACTATATAAATGAATAAATATTATTATATTATTATTATTGTCTCTCCTAGATGGGGTGGCCATCCCCTAATTCCTCCATCATCTTATCCAGCAGTGGCCATTATGGAGTGTGTAGGGAGGAAGGTGGTGGCAGAGAATGGTAAAATTCAAAAGCATGTTGTCAGGTCGCTGACCCATCCCTTAGTTGGCATCTTTTAGTTATTTTTGAGTTATTTTTCAGTTCTTCGATCCACGAGACCTATTTATTTTTATTTATTTTGCTTCTTCTCAAGTTTAGCGCCGTTTGCGCGTACACCTGCTGGATTAATGGGCATGCATGCATTCTTTAGGCTACAACTCAAAGCCCTTAATGGACTCTGCCCTTCATAGACTTTCCATGGGTGATCACCTGAGGAAGAGGACAGACCATCCAAGAAACGCATTGTGGTTTTTAATATCACATGGAATAAATTTCTTCACCTGTTTTGTTCTCAAATCCTTCTTAGCAGTGCTCTAAGGAACTGTATTTTTTATTTTTATAATCCTATTATTGATCCCTCAGTATGTGGGTTAGCAGTATGAGCAGCAACTAATATTCTTACTTTTGTTGCATCTATCTGATCTACTATACTCCCATGGTGGGCTCTGATAACCACGTGTTACTCACGTGAACCTCGCTTCAAATAAAAGGGTGTATTTACAGGGGAGAATAGTCTATCGTGACGCCACCCACTATGTGCGGCCAGTGATGGGGCCGCCGCTGCTGCAGAACCTCCGGGGATGGTGTAATAGCAGCGCAGATGGAATAGTTCCAGTGGGTAGAACTCTATTCCCCGGGGCAGTGATGGTATAGTCTATAATGGATATGGATCATGGAGACAGGGTTAAAGGACACCCACTCACATTTTGTAGTAAAAGGTGCAATTCTCCTTCTCTCCTGATGCTGCAGCTTTCTTCCAGCCTGTGTGCAGAGCTGTGCATTCATTGCATGTCTGTGCTCCCCCTCCCTCCGTGCCTGCTGCCCTGCCCTGATGGGCGTGATCGTTATCTCCTCTGCACAGAGGGAGGGGGAGCACAGCCATGCAATGAATGCACAGCCCTGAAGTATAACAGAAGGAGGGATACGCCCAGATGTCTCCAGGCTAGTAAGTTTATAAACTCTTTATATCAGTTATACTAATGCAAGATTTTACACAAAAACAGTGCTGGAAAGGTATCCTTAGGGTGCAGGGACATGTACTAACTGTGTATTAGGGTGATCTGAGGTGGTTGGTTCCCTTTAAGATTTCTTTTTCCTGCCCCAAAATCTGCACCAAATCTACAAGGACAAAACACAATGGCACAGCACTTCTGAACTCTTATAGACTTTGCTATTAGAGATGAGCCACCACCCTAGTGTTCGAATTCGATTCGTCGAATTGGGGGTGTGTTCGTCGAATGTTCCTCGAACACCATTGAAAACAATGGCAGGCAAACACAAACACATACAAACACATAGAAAACACCTTCAAAGGTGTCAAAATGGTGACAAACTACTCAGAAGACACAACAAACACATGGAAAAGTGACAAGTACATATAGTTATGCAAAAAGAAAAGAGGTGGAGGAGTAAAAGGAGGAGGAGACACAGATGTAGGCATGTCATGCCCTTCTAAAACTTGTAAAACACAGCAAGGGGACTCCAACAAGAGTCTCCATTTTTTCCAAAAATTTGGGCACAGACACCACTTAAAGGGAACCTGTCACCTGGATCTAAGCCCCTACACTATCACTACCTGTCTCTGCACCTTACTAGCTGCTCCCTATCTATCCCTCTCTGAGTTAAATCCGCCCTATAAAACAGCAGAAAAATAACATAACTTACAGAAGTCTCTGAGGCTGGGGACTGAAAAGGTGGTCCCAGGCTCCATTTTGCCCTCCTCAATGCAGCAGCACATGCCCCGCTGGGCGGCGTTATTCTTTCTTCATCGCCACCTCCTTCATTTGGAATCTCCCACCCAATTTACACTGTAAGGTAGCAGTTAGGATCGGCACGACAGAAGGCAGTGACTCAGGTATTTGCTCACACAGCACACAGTTTAATGGCACAGTTCAGGTATTCACAGACCTCCAGGTTCCGGGGCGCAGCCGAGTACAACCTCATACAATTCTGCTGATACTCCTGCATGCGTGCATCCCTTTCTATGACAGGAATTATTTCGCCAAATTTCCTCTTGTACCGGGGATCTAAGAGTGTGGCAACCAAGTAGTCGGCATTACTTCGAATTCTGCTAATCCGAGGGTCATGTTGCAGGTAGTGCAGCAAGAAGGCATTCATGTGTCTTGCGAATCCAGGAGGACCAAGGCCTTGTTGTCTTGGTGGCGGCGAGGTAAGAATCATGCTTCCTTCCTCTGCCCTCTCCCCCTAACCTCGCACAACAGAAATGTGATCAAGATCTCCCTCATCTGCTGAGTTTTCCATGCCCATCGCCAGTTCGTCCTCCATTTATTTATTCCTCGGCTCCTGCACCTTCCTCAACAGTTTGGCTGCAACCATGCGCCCTTGTTAATCCCTCTCCCACACCTTCCCATGCCTGCCTCCTTGGTGCTGCTGACCGTCTGGACCTTGGAGATCTTTTTATCCCTTCCGCCTACAACTCCTCCTGTACTTCCTCCCCCTCTTTTTAGCCCACCACCTAACTCCGAATACTGTTTAAAGTGTGCTCCAGCATGTAGATGACCGGAATAGTCATGCTGATAATGGTATCGTCAGCACTAAACATCGTCGCCATTTTAAAACTGTGCAGAAGGGTGCATAGGTCCTTGATCTGAGACCACTCCAGCAGCGGGATTTGCCCCACCTCTGGATCTTGTTGGCCCAGGCTATACGTCATAAAGTATTGCACCAGGGCTCATCGGTGCTGCCACAGTCGCTGCAACATGTGCAGAGTTGAATTTTATCATGTCAGCACATCGCATTTGAGCCGGTGAACTGGCAGGCCGAACTACTGCTGTAGAGATGCAAATCATCGAGTTGCGGAATGGGAATGGTGGAAGTGAGCACACAGCAACCATGCCCTCTGCAGAAGCCCATCTAGGCCGGGATAGTGGGCTAAAATTGCTGGACAACCAGGTTCAAGACGTGAGCTATACAAGGCACGTGTGTCACATTACCCTGGCAAAGGGCCACACCCAGGTTTGCAGCATTGTCGCACATGGCTTTCCCTGGCTGCAGGTTCAGTGGAGACAACCATTGATGAAACCTGGTCTCCAGAGCTGACAACAACTCCTCAGCTGTGTGACTCACATTTCCCAGATGTTTCAACGTAAACCCCGCCTGATGCCGTTGAGCCCTGCTGCCAGCATAGTAAGGAGGTGTGCAGGATTCCTTCTGCTCAGTTAGAACGCGGGTGGCATTACCAGACAGGCTTTGGGTGCAGGTGGAGGACTGAGACGAGGTCGAGGAGGCAGAAGCAGTGGAGGAACTTCTATATACAGAGGATTGACGCACAACTTGTGGGGACGGCAAGACTTGTACAGCAGCCCCTTCTCCTGCTGTCACCATAGTTACCCAGTTTCCAGTCAGCGACATATAATGCCCCTGTCCATGCTTACTCTTCCATGTGTCTGTGGTGAAATGCACCCTGTCACACACAGAGTTTCTCAAGGAAGCGGTGATGTTGTGTGCGACATTCTGGCATAGTGCAGGCACATCTTTCTTTGAGAAGTAGTGGTGACTGGGCATCTGGTACTGGGGCACTGCGATGGACATAAGGTCTCGAAAATCCTCTGTGTCCACAACGCAGAAAGGCAGCATTTCTGTAGCCAACAGGTTGCAGATGATGAAATTCAACCTCTTAGCTTTGTCATTGCTAGGAGGAAATGGTCTTTTACCTGTCCACATCTGAGGGACCGATGGCTGGCTGTTGGGCTGAGATGGGGTTGAGTAGGGTGTCCCTGACAAACTGCTTGTCTGTGAGGGAGGGGCAGGCGGAGATATTATGTTGCCTTCATCCAAAGGTGGTGTTCTTGATGTCGGAGAGCGCTCAATACCAGCAGGTCTTTCCACTTCCAAAAGAATTGACGACCTGTCAATCACACTGGCTGTTGCGGGTAAAGAGGTGGAAGGTCTGCGTCCAAAAGCATGTGTGACTGCTGTCCCCACAGTCACAGAGGATGAAGAAAACACGGATGCACTTGATGGGGCAGACGGTGGTTGGGCCGGCCTGGCAGATGGTGGTTGGCCCAGCCCACTAAGCCGCATTGTAGCACAGTGAGCTTCCCACTGCGACTTATGCGCCCATGTGACGGTTCATGCATGAAGTACTCAAACTATTGATTTTTTGGCCTCTACTTAGATTTTGGTGACAAATCTTAAGGTACCTTCACACACAGCAATTTTGCTAGGCAATTTCACTAGCAATTTGCTTGTTGCAGTGAAATCATGGGCACATTGTTCTATTTTGTTGCTGTGTACAGTTGGAACAATGTGTCCATGATTTCACTGCAACCAGCAAATTGCCAGTGAAATTGCCTAGCAAAATTGCTGTGTGTGAAGGTACCTTTATGGTACCTTTACACGCCGCTACAGAAGGTAGAAAACAACCGGGTTACGGAGACAAATGTATCTTGCACCGTCAAATCAACCCGAGGTAGCGGCGTGTAAAGTAGCTTGTTGCCAGCCGTCACTTTCGGCACCTGTTTCAGAGCAATGCTCTAAAACAGGTTGATTTCAACCCGATGGTAACGGCGTCTAAATACGGTAGGGTAAGGTTTATTCGCCACCTAGATAACTCCCCGGGGCGTGACACAGCCTCTGGGAAAACGCCCCCCTTCAGCGATCATTGGTGGAAGCTCCTGCGTTGCGATTGGTTGTCGCTGCATAGGGCGGCATATTTAAGGAAATGACCAGTCACACTACACAATCGCTCGAGCGTCATGTATTAGTCAGCCTCCTGCGCTGGCTGGCCAATCATGATGCTATTGCTTTGTCCTATCAGCATACGAACATCTCGTAATCCACAATTCTGGCACGCATTACAGATAACATGAGTTGAGTCATCCTTTGCAATCTCAAAAAAGGCCCAGGCTAGGCAAAGCTTAGAGCCCATGTGACCTGACGAGCCACCATGACTTCTGCTCAGAGGCAGTGTTGTGGTTACGGATGCAGTTGTTGACGTGCTTCCAGTACTCCGTCTCTGTCCAGGAAGGCGCAACCTAACCTCGTCGTCACTAGCATTCTCCTCCACCTCCTCTGCTGACTTCATCGACTGGCTGACTGTGGGTTGACAGTAAGTGGGATCTCCAACCTCATCATCACCCTGTGTGTTCTCTCACCCGTCGTCCTCAGAGCCAACCTCTTCCTGCCCTGACCGAAAAATCAAGTTGTCGTTCCAATCAGGTATCTCAGTCGTATCAACATCTTCCTCATTGTCTCCACCAACAGGAGTTACAGTTTGGGAATGAGGGTCTACATTATGCTCAGAACCTTCTTCATCTGGGCCTGGATCCAACTCACAAAGCTTCGGGGAATCAGCATAGATAATTTCCTCGTCTGGACTCACAGAAGCTTTGGAGCAGACCTCTGATTCCCAGGCTATAGTATGAGTGAACAGCTCTGCAGACTCAACCATCTGTGTTACCCCATACACAGACGGGCGGCTGGGGACTTGGGAGCTGTGAGGAAGCAAGTGCAATTGGGGTGTCACCTCTGAGGACTGGAGTATTTGTGATGTTGAAGTTGAGCTGGAGAAGAGCCCACTTGGTCGAACACCTGATATTAATTCAAGCACCTGCTCTTTTTGTGCCTCATCTACAATTTGCAGCAATGGTCATGTCCGTAAAAAAGGGATCATATCAGATTTTCCACGAAAAGAAGTAGACATCTTAGTTTGGCTGGCAGATGGTCTTTCTTCTGCAGATGGTACTGTTGCTTTACCACCTACCCCACGGACACAAACTTTTTATCCCTTTCCAACACGCCTATTCCCCTTTCCACCAGCAGCAGGCCTTTTGCCACTCATTTTGGAGGTTAACTAATTGGCAACTCTGTAGTTGTTGGCACAAAAAACTATAGATGGAAACCGAGCAGAGCTGAGTGGCCAAACTGTGGTACTAGGCCGAAAGGATTGCCTGGGCTAAATGCAGTTAAAAATTGTTATTAGATACAAAGGCGGTGTAGCTTGCTTCACAGCTGGGCTACTCCGCTGACTACCAGACACCGCTACTAGGCCCAAAGGATTGCTTGGGCTAGATGCAGTTAAAAATTGTTATTAGATACAAAGGCGGTGTAGCTTGCTTCACAACTGGGCTACTCCGCTGACTACCAGACACTGCTACTAGGCCCAAAGGATTGCCTGGGCTAGAAGCAGTTAAAAATCGTTATTAGAAACACAGGCTGTGTAGCTTGCTTCACAGCTGGGCTACTCCACTGACTACCAAACACTGCTACTAGCCCAAAAGGACTGCCTGGGCTAGATGCAGTTAAAAAAGTGTTATTAGACACACAGGTGGTGTAGCTTGCTTCACAGCAGGGCTACTCCACTGACTACCAGACACTGCTACTAGGCCCAAAGGATTGCCTGGGCTAGATGCAGTTAACAATTGTTATTAGATACACAGGCGGTGTAGCTTGTTTCACAGCTCGGCTACTCCACTGACTACCAAACACTGCTACTACGGTATCCCAAAAGGATTGCCTGGGCTAGATGCAGTTAAAAATTGGCTACTAAAGACAGGTGGTGTAGCTTTCTTCACAGCAGTGCTACACTACTAGCCGAAAAGGATTGGTTGAGCTAGATTTGGCCAGAAGCTGTGAAAAACACTTGCACAGCATCGGCACAGACCTGCTTGGCATAAAGTGCTAGGAACTGCTATAACCTAGCCCTCAAAATGGCTGATATTACAACTAGTCCCTACTCCCTAAATCTATCTCTCTAACTTGAAATTCTCTCGCTATTTGGCTGACTAACTGACACTGTATAGTGCCCACAGAAGCAGCGGTGCCATCTGACACAGATCTGTAGCACTGAAGAAATGGCGGCGGCGGGAAAAATGGCTGGGTCTTATAGGGCAAGGACATGTGACATACACAGCCAATGACACATGCCCATGCTTGTGTGCAAAAAATGCACTTTGCTGTGTGTGTGTGATAGACTGACAGACTGCACCGCCCCACTGTAAATGAGGTAAGGAAAAAAAAAAATGGAGATCGGCATTATTTCAGCAGAGATCTATCCCCCTGTATATTAACATTGAATAACGGTATTAGTGTGAAAATCCAGTTACGCTTTTGGTGAACGAAGCGTTATCGAACATAACCTCGAACTGCCGAATTTGAAGCAAATCATTTGCATTCGTCGAATGACTCGAACACCGCCCAAAACAGATCGAATTTGAAATTGGCGAACATTTCGAATCGAACACCGCTCATCTCTACTTGTTATTTTTAAGATAGACATACAGAATTTGATGCAGATACACCTCTTAACTGCCATGTCCAAGATATTATCATAGTTCTCTTTGATTTTATTCAGCCGCAAATGTGCATTAGTCATTTTATAATTCAGTGTTTCCATAATATTAGTCAAATTCTTATATGTCAGACAATATAAAGAAAATGGATGATCCGAACAGTTTATGCAGAAACTTATAAAATTACAAAAGCTAGTTATCTCATGGATATATGGATTGTATGAATTACTACCAAAGATAAACAAAGGACATACAGTTAACGATACCACTCGTAAGGAACTTTATTACATAGAAACCATCTAGTGTACTGGGGTCATTGCAAAAAAACATTTTTCTGTGTCACTGTGTGGAAGCCCCCACTATTAGGCGAGGGAAGCACACTGTACGTGCGGTATAGAGGCAGGTACCGCTGCATTATAAAGTGACTAATGCGCAATTGCGGCTGAATAAAATCAAAGAGAACTATGATACGATCTTGGACACACGCAGTTAAGAACGTCGGCAGCACGACATATTATGTCGATTCATATATCAAAACTCAGCTATGTGAGTTTTAACCCTTCCTATCTAATAATGGGCACCTGAAGGAATAATATTATGCAATTTTATAATTAACATTTTTTAGCACTGTATAGCTGGTACTTTTGATCATTTTGCAAATGTACAGTATCATTATGAACACATGTAAGAGCACTAGACACTTTACTTGGATTCACATTAAGCCACAGATGGATATGTACTTGTGGTTTTATGTAACATTTTTTAGGTTTTAGGTACCGTATATACTCGTGTATAAGCCGAGTTTTTCAGCCCAAAAATTGGGCTGAAAAGTCCCCCCCTCGGCTTATACACGGGTCATACGGTATGCTGTGGGGGGGGGGGCTGTGACCGGGGGCTGGAGGAGGCAGGAGGGGGCCGCGGTGACCGCATGCGGTCACGTGGGGCCGCCTCATTAGTGCAATGAATATGCACGGCATCCCCCCGTCCATCAGCGGCGGGGGGATGCCGTGCATATTGCACTGCACAGCCCCCCTCCTTAATATGGGTCCCCCGGTAGTAATAAACAGCCCCCCCACCTTATCACGTACCCCCCAGGCTGCGGCAGCTGTGAAAATAACAAACACTGTATACATCACCTTCCGACGCAGCTCTCCGCTCCTCCGGTCCTCTGCCCTCCGCTCGCCGGCTTCTTCTTCCTTGTTGTGCCGGTGTCATGTGACCGGGCGCAGGAGATGACGTCATTTCCTGCGCTCGGTCACAGAAGTCGGCACATCAAGGAAGAAGAAGCAGCCGGCGAGCGGAGGGCAGAGGACCGGAGGAGCGGAGAGCTGCGTCGGAAGGTGATGTATAAAGTGTTTGTTATTTTCACAGCTGCCGCAGCCTGGGGGGGACGTGATAAGGAGGGGGGCTGTTTATTACTACCGGGGCTGCTGGATACTACACTGGGGCTGTATACTACCACTGGGGCTGCAATACCACTGGGGCTGCTGTATATAGGGGCTGCAGTACCACTGGGGCTGCAATACCACTGGGGCTGCTGTATACAGGGGCTGTATACTACCACTGGGGCTGCAATACTACTGGGGCTGCTGTATATAGGGGCTGCAATACCACTGGGGCTGCTGTATATAGGGGCTGTATACTACCACTGGGGCTGCAATACCACTGGGGCTGCTGTATATAGGGGCTGCAATACCACTGGGGCTGCAATACCACTGGGGCTGCTGTATATAGGGGCTGCAATACCACTGGGGCTGCTGTATATAGGGGCTGTATACTACCACTGGGGCTGCAATACCACTGGGGCTGCTGTATATAGGGGCTGCAATACCACTGGGGCTGCAATTCCACTGGGGCTGCTGTATATAGGGGCTGCAATACCACTGGGGCTGCAATACCACTGGGGCTGCTGTATATAGGGGCTGCTGTATACACCACTGGGGCTGCAATACCACTGGGGCTGCTGTATACAGGGGCTGCAATACCACTGGGGCTGCTGTATATAGGGGCTGCTGTATACACCACTGGGGCTGCAATACCACTGGGGCTGCTGTATATAGGGGCTGCAATACCACTGGGGCTGCAATACCACTGGGGCTGCTGTATATAGGGGCTGCAATACCACTGGGGCTGCTGTATATAGGGGCTGCTGTATACACCACTGGGGCTGCAATACCACTGGGGCTGCTGTATATAGGGGCTGCAATACCACTGGGGCTGCAATACCACTGGGGCTGCTGTATATAGGGGCTGCAATACCACTGGGGCTGCTGTATATAGGGGCTGTATACTACCACTGGGGCTGCAATACCACTGGGGCTGCTGTATATAGGGGCTGCAATACCACTGGGGCTGCAATACCACTGGGGCTGCTGTATATAGGGGCTGCAATACCACTGGGGCTGCAATACCACTGGGGCTGCTGTATATAGGGGCTGCTGTATACACCACTGGGGCTGCAATACCACTGGGGCTGCTGTATACAGGGGCTGCAATACCACTGGGGCTGCAATACCACTGGGGCTGCAATACCACTGGGGCTGCTGTATATAGGGGCTGCTGTATACACCACTGGGGCTGCAATACCACTGGGGCTGCTGTATATAGGGGCTGCAATACCACTGGGGCTGCAATACCACTGGGGCTGCTGTATATAGGGGCTGCAATACCACTGGGGCTGCAATACCACTGGGGCTGCTGTATATAGGGGCTGCTGTATACACCACTGGGGCTGCAATACCACTGGGGCTGCTGTATACAGGGGCTGCAATACCACTGGGGCTGCAATACCACTGGGGCTGCAATATCACTGGGGCTGCTGTATATAGGGGCTGCTGTATACACCACTGGGGCTGCAATACCACTGGGGCTGCTGTATATAGGGGCTGCAATACCACTGGGGCTGCAATACCACTGGGGCTGCTGTATATAGGGGCTGCAATACCACTGGGGCTGCTGTATATAGGGGCTGCTGTATACACCACTGGGGCTGCAATACCACTGGGGCTGCTGTATATAGGGGCTGCAATACCACTGGGGCTGCAATACCACTGGGGCTGCTGTATATAGGGGCTGCAATACCACTGGGGCTGCAATACCACTGGGGCTGCTGTATACACCACTGGGGCTGCAATACCACTGGGGCTGCTGTATATAGGGGCTGCAATACCACTGGGGCTGCTGTATATACCATTGGGGGCTGCTGTATATCATACTGCTGGGGCCTGTATACCACTGCTGGGGGCTGTATACCTGTGCTGGGGTCCACCCTCGGCTTATACGCGAGTCAATAGATTTTCCCAGGTTTTGGGGGCAAAAGTAGGGGGGTCGGCTTATACACGGGTCGGCTTATACACGAGTATATACGGTAATTATTATATTGATGTGATGTATGTGAGCACTCTTTAAAACCCTGCAATAGTGTCTGAAACATCGCCACGCCACAGGCAATAAAGGTCCGCAATATTTTGTGCTGTTCTTCCATTTTTTTAGTCTAAACATGGACCCTGTAACAGGTGTTGGAGAAAGCGCTGCACAACTGTAGGTAAATTGGTGATGTTCCTATTTTTTTTATTTTATATATATATATACATATATATATATATATATATATATAGTATATATACTGGTACATATATATCCATATATGCCAATGGCAATATAGACAAATAGTGTTTATATTCATAATGCTTTTTTTAATTAATACTTTATTCTACTTTTTAGCTAATTTCTATGCAGTATCAGCACTACAGTTTTCACCTGCCTTGGTTTAGGATACAAATTTCTACGTCCCCTAAATCGACATTTGAATTCAACCTCAGGCAAGCGACATCTATACAGAACATTATACTGTTCTTTTATTTAAATATTTTACTATATCTACGGTACATACTTCCACTGTCATTAGGAGAATACCATAACTTCCAAAACATCATTGTATTAATCATCTTACTCATCAACTCCAACTCCTCAGTATATATTCACCAACACACTATTCCAGGTAAGGGCCCTTTCACATCAGCGGTAATTTGAAATCGCGGCAGATGCGGTGAAAAAACCGCATCTGCCGCGATTGCCGCATAGCCGCCGCATAACCGCTGCACTTGCGGCGCGGTTGCGGTAATCGCCATAGTAAGTATAGAGGGACTTGCGGCAGGTGCGGCAAGTGCGGTTTTGCACTTGCAGCAGGTGCGGCCGCGAAAAAAACCGTAGTCAGCCGCGTTTTTTTTTCGCGGCCGCACCTGCCGCAAGTGCAAAACCGCACTTGCCGCACCTGCCGCAAGTCCCCATATACTTACTATGGCGATTACCGCAACCGCACCGCAAGTGCAGTGGTTATGCGGCGGCTATGCGGCAATCGCGGCAGATGCGTTTTTTTCACCGCATCTGCCGCGATTTCAAATTACCGCTGATGTGAAAGGGCCCTAAGTCTCCTTATTCCTTATTTATTCTTTTATTATTGTCATGCATACATACATTATGCAAATAAAATATAGATTTATACATAGTATAAATACTCTTTACTTAATTTTCCAGTTCTCATTTTTGGAAAATCACCACCAGGAGAGACTATCTCTGAATGATTTCTCACCATTGCACACTTTTGTCCAGGTGAGTACAGTTTAAAATCTAGACAGTTTGTAGATGCACTTTAGTGTTTTTAGATTTATTTGCTTTCTTTACACATTGACAGGTCTTTACATGGAACCTGTCAACTTCCTGCTGCTCTACCTGCCCTTGACTTTTTACTTTTTCATGTTGTTATTCATCCAATAAAATCACGTATTATTTATATCCAGGAGCACTAGTAGTTTCTTTAATTTATTTTATGTATACTTTTACTTTTATCTAAGTATTGAAAAAATTCTGAAGATTTTTTTTTAAAGAATTACACTTTCAAAGCCATTTTCTGAGATCGGTAGCATTTTCCTACGCGATCCCTGCTGCACCACTTTAGAATGCGCAGTGATTGCCAGTGCGATCTAAAGGGTTAACAGTGCCAGTGATCGCTGATCCACCTGCACCTGCTGGCTGCACATGCTGGCTGATTAGATTAGGTGGCAGGTGCTGGGAATGATGTGAGCTCACAACGTGAGCTTAGGAGAAATAGAAGGAACATGACCAAAGACAAGCCAATACGTCCTTGGTCATGAAGGGGTTAAGGGCTCGCTCACACAAGCATTTAACACGGCTGAGTGCAATCCAATCTTTTGTTGGATAACATACGGCTCAATGTTATACAGTGGGGCAGTGCAGATGAGAATTGTTGTTCTCATGTCGATAATCAGATGACGCACTCATATAGGTCCATGGGTGCATGGAAAGCATCAGACTGCACTCTGACATATGCTGACACAGAAAAGGGAAAACATACTATGAGTCAGAGCACAGTGACTGACATTTGGTTCACACTCCGATCACAGTTTAAACAGAGTGTCATTAGCATAATTGGGATGATTCTCTAGCATGACAGAACATATGCTAGTGTGACTCCAGCCTTAAACTGTAAGGAGAGAATATGCATGTGTGGCACTCCTGAGATTCAGTCGCCACAGTGGTACTGCACCTATCCAATAGGTGTGGTATCATGCTCTCAGGTAAGAGGAGAAACTTTACTGAGATACACCAATCCAAACTCTTGGCCAGGGGGATGCTGGGCGGAAGAGGCTTGCTGATAGAGCAGTCCCTATCTGCTGGCTGAAGGTAAGAGTTAAGTTGAGGGGGTGGGAGGAGTGAGTTAAGGGTGAGTGAAGAGTGAGAACAGCATGGAAGCAAGATGAAGTGAGTTCTAGGGAACTCAGGCAGCTGGGGAGAGAATAGGACCCATGAAGGAGGGTCGGCTGCTTATCTCCAGGCCTGATGACCCGAATCTGCAGCTGGTTAGATGGCAAGGCAGAGAAACAAGCTGCACTGTGGTGCTGGCTCTAATTCAGTCTGAGCCGAGAAACTGAACTTCACGTGTAGTGGTCACCACCATGGACTCTCGAAGGCTAAGGGATTAAAGAGGGTCAAGAGGACTTGTAAGAGAGTTGCTCAGAAGAGCCTGCAGTTGCCTGCTTTAGGACTTTTAACCACGAGGATACTAGGGAGGAAAAGAATAACAGAGTGTCAAGCAGCAAAAGGCAGCAAGCAAAGGTCTTATACTCTGTGTCCCAGCAAATTGAACCCAGACTATTTGTGAGCTGGCCAAGCTGCAACCTTGGAGAATACAGTACCCCGGCTGGGTTGTCTTTACACCAAGCTGCTAGTAAAGGTGACCAATAAGAACTGCAACCCCTATGTCTGTCTACTCCCTCCTGCGCCTTCCTGCACCCATAACTCCTACCACCATCATCCACATCACCACCTTTACTATACCCCACAGGTCTGCTCTGCCTCAGGAGAGTGCTCCATCAAATTGCCACAACACCTATCCCCTGGGGACCACTGCAAGCAATGCTGGTCCAATCTAACCAGAAACCTCAGATGGCATCACAACAAACATTTCCAATGTAAATATTTCCCTTTTTTAACGACCGGTCGCGGCCACGACATTCAGGGAAGGCCACCGTGACATTCC
Source organism: Allobates femoralis (assembly GCA_033576535.1). Lineage (NCBI taxonomy): Eukaryota > Metazoa > Chordata > Amphibia > Anura > Aromobatidae > Allobates > Allobates femoralis. The sequence continues at coordinate 139,554,767 of JARQOC010000004.1, read as the reverse complement.
CTGAACTGCTGAGTCCTGGAGAGTTGAGTACCCTGGACCCATGACCGCTGCACATGGAGGATGTTGTGTTATTTACAGAGATGAGACAATCTGTAAAATTTAAATTTGCCAAATTGGATTTGCGCCAAATTGAATATTCCTTATTATGCTAGGGGTCTCTCTAGACTCCTAGACCCCAGAACATAATAAAAGTAGGATGTAAAAATAATTAGTAAATAAAAATTAATACTCACCCCACTGCTCATTAGTCCCATCGTCCCTGCATCCCACCACTCAGTTCTCCAGCTTTTTCTATTAATATTCAGTTGTTTGGATACAACGGCACGGGAGCGCGCTTTTTCTGGGCAGAAATCCAAGATCATATAGGAGATGTTACACAGTGCGATATCGGCAGGCAACGCAACACAGATGTGTACGCCCCCTTGTACGGCCGACCCAGGAACGACCATTTAACATGGGAGAGAATAGAGGAAGTTGTACTCCACATCGTTGTTGGGCTTTCACACAGCACGATCCGGCCACAACGTCCATCCAATATCGGGCCGTTGGAGAGCAGGCTCATTTGATCCCCGATATCTTTTGGGCATCGTTCGTGCATCGTATTGGACATTTACACCATACAACACACGAACAATATCGGGGCCAACGCACGAACCACGTGACTTTTTATCAGAGTTGGACGCCGATATCGGGATGTGTAAAGTGGCCATAAGTCTTTGAATTCACTGTGTACTGTGATATCATGGTGCATATAATAATGTAATGATGCGCGTCAACTGGATGATGCTTTGCACACTGTGACCTCCAAGGCCAAGTCAACCCGGAAGAACTGTGCTGGAGTAAGAATACTAGGGATTATTAGTGCAAAAGCCACTGACGGACATTGGGATGCAGAAACTGCAAAACAGGTGGGCGGCTAGGTAACTTTTTTTTATATCAAAAAGTCTAACCAGCACATCCAATAAGTGTAAACAGGTGATAGCTGTATTACTGCTATAAGGATTATTGCTATTAAATGGCCAGTGTATAAGCTAAGTATCTCATTTTTTCAAATATAATTCCAATAGTAGTAATGCAGTACAATATTCAAGTTCTGCATGTTTTATCTTTTTAGAGCGCTGGTGTATATATTTTTGTAATTATATAGTGATTTCAGCTTGTACCTGTTCACACATATTGTAAGTGCTGGTCAGTCTTCCTGATATATTTGTACTGCATTCCTTTCTGACTGAGCACTCCACTCTATAGCCAGGACATCTCCATTTCTTTTTAGCCAGATCCTATCTGGCCGGACGTGTAGATTTTTAATCCAGATAGATGTGTGGCGGCCCTGCGGATCTAGGCACCACAGAGGTATTGCACCCCATCCAGTGGTGTAGTAACCCACTCTCAGGTAAGTGGGGGTAAATGACCGGTATCCAGACACCCATAGCCCGGCACTACACCACCCCTGGTCAGGGTTAGGGCGAGATTGCTCCTAATCCCTTAGCACAGTCCTTGATCCTGTCTAGGGAGAAGGAACCAAAGTAGAAAGGATGGGTGGAGAGCAGTGTTGGGGGAGCACCCAGGAAAAAGTGAAGTCAGGGAGGACACACATTAGTGATGCAGGACATGTAACAGACAGTATAAGAGGATGAAAGAAACATCTAGAAGGCAGTTGGTGGCCGACATGAGCTGAAGGAGTCTGTGAGGTCCGGAGAGTCTGTCAGAGTGGGGTAACATCTGGGAAGAGACGTTCAAAGGACTGGAGCCAGTGGGAGCTTGTCTTTTTGAGACAGGTGAAAGATGTAACAGCAGAGAGAGAGGGTGCTCCAGAAGACAGAAGAGGTCACAGGGGACTGGGTAGGGAGCAATCCACCTGGGGACCCCCCATCCACAGAGACTGAAGTCATGTGGAGTGACCAGGCCGCAGAGTAGGGGCACCGGGACCCCAAGACTAGTGGAGAAGATTAGGCTCAGCTAGCAACCCGGAGGCTGCGGTGCTTCCATGGTGCCACAGACGATACCGTGCACATCCGCTGAAAAGGTGGCCACATAGGGTTCAGGGACAGATAACATAGTAAACCTAGGAAGAACCCGCGGTCACTGGCTTGGGGCACTGTGTAAGCGAGGTGCAGGGCAAAAGGGCGAAGCAAGCGCAGAAGAAGAGTCGACCGTGAAAGGACAGAGACAGAAAGGGGTAAAGGTTAAGGACTACGATGTTACCCGGGAGTTAGCTGGATCTCCTCCTCCCCTCCAAGGACTCAGTGCTCCGCGGGCTGTTGCAACGGTGATGACTGCTGTAATTGGGAACGACAAAGCTGTGAGTAAACTTCTTGAGAATGCACCCTGTTGTGTCTGTGACTTTCTTGCTGCACCCCTGCGCTGTAACATCAGCACCAACTCACTAAGTAACATCTGTTGCCCTGGGGGTCAGCCCTTCCCATGGAGGGCTTACCAACTAAGCTGCCTTGTCACCAACCCCTAGTGAAACTGTGTAGCAGCGGTGGCCATTATTAGTCGCTACCCGCGGGTGGCGTCACATAAACAAGCATCACCAAGTCTGGTCACCCTGTCCCCGAAGCTACCTTCCCTAATCACTGATACCCAAAGAGAATCCACTTCCCCTATTGATTGAGTGCTCCAGGTCCACGGTCTGGGTCACACCACCGTGACATCCCAAAAGCCACGTCCATCGGCCCAGTTCCGAGTACCCACGGCCCCCACGGGAGCGAGTCAGATGCATTTTAATTTAGTGTCCTGATAAATAGATACGTCTTGTCGTGGCCATCGGGCCCAAGTGAATTGGTCGATACATTAGCTAAGCAGCTCATTTTTTCAAGTACAGCTGTTATAACATTTTTATAACCATTTTCCTGTCCCTTTATAGTTTTACAATTTGGTAGTCAGTTTTTAAGTGCAGAATCAATGCTTTTCTGCACTATAATAATAAACTTAAAGTTGTCCATCTGCACCAAAAATGCATCAAATAAGATGAAAAAGGCATAAAAAAATGCAGCAAAAATGCAATAATCAGATGAGGTTGTTATGACATAGTTTGGTGCGGACACCTGGAGAAAACAAAAAACACATTATATATTCAATGTGTGAACATTGCCTTACAGACATAAAAAAGCAATTTGTCATATTGTGATGCTGCATAAAAATGAGAAAGTTCTGGCTGCTATGACTATGAATAAATTAGCAAAAACTAAATCTATACACCCCAACTAGAGATGAGAATGATGCACAGGTGATGTAGCACCAGTCTTGGCTGATCAAAGGCCGTGTCAGGGACTCCAGAGGTTAAGAGATTGGTGATCTCCCATCCAGCTGCCACGTACCACTGACCTGGATGCTGGACTGGAGTCCCATGTATCGATTTGCTCATTATGCTCTTCACTATTCCTAACCATCCTGGATGCAGTGTGACAGTCCCAACTTTAGGTCTACAGTCCCTGACAAAAGTTATGTTGCTTATCCATGTTATGTAAATAAAAGCTTATAATGTGTTCATCTATTGGTTGTATAAATTACTCTTTTGAAAGCTGAAACCCTCCCAAATGTGGTTTAGGTTAGGAAAATAAATTGGCATCAATGCTGAAATATTGATCATGTAATAAACAGAGAATGGTCAGATTTTGGCAAGATAAAAGTTTTGTCGCCCACAAAGTAATGTGGTATTCAAACAAATAATTAACTTAAAATACAAATATATGTTGCATAACATTGGTGAATGAAGTTGTGGTGCGATTAGAGTCATATTAAATATTTTGTGTGACTTCCATGAGCTTGAAGGACTGCATCCATGCGGTTCAACAATGATTCATACAATGTATTAATGAAGTCATTAGGAATAGCAAAGAATGCAGTCTTACATGCCTCCCAGAGTTCATCTAGATTCTTTGGTTTTGTCTTCCATGCTTCCTCTTTCATCCTACCCCATACATGCTCAATGATGTTCATGTCTGGTGACTGGGCTGGCCAGTCCTTGAGCACCTTGATCCTTTTTTCCTGGAGAAACTTTGTTGTAGAGATGGATGTATGAGATGGAGCACCATCCTGCTGCAGAATTTGACCCCTTTTATGATTTGGAATGTGAGAGGTAGCGAATGCCTTGATATTTTAAGTTATTTATATTGCCTTCCACCTTGCAAATGTTTTGCACACCCCCATACTGAATGTAACCCCAGACCATGGTCTTTCCACGACCAAATTTAACTGTTTTCTGGGTGTATTTTGGATCCATACGGGTTCCAGTAGGTCTCCTGCAGTATTTGCAGCGGCTGTGGTGTAATTCTACTGAAGATTCATCAAAGAAATCCACCTTCTGCTACTTTTCCAGCATCCATCTGTTTAGCAGGCTGTGGGACTTTGCAAATGCAACACGGTTTTTTATTTTCCTTTTGTTTAGTGCTGGCGTCAGGGCACTGATTCGACCATGGAGGCCATTTTAAGACATAATCCTACAAACTGTTCAGGTGACCAGGCCTATTTGGATTTTCTAACCAACAAACATTCCTCCTGAGCAGTTGTCTTGCAGGGTCGGCCGGACCTGGGCTTGTCAAACACATCTCCAGTCTCTTCAAATCTTTTTTTAATTCTTTGTACTTGACGCTGAGACATATTAAAGGTGCCAGCCACCTCTGCAGTGGATCTGGTCTTCAGCCTGTTGATAATCAAGGCTTTGGTCGCAGGGTGGATTTTTGGCATGTTGTCAGAGCTCAAGTTGCAGTTCAAGTGAAGGTCTGGGGTGCTGGGTTTCTTTTTATACACACCCACTAATTAACCGATCATTTACAAAGCACAGGTGAGGATGTAAACTAGGATTGGGTGCATTATATGGCCAGGCGACAAAACTTTTGTCTTGCCAATATCTGACCATTCTGTGTTCATTAAATGATCAATGTTTCAGCATTGATGCCAATTTATTTTCTTAACCTAAACCACATTTGGGAGGGTTTCAGCTTTCAAAAGAGTAATTTATACAACCAATGGATGAATTTAACGTCAGGTTATAAGCTTTTATTTACATAACATGACTTTTGTCAGGGACTGTACACCCTACAGTGTTGGGCATCTGCTGAATCTTCCATATTGCCACTGCGACTCTGACATCTCCTCCTACCAAGGTAGAAAGAAATGGCAAATGAGTGTGACTTGGGGTGTGAGTAGGGTAATGGTCAAACGTTGTGCCTCTTTCTGTTCTTCTAAAGCTATGGATTTTTTTTTAAATTTGAGTAGAACCCAATTACTCTATAATACATTTGCTCATCACTAGTTATATGCTATTGGAACTGAATAGAGTCCAGACAGGACCTAGACCAGTAAGAGCTGTAGAACTGTTGTCTCAATATTCTCTCCATTTGTTGCGCTACTTGATGATACCAAGAATACTGTTTCTATGTGCCATACTGCAGGAAGGCACACGTTATTCTAATGCCCCATCCAGCCTGAGTAGGGCTCATGATGGTAGAGGTGTGAGCAAAGGTCTGACCCTAGACCGCCACCAATGAACACACTGGTAGGTCGAGAGAAAGGTTGAAAGAAAATGACTAAATGTCAAGAAAGAGCAGAGCTTGAGACATACCACTGTGCGAGGACAATGTGAGTAAGGGACAGTAAAACCTCTACCAAAAAGAGGCCTTACAGGAAAAAGTTTTATCTGCACAAATTGGTAAAATATAAAAACCACAATTGTTACTTTTCCTCACCTAGCACAACGCAACTACAGCCAATCACTGAGCTCAGAGGCTCTGTTATATTATACCTATACAAGACTTTTCTCAAATAAAACATTATCCTGGAAAACTCCTTTAAGTGACCATTAAGTATGGTGTGACAACAACTGATATGATATTTATGCCTCAACATTAAAAAAATAATAATTCTTCTTGCTTTGCCCAAAATGTGTCAACGAGTGTGACTCGTAAGCGTGAGGACCTTTGACGTGGGTTACAAGTTGCGTGTTGTATCCACTAATACCTCACATTATAATTCATATTCTGTATCAATATGTTGCACTTTTTTATCTTTATGCAGGATGCAGCCAGGCATTTGGTGCATGTACATAATGCTGGGCAGCCCGCCTTGTCTAATAGTATGGGCGTGATCAATAGGCCCTATTCAGACACTTGCATGTGTGACTGATGCCCTATACAAACCTCATCTGTGTGCATACAAAATGCCACCAATCACCTCTCCCATGTCATGGCAGGTTGACAGTGATTGTTGTATTGTTATTATGCACCTGTGTTGCCTTTATTAACGGGTCCGGGTGCGTCCTGCTAAGTGCATTTGGTGTCAGACCTTCTGGCTGCTTATGGTGAGTTTCCTGTCTTCTACATCTCCATTATTGACCACCATCTTCCACAATAATCTGAATGGAACAGTAACTACATTACCTAAATCACGTTTTCTGGAGAAGAGAAGACAGTATAGGCTTGCGTGCTTTCAATTACCAGGGCTGAATTTCAGTTCCAGTCTGGCCTTAATTAGGACAATACCTAATCATGAATACATAATATTTATAAGCAGAACACAAATTAACCATGAGATTTATTGTATAAGTCTAGTGCGCCCTATACAGATAAGAGTGTTTGTTTAATTGGCTGCTGTAGGTCCCAACTCATTATACTATTAACAGCATGATAATACATAAGCTTGAGAAACCCAAAGTCAGCAACCTCTTCAAAAGATGATGATGTGTGTTTTATTTAAATGAGATCAAATGAGTAATCCAATATCTTGGAAGAGAAAAATGCTAGCAAATGCTGGGATATTATGTTCATTAGGGTAATAGATGATCAGTCATGATAAATCTTCCCAGTCACATCCTTAAATAGCCTTACAATTTGTTTTAGTCTGCTCAGCATGAAGCATACATTAGCCAGAGGTTTTACATCTTTTTTTCCTAACAGTATTCCATAAAGCCACTGAATAAAGAAAGAGCCAGCATTTTACATTTATTGTTCAATAAAAGAGCAGATTTTATTTGATGCCCGCATGCGGCAACCACAAATAATCAGTATAACGCTGCTATTATGTAAATGCTTATCTGGGTGCCTCATATGTTTGAACACCGCAGATGAGTTAAGGTCACAATTACAAAGAGGAAAAAAAGGAGTTTAAGCGAAAAGCTGTATGAGGTTATCAAATCGCACCGGGTTCCAACTGGGACTAAAGTCATGTTTCAGCTAATTGATTCACAAATATATTATTATAACACTTGGAAAAGCAAGCTAAGGCCCCAAGGGCCCTCTACTGTACCTGAGCCTACTTTTTTATAATCAAATTCTTTACGAATCTAGCAGAGAAAACATTTAGCATTCTCCATTGCATGTAGTTGGTTAGTTGGTACATGCAGTATACAGTCATGGCCAAAAGTTTTGAGAATGATACAAATATTAATTTTAACTAAGTCTACTGCTTCAGTTTTTCTAATGGCAATTTGCATATACTTCAGAATGTCATAAAGAGTGATCAGCTTAACAGCAATTACTTGCTAAGTCAATATTTGCCTAGAAAATGAACTTTAACCCCCAAAACACATTTCAATATCATTGCAGTCCTGCCTTAAAAGGAGAAGCTAACATCGTTTTAGTGATTGTTCCATTAACACAGGTGTGGGTGTTGATGAGGACAGGGCTGGCGATCAATCAGTCATGATTAAGTAAGAATGACACCACTGGACACTTTAAAAGGAGGCTGGTGCTTGGTATCATTGTTTCTCTCCAGTTAACCATGGTTATCTCTAAAGAAACACGTGCAGCCATCATTGCACTGCACAAAAATGGCCTAACACGGAAGAGTATCGCAGCTAGAAAGATTGCACCTCAGTCAACAATCTATCGCATCATCAAGAACTTCAAGGAGAGAGCTTCCATTGTTGTCAAAAAGGCTCCAGGGCGCCCAAGAAAGACCAGCAAGCGCCAGGACCGTATCTTAAAACTGTTTCAGCTGCGGGATCGGACTACCGGCAGTGCCGAGCTTGCTCAGGAATGGCAGCAGGCTGGTGTGAGTGCTTCTGCACGCACTGTGAGGCGGAGACTCTTTGAGCAAGGCCTGGTTTCAAGGAGGGCAGCAAAGAAGCCACTTCTCTCCAGAAAAAACATCAGGGACCGACTGATATTTTGCAAAAGGTACAGGGAGTGGACTGCTGAGGACTGGGGTAAAGTCATTTTCTCTGATGAATCCCCTTTTCGATTGTTTGGGACATCTGGAAAACAGCTTATTCGGAGAAGAAGAGGTGAACGCTACCACCAGTCTTGTCTCATGCCAACTGTAAAGCATCCTGAAACCATTCATGTGTGGGGTTGCTTCTCAGCCAAGGGAATCGGCTCACTCACAGTCTTGCCTAAAAACACAGCCATGAATAAAGAATAGTACCAGAATGTCCTCCAAGAGCAACTTCTCCCAACTGTCCAAGAGCAGTTGCGCCCAACAATGCCTTTTCCAGCATGATGGAGCACCTTGCCATAAAGCAAAGGTGATAACTAAATGGCTCAGGGAACAAAACATAGATATTTTGGGTCCATGGCCTGGAAACTCCCAGATCTTAATCCCATTGAGAACTTGTGGTCAATCATCAAGAGACGGGTGGACAAACAAAAACCAACAAATCCTGCCAAAATGCAAGCATTGATTATGCAAGAATGGACTGCTATCAGTCAGGATTTGGTCCAGAAGTTGATTGAGAGCAGCCAGGGAGAATTGCAGAGGTCCTGAAGAAGAAGGGTCAACACTGCAAATATTGACTTGCTGCATTAACTCATTCTAACTGTCAATATAACCTTTTGGTACTCATAATATGATTGCAATTATATTTCTGTATGTGATATAAACATCAGACAAACACAATTAAAAACCAGAGGGCAGCAGATCATGTGAAAATAGAATTTTGGTGTCATTCTCAAAACTTTTGGCCATGACTGTATATTCTCCGGTAGAGGCATTATTTCTAAGGAAAATTAACATTGTACACACAGAGCCCAACCGAAGATATGTAACTCCACACTATGGTGCCAAAGGCCCCAACATGTAAAGACCATGGGCCATGTCTCCAGACAGTTTAACTTTGAAGTAGTGAGCAGTAATGTAGGTTCTTCCATTACCAGTACGGTATATGTTCTTTCTTTTAAACAGTCACCCTAAGACCTGTTCATGTAGTCCAGGTCTAAGTCTGCATTCCAGCAATATTCTTGGCCAGGCGAATGTAACACTAGTTCTTACAGTTTTCTCAGTAAGAGACTCTGGCAAAGTTGGTCGTGGCACAGCCAAATCGTAACTATTGCCTAAGTCAATTGGTCAATGTCTAGTACTTTAGATCAAGTTCTTGGTGGGGATCTACAGTATACATTCTCTTTTCTCCATCCATACTCAAAACTGCTTTGCCTCTATACTGCTTTAAACACTCCCGCAATGGTATGACTCAGCATCATATTTTCCCAATAAAAATGCCAGCTGGCCAGACCTTTCTAAATGCCATTCTGCAGGGGCCCAAAAGAGAGGCACCAAAGCTTAAAGGGTTATTCCCACAATGGCTATGTTTTTCACAAAGCAAAGTATCTGTATAACTATTGTTAATATAGAGACCAGGTACAGCATATCAAAACTATCTTGTATATTTATGTCCTTTTTTTTTCATCTCCTTCTACATCTCTCTACCTCCACCTTCACAGAGCTGAATTGTTGGTCCTCTTCTTACCTGCCAACACTACATTTCCCATCAGCACACTGCTTATACTCAGTGCTGCAGACCCCTTCCTCTGTTCACCTGTGTTTTCTCTGTGCATTCTCAACTGATCGATTTGGAACTACTGGAAGACAGATCCAATAATTACAGGAAGTTAAACAGAGTCTGGAGGTGGGGGTGCCTGTTAAGTCTTGGCTCAGGCACTATGCCTTTCTCCTTAGGCTGGTTTCACACTGGAGTTTTTTTCCTGATCAGTGTCCATCCGGATTTTGTTCCAAAACCAGGAGTGTCTCCAAAACTCAGAACAGGTGTCAATCTTTCAATGATAGTTTTTCTCTGCAAGTTCCTCTCCTGGTTTTGGCACACAAACCAGATGGAGCCTGATCAGGAAAAAAACTGCAGTATGAAACCAGCCTAACTCTGAGCTGGTTCCCTTTGTGTTAGACTGCACTGGCTTGCTGCGGGATGCGGTCATCTCCAACATCATTTGCCAAACCCTTTTAAGTTGAGCTCAGGTAGCTTTGTGTTGTTATGTATTTAGAACGCATAGCTTTCAGCTACCACATATTCAAATGAAATTTGCCTCAACAAGGGAGATGAGCGAAATTTCCCCAAACATGACATTGACAATTCGTTTCGTGATCGGAAACCCAAGCAATTTACCAAAAATTGACAAATGCAGCTTTGTTCAGGAAAAAAGCTTGAAATATAAAATGGCCCTAATACTTTCCCTGATTGTTTGATGCCAAAATGCTCGCGGGAAGACCCGCTCGCTGGGAACAACATCTAACCTTACAATTAGGAGTATTCCCAGCCATCAGGTTTACCATTGTATTTCAATCTGTAGATGTCACTGACATTGCTGGATGCTGCTGTGTGATGTTTTTCTTTAAGAGCTGCAGGAGGTATAGCTGTGACTGTCTTTGCTTTCTGTGTTGTGCTCCAGAGCTGAACTCACTATTATGTTCAGCTGCTGGTTGAGGGGTTGATGCGTGACTCACCTGGAATCCCCTTCCCCAGGCTTTAAATAGCCTTCCCTCTCCTCTGTCAGATGCTGCTGATAGAGTTATTTGCTCTAGGTCTTGGTGCTGTGCTGTTGCTTAGCTGCTGGGCTGAAGTCTTTCCTTGGGAGTAGCTTTGATCCTGGATCTGTGGGTGGAGATAAGGGCCCTCAGCCTATGGCTTTTCAGGAGCCAGGGAATAGGGCGGAGACTCGGACATCCTCACCATCAGAGGTACCTGCGAGAGCAGGGCGAGCTAGGGACCCCCAGGGTAAGGGTCAGATTAGCTCCTCCTGATCCCTTTGCCCATTACACCTACCTGTTACCTGATTCCCTTACCTCCCAAGCGTGACATTATCAGCAGCCTATTACCGTTTTTGTCTCTGAGCCATTATGTCTCAGACATACTCTGCAGATGCCTTCTCACAACTGATGCAAACCATCTCAGCTGAGGTCACTGGTCTGCGGACGCAGGTGGTGCAGCAGGTTGTGGGGTATCTGGCCACAGCTCACGCCCAGGCCATACCTGAACCCAAGATATCCCTTCCAGATAGGTTTTCTGGAGCAAGAGATAAATTCTTCATGTTCAAAGAGGTCTGTAAACTTCATTTCAGGCTTTGGCCCCATTCATCTGGGAGCAAGGAACAGCGGGTGGGGATTATATTTTCCCTTTTTAAGGGAGATCTCCAGACCTGGGTCTTTTCCCTCCTGACCGACTCACTATTGCTGCGATCAGTGGATGAGTTTTTTGCTGCTCTGGCTCAGGTGTATGGTGAACCAGATAAGGTGATTCTTGCTGAGTCAAACCTCTGTAAACTCAAGTAGGGGTCACGAGCAGAGGTGGAGTACTGCTCGCAGTTTCGGAGGTGGGCAACTGACACCCTGTGGAATGACCCTGCCCTCAGGAGTCAGTTCTGTCTGGGTTTGTCAGCTAGACTGCAAGACACCGTGGTTCAGTACGCCGCACCTGAGTCTTTGGAGGCTGCGATGTCCCTAGCCATCAAAGTAGACAGACATCTGAGGGAGAGACCGAGACCAACTTTGCCCCCTGTGACTATCCCTGTTGAGGAGGCTCCACGCAATGAACCTATACAGTTGGGGGCAGTTCGCCTTCATGTTAAACCCCCTGTAGTTGCAGTTCATCAAGTGGGCGGAACTTGTTTTTATTGTGGACAAGCTGATCATTTTATCAAGGTTTGTCCACATTGCTCCTGGAAAAATACACAGTCTCGGACGCAGGCTCCCTCGGGTCGTTCAGAAGGAGACAACCAGAGGGTTTATATCTCCTTTTTTTCTAAGTGTCCGTTCACTCTGTCTGCCAAAGTGCTGGTAAATGGAAAAACTGAGATTGTACCGGTGCTAGTTGATAGCAGTGCAGGAGTTGTTCTTATGGATTCTCACTTTGCGCAGACGCATAGCTTCATCTGTAGCACTTTAGCGGGACCCATTCCCATCTCCACCATTGACTCAGTGCCGCTTAGCCAAAAGGTATTATCCTAAGTTGTACATAATGTGAACTTAAGCATAGGAACTCATCACCAGGAATTCCTTGTTACATCTTGGAGAATTTACCAACCCCCATTGTCTTGGCTCTCCCTTGGCTGAGAAAACAAACCGGTAATTGACTGGCGGGCCCGGGAGTTGGTTTGCTGGGGTAATGCCTGTGAGGGTTCTTGCCGGGGTACTTCCATCTCTGCCATGCTGGTGACATCTACACCAACTTCTTCGCTCATGGAGGTTAGGAGTTTACATGGAGGTGGGGATGGAGTGCACGCCACGCTCCAGACTCCTGGTTCCTCTGGGAGTCATCTTAGGAAGAGGGGCAGGGGAAGGGTGGTTGTTTCTACTGTGCATCCCAAGGGAGGGAGTCCTTGGATCCAGAGAGACGCACCTGTTACTTGCCTACCTAAATCTGTACCCCCTGACTGTGCCCGCATGTGTGGAAATAAACGTACAGGTCCAGACCTGAGTGTGAATGAGTATGTGTGGGTGTTGTCCAAGCACGTCAGGTGGAGGCGTGCTACTGGGGCTCCTTGTTCTGCGGTTGTAGGATCGATTCGGATATTGGCCATTTGCAATCCTGTGCTGTACCGACTTGACCTACCCCCAGTTTTGGCAACCCGTAATGTCTTTCATATATCGTCACTCAGGGGATGTGGACTTATTTTGGATGTGTCTGTTGTTAAGTCCGGAGACCTCTCTTAAAAGAGAGGGTACTTTAGATTTCGCTGACATTGCTGGATGCTGCTGTGTGTTGTTTTTTTTTTAAGAGTTACAGGAGGTATAGCTGTGAAGATCTTTGCCTCCTGTGTTGTGCTCCAGAGCTGAACTCATTATTATGTTCAGCTATTGGTTGAGGGGTTGATGTGTGACTCACCTGGAATCCCCTCCCCCTGGCATTAAGTAGCCTTCCCTCTCCTCTGTCAGATGCTGCTGATAGAGTTATTTGCTCTAGGTCTTGGTGCTGTGCTGTTGCTTAGCTGCTGGGCTGAAGTTTTTCCTAGGGAGTAGCTTTGATCCTGGATCAGGGGGGGAGGTAGGGGCCCTCAGCCTAGGGCTATTCAGGAGCCAGGGAATAGGGCAGAGACTCAGACCTTCTCACCATCAGAGGTACCTCTGAGAGCAGGGCGAGCTAGGGACCCCCAGGGTATGGGTCAGATTAGCTCCTCCTGATCCCTTCACCCATTACACCTACCTGTTACCTGATTCAATTACCTCCCAAGCGTAACAGTAGAATTTTTTTGGCCCTTTAAAATACATTTTTTAAGATTCCTGTAGTTTGCAGGTGTTTTCACACCTGCATAGTGTGAATTTTGGAAACAGTGCCAGTTGTGGTAACAGCTGTAAGGTCCTGAAACCTAACAATGTCCTGAAAACATCTGTTTAGAAGAGATTTTTTTTATTATGATTATTTTTTATTATTATTATTATTATTATTATTATTATTATTATTATATTTTTCTTTTTGGAAAGCAAAACTTTATTATTGCAGAGGGTCAGCAGCATGCAAGGTCATCCCTTCTATACCTATGTGATAGCAATTCTTATAAAAATAGCATGTGGCCATTATATGCATCACGTACATGGTCTTATAGGTCTGTTCACACTCATGGAACACCGTACTATAGATATTACTTCTTGAAAATGGGCAATCACTTTATTTTATTTCATTCCATTCATTTAGAAAACATTTTTGACATGTACACAAGTGTGTTATATGTATCATTAATATTTGACCTGTCTGTGCATTGCTGGCCACTAGCCTTATTCAACATTTCAGATGAATTGGTGGTGAGCTAAAAAGTTATTTTTTTTTTCTCATTTATCCTCCAAATATGTCAGGTGTTAATAATCATTCCATCCAGATGCAAGCCCAGGCGTTACCTGCAGCCCACCCCATGAAGGGGTTAACGAGGAGATAGGCCGGACCGCATATCAAATATACGGGTTGGAGGTCACTTGGGTAATAGTGATCATAACTTAATAAGCTTTCAAGTATCCTTTACTAAGACGTGTAGTAGAGGGGCTACAAGGACACTAAACTTCAGGAAGGCAAATTTCCAACAGTTGAGAGATGATCTTAGTGCAATATACTGGGACGATGTCCTGAGACATAAAAGTACACAACACAAATGGGAGATGTTTATTAGCATCCTGAATAGGACCTGTGCACAATATATACCCTATGGGAATAAGCATGCTAGAAATAGGAGGGAACCACTATGGCTAAATAAAGCGGTAAGAGGTGCAATATATGACAAAAAGAAAGCATTTAGGGAATTAAAGCAAGTAGGTAGTGATGAGGCATTAAATAAATACAGAAAATTAAATAACATTTGTAAAAAGCAAATCAAGGCAGCAAAGATTGAGACAGAGAGACTCATTGCCAGAGAAAGTAAAAAGAATCCCAAAATATTTTTTAACTACATAAATAGTAAGAAACTAAAAAATGATGGTATTGGCCCCTTTAAAAATAGTCTGGGTGAAATGGTGGATGAGGATGAGGAAAAAGCCAATATGCTAAATGACTTTTTTTCAACAGTATTTACACAAGAAAATCCCATGACAGACAATATTGTGAAGACCCGGGGGTCAGGGGGCGCTCTCGTCCGCAGGCCCAGCCGCCTTTACAAAGACAACATGGACCAGGGCTCATCCCCAACTGAACGCCCGAGCTCCTTAACCGTGGGCGGAACACTACTCAGACAACACAGGGTGAGGGAATCACAATATCAAGGCTTTATTGGATCCCCAAACAGTTAACAGCATATAACGCATAACCAAGCAGAACACATAAATGTAACAGGCAACAGAGTCTCACCCTTCCGCTGGCTCACCAGGGTTTAGAATGTAGCACGGCAAAGTCTGTAGCCAGGTGACTGTATCGTCCCAACCTGGGTTGCTTCCTTGTCCTTATGTATCTTGTGCAGCCTTTATCACAGCCGAATCCGATAATCCGATACTGAAGTCCTTGTGGTTCCTTAGTCCGTGTTCTGATCCCCTTGGTCGGCACCGAAATGCCTAGGCCTAGGGTTATGGCTCGCTAACCGGATCCGAAGACCCTCGATTAGCTGCCTGTATCCAATCCAGTGACCTCTAGCCGGGACCGAAAATCCCTAGACTGAGGCCACTAGACAGAATATAACTCCAATCTTCAATCTCCAAACTGCTGGTCAAAGTGAACAGTCCTCCTTATATACCCTCAGCCCTCATTGTAGGATATTGGGAACGTCAGGATTGGTGCAATAACACAGTCTTTTCATTCGCTGAACTCCAATCCTCGTTTAACATATTTTAGGTACTATTGCAATCCAAATGCTGATTGATATAGCACCTTACAATGGAATGTTAGTCTGAGACAATCAGTCTGCAAACCATGACAATAACACAATAGTGGCTGGAGCCTCAATCCACATTCACAGGGTAATAGACAATGGACGATTAGCATAATTAAGTTCTCTGGCCTTCAATGACAAACAGGTTAGATAATTACATTACCAAGCTAAACTTTAACCACAGAAATCTATGACAATACTGTAAGAAATTCTCTTTGACCATTACAAGTTTACAAACCTATATACAATATGATATGTCTGGATGAATAAGAAATCCTCCTACATTATATATTAAAGGGTCCATTTCGTCACATTCCTCCCCCTTCTTATTTAGCCAGACAGGGCAGTCAGATGTGATAAGTCTCTGGTTATCCTTCTCCTCTTGGCGGCATTGTCTTTTTTAATGGAGAAAACAGCAATCGAGGCTTCCATCTATACACCTCCCCCAGATTACCTCCCCCAGGATGGGCAGACATATTGGGGATAAACAGTAAAATGGGATTCAGGAGTTGAGCTCCCATGAATTTCTGGTTATCAATTCCCCCCCAGTCAATGACCACAGTCTGGCTAGGTGTACTCACTGTTGATGGCTCAGAGAAGAATGATGGGGTCTGGGAACATGGATTATCCTCAGAAGGTGGGGTAGCAAGATCCACATCAGGGTGCTGCTTGGCTTCCTGGATGATGGTGATGGCTGTGACACACTGGCTGGATAGTCCTTGTCCTGGGTCAGCTTGCAAAACAACAGATGTGGGGGGGCCATCCATGAGCCCCACTTCAACCTCCTCCTGGTTAGCCCCTGAAACAACAGGTGTGGGAAGGCTGCTCACAAATACCACATCAACCTCCTCCTGGCCAGTCTCCAAAGCAACAGGGATAGGGACATTGTCCATAAACTCCAAATTGTCCTCTCCCTGCTCAGGCTCCAAACTAACAGGGGTGGGGATGCTGTCTTTAAGATCCACATTGACTTCTTCCAGGTAAGTTTCCACAATAGCAGGTGTAGGGTCACAGTCTATAAGCTCCACATCGACCTCTTCCTGGTCAGTTCCCACAATAGCAGGTGTAGGGTCACAGTCTATAAGCTCCACATCGACCTCTTCCTGGTCAGTTCCCAAAGCAACAGGGATAGGGACGTTGTCCGTAAACTCCAACTCGTCCTCTCCTGCTCAGGCTCCAAAATAACAGGTGTAGGGTCACTGTCTGTAAGCTCCAACTTGTCCTCTCCCTGGTCGTTCGCCTCGGCTAGCTGCACACCTTCCGAAGGGATGTCTGAGCACTGACCCTCAGCCAGGGAGATGGTTAATTGGGAACAGGGTACAGGGTCTGGAGAAACAATAGCTGGGCTTACCAGGATGTGGACAGAATCAGTTTCTTGTTGTCCCGGGGCTTGGACGTCACTGACCTGGACTGGCTGTGCTGGCCGATGAGCTCCAGGCATGGGGCCCCGGTGTTGGCGACAATCTTTGTCCATATGTCCAAGACGTCCACACGTATAACAGCGCTGTGGATTGGGCAAGTCACGTATCCTGTCTGCATACCTTTGTCCTGGTGGGGCTTCTAATGGGTAGTGGAATAATCCTACTCGAGCGGCTGGTGGTAGCAGTTGGTGAGCTGGAATTCCTAAAATATTTCCCAGAACCCAAGCCCTCTCTTCTCTTGAGGCTTTGGGCCCCAATGCAGCCAAGCCCTCCTTGATTTGGACTGCTGTGGACCTGGTGATTTCACGATAGTCACTGGATCCATGATGTGGTGCACAACTTACATCCTCTGGTACCACGTCGGCGGGGTCCTCATCATCCTCACCATCATTCTGGGTGTCCCAATGGACCAATTTCTGAATCAAAGCCGCCCGAGTGTCAGCGTTCCTGTATTCAATATTTCTCCTCTGGCACAGATCCTGTAGCATCCATTTACTGCTGCTGCCGTATCTCCTCTCCGGCCCTTGTCCCATGGCTGAGCTGGTGGGGTTGGACATGGCAACGTCCGAAACCTGAATGCCTCACTATGGCCTGCTGGGTATGCTTATATGCATCCCTGGTTGTTGAGCCCTTGGACGGTGTCCACGAACACCAGTCCCCTGCAGCTCCCCTGGATAAACCAGGCTGAGTAGTATCCCACCGCTGCCACCAATTGTGGAGACCCGGGGGTCAGGGGGCGCTCTCGTCCGCAGGCCCAGCCGCCTTTACAAAGACAACATGGACCAGGGCTCATCCCCAACTGAACGCCCGAGCTCCTTAACCGTGGGCGGAACACTACTCAGACAACACAGGGTGAGGGAATCACAATATCAAGGCTTTATTGGATCCCCAAACAGTTAACAGCATATAACGCATAACCAAGCAGAACACATAAATGTAACAGGCAACAGAGTCTCACCCTTCCGCTGGCTCACCAGGGTTTAGAATGTAGCACGGCAAAGTCTGTAGCCAGGTGACTGTATCGTCCCAACCTGGGTTGCTTCCTTGTCCTTATGTATCTTGTGCAGCCTTTATCACAGCCGAATCCGATAATCCGATACTGAAGTCCTTGTGGTTCCTTAGTCCGTGTTCTGATCCCCTTGGTCGGCACCGAAATGCCTAGGCCTAGGGTTATGGCTCGCTAACCGGATCCGAAGACCCTCGATTAGCTGCCTGTATCCAATCCAGTGACCTCTAGCCGGGACCGAAAATCCCTAGACTGAGGCCACTAGACAGAATATAACTCCAATCTTCAATCTCCAAACTGCTGGTCAAAGTGAACAGTCCTCCTTATATACCCTCAGCCCTCATTGTAGGATATTGGGAACGTCAGGATTGGTGCAATAACACAGTCTTTTCATTCGCTGAACTCCAATCCTCGTTTAACATATTTTAGGTACTATTGCAATCCAAATGCTGATTGATATAGCACCTTACAATGGAATGTTAGTCTGAGACAATCAGTCTGCAAACCATGACAATAACACAATAGTGGCTGGAGCCTCAATCCACATTCACAGGGTAATAGACAATGGACGATTAGCATAATTAAGTTCTCTGGCCTTCAATGACAAACAGGTTAGATAATTACATTACCAAGCTAAACTTTAACCACAGAAATCTATGACAATACTGTAAGAAATTCTCTTTGACCATTACAAGTTTACAAACCTATATACAATATGATATGTCTGGATGAATAAGAAATCCTCCTACATTATATATTAAAGGGTCCATTTCGTCACAAATATGATCAGTGATAACAAAAATTCTCAATTCAATGTCACCTGCTTAACCCAAGAGGAAGTACGGCATCGTCTAAAAATCACTAAAATTGACAAATCCCCGGGCCCGTATGGGATACACTCCAGAGTGCTGCAGGAATTAAGTACTGTCATATATAGACCATTATTTTTAATATTTAAAGATTCCATAATAACAGGGTCTGTACCACAGGACTGACGTATAGCAAATGTGGTGCCAATATTCAAAAAGGGGACAAAAACTGAGCTTGGAAATTATAGGCCAGTAAGCTTAACCTCTACTGTGGGTAAAATCCTAGAGGGTTTTCTAAGAGATGCTATACTGGAGTATCTGAAGAAAAATAACCTCATGACCCATTATCAACATGGTTTTACCAGGGACCGTTCCTGTCAAACTAATCTAATAAGCTTCTATGAAGAAGTAAGTTCTGGACTGGACCAAGGAAATGCAGTGGATGTGGTGTATATAGACTTTTCAAAAGCTTTTGATACGGTGCCACACAAAAGGTTGATACATAAAATGAGGGCAATGGGGATAGGGGAAAATATGTGTAAGTGGGTTAAGAACTGGCTTAGTGATAGGAAACAAAGGGTGGTTATTAATGGAACACACTCAGAATGGGTCACAGTTAACAGTGGGGTACCACAAGGGTCAGTGTTGGGCCCGCTTCTATTTAATATATTTATTAATGACCTTGTAGGGGGCATACAGAGTAGAATCTCAATATTTGCAGATGACACTAAACTCTGCAGGGTAATCAATACAGAGGAGGACAATTTTATATTACAGGAGGATTTATGTAAACTAGAAGCTTGGGCTGCTAAATGGCAAATGCGCTTTAATGGGGATAAATGTAAAGTCATGCACTTGGGCAGAGGAAACAAAAGGTATAATTATGTGCTTAATTGTAAAACACTGGGCAAAACTGTCACTGAAAAAGACCTGGGTGTATGGGTAGATGACAAACTCACATTTAGTGGCCAGTGTCAGGCAGCTGCTGCAAAGGCAAATAAAATAATGGTATGCATTAAAAGAGGCATAGATGCTCATGAGGAGAACATAATTTTACCTCTATACAAGTCACTAGTGTGACCACACTTAGAATACTGTGTACAATTCTGGTCTCCGGTGTATAAGAAAGACATAGCTGAACTAAGCGGGTCCAGAGAAGAGCGACAAAAGTCATTAGAGGACTAAGGGGTCTGCAATACCAAGACAGGTTATTAAACTTGGGGTTATTTAGCTTGGAAAAACGAAGGCTTAGGGGTGATCTTATAATAATGTATAAATATATGAGGGGACAGTACGGAGACCTTTCTAATGATCTCTTTACTCTTAGGCCTGAGACTGGGACAAGGGGGCATCCTCTACGTCTGGAGGAAAGAAGGTTTAATCATAATCACAGATGTGGATTCTTTACTGTAAGAGCAGTGAGACTATGGAACGCTCTCGCCACATGATGTTGTAATGAGTGACTCACTACTAACATTTAAGAAGGGCCTGGATGCCTTTCTTGAAAACTATAATATTACCAGTTATAATACTAGATTCTTGATAGGGCGTTGATCCAGGGAACTTAGTCTGATTGCCGTATCTGGAGTCAGGAAGGAATTTTTTCCCCCAATGTGGAGCTTAGTGTTGCCACATGTTTTTTTTTGCCTTCCTCTGGATCAACATGTTAGGCTATGGGTTGAACTAGATGGACTTAAAGTCTTCCTCAACCTTAAAAACTATGTTACTATGTAAAAACTATGTATGTTAGGTAACAAGATTGTGTAAACAATAATATCCTGTAAGTGATTGTGTCCTCATTCTAGAAGAGGTGAGTCCCTAGGCAAAGCAAAGAGGCACGCTGCTGAACCCAGTGCCATCATGCCAGGGCAGCATCGCTGTGCTACTGGGTGTCTGTATACTCATTTTGGTCATGTGATGGATCCACTGTCAGGGGCAGAGGGTGCTTCACCACCAGAACCTGAGCAGCCTGCACAGGGCATGGACATACGGAGCTTCACCATGCTACGTGCGTTGGGTCTGATATGCAGCAAGGTCAGGATCTAGCACTGGTCTCACATGCCTGAGGAGGTCCTGAGGAGCTCACAGTCAGTATGTGAGCTATTCCCATGCCAGCCAGGAGAAGCAGATGCCACAGTCAGGAGGATCTAGCAGCAGGTCTGGCGTTGTTACACCTACAGTGGTGGATCGGCAAATCGAGGAGGAGGATGATACGAAGAGGAACAGGAGGAAGAGGTAGTAGAGGAAGAAGGACCTGTTTCCCAGCCTTGTGTACAATCCCTGTCAAATGCCTTCAACTGGGAGAAAGCCATGTGGGGACTCATACCCCCTCCAAGCAACTATCCTAATAGGCATGAATCATCCTGATGTGTCTCCATTCATGAAGATATTAGGCTCGCGAATGCCATCATCCAAGAGTGATTGCATGGGCCTAAGGCCAATGACTTTGATGACCAAAATACCTGAGGCATGGTGGTGACATTCATCCAGGAGGGGGTAGGAATTTTGTTATGTAGGCGAAGAACGAACTGGTCATAGGTGCTACGTCAACTGGTCCACCCTGCTGCGAGGCCATCTTCCCAAAATAGTCTGCACCCTCTATGTTGGGGAGGAGGTCACCTTCATGAAGGTGAAGTGCAGCAAGGGGTGGTTCGCAATAGACGTAAGTAGAGTTGCTACCTCGGACGAATTTGAAAACTGTCAGCAGGAGGCCAACATGGAGAGGATGTTGCATCGGCTGGAGGCCAGGACTCTTTTGGTTAGCCAGCTTTCTGCAGACAAACCCAGAGGCCATCAATCATGAAGGGCCTGTCAGTGTTGCCCAAGTTGCTCACATCTCTCTTAGAGGGGGTGGGCATCCCTTAATTACTCCATCTTCTTCTCCAGTTTTGCCATGATAGGATGTGCTAGGTGGCAGTGGATAATGCCCCTGGAGGAGTATCCTCTGTGACCCACCGAGACCATCTGGCAGCATAGTATCATGTGGAAAGGTGACTTCATCCTGCGCATCGTTAAAAAGCTGCTCAAGTCTTTTACTCTTACTAAAGAGAGGACTGCCCTGAAAAAAAGGCTGTTATTGGGTCATTAACCTATCCTTTAATTGGAATGTTGCCTGGAGAAGGACTTCTTCACTTGTTGTTGAGTTCTTGTAAGATTGAGGCCTGATGTTTTGTTAATTTATATTTTCCCCTTCCCAAGTTTAGCTTAGATTAGCGGAACTATATCCTTCGAGCACACCTCAAAGCCCTTAATGGACTGTGCCCCTAATAGAATTTGCTCCATCATAATGGAATCTGCTGAACCTGTGGGTCTTTCCTTATATACTTGTTATATTGATATATGTGTCTTTTAGACTTATTACAGTTTGTGCTAAGTGCCTATGTTAAAATTATGACTGTTTGGGTCTGATAAATGTTATAAATTACATCATGTACCACCATGGCCTTTTTTCAAACGTTGCTACAGTAAAGTTTTATAGTTCACTCCTTGTGTGCTAGACTGTTTCTGCAAAGAGGTGCTTTCATAATGCCCTCAGGTACTAGTGAACAAGCCGCAGGTCCTCTGGCCTGATGGCCTGAGGTATGGAAATGCAAGACACTACACAAACTCCTGTAGAGCAGGGCTCGTTAAGGGCAGTCCTCAAGGGCCTGTAAACAGTGCATGTTTTCAGGATTTACTTAGCATTGCACAAAGTACTCTGCAGGTGATGAAATTAGCATCTGTGCAATGCTAAGGAAATCCAGAAAACATGCATTGTTTTCAGACCTTGAGGTCTGTAGTTTGCTACCCCTGCCTTAGAAGTCTCTGTGGAGGTAGCCAGGGGGCAAGAGGAGTCTTTGAGCCCTTTCAAAACAACCCGACTCTGCCTGACCCCTCTTTGGCCCTGTGCCCACAGTGCATTGTTTGATGCTTTTTTGAAGCAGATTTTGAGAATCTGCATGAAAATTTGCATGTCTATCCTGAGGCCAGCAAAGTATATGACAGGGCAGAAGAGCTATGCCCACATTGCTTTCTTTTTCCTTGTACATGTGGTTAACGATTTCTTTTTGTACCCCAAAATTTGCAGCAAATCTGCAAGGAAAAAAAACACATTGGCACAACACTTCTGAACTCTCATAGACTTTGTTGCCTGCAGTATAGACATGCAGATTTTGATGCAGATTCTCAAAATCTGCTTCAAAAGAAGCATCAAACAATGTACTGTGGGCATGGGGCCTTATAATAATATGGTGGGGTCACGTTCACAGAAAGTATCCCCATATGCTGTAGGAGCAGGCACGCATAACTGGTGAGAGTGTAACAAGCAATGCCATCACAAACATTACTACAGTTCAGACTTGAGGTCATACAGGGGCTATCCCGTAACTTTGAAATGCACTGCACTCCCTGACGTCACGTCTTCACACAATACTGGTGAGATATACCCACTAAGTCGCGGTTCTCGCGAGACAGCATCTGTTATGAGAGTTGACGCCACTGAGGTTATCTAAGGTCACACACTGGGATTCCCTGCTTTGTTATACCCACTGTGTAACCTGAGACAACCTCAGGGAAGTTACGGGAGGTCACGCTGCCGGGAGTGATGCAGTGTTTGTTGTCCCACCATATGGGGGAAGCAGTCACTGATCTTTCCCCCCATATGCTGGGACTACTTTGGATTTTATTTAGGTTTCATTATTTTTGTGGGGGTTTCTAATTATTTTTACATCCTTCTTTGGGGGTCGAGTGGGAGACTTTAAACAAATGGATTTTAATTTAGAAAAAAATGTGTAAGAATGTGTTGGGGTTATTAGTGTGGGTATTTGTGTCCTTACTGACTTGGTTGATAATATCGGGTATCTGATTGATGCCTCGACATTACTAACCTCTGGCCTTGCTGCCAGCTGACATTACCCAGCTGTCATCAACTCCAAATACCATTACACTGTTTGCTAACGCAACTGGGCAGCAAGAGAACTGGGGTGAAGCATTAGCAGTGGTGCAACTAACGGGGGCGTCACTCCTGGTGCAGCAGCAACATGCTAATTTTTTTCAAGGTTTTAAAAGATTTAAGGATTACTCAACTTTTCAGCTGTTCAAGTGGATGGATTAATAGATGGATGTAAAGTACAGATAGATTTAGAGAGAGATGGAAAAAACAGATTTACAGATATAGATTTCACACAGCTATATAATGTCCCACCCTCCTATGTATTGTAAGCTTGCACCCTTTAGTACCTTTCATGTTGCATTAAAGAGTGTTTTAGCCTTGCATTTAGCTTTAAAAAACGAATCAATAAAAAAATAAAAAATAAAAAGGCATGGGGTACCCCCTATTTTTCTTCGACAGCTAGGCTACAGCAGACTGCTGCAGTCTGCAGACAACAGCTGGCAGCTTTATCTTAGCTATTGTCAAAATTACGGGGGACCCCATGACATTTTTTTTAATTACCATATTTTTTGCTTTATAAGACGCACCCGCAAATTTGGTGAAGGAAAAGAGAAAAAAAATGTTTAATGTTAAATGGTGTCCATCTTATAATGCCAGTGTCTGTCTTACAAATCATATATATTTCCCTCAGAGCCCCCTCATCTTGGTACATGGTCCCTCTTCCTGGGATATAGTACAGCCCATCCTTGGTATGGCCCCCTTAATCTGGATATGGCCCCCTTATATTGGAAATAACCCCCTTGTGCTGGCACACATCCCCCAGTGCTGGTACACGTCCCCCAGTGCTAGCAGCACACATCCACCAATGATGGCACACGTCCCTTAGTGATAGCACACATCTCCCAGTGATGGATCATGGTGCCCAGTGATGAATCATGGCCCCCTGTGCTGGATCACGCCCCCCAGTGATGGCACACGTCCCCTTTAAATGGAATATGGTCCCCTGTACTGGATCCATGGCTCCACTGTGCTGGATTCATGGCCCCCTGTGCTGGATCCATTGCCCCCTGTGATGGATCCATGGACCCCTGATGGCACATGGCCCCCTGTGATGGCACATGGTCTCCCTGTGCTGGATATGGTCCCCCATGCTGCTGCTCATGCCAAAATAACAAACGCTTTACTTATCTCTCCAGCACTGTGCTCCATATCTCCCTGCTTGCTGCACTTCCTGAGTCTCGGGAAGCCGGTCATGTGATCAGCACAGCAGAGTGACATCATATCTGCGCGCCCAATCACATAACCGGCTTCCTGAGACTCAGGAAGTGCAGCGAGCAGGGAGACACAGAGCACAGCACTGGAGAGGAAAGTAAAGTGTTTGTTATTTTAGTATGGGCAGCAGCATGGGGGGCCATATCCATCACAGGGGGGTGCAGGTACATATAATATGCACCGCTCCCCCAGTCCATACCTCGGCGTGGTTTCAGCACTGAGGTGATGGACAACAGCAGGTGCAGTGCATATTATATGAGGCTAATGAGTGGGAACACGTGACCTCCCGCTGCTTCCTGCAGCCCACAGCCAGCCTCCTTCAGCCCCCGGACACACTCCAGAGCTGCCCCCACCCTCCCCAGCAGAATATACCATCTACCGTAGATTCGGATTATAACACGCACCACCCACTTTCCCCCAAAATTTGGGGGAACAAAAGTGCATTTTATAATCCGAAAAATACGGTATTAATTTATTTTTACAGTAATCTGACGTCAGTTTGGTTGCCATACTGGCAACCTATCACATATGTGACGCACCCAGGGCAGGGTACTCAGCTCTCAGGCTCGGTCTGGAATGTCACGGGTGGCTGCCCGAGGCTGTGGCCCTGGTGGTCAATGCATAAATGAATTGAAAAATAAAGTACATAAGTTTGTGACGCCACCTGCAGTACCTGGTGATGCTCACCAGTGCCGCTACAGTCCTCCAGTGACCAATTCCTATAAAGACAACCCTGGAGCCAGGCCAAAATAATGATCAAAGTGCTCTTTATTAAAAGTTAGTGCATAAATGCAGCAATAAAAGTAATGTCCAGGCAGCACACAAGACAGGAGACCACATGAAACAAAACATGCAAGTATGGCAGTAAATAACAATAAATCATGTACCAGGCACCAACCAATAGTGCTTCAGATTCTAAGTACATACCATGCAAGCACGCAAATAATTCACCGTAAGTCAATTCATGGGTCTGAAAGTCTTACCTGTCCGTGCCCACCCCCCTCGGAAGAAGCCTAAGCGAAACGCGTTAGGGGAGGTGGCCACGGACAGGTAACACTTTCAGACCCATGAATTGACTTACGGTGAATTATTTGCGTGCTTGCATGGTATGTACTTAGAATCTGAAGCTCTATTGGTTGGTGCCTGGTACATGATTTATTGTTATTTACTGCCATACTTGCATGTTTTGTTTCATGTGGTCTCCTGTCTTGTGTGCTGCCTGGACATTACTTTTATTGCTGCATTTATGCACTAACTTTTAATAAAGAGCACTTTGATCATTATTTTGGCCTGGCTCCAGGTTGTCTTTATAGGAATTGGTATGTGATTGGAGGGCCTTTACCTTTAAAAGGGTTTTTTTTTAAACTACAGTCCTCCAGTGGTAGATGGTATTGCGGCAATGATGGTGTAGTCCTCCGCAGGCAGGACTGGACCGTCGGGGCAGCGATTCTGTGGGAGAAACAGTTTGTGTAAGAAAGGATGCAGCAGAGGCGATAACTCACTTCACCGGGTACTTTACTGGAAAACTTTCAGTGCAGTGGATGTTACAACGACAAATGCTACGGGTGCTACAAATTTCTGGCTGATAGATGGAGCCCTCACTGTGTGCCGTTCCTGTTTCTTTCTTTCCCTTGCCTCCCAGTGGCGGTGAAGTCTGACTTCTTAAAGACTAGTCCGACCTCCTGCTGTTCTTCGTGAACCTTCTCTGGATCCTGCAGTGTCCTGCTGTTCCTGGCTCCCCTCTTTCTGGGCTCTTTGGGAGTCGGGGCTGTATCTGGAGACCTTCCCGGTCATCGGATTTCTGTGAGCCTTATAGGAACTCACAGGTGCGGGCTCCGGTACCCCGGTTTCTTTCCTGGGGCAAACTCTCTGGTTACTTCTTGCTCCCCACTTAGAGTGAACTCCCACTTTGAGTTTCTTTCTCTCTTCCCTTCCTTCTGGGATCTGTACTTCTCTCAGTTCCGTGGGTCCCTCAGCCGAGGAGACCCTCCTTGCTCCCTTCTGGCCGGCTGCCTGGCTCCAACTCCTCACTAGTTCCCCCTGGAGGTCACTATGTTTCCTCCCGGGTCCCTCCCACCTACTGACTAGTGTGGGATGCGAGTCCTAGGGTTCCACCTACTGGCCATAGTTCCACTTGCAGTGGGGTGACTACACCGCTTTTATGGGTGTAGTACCCTTTTTGTGGTACCTACTTCGTGGGGCGCCACAGATGCAGCAAAGAAGGTGGGTGAGGCTAAGTCTGTATTTAACCAATCAATGGAAGAAGCTGTCAATATGTCTGGGGTTCATGAGAAGGCCCAGAAGCATGGTAACAGAGGTACTGAATCTTGCTAAGTAATAGTGTAGGAAGATAATATCTTTACCTAAAGATTGGGGCTCCACTGTAAAATGTTTTGAGGCCAATTTGAAGGTGTTTTCTAGGCCCTTGATTTCACCTCCCATTGATTTCAATAAGGTTTGGAAGTTTGGTAAACTATTTGTCTATTAATTTTGAGAACATATGCCAACTGATAATGAACTTTTCTCTGCTAATACTGGTGTTATTCACACTTACAACTCTGCAACAATAGGTACCTCATAATGAACTCATCTTAGCTGATACTAATCCAACTATTCATGTATCTAATAAAAACTATTATCTGCTAATACTGGTATTGTTCACTTTTACAAGTGTTGCAACAGAGTTTAATCGTCTTGGAAATAAGGCTGCCTTCACACTTGTGGATGCCACCGCAGCGCCTTGCGGACGGCGACTGCAAGCTGAGTACAGACATGTCACGTTCAGGGTGCGGACGAGAATGTGTGATTTGTACGCAAGCATCCGCATGCGTACAAATCACACACGGAAGTGAATGGGTGCGCACGCCCATCCGCAGCCGAGCGCATTACCATGTGTCCCCAAGTTAAACATAGGGATGTGCGGTGTCTGCGCTCGGCTTGCGCTTCCCCGCCGCAATATGCAGTGGCGGGGAGCACAAGTGTGAAGCCAGCCTTAGTAACCAGGTTGTTTTTTCATCGCTGCTGTCCTGCAGTTAATGGGAACCTGTCACCTAGATAAAGCACCCCAGGCTATCACTACCTGTCCCTGAACCATCGTATTACTACCCTAACTACCCCTTTCTTTCCTAACTGTGATGTGTGAGAGTTTAATAAAATGTTTTTATACCATAGTGGGGCATATGTTAATGATCTGAAGGGCTACTGTTGCTAGCCCCTCTGGGCATCCTCTTTGGGTCCCTCTCGCCGCCTCCAGGAGTCTCTATCTCACCCTCATGGGTGTGATATTGAAATCAAATTTCGCGCCCCCAGCCTGGCTCCCTCCGCTCTGCTATGCTGCCTTCCTGTGGTAATGACTCTGAACGCATCATTTCCAGAACTGTGGGCCCCATAGCAACCCGATATTTACCTTAGCAGTGCACAGCGCTGCGAAGCGGGTCCCCATAGAACCCCGTATAGCAGCACATAGTGCGGCTGCTAAGGTAAATATCGGGTTGCTATGGGGCCCGCGGTTCCGGAAATGACGCGTTCATTTGTTGATAACAATGGTTAGGACCCAGTTATGAGATGTGCCTCAACATGGCAACTGGATGGATTATCGATTTGGCCATTTCCATAATGCTAAGTATCTCACTTTACTATTATAAAGATTTCATTTTCTATAAGTCACTGTAGAGTGCCGCTTACTGTTTGTAAATTAATTTGTGTTTAAGAAGGTACCTACACTGACAGGTTGAGTGCCGTATAATCACTTATGCAGTCATTTTTCTACCTTCCTTGTATTGTCATGAGTAATTCCATAATAAATGTGTACTTCTTTGCATGATACTCTAAGTTTCTCTTGCCCAGCATCGGTTTACTGGTAGCAACATTCATACGAATGAGTTGGCCAGGGTGGGGTACTCGGATACCGGGATGAGTGGGTGGCAATAACGGGGACACGGGTGGTCGATTTCCCGGTTCCGTGCCCTAACCCTCATTAAAAGGTGATTATGGGGGATGGGGGAAATGTTGTCGTGACGCCTGGTACCTGGTAAGTTAGATACCAGTGCTGCAGGCCAGCCGCTGAGGTGATGTGATGCAGGGGAGTCGTTGTTCTTACCCCTTTTGGCAATGCAGAGGCCCTCGGGCCACCGGCGGGAAGGAGGACAGCACCGATTCAACTCCAAACGTCACTTTACTGGTACCGGCAGATGTTATAGTACACAGTTACAGTCTGGTTTCACGGGGACGTAGCCACAGGTTTCAGTTGCCTTAAAGAGTCTGTCAGTGTACCTTCCTTTATGGCTTTCAGGCTCCCAGTCTTTCCTTACACTGTCCTTAACCACCTTTGCAGAGCTCCTCACCAGTCCCCTGGTCTGTTACTGGTATACACAGCTTGTTCCTTACCGGTACGGACGGGAGCTACAACAGACAAATCCTCCCACCACCAGAATTTGGCCCGTTATCTAGAGTGTCCTGGACCTGTTTTGGGACTGAGGTGAAGGTACGTCTTTGTGGCACTACAGCTCTCTTATTCCGGTCCCGCAGTTGTACGGTTTGCAGTGAGGGATAGACCCTCACTGCCTTGGCTCCGGTATGTCGGTTGCTGTCCCCAGACGTTTCCAGCGAGCTCCAATCGGCCCTGGATCATCTCCTTCTGTCCTGGGTTACCCTCTTGAAGATGGGTGCCCCTCCTGTCAGAGATGCTGTCAGGCGCATCCTTTCTGGCTGCTTTCCCAGCACTAACCCCCTGAATTCTCTCTCAAGTCTCCCACTCTAACCTAGGCTCCACCCCCTTTGGGACCTACTGAATAATCAGTCCCCTACTCTAAGGTGACCTAGTGTTGTGTATGAAAGACAGCTCTATAAAGGAGAACCCCAAACCCACACTACAGAGGCACTACACCTGCTGTTTGGCGAGCAGTACCTCCCTGTGGCGCCTAGCCATAGGGGCGCCACATGAACTTTGCAGCAGATCAGCGTCAGTAGTGACATTTTGACTAAGCAGAAAGAGAACTGTTTTTGCTAGCTCAAACAAAGGGCACATAAATCATCCCATTGTCAGATTATTGAGCTGGTTTTTGTATTGTTTCCTAGTTCTAATTTTTGGTTTAGTCAAGGTTCAGTTCCTGATCTGCACTAATCAGAAGCATTGTGACACATCTTAATGAATTTAAGTTTTTCATTTAAGGTACCATTACACGGTACGAGATCGTTAACGATATCGCTTAAACGTCACAGGTTTGGAGTCGTTCAAGCGACATCGTTAGGACGTCGTTTCATGTAACACCTAGATACGACTACGATAAAGCGTTGGATCGTTGATCGTAGGTTTGAGAACATGTTCTCAAATCAGATGATCCTCAATCAGCCAACCTGCAGCTTCGTTCTGTGTTACACTGCGATAACGATGTCAGTCACAACTTCGCCCATTCACATCAGTGAACAAGTATCATTCACTGGGTTGTGCGAACGATACTGCTCGCTGGATCGTTGGTGCGTTATCCATGATATCTAGACGTGTGACATCTCACCAACGATGTCAAATCAATGTCCTAACGAACGCGCGCCCCCGAGATCGTTGGTGATATAATTTCATCATTACAGCGTGTAACAGTACCTTTAGTCTCATTGACACAGTTGTATAAAGCCAAGAACCAGTAAACAAATGTTGGGAATTTTTTTTGTATTACATCCTACTAGATTCTTTTGTATAATGAGTGTTCTCTGCATAGTATTTATCAGTATGTTTCTTGTGTATATTTCTATAGATTTCCTCTACATTAAGGTCAGATCACATGTATATATGTAAATATTTTGTGAATATATGAAGTAAACTTTGTAACTTTGTATATTCTTAGTTACCAAAAAATAGGACAGCACTCAGCAGATGGCAGTTACTTCACTTTATTGGCCCATTCCAACTGAACTTTTCGGTTCACTCAGAACCTTCTTCCAGCAGTCAGCAGTTCTGAGTGAACTGAGACATTCAGTTGGAGTGGGCCAATAAAGTGAAGTAACTGCCATCTGCTGAGTGCTGTCCTATTTTTTGGTACCTATATGTGGACAATAGAACTCTGTCAAGGACTTAGCACCTATTTGAAATATATTGTTCCCAGTGCTGCTCTGACTTTTTCTTTAATTATATTTGTATATTCTTATATATATTTCCCAAATGTTCCAATTCTCTATGACTCACAATTGTGAAAAATCTGTGTTTGTGTTCATAGATATCCAATTTTCTTGATTGGTAAATCTATCCCATGATTGGCTGTTACGTTTTTAAACCTGCACTATTATTCACTCTGTTATCACTGACTAAGGGTGAAAAGCCAGAAACGCGTCGAGAGTAAGACTGCACCTCTGCTATCATGGGTGCTTTCATATTTTAATGATATGATATAATACAGTAAAAAGGATTTTAAGGAAGACTCCGCCCACATTTTCCTCTTGTATGATGGCCTATACAAAATCCTGTGTGATCAGGAGGCAGATCTGACTTAATTGGGGCGGCCTTTCAGTTACTCTGAAGGATGCTCTGGCTCTATGTGTTCCGCCTTGTTCATTGGTGGAGGCCATGACCCTGGCTATCTGCGAGGATGGAAGAATTTGGTAAAGATGCAATGTTCGACAGGAGGTTCCATTTTGTCCCCCTGGTCCTGTTCACTTACCTGGGACATAACCCATGGAAAAGGAGTTGTCCTACTCCAAGCTGTATAGGCTTGAGAGCCAACTACCAATTAAGTAAATCAGGTGATGTGCATCTCTGTAATGAGGAGGGGTGTGGTGTAATGACATCAACACCCTATATAAGGTGTGCTTAATTATAAGGCAAATGCCTTTCCTTGGCAAAATGGGTCAGAAGAGAGATTTGACAGGCTCTGAAAAGTCCAAATTGTGAGATGTCTTGCAGAGGGATGCAGCAGTCTTGACATTGCCAAACTTTTGAAGCGTGATCACCGAACAATCAAGCGTTTCATGGCAAATAGCCAACAGGGTCGCAAGAAGCGTGTTGGGCAAAAAGGCGCAAAATAACTGCCCATGAATTGAGGAAAATCAAGCGTGAAGCTGCCAACATGCCATTTGCCACCAGTTTTGCCATATTTCAAAGCTGCAACATTACTGGAGTATCAAAAAGCACAAGTGTACCATACTTAGGGACATGGCCAGGGTAAGGAAGGCTGAAAAACAACCACCTTTGAACAAGAAACATGAGATAAAACGTCAAGACTGGGCCAAGAAATATCTTAAGATTGATTTTTCAAAGGTTTTATAGACTGATGAAAGGAGAGTGACTCTTGATGGGCCAGATGGATGGGTTAAGGCTGGATCAGTTTAAAGGGTAAAAGCTCCTGACTCAGAGCCAGCAAGGTAGGTGGATACATGTAATGGCTAGTATCAATCAAAGATGATAATTGTGGGACCTTTTCGGTTGAAGGATGAGCTCAACTCCAGGACCTACTGTCAGTTTCTGGAAGACAACTTCTTCAAGCAGTGGTACAGGAAGAAGTCGGTATGGTTCAAGAAAAACATGATTTTCATGCAGGACAATGCTCCATCACATGCATCCAACTACTCCACAGCGTGGTTGGCCAGTAAAGGTCTAAAAGAAGAAAAAATAATGACAAGGCCCCCTTGTTCACCTCATCTGAACCCCATAGAAACCTGTGGTCCCTCCTAAAATGTGAGATCTACAGGGAGGGAAAACAGTACACCTCTGGAACAGTGTCTGGGAGGCTGTGGTGGCTGCTGCACTCAATGTTGATCGTAAACAGATCAAGCAACAGAAGAATCATGGATGGAAGGCTGTTGAGTGTCATCATAAAGAAAGGTGGCTATATTGGTCACTAATTTTTTTGTTTTGCTTTTGCATGTCAGAAATGTTTTTTTCTAAATTTTGTGCAGTTATATTAGTTTATCTAGTGAAAATAAACAAGTGAGATGGGAATATATTTGGTTTTTATTAAGTTGCCTAATAATTCTGCACAGTAATAGTTACCTGCACAAACAGATATCCTCCTAAGATAGCCAAATCTAAAAAAAACTCACTCCAACTTCCAAAAATATTAAGCTTTGATATTTATGAGTCTTTTGGGTTGATTGAGAACATATTGTTGATAATAATAAAAAATAATCCTCTAAAATACAACTTGCGTAATAATTCTGCACACAGTGTATTGTCATTGCGCTGGACATTTCCTGAAAGACTGCTTGGCAGAATCTGCCGCGAACAAGCCGTCAGAAAACACCTAAGTGTGGATGATTGTCGAGGACGTCATCCAAACTTTCAGGTACCCTTTTCCTCCTCTGGTAAAGTGTTGTTCTGATCCTTTTTTAGAATCAATACTATTAAGATTCGCTTTTATTAAATGTGGATCTGCAGCTAATTAATTCTGGACTGGTTACAAAGTTAGGATTAGGAACAATTAAGATAGAAGGACCCATTCAAATAGTTTACATTGACAGAACATCATTGCTGCAGAATTTGGTCCAGCTAGTAACAGTTCAATTCACTGTCAGAGTGGGAATTCTTCATACAGAATCTACCTGCTATTACTTTTGGACAATTTACCTGTTGGGTTGGCATTATGACCAAAACCCTTTGTAATCTTCAAATTTCATTATGCCCTGCACACAAACAATGCACCCAGTGCCTGAGGCTGCAAAACAACCCCAAAACATCTTTGAACCTCCACCATGTTTGACTATAGGTCCTGTGTTCCTATATTTAAAGACCTCATTCTGATTCGGTAAACAGTAGAATGATGTGCTTTACCAAAAGCTCTATCTGGCTTTCAGCTATCCACAAGATTCTTTCCCAGAAAGATTTTGGCCCACTCATGTACATTTTGGAAAACTGCAATCCATCTGTGTCAGCAGTGGGGTCCTGGATAGTTCGCACTGACACAGATGCACCCTGAGCCTGCAAGACAGATTCAATTTCTTTGGAATTTGATTGGGGCTTCTTACCACCATCTGGACTATCCTGCATTGCAACATTTCAACAACATTTGTCCGTGCATGTTCAGGGAGATCAGCTAAAGTGCCATGGGTTGTAAACTTCATGATTATGTTGCCACTGTGGACAAAGGAACATCAATTTATCTGGAGATTAACTTGTAATCTTTAGATTGTTGATTTGATTTTGGACCTTAAAATTGCTGTTGAGAGAAGGCATCCTTAAAATAAGAGACACCTGGAGCAGTTTGTCAAGAAGTGTTGTCCAAAATCCTGTGGAGACAGATAAGAAGTTTGTTGATGGTTATAGTAAGCGATTGATTGCAGTTATTTATCCAAAGGGGGTGCAACCAAATATTAAGTTGAGGGTGTTAACTATTTTGTCCTATTTGAAGAAATAGGAAAAGGATATAAATTTCACACTGCCATCAAAGAGATCAATAATCAGGATGTTATGAAGAATGATTAACTTGACGTGTTCCAAGTCACCATGAGCTTCTTATTCATCATAATGATTCGACCTAAAAAAGATACTTGTGGTGGCTTTGAAACATGTCGACTTACCGTAATTAGGATGTTATGAAGAATGATTTATTATCGATTTATTTGAAGGCAGCGCAGGCAATTATATCCTTTTCCTATTTCTTCAAGATCTTTGATTCCACATGGGTCTGCTGCAGCCCTTGATCTGCTTATAGTGGTTGTGGCTCTCACAACCCTAGATGGTGAGCCTTTACAAGACCTTTTGCTACTGAATTGTACTGTTGATAAGATTCTATTTGTCTTTCCAGCCTTTTATCGACGTATTAATCTGGCAATAATAGCACCTTATACATTTTCAAGTAATAAGATATTCTGAACTATAACACAATAATAAATAAGTATTTGTAAGGTTTAAAAGAAATCCATTTTCATAGTTCTTACTCCTAAATTACCACCAGGGGGCAATGGAAGAATATAGAAGAACTCTCAGGCACTTCAGTGTTAGGCATCAGTGGATTGCCATCACAATCAGATGTTTTGTTAGTTACGTTTCTGGTGAATGCTATATTTAAGGTAAATACCTCATGTGCGATCTACCAAAAAATCGTATTGCAATCCACCAATGTTATTTAGTGAATTTGTTCTGATCTGCAATCTTTTTTCCTGTATTCACCTGATGAAAAAATTGAAGCATGCTGCGAATGGTCGTGTAAAATGTTCAAGACTCACTAATGCAAGTGTATGGAAGCAGAAAACAAATCAGGTGTCACAAAGATTATCTGTTTGCCATCTGGTTTTGATAGATTTATTACCAATCTGTAGCATAGAACACTCTAAATGATTGTAGAATAATAGTTGCTAAGAAAAAAAATGGATCCCAGGCGACAAAAAATTCACACACGCGTACATTTAATCTTCATCATAAACACTTCTGCAGGTTGTCCGTGAGCTATACAGGCAACGTCAAAAAAAGCTCTAAAATGTCTTGTTTTAAAACCCTTTTAATCTTCCCTATTAGGCTGTATGGACCTTGTTGGCAGTTATATAATCCCCATACAGCTGGGCTGTAGGTCAGACAGGATCACCCGGATTATCTTGGATTACATGTAGAACAAGGCACTGCCATGCAGTGATAGAGTGGAGGTCACATTATTCTGATGATCAGTGGTGGTCCAAAGGGCGTCACTGCAAGGATCAAACATTGAGTCTAAAGAAATCCCACCAATTTAAGTCATGGAAAAATGAGTAGGCAGAGAGAGGCACTCACATGAGCATGTTTGCAGTTGAGGCTACTTTATTGTAGATCCATGGGGTTAAGGTGCAGGGAGGGGGGTGACAGGACAACGGTCACATTTAGCGCTTAGCAGCACTTCCAAGGATCCTGGGACCTGTGGAAGCGCTACTAAGCGCGAAACGTTGACCTTTGTCCTGTCACCCCCTTCCCTGCACCTTAACCCCATGGATCTACAATAAAGTAGCCTCATCTGCAAACATGCTCGGGTGAGTGCCGCTCTCTGCCTACTCATTGCATTCATGAACTGTTATGCTTTCCAGCTGAGCACCACCAGAAGAGGATTACGCCACCCTGGTGAACCAGTACCGTGAATCGCCAACAGGTCAGTGCCTGGTTCCTCTTTGTTAAGTCATGGAAAACCTCTCAGCGAGCTGAGCATCCCTGTCACTAACATAGGCTGATCTGCCATAGGTGTTACTATACTGACAATGACAATTTTGTAGCTGAGTTTTAACACAATTATAAACAATGTTTGGGTTGTTGAATAAAGACATTGCACTGAGAATCACCAGAAAAGTTAATCTGATCTGGCACAAATCCTAAATCATATTAAAAGGTTTGTTAAAGAGTCAATTATGACTTTTAGGGTTGCTACCTTTATTGGGTGGCATTAGTCTACTTCCTCATTGAAGGAACAATTTGCATAGAGAAAAGTTAATTCGTTTTCAACCACTAGGCAGCAGTAACAGCAATCATCATTCTAATGGAAATATTCTTCACTTATGGACGTATTTTTATGTTGTTGAATTTTTTAACAGCGCTCTATGGATAATAGAACAGATCTGCAAACATTCAGCGGCTAAGTATCCAAGGTGACAGCTGGCATTACTTGGCGTGATCTTACCCATTTGGAGCCAAGACCACTTGCGAGCTTTATTATTTTGCAATATTTTATCATGTAATGGACTAAGCACTAACACTGGTTTATATTACAAAAGCCTGTCTCTAAGAGACATCACACTAATTGCCAGAATGGAATGACCAGATCGAACATCTGTCTAAATTTTACAAGATGACACATTTTTGATAACTATTTTATTTTAAAGGAAACAATCTATTAGCTAATTCTATTCACTTTAACGGGGTATGTATTTTTGCAGTAGTGCAGATATTGGCCAGATTCATCAATTGCGTCTCATTCTTAGACAGTATAATCGTAGACCAGACAGTGATATGTATCACAGAGTTTTATACCATTTGAAAAATCTAAGGATAAAACTGTCTAGTCTAGGTCCCCCCCATTTGGCGTTTTTTGGATTTGGCAAAAAGACTCATCCTACTGGATCTGTACCGGATCCGGCATCCCTATAATGGAAGTCCAAGTGTCCCGAGTCCTGCTTTATGACGGATCCGGTAAAACTGGAAGAACTGGTAAAACCAGATCCAGTATGCATAATGAGCGACCAGCAAAAGCCCTTCCCTAACTGTATATATACCCAGTGGGCAATGCCTATAAAAGAGGATCCAGAAAAAACAGACAGTAATGGACTGAACCGGATGGCACCATTCCAGAAAACAAAAACTGACCATACCATCCATTTCAGTTCATTAAAGGGAATCTGTCAGCTCATTTTTACCCCCTATCCTACCACTACCTGTCCCTGCATCGTGTTAGCACATCCCTAACCATCCCTATCTGAGCTAAAACTGCAGTATAATGCTTGAGAAAAATGATTTATTAACTTACATTCTCCTATGGTAATAGGGCATGCAGTCTACGTCCGTAGACTGAGATGGGGAGTCTCCGGATCTCCATTCACCACCCCCTCGCTGCTGTAATCTTGCCCTGCTGGGCGTCATCATTCCTTCTCCTGTGTCCCCTATGTTGAAATTCCCGCCTCCTCCTCATTCCTCATAATATGATGTGCAGCTGGACATGATTTACGGTCCGGTGTATTGTGGGGGGTAAACTGGTGTACGGCCCGGCTTCAACATGCGCACTGTGTATGCACCTGAGCTGGCCTGTACAGCCCATACACCCGCACACTGCACAGGACTGGAAATGATGTTCCGGCTGCGCGTCATCATAGGAGGATGAGGGGGGAATTTAAAATTTGGGGCGCGCAGGAGAGGAAATGATAACGCCCAGCAGGGCCTGCGAGGGAGGGGGTAATGGAGACCCAGAGGCCGCCCACCTCAGAGCCCTCATTACCATAGGAAAATGTAAGTTTTTCTCAATCATTGTATTGCTGTTTTAGCACAGAGGTATGGTTAGGGATGTGCTAGCATGCTGCATGGACAGGTAGTGGTAGGATCGAGGTTAAAACGAGTTGACAGGTTCCCTTGAAGGTACCGTCACACAGGGACATATCGCCGGCGATATTGCTGGGGATCGCGGGAGCGCGCATCCCTGACAACATCGCCGGTGAGATGTCAGACTGAGCAACTTACCGGCGATGTCGCCGGCTAGTTGCCGCGGCTATCGCTCGCTGGGTTGCCCAGTAACCCAGCAAGCGATCACTCGCAATGTTGGATATAGGCGGAATCGCCCGCAACATTGCAGGTTGCCGCATTACACAGGGCGATCAGGCAGGATCGCCTGAGCAACATCGCCAGGTTTCCCAACATTGTTGGGAAACCTGGCGATGTGACTCAGGCGATTCATCGCCTGATTATCGCCCTGTCACACGAGGCAACTCGCCGGCGATGTCGCCGCAACCTGGCCACGCCCCTCAGTTGCCGGCAACATCGCCGGCGATATTTCCCTGTGTGACGGGCCCTTGAAAGATACATTTTTTAAAGGATCTGTGCCTGATTGCAAGAAAACACTGGTGTGAAACCAGCCTTAATCAGTATACTCTGTGTGCTACAATTTTGGCATATTTATGGTGCTGCACTTGAGGTCGCACCCAATTCCCAGAAATCTATACCCCTTTCCAGGTCGTACCTATCATTTAAAATATTAATGATAATTACTTTTTGAGGATGATTTTATGCACTTTTTTTAGGATAGGTTCAGATGACCGTATTTCACAGTCCATGGACAATGCACAGACTCAGCACAGATCTCACGACCCGAACTTCCAGCCCAATAGACATATTTGAGGTTGTAGGTTTGGATTGGGAAACCTGTGTTCAGTCTGTGCATTGTGGTTAATGTATGGACCAGTGATGGGCAACCTTTTGAGCTTGGTGTGTCAAAATTCGCCAAAAAACCGAGCATAACTCGGGTGGTGTGTCACCTTGAGAAAAAAAACCCTAATTTTACGATATTTATAGTTTAAATAACAAATATGTATAATTATTTAACTTACCTGCTTAGTGACTTCTTTGTTAATCTGTCAGTTGGTTTCTTTTGTTGGTCTTGCTGTTATTTAACCTGTGTGGGGTGCCATGAACTAAGACAAGTGAGGGGGAGGGGGAATTCTTCCAGTGATGGCGAACCTGTGGCAGTCCAGCAACAGCTGGACTGCCACAGGTTCGCCATCACTGATTTAGTGACTTTTTTGTTGCTGAATTTCATTGGCTAAAATAAATCTTCAATTGAAGGTTGGTATTTTGTACACTTCAAGGCCAAGCAAGCGCTACTAAGGTTATCTGTCAAAATGTCTATTTATATTCCACGTTCTGCTTACTACCGTTTCACTACATAGAACGCAAAATGATCTGCCATTTTTTTCTATAATGCCATACATCTCAGTCCATGTCTCTTGAAAGGGTCGGCTACTGCTACTACCACTTCCTTTACTTAACCTTGGTTTTTTTGGCTTCTCCATAAGAGGGGCAGTGACAGAAGATTTATAGATAGCCCTGCAGGCAATTAGGGGTTAACTGCCTTTTAGGAAAGGGCAGAGTTAATAAGCAGAAATAGGGATTAATAGGGTGCGCAACAATAATAGTGGTGAAATGGAGTCTGTACTATGCTGCAAGATGGCGTTCCTTATGTAAATTAATGGCGGGAAACGGCACCCATAGCACAGGCCTCTTCCAGCCTCCCCCTCACTTATCTCAGTAATGGCCAATCACACATTCATGACACCCCAGATTCTGCCCAGAACCTTTCACTGGAGGATGGTTGCTGTAGTAATCACTGGACCTCCAGACAGCGACCACAGGGCCTCAGATATGCGTCCCCCACAGCGTTCCGCTGCTCCCTGCTGCGCCAGCCAGAAGTTCCACTTACCGGAAGTCCCAGGACTAGACGCTCTGTGCCGGAGCTCTGCTGTTCTGGCTACAGACCTCCAGCACATTTTTTTTTCCTCAGCTGTAGTTAGTGATGGGCGAGTCCTAAATTAATCGGAATCGCTTGACTCTAGTCTAGCGAGTCCGAGCCCGGGACTCGCTACTCGTTGTCTAGCGAGTCCAATGTTAATGAATGGGGAAGCGAGTAATAGCGAGTAATGTGTGATTTACAAATCGCAGATGTCTCGGAAAGCGCTCGCATTGCCGTGTCGGAAACCCGACTCGCAACAGTTTTTTGCTGCTTTGTCCGTGTCTGTGGTTTTTATCCAAATAGCGAGTCTAGTTTCTCCGGCGGCCGCGTGTCACTGAAAATGGCTACGCGTGTCAGTGCTGACACGCGTGTCATAGGTTCGCCATCACTGGTATGGACTGTACAATACGTCTGTCTGAACCTCGTCTACTGAAATCCCGAAGTGGCTCCAGCAGGAAAGGAGTCGTACACGTCCATCCTCCCACTTCTGATTAGTCCTTTCAGGTTTTGGTTAGAAAACAGCATCTAAAACTGAAGTGGGATTTCTCCAAAATATATTGGGGCGGGAACGAGATTTATGATTCCCCTATGAATACAAAAGTTCCACATTCTAGCACAAGGCTTGTGTCTCTTAATTAATTGGGATTATACTTCCACATTGGGATTTTAATTAAGACCAGTGTAAAAATGCCGTATGAAAACATTCTACTGTGTGTGGAACCTGAAAGGATGTTTCATACACAGTGATTTCAGTGTCTTTTTGCATCATTTTTCCTAGTGACATATTATCAATAATGAAATTTAGAACAAACAAAAAAGAAACTTTTTTTGTTTGCTGTTGGTATTTCCTTCATCTTTGCTTCAGGCAAAAAGTGCTATAAATTGCAGAGAACATTATATCCTCCCACTGACTACCAGCCAACAACAGACTGCTGCATCTTCAGCAACCAGTAAGGCCGGTTTCGCACCACGGTTAAATCCGATCCGGGGCTGTCAGGGTGAACCTGACAGCCCCGGACCCAATTTGCAAACAGAATCGGAAGGCAAATATACCCTCAGGTCCTGTTTGTAGCTGGATGCAGCTGAGCGCAGCTGTCCCCTGCGAAATGGTGCTGAACCGCTTCACAGGAGACAGTTCACTGGTGGTGAAGTTCAGCGTAGCTCATGCTGAACTTTAGCCGCAAGTGTCCGGTTCCCGGATCCTCCTGGATCGGGGCAATCCGGCCCCATAGACTCACATGTTAGGGAGCGCCGGATTGCCCCAGATCCGGGAGGATCTGGGAGATTTCATGAGGATCCAATTTGGGCTGATTTTTCATCCAAATACACCCAGATCCTCCTGGACAGATGAAACCGGATGGCAGATAGCTGCCATCCGGCCCCATAGCATACTATGGAGCCGAAATCTGATCCGGGGCTGTCCGGTTCAAAACGGACAGCCCCGGATCGCATTTAACCGTGGTGTGAAACTGGCCTAAGTGGAACTTTACTGTGACTTTATTATTCTAATGTTTCTTTTTTATGTTAGTATCTGACTAAAAACGTTCTATAAAAAACACTACCAATGCCATTTACCATTTCAAAGTAGGTAGTATAGAGATAAATACCATTAAAGGGAAACTCCAGGGAGATAAAACATTTAGTACTGACCCTACCCTCCTACATGATAAAGCAGAGCTGTCCACTGTAGT
Organism: Allobates femoralis; assembly: GCA_033576535.1. Taxonomy (NCBI): domain Eukaryota; kingdom Metazoa; phylum Chordata; class Amphibia; order Anura; family Aromobatidae; genus Allobates; species Allobates femoralis. Next base: position 139,513,322 of record JARQOC010000004.1, on the reverse strand, counting down.
TCTAGGATATTTACATTGTGTGTAAATCAATAAAATCATATCTGCTCCTCAGATCTCACCCCTCCCTCATGGGACAAAGAAATTCAGTAATGTATAATGCTAAAATTTCAGGGGACAGGAAGCTACTAAGTTGACAAGGGGGAGGGGAGACCATGGCAGTGCTGAATCAATCAATGTAGTGCATTGACTCTGCTCTTAGCCTGATATATGTCAGCACACATTATGGACTATCATATCATTGTAGAGCAAAAGATTAGCGTGTGTATTCATATCTCCTTGGTGACATGATTGCTATTTGAAGGGAGAACACCCTTGTTCATACATTACATAGGATGGTATATCGATGGCAAGATTGTAGTGTGACCATAGGTCAGTAGCCACGCCCCCACCACATCCCCTGCTCATACAAAAGTATGAAGGGGCGGGAATGTAAAATGATCCTGAAGCCTCAAGGGTTCTTCCCCCACACACTTCCTGCCACTGCTGCAGCAAGAGGCTGAATGTCTCTGTCCCTGAAGAGAGGGGTGATAGCTGAGGAGCAGATATGATTTTATTGATTTTTAAGCGATCTATAGATCCTGGAACTGTAGTGCCCAGCTCTGCTTTATTACGTAGGAGGGCAGGGACAGTACAAAAACATTTATCTTCCTGGTGTTCCCCTTTAATCAAACATCACATTGGTCCTATGTAAAACACTTATGGGGGCCCAAACCTGGAATACTATGTACTAAGAATATTCAATAGAGAACCATATTTCTTAGACTTTCTGTGCCCAGACCTGTGGCCTTGGTGGTCGCTGAAAAAGTGGTTCAAAATAAAATAAAAAGTGTCTTGTGACGCCACCTACGGTATCTGGTAATGATACCGGCGCTGCTGCAGACCTCCGGGGATGATGATGATGAGGCAGCTGGTTGGTAACACTCCCTGCAGGTGGAGCGGGATCCCCGGGGCAGTGTTGGATGAATAGAGAACTCACACAGGGAGGCAGCTCATCAGGTGGAGATGCAGGCTGACAGTCTATGGGAACAAGAGTATGGCCTCTGGCGCAGGCTAATAAAACACACCACACAGTCTTTGTCTCTGAACCGGGCTTTACTGGTGACTCACCTGGGTAGTCACCAGAGGATTGGGACGACTCACTGGAGACCCTCTGAGATGTGCCTGCTTAGTCCTTTTGTCTGTCCTTACTGTGTTCTCGCACTGTACCTTCCTTAGCGCTTCCGTGCACAGAGCCCTGCACCGATCCTCACGGATCCTTATGGATGGTCCTTGTCTTGAGGCCTCTGGATCCTATACGGGGCCTTAGGGAAATTATACCGGGTGTGGGCAGGGACTCCTGAAGAAGCCCGTGCTCTCCGCTTCTGAGGCTTGGGGATAAATGCCCGCATCGCCTCGGAGCCGGTCCTCCGGTGTTGGACTGGATCCTTCTGGCTGGCAGATGTACTGGCACGGATTTGGGTGCACCTCAACACCCTAGGATCCCCTTCTTTTCCCGGGCCACCTGTACTGAGGTGCCCTCCACTGTGCTTCTTGCAGGGTACTCCTCCAACCGACTTCTCTCCCTGACTCCTCGATCTGACTACTTTCTCGCTCTCCACACTGCCATCTCAGCTCCTCCCACCGGGACCGGTTTCCTGGCAACAGATTAACCAATTGGTCCCCTGACCTAAGGTGTGTGGATGCGTGTGGTAAGGGTCTCCTATTGACATCCCAGTTCCCTGGTCACAGGGATGCTACACATTCTGGTCTGGGTGCAGTACCCCTACGTGGCGTCCCAAACAGTGGGGAACCACAGTTATGCTAATCACCCTCAGCTCTGGTTCTGCTGCGAGCGTGAGCTCAGTGTCATTCAACTGTGATCTGATCCTGTGATCGAATTACAGCTAGGAAGAGATTAATCTCCCCATCTCCTCCATTGACTGTCTCTGCATTGAGGCTGGCTTCACACTTGCAGATGCATCTGCAGCATTTTGCAGATGCATCTGCAAGTATCAGCATGCAGACCGCGGCCGCAGTCTGAAAGCTCTCATTCATTCCTGTATGTGAAGCGTCCGCAGGCGTATGCCTGCTGACAGATCACACTCTCCCGCCCGCACCATGGACGCGAGATGTTGCGTCCATGGTGCGGGCGGGAGAGTGTGATCTGTCAGCAGGCATCCGCCTGTGGACACTTCACATACAGGAATGAATGAGAGCTTTCAGACCGCGGTGCGCCCTATTATAAACATAGGGGCCGCGGTCTGCATGCTGATACTTGCAGATGCATCTGCAAAATGCTGCAGATGCATCTGCAAGTGTGAAGGCAGCCTTATCACATTACATTTGCATTTGTGTCAGTGCAGTGCGATATTTCACTCGTACCCATAGACTTTTATGGGTGCGAATAATCTGAGACTTGCATACAATTGCAGCATGCTGACATTTTTTCCTCGCTCTGTATAGAAGCAAGGAAAAACTGTCAGATCTGTGCTGCCTGACTGATCAATGTTGGTCCAAGTGCAATGCGAGATTATCTCGCATTGAACTCGTGTGAGTTTGCTGCAAGTGTGGCTTTCTCCTAATAACGAGATGTAAGATGTACCATTTGGGTTTGTTTTTTTTAACCCCTGGACGTGGAGTTGAATCTTGAAAAGAAGAAATAACACATACAAAAAAGAAAGTTTCATATCTTACATTAGACAATGATTACAATAAGAAAGAAAGCCGATTTAGGATTTAGGTAAACATAGCTGCTTCTTTTAGAAAGAACACCACACCTAAAATGGTTTGTACATGATATGGTGGATCAGGTCCATCCTCTTTAACCCCTTCACAAACCAGCGAATTTCCATCTCTCGTTTTCCATCTTTCCTCCTCTTTTTCCAAGAGCCATACATTTTTTGGGTAGATGCACTGTCTTGATTGCCTGATATTGTTTTTTATTTGCAATACTGCGACAACCAAAAAAACGTACTTTTGGCATTTAGACTATTTGTCTGTTATGCAAGTTACAGATCTGAATAATTGATTTTATATTTTGATAGATCAGGCCTTTCTGAACGCAGCGATACTGAAAATGTATATATATTTACTTGTACAGTAGTTTTATCTTCTATGAGGCAAAAGGGGGGTGTTTTCAGCTTTCATTTTTTTTTTTTCATATTTTTAAAAACTTTTATTTTTACTTCCTTTTACACTGCCCCTTAGGTGCCTCAACACTGCACTGTCCAATCTCTTTTCCTGTTCACAGCCGTGATGATGCATGACTGTCAACAGGAGAAATGTCTGCAGGTGAAAGTACCTCGTGGTCCGAGCTGCTGTGTTCGTATGATAGAAAGACCAGATACAACGGTATGTCTGGATATAGTGGTAGCTAGTTTACTTTCCGACGCATTTCGGAGTCGTATCCCAAACTCCTTCCTCAGGGAAGGATGTTCCCTGAGGAAGGAGTTTGGGATACAACTCTGAAATGCGTCGGAAAATAAATTAGCTACTACTATATCCAGACATACCGTTGTATCTGGTCTTTCTATCATACGAACACAGCAGCTCGGACCACGAGGTACTTTGTCCTGCAGACATTTATTGTGACCCCAGTGACCTGTGGAGGTACGGTCCTGGCAGCAGCTGTATTGTTCTGAGCGATCACGCCGGTTGTGTGCTACACAACCTTATCAGGTGAGCAGTTCCTAGGTTTTACCATTTTAAAACCTGTCTCCTTAGGATAAGACCCTATTTTGCGCATTCTCACCCCTTTCTTAAACAGGAGAAATGATCACTTTCTGTGGATGCGAGCACTCACCGGGTATCCACAGGAAGTGAGTCATTACAGCATCTGGGGTCCTTCCCGGTCTGTCATGGCAATGCATTGAAGCCCTGTTAACGCATCACGGGACCTCCAATGCCAAAGAGGAACACCGCACGGTGCGTTACATTGCAATGTCAGTAATTGACAGTGTGATGTAAGGGTTTAACAGTGTCAATCTGATCGATGATCCGAACGATCCTGTTAGCTGCACATGTCAGCTGATTGGAACAGCTGACATATGCGGGGGACGAAGCGAGCCAAGCGCGAGAGCTTGCATCAAAGGGAGGGAAGTGGTCTATGACATTCTTATAAGTCATAAGTCAGAAAGGGGTTAATGGGGCTGAGTTTCATCACTAAACGTAACACAGGGTTAGGCATGGTGCTTATTCTGAAAGTAATCAGCCATGTATTTGTAATTATGTTTTCTGTGTCTCAGCAAAATCTTGCTAAACTTAATGTGTTGTCCTCACCGGCTGATAAATATTTCTTTACTGAATGTTATGAAGCCTTATGGTGATTTTATATTTTTGGATATTTGGATGCAGAAAAGACCATGATTTAGAAGCATTTGGGTTTGAGGTGAAAGTCAGCATTGGTAGAGACAAATGACAGTGTTACAGAGGCCATCAACCTTTCTCATCATGTGAGCCGTACTCAAATTTAACAATGTACAATACAGATTGCTACTGAGGGTCAATGACCTTATAGGCAGAATGTCCTCTAATCGCCCACATTTGTTTGCTTTCATAGCAAACAGCAAATTGGACTTCAGAACTGTGTTTATTCCCAGAGGTGCATTCACGTGTTGCAGTCTACATATGGTTGAATCTAGGTTTTAATTATGGAAGCATTCATAATTCTGCGATGTGTCTTTTTGTGGCAATTTTCTAAAAATATAGTAAAAATGTTTAGATCTTATTGAATTTTTGATAAATCACTGTAAAAAAAACCACTAGAATGAATATTGTGCCTTAGGCTATGGTCCCACAATCAGTGTTTGGTGAGTTTTTGCATGTTTTTGGTGCATCAAAAGTGCAACATCTTACAGTTCCAGCAAAGTGAATGGGATTTATGGAAATCTCCTGCCCGCTGTGCTTCTTTTACGCTGCATGAACTGAGCTGCGGAGCATTTTCATATCTGCAGCATATCAATTTCTGTGCAAATTTTCACCCCATAGATTTGCATTAGATGTGGAAAATCCACAGGTAAAAATCCCACATGTGTTTTTAGGGTGGAATCATATCAAAACCACTTTTAATCTGCACTTAAGAATGTCCAGACAATTTTGTGAAAGCCAAATACCAGGAAGATTCAAAAACAAAAGCTCGGTTTTTGAACCGGACCTAAAACCAAACGATGAGCGTTCGTCCATCCTGCAGCATGGGTGTGTGTGACACCTCGGTAACGATGTCATTAACGACCTCGCCTATTGAGAAGTGAAGGACGTAAGCAATCAAACCACCGCAAGTATTGTTCACTTGTCGCAGAATCGTTGCTGCGTCGTTAAGAATATCTGTACGTGTGACATTTCACTAGCGATCATTGAACGACGTTCAAGCGATCTAGGTCAAGTTGGATCGTTGGTCGGATCGTTCGACTGCTGAAGCGTGAAGCGGGCCCTTTAGGCTGGCTTCACACCACGTTTTTGAGCTGTCAGGTTCTGTCTGGTGTTTTGCAGGAAACACCGGACAGAACCTGATAGCCCCAAGGGGCAAATATGCCCTCCAATCCTGTTTTCTGCCGGATTCGGCAGATTACAGGTTTCAGGAACTATCCTTGCTGAAATGGCAGGAGCGCGGCTTGTGGGCAGCTAGCCGCAGTCCTGAAATCTCTGCAGCGGCCAGCGCTGAGCTTCAGCACTAAGCATCCAGCAGCCGGATACATTTTTTTGTCGGAGGTGGCGCCATAGACTCCAATGTTAGGGGGCGCCGGATCCAGGAGGATCCCATTTGTTCAGATTTTTGCCCCGGAGAGAATATCGCAGCAAGCTGCGATTTTGTGTCCAGGAGAAAAACCTGCATTCTCCCGAATCCTCCTGGACAGATGGAAACCGGATGGCAAATTACTGCCATCCGGCTCCATCCGGCCCCATAGGGATACTATGGGGCCAAAATCGGATCCAGGGCTGTTCGGTTCACACTGGACAGCCCTGGATCCTGAAAAACGTGGTGTGAAGTCAGCCTTACATTCTGGAGTTCTCCAGCCTCATCTAGTCTAAGGCTGCTTTCACACTGGCAAATTTGCAAATCCGCGTCCATCGGTTTTGAAACGGATGACCACGGATCCATTATGGCCACCCATGTTATCCCATCAGCACGGATTGGTTCTAAAGTGGCTGTGTGTCTCCATTTTGTCACGGATCCGTTGGTGTCCACATTGGTCACGTATCCAGAAACCAAAACTTCCATTTCTGGGCTTCCTCAAAAATCATGAACACCAACGGACAGACACGGATCCATTGGTGTCAATATGAAATTAACTTGGAGGGCGGATGTGTGAAACAGATCTGTTTTGCTGTACTGAGCATGCTCAGAAGCAAGGTACAGCTCCTCACACCCCTATCTCTGGTGACTGATGACGGATCCATTAAAAAAAGGTTCCATGGACATCCATTGGCATCCTTTTGCACAGATCCGTGCCTGTCCATGACTATCCATGAATTTCATGTAACCACATGGATTTGCAAATGTGCCAGTGTGAAATCAGCCTAAGGCTAGGGTCACATTTGGGTTGTGCTTTCCGTCACAAGGGATCCTTCAAAAAGTAACATTGACGTATTCTAACGTATGCGTTGACACTCCCATAGACTTACATTGTAATAACGCAGACAAACACATGGCAAAATTGGCATCCGTTAGAAAGTATGTGTTTTTTGCAACGTACATCATAATGCGGTCGACCGCGATTTCATCTTAATCTATTTAAAAAAATCAATAAATAAATTACAAAGCTTCTTCTATTCATTACACTGTTAAAGCACCACTCAAACGTTTGTTTTTTATTGCCTTGTTAGAATAGGGCGTTAAATCTAAGCTTCCAGCTCCCTGTATTATACATATACTTATGATAAAGTGTTAAAAACGGCGCTGCCATATTCCACGAGACATCAAAGGGTGAATATAATATTGATTTATTAGTCAGCGTGTCTCAGACTTCCCTGGCCCCTTCCTCAGGACAAATCAGTATCATATTACCATGTTTCAGGCCATATTAGGAAGCCCAGTAATGCATTGACTAATAAATCAATATTATATTCACCCTTTGATGTCTTGTGGATTATGGCAGCGTGCTTTTTAACACTTCATCCTCCCTAGTTTAATTTTCTGACATAATGACTTTTGGGTTTTCATTAGCTTTAAGCTATAGTCATCAACATTTACAGAAATAAACCCTTGAAATAGATCACTCTGTGTGTAATGACTCTATATAATATATGCAATTCACTTTTTGTATTGAATTACTGAAATAAATTAACTTTTAGATGAAATTCTAATTCATTGAGATGCACCTGTATAGTGCTGTAGTGTGGCCAAAGGTTATATTGTATGATTTATGGTATAGTTAGACTCCATAGAAGTCCTCTATAAAATAAAAAGTCTATAAACGTATATGTCAGGATGCAGCCGTCTTATATTCCCCCTGTATGGATTTTGCCTCTGTTCTTGTTACACAGCTCCGGGTATATCACCAATGACAGCTTTCAGTGGAAGAAAGTCTTAGGATTGATCATAATTGTCCGGTCAGAAGTCAGTCAAAAGATGGTGCCGCCAGACTGGAGAGGCATTGGTAAAAGGTGTATCTGCTGGGAGGTGAGTCTAATAGGGGGCTAAGATTTAGTCCAGCGCTGAAATAAAAATATAATGCTGGGGTAGTGCTTTAACCCCTTCACTATCTGGCGATTTTTCGTTTTTCATTTTCATTTTTTCTCCCCTTCTTCCAAGAGCCAAAACTTTTTTTATTTTTCCATTAATATAGACATATGAGAGTTTGTTTTTTTGCAGGACAAGTTGTACTTTCAGATGCAATCATTTATTTTACCATATAGTGTACAAGGAAATGGGAAATAAATTCCAAGTGCTGGGAAATTGCAAAAAAAAAAAGTGCCATTACATGTTTGTTTTTGGGTTTTTTATTCACCATGTTCACTATATGGTAAAACTGACATGACGGAGTGATGCCTCGGGTCGGAACGAGTTTGTAGATACCCTACCCAACATGTATACTTTTACTGGTATTTAAGTGTTGAAAAAAAAATTCAACCCGTAGCGTCCTCATGTTTCAAGATCTGGGGCTGTGTGATGGCTTATTTTTTGCGTCTTGAGCTAACATTTCTAATGATACCATTTTTGCATGGATGCGTCTTTTGATCGCCTGTTATTACATTTTATAGCAATGTTGCAGCGACAAAAAAACATAATTTTGGCGTTTGGACCTTTGTTTTCTGTTACACAGCTTACGGCTCTCATTAATTGATTTTATATACTGGTAGATCGGGCGTTTCTCAAAGAGGCGATACCAAACGTGTATTCTTTTTAATACTTTTATTTTGAATGAAAGAAAAGGGGGTGATTCGAACTTTTTTTTTTTCATGTTTGTAAAAACTTTATTTATTAATTAATCCTTCATTTTACACATCCCCATAGGGAGGCATACTGCTTCACAGGCTGTGACGGTTTTGGATCCCGCTGTCAGAGAATGACTGCGGGATCCAAGGGGTTAACAGCACCGATTGGATCCCGGATCCGATCGGTGCTGGAAACCCGATATCTCAGCTGATGAGATCAGCCGAGATGTTGGGTGTTTGATGTGAGCTCACATCAAACACCGGGACTCAACCCTTGACGTTGTATTACGTCAAGGGTCGGGAAGGGGTTAATCGCAAACAGCACACTCAACTGCACACAGGATTTTCATGGATCCAAAGACTTGTATGGGTAATTTTGATTTGTAACAAACAAACATGCGTCCATGATCTTTCTGCAGACACTCGATCCTCAAACAAGCACAGACATGTGAACAGCCCCATAGACTAAAATGAGCATGTGTGGTATCCATGAAAAACACTGATAGAACATATATGTGTTTATGGGACATCTGAATGTGCCCTTAAAGTTACAAGAAATCCTTTTTAATGTCAGAACATCATTTCTCTACCAGTTTCCATTACAGGGCCATACAAGAATGTGTAAGAATATCCACCATTTAGATCACCCAATATTATACTATTCCTCCTCTGTATCATCACTCAAGGTTGGTGACATTTGTGCACTCCCTAGTCTGATAAATGGTTACCTAAAATCCATGATGTTCTAGAGAAATACAATGCATCCGTCAACTACAAGTAACCATATTCTACCAGTCCCTAAATAATCACTTAACAATACTGATCCCTAACCTACGTCAAGAGTCATTGCCTCTACAAGACGTATAATAGGGGTTTTATGACATTTAGGCAAAACTCTTAGTCTACTAATAAACCCAGAAACAGAAGTTGTATCTTCTTGATGACTTTCTGGTTTCAACATGTCATTTGTAGGATAATCCGTTTATAATGGTATATGTGGGGATTACACACACCGCACTGAGAATTCCTTCAATCAATATGACATGCACCAATATAGAAGACAATAAGGCATTTAAATTAACTGCATTTCCATTAAAAACGAGACATAGATTTCCTTTCATTTACAGTGGAACATATTGATATGCCATCAGGCAGGGTACTTAGCTAAGGCTTTTAATCTAACCCCTTCAATATCACTAATGATAAAAGACTTGGATGCTCCTTAAGTGAATGTATCATCAAAAAATGTCCTATTGTTCAAATCAGGTTTTTGTGTAACATGTATTTGTGGCGCCCCACTATGTAGGTGCCACAAAAGGGGTACTACACCCATAAAAGCGGTGTAGTCGCCCCACTGCAAGTGGAAGTTATGGCCAGTAGGTGGAACCCTAGAACACACACCCCACACTAGTCAGCAGGTGGAGGGACCCCGGGAGCGTATATAGTCACCTCCAGGGGGCACTAGGAGCAGTCTAGAGGAGTCTAGGACTCGGGGAGGAAGGAGTCGAGTGTAGACGAGTGAGAGTCGAGGAGTAAGAAACAAGAGGGTCTCCTCGGCTGAGGGACCCAGGACAGCAAGTAGAGATCCCAGTAAGGAAGGAAAGGAGAAAGGACATCACGGGAGAGTTCAATCAATGTGGGGAGCAAGAAGTAACCAGAGAGTTTGCCCCAGGAAAGAAACCGGGTACCGGGGCCCGCACCTGTGAGAACCTACAAGGCTCACAGAAACCCATGACCGGGGAGGTCTCCAGATACAGCCCCGACTCCCAGAGAGGGGAATCAGGAACAGCAGGCCACTGGAGTGTCCAGAGAAGGTTCACCCGACGGGTACAAGGGAGAGGAGAACAAGGAACAGCAGGAGGTCAGATTAATCTTTAGGAGATCAGACTTCACCGCCACTGGGAGGCAAGGGAAAGAAGGAACAGGAACTGGCACACAGTGAGGGATCCATCTATCAGCCAGAAATTCCACTTGCAGCACCCGTAGCATTTGTAGCTTGTAACATCTACTGCACTGAAAGACTGTAATGATGACTAAAGTTTTCCAGTAAAGTACCGGTAAGTGATTTATCGACTCTGCTGCATCCTTTCTTGCATGAACTGTTTCCTTACAGAATCGCTGCCCCGGCTTCCAGTCCTGCCTGCGGAGGACTACACCATCATTGCCGCAATACCATCGACCACCGGAGGACTGTAGCGGCGCTGGTGAACATCAGAGGTACTGCTGGTGGCGTCACAAACTTAATATTTTAATTTATTTTAACCATTGACCACCAGGGCCACAGCCTCGGGAAGCCACCCGTGACATCCCAGACCGAGCCTGAGAGCTGAGTACCCTACCCTGGGTGCGTCATATTTTTCTGTTATCTAGCAATATTTTTTTTTCATACTGGTATCATAATCTTGAAAAACAAAATGTGTAATCTTGCCCCTTTATATACAGGCCAGTAGGACTTTTTTTTTTTTTTTACTGCCTGTCCTTTCAAGGAGAGTTTTCAGAAGACTCCTTATCCGCAGAGACAGGATTATCATGACAGGTAAAATCTCTATACACAGCTGATAACACCATATCGACCAATCACAACAGGTTATGTCACAGCTGACTCTGCTCTCCATTTCTTCACAATGACCTTTGAACATACTCATAGGATGCTCCAACACAAAAATTGGGTCAGAGGTTGGTCATTGTGTCTATGTACATTTGTTGTTTCTTGAAACAACTGGACGTTGATGTCTATATATATTTTAACACAAATTGGGATATGGGGAAACTATTTTTTATTGCATTTTTTTAGCACAAAAAGCCCTGGCACACAGTCACACGTGACACGAGGGGGGAACACAGGATTCCACCTCCACTAGGTGACATCACTTCCTCTAGCGCAAGCCAGAATATGCGCTGGAATTGCGCATTGTCTGAACGGCGATGCATAATTCCAGCAGTTATAATGGGGCCTACGAGAGAAAGCGCGCGCAAAAAAGCGTCAACAATTGACATGTTGATTCTTTTTACGCTCGCCTTTCTCCCATAAATCGTGGCGTAAATTTACGCAGCTTTTGCACGGCAAAAGTGAATTTCCATTCACTTTGCCGGCAAACGAAGAGGCAGATGCGCTTTTGGGGGAAAAGCGAGCGTAAAAAAGCGTGAAAAATACGCGCAGTGTGAACATAGCCTAAGCTACTTTTACATCAGCGTTTTTCGCCATTCGGCAGATTGGCAGTTTTGCCCCATCTGCCGTGTAACGGATTACTTGCGGCAAACTGCATTCATGTGGCACTTGCGGTTTTGCTGCGATCCGTCATATCCGGCACTTGCGGCAATGGAAAAAAAATACTGCTAGTAGTGTTTTTTTTTACTCACTGCAAGTACCGCACATGTGCGCAAGTCCCATAGGGAAAGAAATAAACACTTTAAGTGAAGGGTGAAACGTGTTGGGCATGGGCATTGCAAACAACGGTACCAAGGCACTCTACTTTTTACTGAATGGTTTAGCCATCTGTATTTCCCTGCTTAGACTTAAAATGTTCTTATAGGACTGATGACCTTAAGGACAGACCTTGGACAGACTAACTGACGTATAAGGGTAGTCAATTGGTCATCAACTCAAGAAGTCATGAATGAGTATTTTTTATATTTCCTTGTCTGTGTTAGGGTTGAATTTAGGCATTTGTAGTGTATAGAACACATTATCACGTTTTTAAAATTATTTAATAAACGTACATGTTTTGTGAGTTTATCCTTTAGTTATTTTAGAGCAGGTCATGGATCAGAAACGAAACCAGACAGTTTAAACTTAAATCTTTATACTGAAGGGTCATTGGATCTTTGGAAAACACCAAGCGGAACCCCCAAAACAGCACGACATACACCCCATCAGAATGTTAAAGGAAGTGCGCAGCAAATTTCTTATGATACACCCTGCCCAATGCTCTGGTGACACAGTGTAAATTACTGAGTGCTTGAAATGGCCTGTCGGTGGGACAGCACAATAGTTCACAAACTTACACAGAGCTCTATGCTTCCCCCCCCCCGAACCCATGCACAGCAGAAGACTATCTGGGTACCAAATGTGAACACTGACCGCCAGGGCCGGCCCTACCGCTGTGCGAGTTGTGCGGTCGCACAGGGCGCCGCCTGCCATGCTTCAAAGGGGGCGCCAGAGAGACGGATATTTATGGTCTCTCTGCGGCTCCCTCCCTACCGGTATTCCCGAGTGTGACTGCCCGGGCTTCATATCGCAGCAAGGCCTGCGTTGTCCAGGCAACCGGCGGGCTGCAGTAGAAGTGAGATAATGATTTTATACACTTACATGCCTGCGTACTTCTGGGCGTCTCCCTGTGTGTGCTGGGACTTGTGAGCTGTGCCATCACGCCTGCTCTCCCCCTCCCTTATGCACGCCCCCTCTCAGCCTGCTATAGTGATGTGAGGCTGATCTCGTCATAAAGGGGCGGGGCTAAATCGCGGCATCCCGGTAGCCCCACCCCCTTTATGACGCAATCAGCCTCACACACTATAGCAGGCTGAGAGGGGGCGTGCATAAGGGAGGGGAGAGCAGACATGATGAGCACAGCCCACAAGTCCCAGCACACACAGGGAGACGCCCAGAAGTACGCAGGCATGTAAGTTTATAAAATCATTATCTCACTTCTACTGCAGCCACTTTTCACACAAAAACAGTGCTGCAAATGGTTTACTAGGCTGCAGGGGCACATATTAACAGTGTATGAGGGTCATCCGAGGTGGTTGGTTCCCTTTAGCTGACAGAAGCGGTAACCCCGAGTCACACTCGGGTTTACCCGCAGGCAGGGCCGGGACGACAACTAGGCGCGCCATCTAGTGCAGGGCGCATTTTTGCCCGCCCCCTGGGAGGCCCCGTGCTGGCCGCCGGCGGCCGCGGCGCGTCGGCCAGAGAGAGAGGAGGGTGGGAGTCCGACTTCCTGTCCCGCGGCTCTGCCCGTCCCTCATCTCCTCCTCCGTACAGCCAGCGCCCAGCAGACGCACGGGCACGGTGACGGCGGTGACCGGTGAGTGTGTAAAGGCGCGCCCCTCCCCCCCAGTCCACATACTAGGCCCTGTATTCACCACCACTGGGCCACTGGGCCCTGTATACACCACCAGTGGGCCCTGTATACACTACCACTGGGGCCTGTATATACCACTGGGGCTGCTGTATATACTGCTGGGACCTATATATACCACTGGGGCTGCTGTATATAGTGCTGGGGCCTGTATATACCACTGAGGCTGCTGTATATATTGCTGGGGCCTGTATATACCACTGGGGCAGCTGTATATACTGCTGGGGCCTGTATATTCCACTGGGGCTGCTGTATATAGTGCTGAAGCCTGTATATACCACTGAGGCTGCTGTATATATTGCTGGGGCCTGTATATACCACTGGGGCTGCTGTATATATTGCTGGGGCCTGTATATTCGACTGGGGCTGCTGTATATAGTGCTGGGGCCTGTATATTCCACTGGGGCTGCTGTATATATTGCTGGGGCCTGTATATTCCACTGGGGCTGCTGTATATAGTGCTGAAGCCTGTATATACCACTGAGGCTGCTGTATATATTGCTGGGGCCTGTATATACCACTGGGGCTGCTGTATATATTGCTGGGGCCTGTATATTCGACTGGGGCTGCTGTATATAGTGCTGGGGCCTGTATATACTGCTGGGGCCTGTATATACCACTGAGGCTGCTGTATTACCCCTGGGGCTGCTGTATTACCCCTGGGGCTGCTGTATTACCCCTGGGGCTGCTGTATAACCCCTGGGGCTGCTGTATTACCCCTGGGGCTGCTGTATTACCCCTGGGGCTGCTGTATTACCCCTGGGGTCTGTATATACCACTGGGGAGGCTGCTGTATACCACACTGCTGGGGGCTGTATACCTGTGCTGGGGTCCACCCTCGGCTTATACACGAGTCCATAGGTTTTCCCAGGTTTTGGGGGCAAAAGTAGGGGGGTCGGCTTATACACAGGTCGGCTTATACACGAGTATATACGGGTAGTAATCCTACAATGTCTGCTGGACATGGTACAGGGAGGGTTTATGGCTCAGTTAGTACACACCCCATACTTCATGGTATGGGGAGGGTTTATGGCTCAGTTAGTACACACTCCATACTTCATGGTATGGGGAGGGTTTATGGTTCAGTACACACTCCATACTTCTTGTTATTAACCAGTTAATGCTCTCTTGTCCACCGCACTGCAGTTTCAAAAGAGGACAACAGCGAGACAAGCAGCAACACGGCGTCAGAGAGTCCCTGACCTCGAAATAGAAGATCCTCAGATCCTGGTATTGTGACATAATATTAAGAATAATACTTTTTGCATTTATATTACACTATGAACTCCACAGCACTTTACATACATCATGAACACTGTCCCCATTGGGGCTCACAATGTAAACAACCTATCAGTAAAGTAAAAGTAAAGACGCCTCATGTAGATATTGTTTCAGGATCTTTTTTGCAGGTGATTTTCTTTTTATAAATACTTATATTGCAGCATGCTTTGTGTGAGGCATTTTTAGGCGTTTTACATTATATGGATAAAAAAAACCACACTAGACAAGTGATAAAGCCAAGCATCGTCCTAGCAATGTGTGCCCCAGGTCTCCATGGTTTCACATGACGTTATTTCACATGAGACCTGCAGCCAATCAGCAGCTGTTTCATTATCCCTTCCTTCAAAACTGTGATCCAGAATAAATGAGAGCTGCTGCTGTTCCCTGATTTCCTCGGGATGTCAGTTTTATATGAGGAAAGAGTGAAGGTGCCACTGATTGGCTGCATGTCTCATGTGACATGGTCTGGGGGCACCAAAGGGGAATTTTGCACAGGGCGCAATTTAGCCTGAGGCCGGCCCTGCTGACCGCAATCAGTATTATTAAGAGTTTAGTTATTTTCACAGTGGCTGGAGCCTATCTAACCTGTTTGGCACCAAACACTATCTTTGTGTGCATGCTTCCCGCTAAAGATGTCTGTGGCAGAGTTTTAGCTCAGGAATTGAGTTGGGGAAAGTTCTTCGTCTTTTCCACTCATCCAGATCTAGGGGGAAAAACTGGGGGCCTCAACTTGGCACGCGCAATGGGAGTTTCTTATCCAGTTACTGACAACCCTCCAGATGGGTCGATGCAAGGGGAACAAAGAAGGATTCAGACAACCAAAAGTGCCCTCTGGGAACTAGGTATCCTGACACAACTCACACTAGTGACAGGAAAGTCTCTTTAGAGTCCCGAGTCTAGAGTCCTCTCTGGTACAGGGGTGTACAACTCCAGGCCTCAAGGGCTGCACAATGTCCAGGTTTTCAAGATTTCCTTTGTAAATTACCAACTGTCAAGTTCTAAGGAAATCTTGAAAACCTGGACTGTGTGCAGCCCTCGAGGCCTGGAGTTGCCCACGCCTGCTCTAGTAGGATGGAGCTGGGTCTCTGTACGTTCACATACCTTGAGGCCTGGCTGGGAACTGTCCTTCACCATCAGACTTACCAAAGAGTCTCTTCGGTAGCCTTAACAGAGACCCCTGGTGGATAAGTGCTGACATGGCCAGTGTAGCCTCCTCTACACCACAAGCCCATATCTCACATGACATATTAACCCAATATAGTCCACTTCTTAAAACTATCTTCAGCAAAAATATGGTGAAAGAATCCCTTTAATACTTATAATAATTAGAATAAGCATCAGGAACAAATAGAGGATAAGTGAACATTGTCTCTCCTTAGACAATGAGATATACAGGATGGCATTATGCCAAGCTGCAGCTTAATGGTATGCTTATAGGAAATATAATGTTACGAGACGCCAAGTGTGGCTAGTGGAAAGAATATATTGCATCCTCAGGAATTCAGTGCCAGGAACATGTAAGGAGCAGCAAGAACAAAATCTAGACAGGAGTGTCACACAACCATATCTATTATACAGACATCTGTTACGCACCTGTGCCAGGTATTGGGGGCTCTGCTTCATTCCCCTAGATCTGCTGCCCTCTGTTGTGCATCAAGATGGGCTTGCAAATTGCCAGTATGGCCCAATTACATCATATCCCTAGGCCTCTTAAGGCCCACCAAGACACACTCCTAGGTTTTAGAATTAAGACTCTAATGGTACCTTTACACGCCGCTACAGAAGGTTGGAAACAACCGGGTGTCTCACGTGCACGAGCACGTTCCAACGGTTGCAAACGGTACCCGATACCGCCTTTACACGCCGCTACAAAATGCTCTACAGAAGGTTTAATCTATCTCTGGAAGCACCGCCGGGTGCCTCAAGTTACCTTCTGTAGAGTACCGTCCCTCATTTACACGCCGCTACAGAAGGTAATATGGGAGGACCTGGGCAGCAGGGACAACACATAGGCGTGCCAGAGTTGTGGATTACGAGACGCTCGTACGATGATTGGACAATGCAATAGCATCATGATTGGCCAGCCAGCGCATGAAGGCTGGCTAATACATGATGCTATTGCAATTGTGTAGTGTGACTGGTCAGCTCCTTAAATATGCCACCCTATGCAGCGACAACCAATGATCGCTGAAGGGGGGCGGTTTCCCGGAGTCTGTGTCACGCCCCAGGGAGTAAACTAGGTGACGAAAAAACCTTCCTGTATCTCATTTATACGCCGCTACCATCGGGTTGAAACCAACCTGTTTTAGAGCACTTCTCTGAAACAGGTGTCGACAGTGACGGGTGGCAACAACCTAGTTTACACGCCGCTACCTCGGGTTGTTTTGACGGTCCAAGATACATTTGTCTCCGACACCCGGTTGTTTCCAAGCTTCCGTAGCGGCGTGTAAAGGTACCATTATGGTGCCTTTGGCACAAAAAAGGTTTCCCACCACTGCCATAAAAGATTATCGTGATCAGCAAAAGTTATCACCAATCCAAAGCATGGGTAATAACTAGTAGATCAGTGGAATTTCAAACATAGGGACACCCACCGATTCCCAGAATGGGGCTCTGAATTCTGAGCACCGCTGCTTCAACCCAAAAGGACATTTCAGAGCTCTGTTATTTGAATCAGTGGGGTCTGGCGAATGGGATCTTTGGATATGGGTAACTAATAATACTTGTAATAACCCTTAGGACATGTGCATAAGTCTTTTCCAGGCGGGTGTGTAGGCCTTAATAAAAGCACCAGAGAGATGTTAATGGGGAACTCCGGGGAGGTAAAACTTTTTTGTACAGTTCCTGCCCTCCTACATGATGAAGCTGAGCTAGGCACTGCAGTTCTAGGATTTATAGATCAATTATAAATCAATAAAATCATATCTGCTCCTCAGTTCTCACCCCTCACTTCAGGGACAGAGAAATTCAGATATGCATATTACTAACGTTTCAGGGGACAGGAAGCTACCATGTTGATATGGGGGAGGGGAGACCATGGCAGTGCTGAATCAATCAATGAAGTGTTTTTCTTCTGCTCCTAGCCTGATGCATGACAGTGCACATTATGCACCATCATATCATTGTACAGCAGAGAATCACAGTGTTAATTTATTTCTGCTTGGTAACATGATTGCTATTTGAAGGGAGAACACCCCTGTTCATACATTACATAGGGTGGTGTATCAGAAGCAGGATTGTAGTATGAGCATGGGGCCAGCGGCCACGCCCCCTGTTCCTACAGAGGTTTGAAGGGCAGGAATCTAAAATAATCCTGGAGCCCCCAGGGTCCACACCCCCTGCTCTTACTGGCAGCATGAGACTGGATTTCTCTGTCCCTAAAGGAGGGGTGAGAGCTGAGGAGCAGATATTGATTTACAAGCAATCTATGGATCTTAGAACTGCAGTGCCCAGCTATGCTTCATCATGTAGGAGGGCAGGGACTGTACAACAAAGTTTTTTTTTTTTTGTTTTTTTACATCTTCTCAGTAAAGGGACACTGTGAATTGATTTATGCATCATAGATAATACAAAGTATAACCCATGTTATCTAACAAATTGTATAACTCTAACTCTACCATAATACCATAAATGAAATCAAAATAGTCATTCAAGCATTAAAACTTTGAAGTGGGCTTCAAGACTCTCCACAGTTGCAAAAATTACTTCTCTTGATTATAAATATCAAAGTAGGTGGAGGTCACGCTTTCTGTTCCTTACCCTTTTTAAGTTACCTGTCATTTCCTTATTTATTAGTTGTCTAGTTTCCCAACCTCCCTAATGAGTGATTGATATCTTCTAGCAGATACCATGAAGTTCCTCTAAATGGGTTAATGATATGTCGAATCTCCTCATCTGTGTCACGTGTCTCTATAAACCTTCTCCATTTCTTCATGAAGGTACCCGTCATCAGCTCCTTTTTCCTTAATGCTTCTCTCCTATCAATGTCCATTGCTTTGGACATTCCTAGCAGAACATCTTGTTCACTGGGCATATCTGTGCGTAGCCAAAATGAAAGTATCAACCTCTTGGCCAATAAGAGCAATACATGAATTAAGTGGAGTCCCGGTCCTTTCTTCTGTGGTGCCTCGATATTTTGGAATATGTAATTTGTGGGGGTCACCTCAACCGTATAAGTGCATAGTGTGGTAGACATGTTACTGATCATTAACCAGAAGTCTTGTGTCTTTACACAACTCCATATCCCATGAATCATGTCCGTCCTTTCTTGTTGACATTTAGGACATCTAGTTAGTCTATTTGGGTGGAGAGTGGATTGCGGAAAGTTAAAGCCATAGACAAGCCCATGTATGATTCGAAAATGCGAATCTCTCCATTGTTCATTGGTTATATGTCTCCTCACCTTTTCCCAACCCATCAAGACACTGTCTGCTATATCTTCCCTGGCCAAGTATTTTTCCCATTTAGTGAAGATGCGGGTTGATCCCCCTGGAACAAGGATTTCCCTCAATTCTCCATATATCATTGATATACTCAATTGAGAGACTTCTAAGTTGATTATTTTGTCACAAGGGTTGGTTATGACTTCGTTGGATATATCTATGAGTTGTTGCATTATGTGTTGTTTTATCTGTAGGAATTGGAGTACCTGGGAACCCTTGAGCTTGAACCTTTCCACTATTTCCTGATATGTCATCCATCGTCTGTCCGTCGTCATCATCAAGTCTCCCATTTTTACTATCCCTTGTCTCTTCCATTGTTCAAACAGTTTATTGCTCCACCCTGCCTCAAAACTAGGGTAAGCCCATGGTTTAAGGTATTTAGATGTTCTCCAAGACAGCCCGCATTTCTTCCTCACTGCTTTCCAGGACATGATGGTGTCCCTAAAGATGACTGACTGTTTAATATGTACTGGTAGTTTCGATAAGGGTGTGTGGAGTAAGGAGCCTCTATCCCATGGGGTACAAAAAGCTTCTTCTAGCTGGCTGTCGGAATATCTATCGGTGTGGTTAATCCATTCTACCCCATGTCTCATTATACATGCTAGGTTATACCCACGTATGTCCGGTAAATTCGTGCCCCCATTATTTTTAGGTAGCATCATCACTCCCATGCGCAGTCTCGGTCTTTTCCCCCTTCATATGAAGGCCGAAAAGGCCCTATTAAGTCTTTGGATGTCAGAATGTCTCAGGAGTAGGGGTAGGGTTTGTAGGGGGTAGTAAAGTCTCGCGAAACTCACCATCCTCACCAAGTGGCATCGTCCCAGCAAAGATAAGGGCAGACCTGCCCACCTTTTCAGTTCGTGCTCAATTTTTTCAAAAAGTGGTCTATAATTTAGCGAGTACACTTGGCTCGGGGATCTGCCCAATAAAAGTCCCAGGTATTTAATAGAGGAACTTGCTGATGAAAAGCCTAGAGCCCTTAGGGTCTCGCTCATGCCTCTCCCTTCCTTTATTTTCAGGATTTTGCACTTCTTCCTGTTTAATTTGAATCCTGAAAATTTTCCGAACAGTTCCAGTTCCGTGACCAAATTCGGTAGATCTCTATCTGGATTCTCCATAAATAGGGCGATATCATCTGCAAACAATGCAGATTTCACTTCTATCTGTCCCACCTTAATACCCTCGAACGAGGAACAATTGTTAATAAATCTCGCCAACGGTTCTAATGCCAAATTAAATAGTAGTGGGGATAGTGGGCACCCTTCCCTGGTACCCTTTTGTAATGGGAATCTAGGCGATAGGAACCCTGGTGTATGGACCCTTGCCGTGGGATTCGCGTATAAATTCTGTAAGAAGAGACGGAATTTTCCCCGTATTCCCATATGGTCTAAGACTAGACCCAGCCATGGCCACTTCACATTGTCGAATGCCTTTTCCGCATCTAAGGTGACCACGGCTGGGTCCTTCCCTCTCGCAGTTGTCCTATTTTTCACCTCGTCCAGCACCATGAGGGCTTTACGAACATTGGTCACAGCTGATCTTCCCTTGATGAAGCCTGTTTGTTGCTTTTGTATCAGATCAGGTAGAATCCGAGCCAGTCTATCCGCCATGATCTTTGACAGTATTTTTATATCTAGGTTTATTAGTGAGATGGGTCTGTAATTCGCTGGATCCTCTCTATCTCTATCGCCCTTTGGTATTAACTTGATGTATGCGACATTGGATTCGTCTGGAATAGGGTTGCCCTCAGTCATGTCATTAAACAGCTTAGTCAGAATCGGCGTTATGTCTTCCCTTAGTAGCTTATAAAATTCCCCGAAAACCCATCGGGTCCTGGTGCTTTGCCATTGCCTAGGTGTCTTATTGCCAAGTCAACCTCGGCCTCCGCCACTGGCCCGTTTAATTCTTCCAGGTCAGCCGCAGACACCGATGCGAGTGGCACTCTTGCTAGCCACTCCCTTGCTCCTTGAGTCTGGTTATCCTTTGTGCTGCACAAGTGTCTATAAAAGTCACCGAGGATCAAGTTAATTTCTCTCGGGTTATTCGTGGTTCCCCCCTCTTTTCGTTTGAGGGCCATGATTGGGTCTGAGTGGTATCTACCCTTGGCCAGCTTGGCTAGTAATCGGCCCGCTTTGTCTCCAAATTTGTTGAGATCTACTTCAAGCTGTACATGAACCATGATTTCTCTCTGCTCTGCCCAATAATCATAATCTCGTTTAGCCTCTATCCATGTTTTTTTGTCTGATGGGTCTTGTGTATTACGGAATTGTCTGTACGACTCTGCAGCTTCTCACTAGCTGTAGTAAATTGTTCTCTAATTCTTTTCTTTTGCGTTAGTGTGTATGCTATAATTTGTCCTCGTATCACAGCCTTTCCTGTCTCCCAGAATAGTTTGTGATTTTCCTTATGCATGGCATTATCTATTTCAAACCTGGACCACCATTCTCTAAGTTTAGTTTTGAAGTCTCCGTTAGTCGACAGGTGTGAAGGGAATCTCCATAATATATCTGAGCCTTTAGGCTGGGTGTCCAATATGTCTATGCGTACCGGACTATGATCCGAAATCACCATATTCTCTATTTCCGCCTCTTCTATCAGTCGCATTAATTGGGTATTAGCCAAAAAGAGATCTATTCGCGACCATGAAGAATGTGGATGAGAGAAATGCGAGAAATCGGTGTCTTGTGGATGGAGAACTCGCCATACATCAGTCAACCCGAGAGCTTTCGTCATTTCCACCAATTCCCCTTGGACCTTGTTCTTCGTCAGGACTCCTGTGTGTCCCTTTTCATCTGGCCTCTGTCTATCCATATCCTCCCTCATTACCTCATTAAAATCACCCCCTATAATAATGTTGGGTTCTTTGTCCCCCAATATCTTCTCATGAAGTGTTGCAAAATATTGTGATCTTGAACTGTTTGGCGCATAGACATTGTAGACACTGAACCGCTGGTCGCGTATCTTCAGGACTACATGGAGAAGTCTACCCTCTTGATCCTGGGAGATGGATGTTAAGGTACAAGCTACATTTTTATTGGTCAGAATTAAGACTCCTGCCTTTCTATTTTGGGCTCCTGCTATCCAGGCTGATCCCACCCATAACTTTTGAATGTAATGTAGCTCATGTGTAAGTAAATGAGTTTCCTGTAGTAAGGCAATGTCAGTATGAAGTCTTTTCAAGTGCCTCAGTACCATACCCCTTTTGTTTGGCGATCTCAGTCCTTTGACATTCATGTCACTAAACGCAACATATCCAATATATTTTTTGTTGTGCGGGATCAGTGGGTATCCCTGTCTCTATGATTGATTTCTTTGTTACTGCTCAAGGAGAAGAAGGTATAGGTATAGGTATATGACACATTAATTCTTTAAAGAGTCTATTTTTTGATAAGTGGAATATTTTGGTAGAAGCCCACTTTAGATAACTACACATCTAGTATGTTGAACCAGAACCAAACTAATAAATTTCCATCTCGAGGGGGTACAAACCCCAATTCCTGTACCCCCTGACAACACTTTACCCCGCATCATGACTTCCTTTTTTCTGCGCTGATGATCTGCAGACCGCACCATTCTTAAGCCTTGTGATTATCTAGCCCCAGGGCCTCCCCTTGCTCATCTAGATTCCCGTGTAAATTAGGAAAAAGTATGGAGAATGGAAGGGAAAGGGGCCAGCAAAGAGGGGAGGATGCGTGGGGCAAACGTATGGGCACAGCAGAGAAAGAAAAAAGAGGAGAGGGGGGGGGCAGGCGTGGAACGGGGTGCAGGAGCAAAGCATCAGTAGTATACTATTCGAACAGTGCAAAAGACTGTAAATTCAAAATTTCTTCCCCACTTGCATGGTAAGATAGTTATCACATTGTTACTAGCTTTATATTTTCTCTACCAGGTCACAAGACCTCTGTCTCCAGATCTTCTTAGCACCTCCCATATGTGATACCTCAATTTCAATTAGTCCTTAGGTTCCTCATGAGTCCCGTCTCTAGGCAGCCTCTTTTTGCAGGCGTTCAGGTTGGCTGGTATGATCCGCTCTGAAGTCTATGGAGATTTGGATGGCTCCCCATAACCACCTGCAGCAATAGGGGGAAGGGAAGAGGAGAAAGGAAAGAGAGGGAGGAAGACAAAGAGAGAAGAAAGAACAAAAAGAACAAAAGAGGGGGGGGTAAGGGGGGGTGGAAGAGGAGGCAAACAAGTGGGGGATTAATAGGGCTGGGTTCCTTTCTCCAATCTTCGAACCTTGCTCCAATCAGATTTCGGTTATTCAGCTAGTACTTCACTGAAAGAATAATGGAAAAATAAAAGGGGGGGGGGAAGAATCTTCTCAGTCTTTGGACAGTCTCATCTCATCTCCCGCCTGAGTAGGGAGGTTTATCTCTGGGACCTTTTGGGGGTGTTGCATGGTAGTCCTTCGGATCCGTTCTCTCCTTAGCGTTGTTGCCGCGGTCATTCTTCTTATATTGAACCCTCGACCATTGGTTACCGTCGTCCCTCTTACCCCGATCTCCTCTCGTGTCCGATGGTGTAGCTGCTTTGGCTGCATAGGAATGCTGGTGTGGTGAAGTTTCGGGTCTCGAGTCTCCACCGGTCGCAGTCCTTTCTCCGACTCTTTAGGTCCCTGCTGGATGTATTGCAATGCCACTCTGCCGTTTGAGAACGATTTTGTTTCACCATTCCAATCTCTGAACTTTAAGATGGCGGGATATGCTAATTGAAATCTGACATTTTTCTTGTATAACAAAAAGCATGCCGGACTAAACGACTTTCTCTTGCGGGCAAGCTCGGCCGAGTAGTCCTCATAGAGTCTGACTTTGTGGCCCTTTTTAAGCAGGGGGAGCCGCTTCGTCTTGTATTCTTAAAGCAACTTGTCTTTATCCTTAAAATTAAGGAAGCGTGCGATGACTTGTCTCGGTCCCTCTATAGGGTCTTTCGGAGGACCCACCCTGTGGGATCTTTCTACTTTGCATTGGATGTGATGCCCTAGAGCTCTAGGTAGGTCTTCTTCCCAAATGGTGTCAAGTAAGCTCGCCTCTATGGACTCCGGCAGGCCCACCATCCTTAGATTGTTCCTTCTGGAACGATTCTCTAAGTCATCCAGCTTCTCTTCCGAATAGGCTGAGTGTTTCTGGAGATTGGCTATGTGTGTCTCTAAGTTTAAGATCCTTTCCTCTGCTTCTGAAAGCCTGCGCTCTGTCTCCTGCAATCTTTCCCCATGTTGTTTCGTGGTCTGATGGATGTCTGCCACTGCTTCTGATATAGCCTCCCTAATGAGAGACTTTAGGTCGGCTGAGAGGAGTGGGGCCACCTCTCTTGCTAACGCTCGCACGTCTATGGTCCCTGAGTTTACATTATGTAGCAGAGCTGTGTTCTCCATTACAGGGCTCTCCCCCCTGTGTCACTGCGCGATCCTGTCCCCTCCACATTCACCTTCATTATGGTGCACCCAGGGGACCTCCTCCCTTCAGCCGATATCTGGGTCTGGTTCCGATTCCCCTCTCTCACCGGCACCTCCGCTCTCTCCCTCCCGACTCCGCTACAGCTGCGGCTGCGACTCGTGGGGAATTTTAGTGGAGGGCGGCCTCTTGTCTCCGCCGCCATTTTCGCCAGGCTCCCGCCTTTCTGCCTCGCGCTCTCGGCGGTCTCCTTCCCCGAGCTTCTCAGGACGTACCTGTCCAGCGTCCCTGTCCTTCGGGGGGTCGCCGCCAGTATGGATTGGGGTCGGATGGCTAAGGGGCCGGTGGATTCCTGACGGATAGTCGGCGCGGTCCTTGGAGCTGCGTCTTCAAGCAGCCATCAGCGCAGCGCCGGACACAACAAAGTTTTATCTCCCGGAGCTCCCCATTACAAAGAATGACCACTTGCATTGCAATGTAAAAACTATTTGTGCACATATTCATTATTTTGAGTTTCTTTTAACAGCCTCATATTCACAAAGAGGCAAAGTGACCTGACTATTCTTCATGCATCTTCCACTTGCAATCCTTCACTACTTTAAACTGACAAAAGGCAAAGTTGCCAAATATGTGCAAGATACCAAAAAAGAATCTTCAGAAAAAATACAGATGGTGTTTTACTGAAAGTCTTCTGCTTGCAAAACGCAATGAGTACATCGTGTGCACATACCCCTAGGTTAGGGTCACACATCGTGTGTTTAGTGTGGATTATACACATGATTTTGTATACTGAAATCTGTAGCGTTATTACATTTAATTCTATCCATTCAGTCA
The DNA here is from genome assembly GCA_033576535.1 of Allobates femoralis. Taxonomy (NCBI): domain Eukaryota; kingdom Metazoa; phylum Chordata; class Amphibia; order Anura; family Aromobatidae; genus Allobates; species Allobates femoralis. The sequence continues at coordinate 139,487,945 of JARQOC010000004.1, read as the reverse complement.
TGCATGATTCTGGGTTGGTCATGGCCAGTTCTCACCATGCTTCTCTTTTGTCCTCGGCTTCTTTCAATTGCTTCATATTCATTCCTGTGTCATTTTTATGGTATCCAGATAATGCTCCTTTAGTCACCACTGATTATTCTGACTAGCATCTCCTTTTCTATTGATTTTGCCCTTATCACATGTCCAAACTTGGTCAGCTGCTGTCTGGTTATCTTGCCTTCCAATGAGAATTCTGGATATATGTAATAAAGAACAACTTTACTGATTATTCTAGCTGTAAAGGGAATTTGTAAATGTCTTCCCCACAGCTCAAAGGCATCGATGATTCTTCTGTCTGCTTTCAGTGTCCATGTCTCACAGGCATATGTCAAAATTGGGAACACAATTAATGTGATCAGTCGAACCGCTACTGTGATTAATGGAGGACTCAAGAAAAACTAAGCTGTCAACCACATCTATTTCTTTATTGTTGATCTTTATGTGGACTTTCTCGCTGGTATTTATTATTTTTGGTCTTCTTGTTATTCAGATAAATTCCCATATCCTTATTTTCTTATTTCAACTTCAGGATCAGCTTCTCTGGGTCCACCTTCTTGCAGGATTATATCATCAACATATTTGATGGTGATTCTATTTTCACCCCAACACTCTAATCCTCTAAAACTAGCTTTCTCCTGATTACTTATGTATATTGGTTGAAAAGAAAAAGATACACAATTCATTCTAGTCTTGTGACACATTTGATTTTCAACCATTCTGTATATCCATACCTGGTTTGCACTGCAGCTTCCTAATCGTTGTAGGGTGATTTTATAACATAATCCGGTGTGACGCTACCTCACTCAATGTTTCCAAAAGCTTATTGTAACGCTGGCTAGTTACAACTTACGGACAAGTCGTGTGGCAGGGAAGTCAAAAAGTCTGAGGTCAAATATCAAGACTGTACGTCAAAGGCAGAGGGGCAATACAAAAGAGAAGCCAAATCACAGTCCAAGATCAGAAGTCCAAAGCAGGAGTGAATCGAAACAAGAGAGGCTAGGCAAACAAATAGTAAAATCATAATCCGAGGTTAAGCAAGAGATCAGAGCAGTAGAACACAGAATCACAAGGCATGCACACCACTAAGCAAAGCTACGATTGGCAATGGTTTGACTACTGTCAGTCTGCTAAATAGCAAAGCAATCACCCCAAACGGGTGAAACCTAGAAGAAAACCAGCAGGTTTGCCCTGATTGGGCTGCAGGGCAACCCTGAATATCATAATAGTCAACACGCCCCCAACAAAAAACTGAGCAGCAAATTTGTGGTAGTACTCCCTATTCTGGAGGCGGCCACCAGATCCACAGGTTTGCCAGGAGATATTGAGTGAAATGCCCTGACCAGACGATTGGCCTTCACAAATCCAGCTGGGACCCAGGATGTCTAATGAGGTCTGTATCCCTCCCAAATGAACCAGACACTGGAAAGAATTTCAGACCCTCTGAGAATCCACGATCCTCTGTACCTTGTACTTCCAACCTCCATTAACCGTAAACAGAGAAGGCAGAGACAAGGGAGATAAATCAGAAGGGACAAACTCTTTTAATATTAATAGAGATCTATGGAAAACATTAGCAATACGAAAACATGAAGGAAGTTTCAATGTAAAAGCCACTGGATTCACTAATTCAAGAACCTCATAAGGGCCAATGAACTTAGGACCCAACTTTACTGATGGGACTTTCAGTTTAACATTTTTGCATGACAGTGTGGTGCCCCACTAGTTGGGGTACTGCACCCAGACCAGAGTGTGTAGTATCCCTGTGACCAGGGGACTGGGATGTCAATAGGGTACCAACATTACACCCATCCACATACCGTTGTTCAGGGGACCACAGGGTTAACTGTTGCTAGGAAACCGATCCCGGTGGGAGGAGCTAAGGTGGGTAGTGGAGAGCGGGAAAGTGAGTCAGAAAGAGAAGTCGGTTGGAGGAGGACCCTGCAAGAAGCGCAGAGGAGAGCACCTCATGAGAGGTGGCCAAGAGAAAGAAGGGGATCCTAGGGTGTCGGGGTGCACCCCAATCCGTGCCGGTACGACTCCAAGCCGAAAGGATCCAGTCCATAAACGGAGGACCGGCTCTGAGATCGGTGTGGCCGTTTATCCCCTAGCCGCCAAACTCCCCTAAGGCCCCGTATAGGATCCGGAGGCCCAAGACAGGAATCTTCCATAGGGGTCCGTGGGGACCGGCTGAGTGCTCTGTACGCGGGAGCGCTAAGGAAGGAACAGGGGGAGAGCACAGCAAGGATAGATGAAAGGAACAGGCAGGCACATCACCGAGGGTCCCAAGTCAAACGTCCTAGTCCTCTGGTGACTACCCAGGCCAAAAATACACGTTGACTGTGTAAAGACTGCTGCCTGAGTCATCAGTAAAACCTGTGCAAGATTTAAGACTGTGTGCAGGTAGGACGACAGTTGAACACCAACACCCTCAAAGCCCACAAAACCGACGTACAGTAGAGGGCAGCACGCAACCCGAAGCCTGCGAACTCTAGGCACTCGAGGGGTGGTGGGTTTAGAGATAGTGGGCAAACACGTAGTCAGGTGACAGAGGGTAAAAATAGAGAAGGGGGAGGAGAAAGGAGTCAGTAGGCCGAGGTAGGCTGAGCAGCAAAGAGAGAGATCACATGTCCTGGCAGAGTGGGGTGTAAGGAGCGCAGAATCTGGAAGAGCCAGTGCGAGCCGCAGAGAGAAAGCACGTCCGAAGCCAGCACCCCAGGAGTGTGAGGGAAGAGAGGGACAGTGACCCTGGTCCCTAGCAACACGGCTAAGACGGCAGACTGCAGCCGGAGTAGCCCTCCTATGATACCCAACGACACAGTAGAGAGAGCCTGGTAGAGCCTCACCCGGGAGGACTGCTGGAGGCTAGGCTGAAGTAGAGTGTCGGCTCTAGAGAGGACCGCAGATTCACCCGGCATCCCCAGACAACTGACGGGGACCACAATTACACGTTAGGGTCCCTACCCCCAAGGACAGGCAGCTCAGTGGCAACCCGGAGGGCTCACAGGAGTCCGAGCCACCGCCATACTGTCCGGAGTCACGCACACCAAAATGAACAGAGAGAGAAAGAGTCAACAGCCTGGGAAGGACGCAGGGACAGAGTGAGGGGTCACAGTAAGAACGACCTGGCTGCAGGGAGTAAAGGGAACCTGGAGGGGAAAGTGTTCCTGTGTAACTGAGAACTGAACTAAGAACTGTAACTGTACACTACACAATAGACTTTAACCAACACTGCCCCGGGGAACACAGTTCTGCCCACGGAGAACTATTCCATCCTTGCTGCCATTACATCATCCCTGGAGGGTCTGCGGCAGCGGTGGCCCCATTACTGACCACACACTGTGGGTGGCGTCACGACTGACATTATCCCCTGTAACTATTCCCCTTATCACTGTCAGGCCCGGGACACGGTCTGGACCAGGACCACCCGTGACATTCCTCAGCAGCAGACCCGGTCCGGTACCGAGTACCCCCCGTCCCAGTGGGCTCGACACTACCCTGTCAGGAGCTGTCCCGACCTGCGACAGGCTCATCCACCTGGCTGCAGCATCCATCCATCCTCCTGACAGAAGTACACTGCAGCGGTGGTCCCCTTATTTACCACAACCCGTGGGTGGCGTCACGACAAACTCCCCTGTAAATATCCCATTTATTGCGGAATCCGGGACACGGTGCGGCCCAAGACCGCCGTGACATCCCCAGCAGTACCCCGGTCCGGCACCAAGTACCCCGTCCCAGTGGGCTCCACACTAATGTTCTGCAGAGAAATTTGAGCGCTGCAGCCGATCAGCTACTGGTAATTGTCACCAGCACTCATGTAGCATAACAATGTCATGCATTTGTCAACACTACGACGGCGACAGTGACTACCTGATATTTTAAATGGAGGAAAAAAACATGAATTTTGAGTACTCACTGTAAAATCTATTACTTGGAGCCTTCATTGGGGACACAGGACCATAAGTGTATGCTGCTGCCTTTAGGAGACTGACACTATGCAAAAAAAGAGAGGAAAAGTAGCCCCTCCTCAGCAGTGTACACCCACCAACTGACAGGAAGCTAAGCCAGTTATTTTACCAACAGTAGGAGAAGCATAAAATAACCATAAAAGAGTAAACCCAAAGGATCTAAGAAAACTCAACCAAGGGTGGGTGCTGTGCCCCCAATGAAGGTTCGGAGAAACAGGTTTTACGGTGAGTACTCAAAAACATTTTTTTCTCTCTTGCTTCATTGGAGGGACACAGGACCATGGGACATCCAAAATCAGACCCCAGGGGTGGGAAATAAAGAACAATAAAACATAAGGCACCTGAAAGAACCCTTGGCCCGCCTCGATTAGAGATGGCCCACTGCAGGGCTTTCCTGCCATAATTGGCATCAGCTGAGACCAGGGTATGTACCTTATAAACTAAAGAGAATGTGTGGCATCCTTGCATAATTGGGAGGCAGAAGCCTGATGGTGTGCCGCCCAGGAGGCGCCGACTGCCCAAGAGGAATGGGCCTTGACTCCAGGGGGGAAAGTCCAGTGACTGATGGTAGATTTTGACACAGGGATGAGAAAGAGTGCATATGACTTTTTAGAGGGATAGGCCCGAGAGAGATATCAACACAGGGCCCTGATGAGGTCCAGCTTGTGTGAAGCACATTCCAAAGGATGGAACAGATTTTGATAGGATGGGAGGACGATCTCCTCGTTGATATGGAATGTCGATACTACTTTTGGAAGAAAGGAAGGTGAAGGCCGAAGGACTGTCCTGATGGAGTATTAGTAAAGGAGAACAATGGGATAGAGCGGCCAATTCTGAGACCCTCCCGATGAAGGTGATGGCAACTAGGAAGGAAACCTACCAAGAAAGTAAGGCCATAGGTACTTCATGAATGGATTCAAAGGGGAGCCCTTGTAGAACTCCCAGAACCAGATTGAGGTCCCAAGGGTCTACAGGAGAACGGTATGTGGAAGCGAGATAAACAACTCCCTGGAGAAATGTCTTGATTTGACATTGAGAAGCCAAAGGCCTTTGGAAGAGTACGGGTAGAGTTAAAACTTGTCCCTTAATAGTACTGAGAGACAAATTGGCTTCCAAGCCTGACTTCAAACCGGAGTAGAGAACGTCATAGGGCAAATTGAGTAACTCTCACACCACACAAAAAAGGCTTTCCATGTGCGATTGTAAATTCGGAAAGAGGCTGGCTTCCTGGCACTGTTCATAGTATGAATGACCTGTGGGAAGAAACTAACGTCTGTCATGATCGTGGATTCAATAGCCAGGCCGTCAAATTTAGGGACCTGGTGGAATATTGGGCCCTGAGACAGGATGTCTGGCAGCCGGGATGTCTGGACCAGTTCTGCATACCAAGCCTATCTAAGCCAATAAGAATGACCGGGACTCCATCCAGTTTGATCTTTTTTATGATCTTGTGAAAAAAAGGAAGTGGGAGGGGAAGAGATAGGGAAGACGGAACTGAGTCTAGGGAATAACCAGGGCGTCCGACCAGATGGCATGGGAATCTTGACTTCTTGAAACTAACTGAATGACCTTGTGGTTAAGACGGGATGCCATGAGGTTGACATCAAGAAAGCCCCCCTTGTGGCGTATCTGGAGAAACACCAAGTTGTTGAGAGCCCATTTGCCCGAAGCTAGGCCCTAGCGACTTAGTAAATCCACAGTCCAATTCTCCATGCTTGGAATATGGACTGCTAAGATGGCTGGTAGTGATCCTCAGCCCACAGGAGAATTCTGGTAACCTTTGCCATGACTGTCTTGCTGTGGTTTCCCCCCTGATGATTTATGTAGGCCAATGCTGTAGCATTGTCAGATTGGATCCTGAGGGGATCCCCTGTAGGAGAGGCTGTAACTGAATCAGGGAAAGGTAAATGGCACTCAGCTCTAGAACGTTGATGGATGGATGACTCCTGGGGTTTCCAGGGACCCTGGACTGTGTGATGATGAACAAAGCACAAACATTTCCTACAAAGGGTTAAAAAAAGTCTGGAAAACAGATGGAGTCTGCCTCCGACTGAGTCTAGGCTAAAACTGGCTTAGTTTCTTGTCAGTGGATGGTGTACCCTGCGAGGAGGGGATAGTTTTCCTTTATTTGGATAGTGTCGCCTCCTACAGACAGCCGCGCCCAACCATGTTCCTGTGTCCCCCAAGGAAGCCACAGAGGAAAACACTGAATAAGGCTACATTCACACACTGCGCAATTGATCCGCTTTGTACAGATCCGCTATTGCAGTGGAATGCAATGAAACGCATTGACGTTAACTATCCCAGCCAAGTCAATGTATTTCACTATTTTGCATTCAGACGGTCTATAAATGAAGTCACATGTCAATTCTTTTGGTGTTATTTCGCCGCTCTTCCTCGCTCATCTCCCTTCATTCTGACGCTGTAGGACCTGTGGAGACCTTGCAGGGGCGTATCTAGGGGGGTGCAGCCTGATCCTTTGCCCGGGCGCAACTCAGAGGGGGGAGCCGGCAGCACCCCCCTCCTCCCCCGCTCCTCAACCAAGGCGGCAGGGGCGGCGGGGCTGAAAGGGCTGACAGCGAAACCTAAGGCTGCAGGGGCGGCGGGGCTGAAAGGGCTGACAGCGAAACCTAAGGCTGCAGGGGCGGCGGGGCTGAAAGGGCTGACAGCGAAACCTAAGGCTGCAGGGGCGGCGGGGCTGAAAGCTGACAGCACCCGCCCCCCCTCTCCTCACCTACTCTGGGGGGGGGGGGAGCGCCAAAATAGATCTTTGCCCCGGGCGCCATGAAACCTAGTTACACCGCTGAGACCTTGGACAGCACCATGTGACGGAGCGACATCACCCAATCACACGGGTGGCTGCAGGGTCCTAGTCTGTGCTCGCTGCAGCCTCGGGGATCAGGACAGATCACTGGCGGACACCGGATGAGCGCGGCGAGGTGACTCAGCACAGGCGATAAGCTTAGCGGTGTTCACACACAGAACGATGCGCTTTGGGGATCTGCTGTTAGTGCAGTCTCTGCACCAAAAACGGATGTAGCTATGTGCTGTGTGTGAACGGCACCCAAGATGCCGCCGTCCAGGCTGTGGTCACCTTCCTTCTCCTGAGGGTTTAGGGTCCTCTTGGTCATGGTGATCAGATGTGGCAGATGAGCCTCCTCCATGGTGCTGTATAAAGTGGGGAATATCCCTCTATTACAGTTATTGTGAGATGTCAGCTTCTCTCTGCACCCCATCCTCATGCCACATACAGGGGGTATGACGTCACAGGACGGTGTAATTGGTGCTGTACACAGAGAGGACTCCTATCTCCACAGTCCCAGCATCCCCCGGGGCTCCCCCTCAGCTCTGTGCTCCCTCCGGACTGTCTGAGACAGAGCGACCGCCCACAGGGAGGAGGAGCCTTATCCTCTGATGTCCGGCCACACATCATTGGCTGGTGACTGAGAAGCACCGCCCCTAGCCTGCAAGCCCTGCACTCATTGGTTCTTTCATCCCGTCACTCTCTCCACTCGCTGTGAGAACTAGTTTGTTTGCAGACGGGCTGCATTGTGTACAGTGTGATACCTGTCTGCTGCACGGAGCACCGGGCACCGCCGGGCGGAGCACTCAGGTGAGAGGAGGGGATGGGGCTCATTCACCGGACACAGGACGGCTGCCATCAACACTTCTTCATGTACTTTATATACGGGCTGAAGTCTGCAGGGGGCTGACGGATAATGGGTTACATGTTGTAGGACGAGGCAGAAAAAGGGTTAGAGGCACGAGTTGGGCTAGGAGAAGGTTACATTTATCTCTTCATATTGTAATATGTATGACTGGCAGTGGAGGGGTTACTCTGGGGCTCGGTGTACCCCTCTGTGTCATGTACCTGGCAGTGGAGGGGTTACTCTAGGGCTCGGTGTACCCCTCTGTGTCATGTACCTGGCAGTGGAGGGGTTACTCTGGGGCTCGGTGTACCCCTCTGTGTCATGTACCTGGCAGTGGAGGGGTTACTCTGGGGCTCGGTGTACCCCTCTGTGTCATGTACCTGGCAGTGGAGGGGTTACTCTGGGGCTCGGTGTAACCCTCTGTGTCATGTACTTGGCAGTGGAGGGGTTACTCTGGGGCTCGGTGTAACCCTCTGTGTCATGTACTTGGCAGTGGAGGGGCTACTCTGGGGCTCATTGTACCCCTATACCTGGCAGTGAAGGGGTTACTCTGGGGCTCATTGTACCCCTATACCTGGCAGTGAAGGGGTTACTCTGGGGCTCAGTGTACCCCTCTGTGTCATGTACCTGGCAGTGAAGGGGTTACTCTGGCTCTCGGTGTACCCCTCTGTGTCATGCTGTACTTGGCAGTGGAGGGGCTACTCTTGCTCTTGGTGTACCCCTATACCTGGCAGTGGAGGGGCTACTCTTGCTCTTGGTGTACCCCTATACCTGGCAGTGGAGGGGCTACTCTGGGGCTTGGTGTACCCCTCTGTGTCATGTACCTGGCAGTGAAGGGGTTACTCTGGGGCTCGGTGTACCCCTATTCCTGGCAGTGAAGGGGTTACTCTGGGGCTTGGTGTACCCCTCTGTGTCGTGCTGTACTTGGCAGTGGAGGGGCTACGTTTGCTCTTGGTGTACCCCTATACCTTGCAGTGGAGGGGCTACTCTTGCTCTTGGTGTACCCCTATACCTGGCAGTGGAGGGGCTACTCTTGCTCTTGGTGTACCCCTATACCTGGCAGTGGAGGGGCTACTCTGGCTCTCGGTGTACCCCTCTGTATCGTGCTGTACTTGGCAGTGGAGGGGCTACTCTTGCTCTTGGTGTACCCCTATACCTGGCAGTGGAGGGGCTACTCTTGCTCTTGGTGTACCCCTATACCTGGCAGTGGAGGGGCTACTCTTGCTCTTGGTGTACTCCTATACCTGGCAGTGGAGAGGCTGCTCTTGGTGTACCCCTATACCTGGCAGTGGAGGGGCTACTCTGGCTCTCTGTGTACCCTCTGTGTCGTGCTGTACTTGGCAGTGGAGGGGCTACTCTGGGGCTCGGTGTACCCCTCTGTGCCATACTTGGCAGTGCCTCTGTCTTATTTTTAGCATCCCCTGATAGTGTGGAGAGATCGTCTCCTGAGTGCTGCTCTCCATGTTCAACAAAGTCTGGAGAATTAACCTGTGAAGACCTGGAACTAAACTCTGCTTCACCTGCAGTGTGGCCTGTATGTGCCCAAGCCTTACTACAGGTGAAGCGCTGTGACCTGGTGGAGTTACTGTCCCTCATCACTGCACCCCTGGAGCACATCACCTCTATAGTAATGGTGGGTATTAGACATGTATAATGTATACTCTATCCCAGTACAACATCCCTGGTGATGCCTCATCATCTTACTCTGGTTGCAGAGGTAACCTCACAGATGAACCACATTGCCTGCAATGGTCACAGCAAGTATATCACTGACCTCAATGATTTATGGCCTTATCTATGAAATAATGAGTTATCATCTGATCGCTGTGGTTTTTGTCTCCTGGGATCCCACCTCATCCTGAGAATGGGACTCTGGAGCCTGGGGACCGAGCTTTACAGACCTTTGTGAATGACGAGGAGGTGCACGTGCTCGGCCTCTGCTCCATTTGTGGGACAGATCTAGTCCTGTGCACCTCTGCTCTATTCAGGATGGGACTCTGCGGTGCACAGTTCCCGGCTTCCAGGGCGGTCACCGCCATCAGTAAGGAATCCCCTCTATTATGGGTAGAGGATAACTTGCCATCTAGGGTATAACCCTGTGTAATGTTGAGTTTCTTACTTTCTTATCAAGTTCAGTTCACACAGACCTACCATGATAATGACCTTTCTTGTCCATGTTGTATCAACCATAGATAACTACAGATGTGTAAGAATTAGCTATAAGGGCTGGTTCATCTGAGCACTCCAGTGTCCTCTACAAGAGAGCTGATGGTGGGTTTACACGTTGCAATATCGGCGTCCAACTCCGACCAAAAGTCACGTGGTTCGTGCGTTGGACCCGATATCGTTCGTGCGGTGTGAACGTCCAATACGATGCAGGAACGATGGCAAACCGATATCGGGGATCGAATGAGCGTGCTATTCAACAGCCCGATATCGGATGCCGGTTGGAGCCGGATCGTCCTGTGTGACAGCCCAACTCCGATGTGTAGTGCAACGTCACCCATTCACTCCCATGTTAAATGGTCGTTCCTGGGTCGGGGGGCGTACACATCGTAGGGACGTTGTATCACGATATCGCAACGTGTAAACCGCCGATGCGATTCAGGGAAAACTGGCCACAAAATGTGCGCTCCCGCGCCGTTGTATACGATATCAGAATGATATTGTGACGTGTAAACCCACCATGACTGGCATGATGGGCAGCGACTTATCTCTGGGAGATCGATGCAACCGGCAGTTCAAAATGTGTTCTGCAAATCTGCCATCTCTTATGGTGGGTTTACACACACCAATTTCTGTGTCCAACTTCTGAACAGATCTCTGGTTGCAGTGAAATCATGGACACATTGTTCCATTTTGTGGCTTTGTACAAATGTAACAATGTGTCCATGATGTCACTGCAACCAGAGATCTGTTCACAAGTTGGTCACAGCTGTGTGTGTAACGGTACCTTTACATTCTCACCTTAGAGAATTGGGCCGATTATGTCAATCCAGCTGATCAGAGTGATCTGATTTTGTCAGATGATAAATTGCAGAAAGGCTTTTCTCCAAGAAAATGTCATTAGTGCAGTCCAGTGTTTTCCACAGTCTCTGTGACTTGCATCGCTGAGTGCGACCTGATAATCTAATCCAAATTGGACGTTCTGTGATTCATTTCCTTGTACCAACTCTAGTCTGTTTAAAATATTGGACTTGTGCATGGCTCCATAGCATAACATTGGTCAGAGTGATCGTACAGAACATCTGCTATTCTTCTGAATACCTCTCCAGCTGCTCCAATCAAAGTATTTACATATGAGGCCGCCAGAGCAAATACCAGCTGATTGGTGGAGATGCCTGGTGCGGGCCCACCGCTGATGACCTATTCAAAGGATAATCCTTCAATAGGTTTTGCTTGGAAAACCCCTTTAGGGTAAGTGCACACTGGCCGGGTTTTCGGCGGTTTACCTGTGTAAACCGCCGTTTTGTTTACATTAGTTTTATGTTAATTTATGTTAATCCAAACCGGCGTTTGGATTAACATTAAAACTAATGTAAACAGCCCAAGGCTGTGCACACACCGGCGGTTACCCAGCATCATCCGTTGCTAACCCGCAGGTTTCCCAGCGGGTTAGCAAAGAATGACCATGTTCTAAAAACCGGCGGTTCTGCAGCGGCTGCAAGCAGAATCATGTGCTGCTTCCAGCCGCTGCAGAATCGCCGCCGAGAACCCGCTGGGCAGCCGCCGGATACCGCCCGCACATACCCGCCAGGAAGCCGGTGCACGGCGCCGGAGCTTCCTGGCGGGTCCCGCCCAGCCGCCGCCGACCAACCCGCCGGGTAATGTGAACTTACCCTTAGGCTATGTGCACATCAGTCGGTTCTGCTTTTCTGCAGACCGACCGGGAACCGGTGGACACTGGCAGAAACTGAGTTTTCTATGCTCAGCAGTGTCGCTCGTTTTTTGCTCGTTTTTTGCTCGTTTTTTGCTCGTTTTTTGCTCGTTTTTTGCTCGTTTTTTGCTCGTTTTTTGCTCGTTTTCCGCCCGGTTTTTGCTCGTTTTTTGCTCGTTTTCCACCCGGTTTTACAGCGTTTTGTCGGCGGTTTTTCTGAGCGGTTTTAAAACTGAGTTTTTAGTGCACTTGTTCAGCTGAAACCGGTGGAAAAACGGAGGAAAGAAGTCACTTGCTCTATTTTTGGAAGCCGGTGAAAAAACTCAGTTTTGACTGAAAACGACCAGAAGAAAAACGTTGTAATGTAGACAGAGTTTTCTAAAATCCATTGACTAGCATGTTAAGCCAACCGGAGGGTAGGATTAACATAAATTAACATAAAACTGAGCGGAAAACGCAGACGGAAAACGTCCAAAAGCAGCCCACAAAACGACTGATGTGCACATACCCTAAAGTGCAGAATCTGTGTTTCTGCACCCAAAAAAATCATCAAAACCTAATATGTCAAGTGTGCACCAAAAACGCAATTATCAGAGCATGTAGCTTTTGCTTATGTTGGTGCAAACATCTGTAGAAAAAGTGTTTATGCATGTAATACATCCTTTAGTATTACATTTCCAGTAAAGTGTATGAAATTTTACTAAAACGCAGCCTAAATCCTCAGTTGACCTGCGGTGGGAAATTTAATTCCCTTGTGTTGTTTTTTTTTGTTTTTTTTTTTTTCACGCTGCATATTTTATTTCTCAACATAGAAGAGAAAATCCACTGCAAAAGGGGAAGCCAAACACCTCACGTGTGGGAATTACTTGAAGATTTTGCAACAGTTTTGTCAGTTTTTTCACGAATTCCTGATCTTGATTCAGACTTGGATCGGACATGCACTTGAGGGCCGACTTATTTTTGTTTTGTTCTCCTCCCTTTTGTAGACGCCACAACAAAAGGGCATTTTGAAGTAGGATGCGCTGAATTAAGAGGCGCACTCCAACTCCAATTAAAGGTGTTATCCGGGATGTATATTAAAAAAAAAAAAATGCCCTAGCACTGACAGGCAGGTAGCTGCCCTACCTGCCTGCTGTGCCCGGTGCCATTCACCCCTGGCACTGAGTGGTGACAGACAGACCATTCTGCGGGCGGACAGACCGACCACTCCTGCTTCCTAATTGGGGGAGTCGGCTGTCAATCAGAATGACGTTGGCTCTGATGGTCATCGACTGGAAAAATCCTCCTCTCTGTTGATGCGAAGTTGGCGGAAGCGCCGACGGGAGCGGTCTGAGAGCAGTGCCAGGCGCAACAAGCAAGTAAGTGTCAACTACCTACCACCTGTTCATGCTTAGGCACAATATATATTTTTTTTTTTTATACTGTACATACCGGATAACCTTTCTAATGCATTTGCTTCATCTTCTCTGTGACTTGTGCTTTGCTAGAGTCTCCTCCAGTCAGGAACTGAAGCGAGTAACATTTCTGTCATAAACAACACTCCGCCCTTAATGATGAATTTGCAACCATTTAAGCGGAGCTGCCCAAAACCAACTACGGTATACCAAATTACGAGTGCAGCTACACAAAACATTTGTGACTTGTCAAAAAAATTTTTTTTGTAATCCCTTTCTTCTCATGAATTTTATTCTATAGTTTACTGCAGAGCTGTGGAGTCGGTAAATCCAACCACCGACTCCAACTCAGACTCCTGAATTTCCCTGGCTCCGACTCCTTTGACTCCGACTCCTTCGTTCATGGCTCGTTTTTAAGTGATAAAATTATTGTAGGTCAATGGTAACATTAGGCTTTAATCATTATAATGACATAATAAAGATATTTAGATAGAACATAATAATAATTCATAATAATATTCAGCACATTCTGCATTGAACTACTGGACCCAATTTATTCTATATTTTAGGAGTCGGAACATTTTCTACTTACTCCGACTCCACCAAAATGGGCAGCAACTCCGACTCCACGACTCCGACTCCTCAGCCCTGGTTTACTGCTTGTTACCTAGGTTACCGGCCACCTCTGCATTATATCAAAGGAGCCTTGTTTCACAAGCCAGGATTGCATTCTTCTAGCTTGTAAATGCTGCTCTACAGGTGGCTGGACCCAGCCAGCTTCCTTGCCCCTGCAGTCTGAGGCATAGCTGGTTTTGGCTTAGCCATATTCCCCCTTTCAGTATTTGTAAGGGAACATTTACATAACCATACTTTACAGACCTTGACTGGGTGACAATAGCTAAGGTCAGGACTCGCTTGGTCGCCATACAGTATGAGGCTGTTGGTGCAGGGAAATATACAGTGGGGGAAAAAAAGTATTTAGTCAGCCACCAATTGGGCAAGTTATCACACTCAAAAAGATTAGACAGAATATGTAGACCTTAACTATGAGAGAGACAAAATGAGAAAACAAATCCTGAAAATCACGTTGTCTGCTTTGGAAAGTCTTCTTTTTTTTTTTTTTTTTTCCCCTTCAAATTTTGGTAGAAAATAAGTACTTGGTCAATAACAAAAGTTCATCTCAATACTTTGTCATATATTCTTTGTTGGCAATGACTGAGTTTAAACGTTTTCTGTAAGTCTTCACTAGGTTGGCACACACTGTTGTGGGTGTGTTGGCCCATTCCTCCTTGCAGATCTCCTCTAGAGCAGTGATTTGTTTTGGGGCTGTCACTGGGTAACACAGACTTTTAACTCCCTCCAAAGGGTTTCTATAGGGTTGAGATCTGGAAACTGGGTAGGCCACTCCAAGACCTTGAAATGCTTCTTTCGAAGCCACTCCTTCATTACCTTGGCAGTGTGCTTGAGATCATTGTCATGCTGAAAGACCCAGCCACGTTTCATCTTCAATGCCCTTGCTGGTGGAATGAGGTTTGCACTCAAAATTTCACGATACGTGGCCCCCATTCATTCTTTAATGTACGCGGATCAGTCGTCCTGGTCCCTTGGTAGAGAAACAGCCCCAAAGCATGATGTTGCCACCCCCATGCTTCACAATAGGTATGGTGTTCTTTGGATGCAACTCGGCATTCTTTCTCCTCCACGCATGACGAGTTGTGTTTCTACTAAAAAGTTCTACTTTGATTTCATCTGACCACATGACATTCTCCCAATACTCTTCTGGATCATCCAAATAGCAAACTTCAGATCGACCGGACATGTAATGGCTTAAGCAGGTGGACACGTCTGGCACTGCAGCATCTGAGTCCGTGGCGGCGTAGTATGTTAATGATGGTAACCTGTGTAATGTTGGTCCCAGCTCTCTGCAGGTCATTCACTGCAGGCCCCTGTGTGGCTCTGGGATTTTTGCTCACCGTTCTTGAGATAATTTTGACCCCATGGGGTGAGATTTTACGTGGAGCCCCAGATTGAGGGAGATTATCAGTGGTCTTGTATGTCTTTCATTTTCTAATTATAGCTCCCACAGTTGATTTCTTCACGCCAAGCCGCTTGCCTATTGCAGATTCAGTCTTCCCAGCCTGGTGCAGAGGTACAATTTTTTGTTTCTGGTGTCCTTCGACAGCTCTTTGGTCTTCACCATAGTGGAGTTTGGAGTGTGACTGTTTGAGGTTGCGGACAGGTGTCTTTTATACTGATAACAAGTTCAAACAGGGGCCAGTACTACAGGTAATGAATGGGGGACAGAGGAGCCTCTTGAAGTTACAGCAGTGGCGTAGCTAGCCTGCTTCGGGCCCTGGGGCGAGATCGCCACCCAGGCCCCCATGTGAGAACCGGGGGTGGGGGGGTGCTGTTAGAGCTGTTAGAGAGATGTGAGGATAGGGGGGGTGCTGGTAGGGAGATTTGAGGACCCGTCCTCCCTCCTCTCCAGCCGCCCGGCTGCCGCCTGCCAGCGCGGGCCCCCCCAGGGGTCGGGCACTGGGCCCCTCATGCTGGGGGGGCCGGGGCGATCGCCCCCCCTGCCCCCCCAATAGCTACGCTACGGAGTTACAGGTCTGTGAAAGCCAGAAATCTTCCTTGTTTGTAGGTGACCAAATACTTATTTTCCACCAAACTTAAAAAAAAATTCTTTCCAAATCGGACAATGTGATTTTAGGATTTATTTTCTCCTTTTGTCTCTCATAGTTGGGGTCTACCTATGATGGCAATTACAGGCCGATCTCATCTTTTTAAAGGCCACTTCACACACACAGATATCTGAGTCCAATATCTGAACAGATCTCTGGTTGCAGTGAAATCATGGATACATTGCTCCATTTTGTGGCTGTGTACAACATGGAGCAATGTATCCATGATTTCACTGCAACCAGAGATCTGTTCAGATATTGGACTCAGATATCTGTGTGTGTGAAGTGGCCTTTAGTGAGAGAACTTGCACAGTTAGGGTATGTGCCCACAGGAAAGGTTTTGCCTTGGTTTTATGTAAATCTATGCTAATCTAATCCTGAGTTTTTTGGTGGGTTTACACACACCAATCATTGTATCCAATCTCTGAACCAATCTCTGGTTGCAGTGAAATCATGGACAGATTGCTCCATGTTGTACACAGCCACAAAATGGAACTATTTATCCATGATTTCACTGCAACCAGAGATTGGTTCAGAGATTGGATACAATGATTGGTGTGTGTAAACCCACCATTTGGTTTCTATCAAAACCTATGTGAT
This sequence comes from Allobates femoralis, assembly GCA_033576535.1. Classification (NCBI taxonomy): domain Eukaryota; kingdom Metazoa; phylum Chordata; class Amphibia; order Anura; family Aromobatidae; genus Allobates; species Allobates femoralis. Next base: position 139,471,736 of record JARQOC010000004.1, on the reverse strand, counting down.
CAGGGAAAAGCTTTCACACACACACTTTTTTTTTTTTTTTTTTTTCTCTCTACAGAAAATGGAAATACCACAGGTGTTTCCACTTTAGCAAAAGTTCAGCAAAGAATTGACATGCTCATTCATTCTAAAAAACAGCAAAACCTGAGGTGTTTCCACTTTCTTCACCAAACAAAAACCAATGTGTTGGGACAGCTAATCCTAGAATCATGGGTTTTGCTGGAAAACAAAAATGCAGCAAATCCTGTGGTGTTTACACTGTCTCCAGAGAACAAAAACCAATGTGTGTGCACAGCGTTTCTGTGAAACACATTGGTTTTGCTGGGAATCAAAACCGCAGGAACAAATTAGCATACATTACCATAAAACCAATGGTAAACTGCAGGCAGAAACCGCAGCAAAACTGCAGCAAAAACGCACTGTATGAACATACCCTTAGGGGCTGCCTAAATACTTTTTTTCTCCTAATGTACCACGGACGGGGTCACAAAACATAGACTGAAAAATACAGAATGCACCCTGCTGATCTTGTGAGGGAAGCCCAGTGGAAAAGCCAAGATTCCCTTCCCCCCTCAAATGTTAGCGGTTTCATGCTGTTTCCTTTTTCTATATTAGATATTAGCTAAATGTAAAACATTTTGGATCCTGGATAATCCAATGAATGTAGAGGTCACTGAGAAATATGTAGGAAATTCTTTTATGCCTCCCTCATTATCATAATATGTCCTAAGAAGAATTTTGTCTTGGGCCCCTTTCACATCAGCGTTTTTCGCTGATTGTGGCAGATTTAGTGCATCTGCTGTCTAATAGCCGCACTTGCGGCAAGCCCCATGCATTGTCTATGGGGCTTGCAGTAGGTGCGGCATGTTGTGGTACAGCCGCCGTTCCAGCACTTGCGCCCGTGAAAAAAAACGCAGTCAGCTGCGTTTTTTGTTTTTAAGGCCGCAAGTGATGGAACGGCGGATATACCGCACCTGCAAATTGCCGCAATTTGACAAAACCGCTAGTGTGAAAGGGGGCATCGGCTGCTTTCACACCAGCGTTTTTTGCCATTCTTGGCAGATCAGACAGTTTTGCCGCATCTGTCGCGTAATGGATCATTTGCGGTAAGCCTGCATTTGGCCTAATGCATTTCCTATGTTTTGCAGCACATGACCGCAAGTCCCATAGGGAATGAAATAGGCCGGACGCAGTCTTGCCGGAAGTGATGTGATATGCGGCAAAACTGCCTGATCTGCTGCAAATGGCGAGAAACCCAGATGTGAAGAAAGCCTTAGCTGATCCTATTAGAACATTTCTCTCGCTCTCCGCCAAGGCTATAAAAGCCATTCAGACCAGACAAGTCTATTGCGAATCTCCCTCTGGCCATGTTAGAAGATCAGCCGTTGATGCTACTGTACATCAAGGCAACAGGAAGACCGCTGCACCGTGTGAATTAGTGTTTGGGAAGGAAGGAGTCCCAAAAGTTGGAGTTTAAAGCTGTGCAGCTCACACTGAGAGAGGTCTGATTAACCCCTTCACAACCTTTGATGTAATTGTACAAAGGTTGTGTCCCTGCCTTGCTTGCATGCTGAACCCGCTTCTTTCCCTACCCATGACACCTGATTTAATCAACCATCATGTGCTTCTAACAGCAACGTGTGGATCGGAAATCCACCTGTGACTGTTAATCAGTTAAATCCCTCTTTAATTTTATGCCAGCTGGACTTGACAAGCAGCGGGAGCGGGTGTGTCAATCCCCACTCCCATAAGTGCTCGCCATCACATAATCATGGGGCGCTGATTGGTTGTTATGACAGCCAAGGGTCAGCTGTCATAACCAATTGTATTGTTTTTTTGTTCTGATGGGGTGAGGAATACACCTTAAAACGCGTCAAAGCCACTTGCGTTCACTGATTTCCTCTGTATGTGATTGATTGTACAGCAGCACAGTTGGATTCCACATACCGTATTTCCTCTTTTTTCTACTATTGTTTTGGCCTGTGGGCACTGCAGCAGCTGTTTGGAGCCCTCTATACTGGTTGTGTGTGACACAACCCTCTATGGTGAGCAGTTACCCTTCAGCTTAGGCTGGTTTCACACTACGATTTGTCTAAATCCGATGCTGTCCGATGAAAATCGGACAGCATCGGATCCGAATTTGGCCCCCATGCAACCCTATGGGCATCGGACCGATTCGGATGTGCACTAAATGCCATCCGATTTGGTCCGATCCGATTCTGTCCGATTTTATTATCGGTGCAAAAATCGGAGCCTGCTCCGATTTTTGCACCGAAAATAAAATCTGACAGACTCGGATCGGACCAAATCGGATGGCATTTAGTGCACATCCGATCTGACCCGATCCCTATAACATGGGGCCCTATGGAGCAGGGTCCGAGGAAACATCTGATGTCTCCTCGGACCCGATGTTGGTGTACTGAGCATGCTCAGTACATGCTCAGTACACTAAACCTATTGTGTGCCGCCTAATTTAACTTCTGCAATGTATATACATACATTGCAGAAGTTAAATATAAGTTAAATCAAGTGTTTAAAAATAAAAAATCTTTATTCTCACCTTCCAACGCTCCCCCGGCGTCTCCAGCTGCAGCCGCTCGGTAACAGGACCTGTGATGATGTCAGAACCCGATCAGCTGATCGGGTCACATGACCGGTTACCGCGGTAACCGCTGAAGCTTTTGACGTCATCACAGGTCCTGTACACCCGATCGGCTGCAGCTGGAGACGCCGAGGAGCGCTGGAAGGTGAGAATAAACATTTGTTATGTTGGGGGGACATGAGGGGGGACATGAGAGCGGACAGGAGGGGGGCAGGAGGAGGCAAGGAGAGGGCACAGGAGCAGGGGGACAGTAGGGAGAGAGTAGGGGGACACTAGGGCAAAACAGGGGGGCCGCAGAGAGGCAGCAAGATGACAGGAGGGAGAGGAGGGGGAGCTACGTGACAGCCCAAACTGATCCTGCAAAAAGTAGGATTCGGATGCCTATTTGGCATCCGATTGCAGGATTCAGTTTGGATCCGATGCTGTCCGATTTATATCGGACAGCATCGGATTTAGAGAAATCGTAATGTGAAAGTAGCCTTACCTGTCACCATTTTTATCAGATAGGTCTTATCGGTTACACTTTCTATTCCACAGTCATTCATTCTAGAATTTTAAACATTGAAACTGCCAGGACATGAGTAGGGCAGCCTGTGTGATGCAGGAGACAGATGCACTAAAATTGTCAGGCTGACAGAGATGAATGTTCATTATTCGTCAGCAAAAGGAAGGGGTTTGTGATCTCTTTAGTCCACTCAGTGTTCTGTCCAGTCAGCATGACAGGACAATGTGTACGATACCTGGCTATGCCAGACAGGACGCTGGTCTGACATGACCTCTGTCTCCTGCTTCACACAACCAGTCCTTCTGCAGGTAATCTAGGATAGGTTGTGATTGATGGTAGTTGCCATCTTGGAATCATGCTAGTGCACTAAATAAAGCATACCTGTTTACAATATAAAGATATTTAACAAAATGTTTAATATATAAATGTGTATTTTGTACATTTCTCAGAGATTTCCCCCAAATCGCAAGATATTTCCTGTAGTAAGGTTGAAATTCTGCTGCACCTGGCTTTCTCTGGCAGTCCCATAGACCATGTATAGAGCAGGGGGTGGGCCCCTTCCCTGAGATCTCAAGGGACCTTAGCTATCAGAGTTATTCCCCATCGTATCCCCGTTCCTTGCTTTTGGGAAACCCCTTTCAAAACGTCTTGATAATGGTGGGAATGCATATATTGGTAAAATAATCACTTTGATTAGTAGCTAAACTGAGCAGACTATACACTGCAAATCCAAGCATGCTTGTCAGAAGATGGTGTGTGTGTGGTGTATAGATATAGGTGGGGTTGTGTGTGTGTGTGTGTGTGTGTGTGTGTGTGTGTGTCGTGCGCAATATACACACATACACTACCGTTCAAAAGTGTGGGGTCATTTCCTTACTTTTTGAAAGGAAACACACTTTTTTTTTTTTTTCAATTACCCGTATATACTCGTGTATAAGCCGACCCCCCCTACTTTTGCCCCCAAAACCTGGGAAAACCTATTGACCCGTGTATAAGCCGAGGGTGGACCCCAGCACAGGTATACAGCCCCCAGCAGTGTGGTATACAGGCAGGCCCCCAGAGGTATATACAGGCAGGCCCCCAGTGGCACTCGCCCCCCCCACACTGTGCAGAGCCCCCCCCCCCTCCCGATGCATTATCTTACCATCCAGCCGCGTCTTCATCACCGCCGGTCCTCCCGTCCATCCTCGCGCACTGCGTTCCCGGTCTCATGTGACCCGGCGTCGCAGTCGGATGACGTCATCGCGCCGGGTCACGTGAGAGCCGAACACAGCGCCCGAGGATGGACGGGAGGACCGGCGGTGATGAAGACGCGGCTGGATGGTAAGATAATGCATCGGGAGGGGGGGCTCTGCACAGTGTGGGGGGGCGAGTGCCACTGGGGGCCTGTATACATCTGGGGGCTGTATGCACGGCTCCCCCTGCCGCTGTGATGGGCGGGGGGAGCCTGCATATCTAATGAGCGGCCCCATGTGATGGGCCGCTCTGTCAGCAGCCTCCCCTGCCTCCTCCAGCCTCCCCAGCACCCGGACACAGCCCCCACACACCACATACTGTATAGACCCGTGTATAAGCCGAGGGGGGACTTTTCAGCCCAATTTTTGGGCTGAAAAACTTGGCTTATACACGAGTATATACGGTAAGCTAACATTAAATGAATCAGAAATACTCTCTATACAAAGTTAAAGTGATGGCTATTCTAGCTGCAAACGTCTGTTTTTTTTTTTTTTTTTTTTTTTTTTAATGCAATATCTACATAGGGGTATAGAGGCCCATTTCCATCACTCCGTGTTTTAATGGTACATTGTATTTGCTAACTGTGTGAGAAGGCTAATGCATGTGTAGGAAACCATAGAAAACCCTTGTACAAGTATGTTAGCACATGTGAGAACGGTTTGGCTGATTAGAGAAGCTATAAAATTCACTTGAGAAAGACGCATCTGTGCGTCGAAACGCGTTGTGGCATACTGGACCCCTGCTGTTCGTGCAATAAATTATCGGTAATTTAATCACCAACCCGTGGTTTCTTTAGCGCTCCAAACCTCTGACACCGCTTGTTTTCTATTTGCTATTTAGGGAAGAAGCAGGCAGCTGGTGTTCTATGTGTAATGGAGTGGCCAGTGCAGTCACCAGATCTCAACCCCATTGAGCTGTTGTAGGAGCATGCAGTTTGACTGTATGGTACGCAAAAAAGTGCCCATCAAGGGAATCCAACTTGTGTGAGGGGATTCAGGAAGCATGGGGGGAAATTTTCTCAAGATTTCCTCAGCAAATTAACAGCTAGAAGCCAAAGGTCTGCAATGCTGGAATTGCTGCAAAGGAGCATTTTTTGATGAAAGCAAAGTTTTTAAAGGAGAAAATTATTTCCAAATAATATCATTTTCTAGCCTTATCAATGTCTGGACTACATTTTCTATTCATTTTTACAACTCATTTGATAAATAAAAGTATGTTTACATGGAGAACACAAAATTGTCTGGGTGACCCCAAACTTAGCAAGTTCCCTGGAATAAATGATTGTCATTTCCCTGTATGGATGATGAGGTCGATGCAGACAGACACATTGATTTCTTCTAATTATGAACATGATGTAGGTCGTTATAAATAGAGATATTTAATATTTTTGCCTTGGTCGATTCCTTAGAGATTTACTTGAATGGCATCCTAGATTGTGTTTCTATTCCTCATAGATGTTGTGCAGTTTCTATATTGCCGCCATTTATAGGTGGTCACACAGATCTGTGATCTGAATACTCCATTGTGGCTTTGGTTCCTTTTTCAGTTTCTTTTCCCCCTGATTCGCCCTGCTCACATCCCTTGGTTATCCCAGATATTACAGTTCAGCGCCAATGGGGCGAGTGCCGCTTTCTCCTTGTGTTGTGCAAAATGCATCTTCTGACTAATTCAAATCTATTTTCAATATACTTACGGTAATAAACTAGATTAATATTTCCAAAACCCAAGCAGAGTGATGGCTTGGGCTCCTAGGTGCCTGGATCCCATGTTGGCCTCGGTCCATAAACACAGTCCTACATCTTTCACCAGCTCTTGCCGTCATGCAGTGAGGATTCCTGGCATAGATGGTGGACAATGACAACAACTTTTAAAACCCTATTCATGTGCAATGGGGGTAGATTATCAATGAGATTACGCTAAAATTCTATTAAGTATATATGGATTCCGAGAGGTAATAATCTGTGTGCGTCTCTTCAGCACTTAAATGTGTTCATAGCATCATAAACCATGAATAGAGATTACAAAAAGATTAAATTCCACTACCACCATCCAACTTTTATTACTATGGAAAGGGAATCTGTCAGCAGGTTTTTGCTAAGCATAAATAGAAGAATAAAATACTAATTTTATTGAAACAGCATTGTCGTGTGAACCTGTCCTAAGTACGCTACGTCCCAACTATCAGATTATTTATGCTGTCATTAAAATCCGTATTGCCAGCACATCACCCTGTGAATATAATCATTCTTATGAATACAGTTTTTCTGACCTTAATGAACAGGCCAGTAAGTAGGGGCGTAGTGGTCGCAGGGGTCGTGGACACAACCGGACCTGGGGGAGAGGGGTCTGCCGACCCCAGCGCCTTCTTCAGCTAGATCCGCATCCTCGCAGAAGATGCAGATCCAGCTGAAATGTATCACAGTGCAGTGACCCGTCGTGTCCTTGTACGCGATATACATTGCCGGCCAAATGGTGGCTGGGAGCCATCATTGGATTTGCGTCAGGTGGGCGGAGGGAAGGGGCTTAGAATGTTTTTGCTTTAAATTGGGGAAACCTATACTAGAATAGGGATCATGTACACCGGGAGGAGGAGCATATATACCAGAATGGGGGATACATACTAGGATGGGGACATATATACCAGGAAGGGGAACATGTGGACTATATATACCAGGATGAGGGGAGTATCCATAGCCAAATTGGGACAGGTTATAACAAGATGGGGACCATATATACCAGGAAGGGGATCATGTATACCAAAATGGGGATCATGTATACCAGGATGGGAATCATATAGATCAGGATGGTGATATGTATAACAGGATAGGGAACATTATTACATAATTAAGGGAGACTGGGGCAATTCATAAGTCTTAATAGGATTAAGAACTCTACATGGGCCAATACAATTCTGACCAATTTGTATGTGTCAGATTTTGCACCAGGGCCCATCGGACTCTAGCTATGGCACTGCCAGTAAGTGATTGCCAATCCACTTATATATTAACTCTCTCCCTCTAATCTATTCCCTTTAATATGTTCGACCTCAGTTGGCAAACAATTGTTAATGAGTCCAACTGCCTGGGGATAATGGGGAGTTTAAAGAGGACCTGTCACACCCCCCCAGCGCATGGCAAACTAAATACACCACTGAATGCAGCATATCTGCTGCATTCAGGAAAGGGGCCCCCCATGTCTCTAGCCCCTCTTTAAGCTTTAAAAAAGACTTTAGAAACCTTACAGTTAAGAGGTTATCTGGGTGGGATCTTAAGAGGTCCTGGCTGCTGGCACAATCCTCCCTGCCTCCTCGTTATATTCCGGCCCCTCTGTGTCTGCTGCTGCCTCCTCTTTTTCTGGGTCTGCCCTCTTCTGCTGCTGACGTGCCAAGGAGCAGAGAGGAGCAGGCAGGCACATAAGGGCGGATACAGATGACCTCTTGACTGTAAGGTGTCTAAAGCCTTTTTTTAAATCTTAGGCTGCTTTCACATTACGATTTTGTTAAATCTGATGCTGTCCGATGAAAATTGGACAGCATCAGATACTCCAAATCGGATGCCATTCGATCCGATATTTTATTGGATCCGATTTAAATGACCGGGGGAGGGCTGTGGGGGGTTTTGGGAGTGGTCTAGGGTATTGAGCATGCTCAATACAGAAAATCTGATCCGATTTTTCTACCCGATCCGATCCCCATAGACTCCCTTATTATTTTGATCGGATCGCATTTGATCTGATGCGATCTGATTTTTGAATCGGATGCCAAAATCGCAGAAGTCTTTGATTTTTGGCTCCTGAAAAAAAATCGGATCACATCAGATCGGATGCCTTTAAGTGCATGTCCGATCCGATCCCCATTGGAGAACATGGGGGGCTAAATTGGATCCGATACTGTCTGATTTTTATCGGACAGCGTCGTATTTCACAAAATCGTAACGTGAAAGCAGCCTTACAGGGGGACTAGAGCCATTACGGAGCCCTTCCCTGAATGTAGCAGACGTGCTGCATTCAGTTTGCCATGCACTAGAGGGTGACTGGACCTCTTTAAAGGGAATGTGTCATCCGAAAGTGAAATTTTTGAGTATTCATTTTTAATTGGCATATTCCCCTGACTACCCACCGTATAACAATCTTTATTAAAAATGAGAATTCTTGCCATTGTCACCCAAGGGCTCTCATAGACTCGAACTTCCTGCCTCAGAAATTCCACAAGTACATAAGCAGCTATGGACAGACTACTCTTCCTTTTTTGGGGTGGCAGTTCTGTGATTTCTTTTTCTTGTATTGAAGCATCTAATGAGCGTGTGGTTGTTGGTGGATCCACTGTTGAAGGTGGGGGGGGCTATGAATCATTGTAATCCTGCCCGTGATGATATGGAGCCTGATGTAAACTCTCCCTGTAATGAATGGTCCCAGTGGCCATTATGAAAATTGCAAGATTACTACTTTTGTTTTGGTGTGTGTGTTTTAAGTATAGAGTGTGATATGAAAAAAATGCATGTAACACAAAATCTTGATTTTAAACAATAGGTAATCTACTGTCACATTTTCCTTTAAATTGGTCATACACCTTCCATAGCAGTTCCCTGACTATTGGTTCAACACAGCGCTATTCTTCTTGGCTCCTCATATACATTCATTCTTGGCTACACAAAAGGGAATGAGCTGATGCCAGACTCTTTTGAGAGCTGTCTGGCCAAAAGATCAGGCATGACTGATACTCCTTTAGGCCGCTGTCAGACGAGCGTAAGAAAACCTAGATCAAAGTAGTAGATTGCGTACAATGGTAGGTGATGAAAAACATCTTTATTCTGCGATTATAAAGTGCAATGTTTCTACCTAGCATACAAGCATTTCAAGCTTAGACAATGGTGCAGCACAACATGTTTATACAGCATAGACTATCAATAACAGAACACCCAAGGCATATACAACATAAATCATATATATAAAAAATCGCAAAGCAGTGTCCCATAATGCCAAATTAATTAATTTTTGATTTGGATGGATTGGACATTTATGAATGCGATGCCAAATTGTAAATTTAAAAAAAAAAAAAAATGTACACATCAGGCAAAAGGGGGGCAATTCAAACTTTGTTTTCTTAAATTTTTTTTTTTTTTTTTAAAACTTTTTTCCCCCGAATTTACTAGTTCTCTTTGGATGATCGCAACTTCAAATCCCCTATTACTTTTGATATACAGAGCTGAGAATCAGCACTGCTCTGTACAGCAGAAATGATGACTTCTGATGAACGCCGGCTTGCAGCCAATGTTCACTGGAAGGTTGTCCTGACAGATATTGATGATCTTTATTTGGGTCCTTAATCTTAGATCTGTGTGGATCCATCACCTCCAGCCCTGGCAGAGGCTAAGTGTAAGGGTGTATGTAGCAAAATGGTACAGCTTGGACAGGGCTGTGGAGTTGGTGTCTGTTTAGTTTGAGTTGAAGTCTGATTCAAGGAAATTGAGGAGTCGGAGTTTGAGTCGGTTTAGATTACAAACTCCACAGCTCTGGTTTAGTGGCTAATGTCAGGTACAGCACTGTTCTCTTTAGTTTAGTAGGAGCTGATCTACAGTACCTGTTAAAGAGGAGCGCCCTTCTCCATACCTCTATTGTGGTGGAAGGAGATGAGCCACACTATAGAACTGCTCCAGGACTATGGGGCATGCGTAGGAGCTCTTTTGTTGAATTGGATGGGGCTGGAGATGGGTGGCTGAGCTCATAGTCTAGAAAAGTGTTTCCCCCTCCCCAAACTCCAGTCTTCAGGAGCCACCACCAAGTCATGTTTTCAGGATTTCCTTAGCATTGCACAGGTATTGGAATCCTCACCAGTGCAGGTGATAAATTAATTTCCTGTGCAATACTAAAAAAATCATAAACATTCACTGTTGGTGGCTCCTAATGACTGGAATTGGGGGACACTGATCTAGGGTATGTGCTCCTCTAATGGCTGCAATGTGATCATTTTTTGTAGGAACTGTGCCTGTTTAGTCACTGGATCCAGATGGCAGCAGTGGCTGGTCCACTTAGTGTCAGAGTGTGTGCACTCTGTGGCGTTTTGAACGCAGCATATTACCGCTGCGTTGTACAGTACCAGCACAGTGGGTGGGATTTCTAGAACTCCAATGCTCATTATGCCCCTCCATGACGCAGCATGTTTTCCCGTGGTGTGGATTGCTTCGCTTGCACATTTCTGCAGCATGTTAATTTAATGCTGCAGAGTTGGAAGAGATCTCCAGTGTGTGAATGCAGGGAGAAGTCACCCTGCGTTCACCCGTTGCTTCCCTCAGGTCCGGAGACGATACGTCCAACACAGTGCTTCCGGATCGTGTATTATACCTTTAACCTATTGTTTACAGCTCATTTCTGTCTACCTAAACCTTACTCCTTGTACTATAACACATACGGTAATAACTTCTTCACATGTGACTCTTTAGTTACATTTGCCGGATGTTACAGTTCAGTAAATAGGATTTTATGAAATGAAGATGTAAAATCCCTCGGGAGGTAATCCACAAGAATGCTCAGCCATACTTTTTCCTTGTATATATCTTTCTGTGGTGTCTGTAGGACGAGTGTTTTGGATCCTGTGCATATCTTCCATCTGCAGGGAGCTCTTGTCATGGCTGTATAGATGAGGTATAATTTGTAGTGCCCAGCACATTCTCTCTGGTTCAGGCCTGGCATGTCAGGAATGTGCTGCTGTTTGGGTCTCGGTGGAATGTTCCTGCCTCTTACACATCCTTTATTTCGCTGCCTCCAGCCATTATTGTGTTTCTTTTTGTGTATTGTTCACTTGCTTCCGGTCCCTTTCGTAACACACAAGCTACAAAGTTTCCTTCAGCATAATGTACACTGGATGATTCATTGTCATTTTTATGATTAAAGCCACTGATGTTCTTGTATTGCTTGCTCTGGTTAGGTGAAACACGGCCATCTTGGAGAACCTGTTATATTGATTCTAACGCACCTTTTTCACAGCTTTCTGGAACCATTTCAGTTCGGGTTTTTTTTCCTCCAAAATACGGATCCAGTTTTGCTGCAGAAAATTGTACAAAAACACAGCAAAAAAAAAAAATAATCGGATCAGAACACGACATGTGCACATGGCCTTATTGTGATCGACCATGGTAAAAGGATGTATAAACAGGAGTGCACGTCCTCTGTCTAAGGCTGCCTTCACACTTGCGTTTGTGTCTGCATGCGGAGAGCATGCAGACACAAACGCAGTGCAACGCAGCACATGCTTATGTGAAAGCAGCGGAGAATCTACGCATGCGTTCACATAAGTATGGCCCCGGGCAGCCAATCAGCTGCCTCTGGGGGTGGCCGGGAGGAGGAGATCAGCGGCAGAGATCTCCTCCTCCCTGCACAGCTGATCTCGCGCCGATGTCAGCGGGGAGAAACCGCTGATCTGACAGCTGTTTAAATCTCCCGCGCTGACGCCGAATAGGGTGATATCAGTGCAGGAGATAAGAAACAGCTGATCGCTGCTTCAAATCTCCCGCACCGACCTCACCTATTCGGTGTCAGCGCAGGAGATTTAAACAGCTGTCAGATCAGCTGTTTCTCCCCGCTGACACCGGCGGGAGATCAGCTGTGGCTCTGCATGATCTCGAGATTTCAATGTGATCCGCAGCGTTCTCCTGCGCTGTCATGCGGAGGACACTGCGGATCTATTGAGATCCATGCTTTTTTTTTTTTTGTGCGCTTGCGGATAAAACGAGCCCACGAACGCACAAAAAATGCTACATGCTGCGTTTGGAGTGCAGTCGGAGGGCGCATAAATTATGCGCATCCGAACGCAAATGCGGCCAAATTCAGCCATACGCAAGCACATGCGTTCCCATGTTAAACATAGGAACCCATGTGCGCAAGCGTTTGGCTGCGGTTGGTGCTCTGCGCTCCAAACGCAAGTGTGAAGGCACCCTAAGGCCGGGGGTGAGGAACCCTTTTTCAGCAAAGGGCCATTTAGATATTTCTACTGCCATTCAAGGGCTGCACAAAATGATTAACTTGACAATTAGGCCTCATTCAGACAGTGTTTGTTCTCCATTTTATTTATTTATTTTTTTCCTGATTTTAGCATCTCAAATGCAGCATCCGTTTGTTGTTTTGCACTGTTTTCAGGGGACATGGAGGCACAGGCACTTTCTTACCCTCCCTGGCGATGTCTTCATTCTACGCATCGGCAGGACCTGTGAGTAGTACGAGATCTTACAGGACCTGGCGCCATGTGACTCTCAGGTCGGGTCCTGTCAGTACCGAACTAGTAGGTCCTGTGATGCCTGGAAAGAAGACCTCACCGGGGCTCACTGTGGGATCGCCAGGGAGGGTATGTAATGAAGCGTTGGTGGCGTGGAAAGCGCAGCAGAAAAACAGAGCACTAATTGACGCTCATTATTTTCTGGATCCGCTTTCTGCACTACCAATATAGCAGTTAAATGCGTTAATGTCTGCACCGCAAATTGAAAATCCTATAACTAATGAGCATGTCAATTTGTGCTCTGTTTTTCTGGTGTGCTATCTACGTCACTAACATCCAATTACTTACACAGAAAGGAGAGAAGAAACCAGCGGCACTCCAGGTCCATAAAAACCTCCAACTTTATTCAATTCAGGTACAACTGCATATCTGGGAGATGCAGAGTGTGAGGAACGATGGCCTGTTTTGCACCACCTGGTGCTTCAATCGGTCCCGCCTGGACGGTTTTATAGACCACTGTTGTTTTTTACTCTCCTTTCAATGGATTTGATTAGCTTTATTTCAAGCTGGCCCCCAGCGGTCGAAGATGTGATTACTGGGGTGACCAGAAAAATGCCCACAGGAAAAATGCCCACAGGAAAAATGCCCACATGAAAATTGCCCACATGAAAATTGCCCACATGAAAATGCCATGATGCCCGAAAGCCCACATGGAAAATTGCCCACACGGAAATTGCCCACATGGAAAATTGCCCACACGGAAATTTGCCCACATGGAAAATTGCCCACACGAAATTGCCCACAGGAAAATTGCCAACAAAATTGCGAAATGTATGCACACAAAGTTTCAGATCTCTGATATTTGAGGTACAAAGTGAGGATGTTCACCTGATATGTGAAAAATGCCCACAGACATGAATGCCAACAGGAAAACAGGACTGGAGAATAATATAGAATTTTAGGTTATATGGTCTGCAAGACGAGGAATGGTATATAGAGGTGTAGGTGAGATGCTCTGCAAGTCGAGGAATGGTACATAGAGGTGTAGGTGAGATGCTCTGCAAGACAGGGGATGGTATAGAGATGTAGGTGAGATGCTCTGCAAGATGGGGATGGTATAGATGTGTAGGTGAGATGCTCTGCAAGATGGGGATGGTATAGAGGTGTAGGTGAGATGCTCTGCAAGATGGGGATGGTATAGAGGTGTAGGTGAGATGCTCTGCAGAACTGTGGGATAGTATAGAGGTGTAGATGAGATGCTCTGCAAGATGGGGGATGGTATAGAGGTGTAGGTGAGATGCTCTGCAGAACTGGGGGATAGTATAGAGAAGTAGGTGAGATGCTCTGCAGAAAAGGGAACAGTATAGGTGTAGGTGACATGCTCTGCAGGGTAGGATAATAAAGAATTATAGGTGAGATGCTCTGCAGGGCAGGGGGATAGTATAGAGGTGTAGGAGAGATGCTCTGCAGAACAGGGAAACAGTATAGGTGTAGGTGAGATGCTCTGCAGGGCAGTGGGATAGCATAGAGGTATAGGTGAGATGTCATGCAATACAAGGGAATAGTATAGAGGTGTAGGTGAGGTGCTCTGCAGGGCAGGGGGATAGTATAGAGGTATAGGTGAGATGCTCTGCAGGGCAGGGGGATAATATAGAGGTGTAGGTGAGATGCTCTGCAGGGCAGGGGGATAGTATAGAGGTATAGGTCACATGGATGTCACACTGATGGTAGCTGATAAAAAAATGCATAATTGCATCACACTCGTACTACAGTCGCATGACCATACAGAAAGCACTCACGCGACTGTCAATCATCAAAATCCCTCTGATAATGCATACCTTAAGGCCGCGTTACACACAGTGATATCGCTAACGATATCTCTGCAATGCCACAGGTTTTGTGACGTTGCAGCGACCTCACTAGCGAAGTCGCTGCGAGTGACATGCCGCAGCAATCAACGATGAGCTCACTGATTGCTAGTCGCTGCGGATTGGCCGGGACCATTTTCCCATCGTTGGTCTCCCGCTGTAAAGCATATATCGGCATGTGTGACAGGGGAATGACTAGCAATCCCCATTCTGCGCCCGAGACGTTGAGCGATCCCAGTGAGCGTCAGGGGACGCAGCATCGGTATGTGGATCACCCAGTGTGACTGCAGAGCAGCGATCACATAGCGATGTTCCAGCGATCCCGGTCAGGTGGGATTGCTGGTGGGATCATTGAAACATCACTATGTGTAACGGGGCCTTTAGTGTGCCTGTACCTTATAGGTGAGATGTTCTGCAGGCAGAAGAATGGTATAGAATTATAGGTGAGATGCTGTGCAGCATAGAAGAATGTCGTCTGAAATTGCCCACTAGGATGATAATGTATTAGACCTGCAGTCCCATGTAACTCCATAGATAATCCAGTGATACTCCTGTGAGTACAGATAGCAGTGATGGTTTCTCTGAATCTGCTACTGGTTCGGTTCTGCTGTTTTGGGCTGGTGGGAGGGAGGAGTAAGGCAGAATCACTGAGAGATGAGAGCAGACTGGATCTATCTATTGCAGATAATGACTGACTGCTACAAACCTCAGATCTTCAGCATTTCTGCACTAGGTCAACTGTAATTCACAAGATGATCACAGATCATGGGAATCCTCATCTTCCATCTCAGAGATCTGAAACTTTGTGATGCTGCAAATGGCAGTTTTCCGTGTGGGCAATTTTCCGTGTGGGCAATTTTCCGTGTGGGCAATTTTCCGTGTGGGCAATTTTCCGTGTGGGCAATTTTCCTGTGGGCATTTTTCCTGTGGGCATTTTTCAGGGAACCGATTACTGGAGCTCTGTTACAAATCCGAGTTTTTTTTCCTCTACAAAAGAAAGGGGTGCCAGATTTTTTTTTCTTTTCCATTATCCAATTACCTCCCACAGTGAGCTCCAGTAAGGTCTTACTCATGGGTATCGCCAGGACCTGTGGGTAGTCGGGTACAGTCCTTCAAGAACCTTGCACCATGTGACTCAGCCTGAGAGTCACACGGGGCACAGGTCTTGTAAGTACTTGTACTACATACAGGTCCTGCCAGTGCCCGGGATGAGGAGCTCACTGAGATTACTGTGGAGGGTAAGAAAGGGTGTGTCTTGCACCAAAAATGGATCAACAAAACACTGAGCACAAATGCTCTGTCTGAATAAGGCCGAAGTCTTCTCACAGTGCGAAATTCTTCACTGTTCACCTTAGATAATATATATACCGAGGGCCTTTTCGGGCTCCAGAAAATAGGAAGAGAAGAATAAAAGGGTGTGGGTGCAAATCTAAGTGCAGATCATAAGGATTTTTTTTTAGAATAAACATGTTCTTATGGTTTTTCGCTCACTTTTTGGAGTTTTTGTATCAAGTGTATAGAATCCAACAATGCCGATTCTCCAGGGTTCGTTCCTGCCTGGCGTGCAGCTCGGATTCAGAACATCAAGCTTGGCACCTGCTAAGCCCATTAGTGGATAATGTGGAAAATGGATCTGTTCCAATAGCTACCCAGCACTTCCAGGAGGGAACACAAGGATCCTCTGTCGTTTATAAGGTTTATTCCATAGAAGTATATTGCACACAGTTCACAATAGGGTACACACACAACACATTTCGGCTACCCCTTTATTACCCAGCGTGCCACCGCCACCATGGGCCGCTGGAAGAGCCCGGTAAGGCACCTGGAAATGGCGCTTATTATTAATGCGCCATTTTCAGGGGCGCCTACAGGCTGCTGTTTAGCAGGGGGGGAAGGGGGCCCTATAACAATAGACCCTCACCCCGCTGAGAATACCAGCCCTCAGCTGCCTAGTTTTACCTTGGCTGGCAATTAAAAATAGGATGGAGCCCACGCATTTTTTTTTTTTTTTTTGCCAGCCAAGGGAAAATTAGGCATCTGCGGGTGGCAGCTCGCAGTTTGCCTGCTTTCATCGGGCTAGACTTAAAATTGCTGTGAAGCCTCAGTTGTTTTTTTTTTTTTTTTTTAAACTAATTATTTAACGCTATCACACCAGGTTGGCTGCCATACACTAATGTGTATGGCAACCAAGCAGAAACGGTGTCCAGATTGAGGAAATCCAGTCTGATTACAACAGCCAATTACAGAGGCTTCCCATAGCATGTGAGCTCCTGTGATTGGCTGTTTGTTTGACAATGCAGTGAATATGTAATGAGCTTAATAGGTGGCCCTGGAAGTAACAGCTAGAGACTATTAAGCCTGATCTAGCTCTTCTATCTACTATTTTTTTCACGATATACAGCTTGAGAAAGACCATGTTAAAAACGCATCGCACTGGCACACCATCGCCCCACCACACGCACAGCACTCGCCCCACCACACGCACAGCACTCGCACCACTGTCGTGCATCAAAAACGCTCCGTTTTTGATGCATGACAGTGTGCCTTCAGCCTAACACAACTTTTTATAAACAGATCTGTGCAGGAGATGTTCTAACAGATGGTTACTGGACATGTGCACTCCATTTCATCTTCAACTTGATTGGGCTATCTCTAAAGGTACCGTCACACAGGGACATATCGCCGGCGATGTTTCCGGCGATCGCGGGAGCGCGCATCCCTGACAACATCGCCGGGGAGATGTCAGACGGAGCAACTTACCGGCGATGTTTGTTGGGAAACCTGGCGATGTTACTCAGGCGATTTTTTTTTTCCCCTGATTATTGCCCTGTCACACGAGGCAACTCTTCGGCGATGTCGCCGCAACCTTGAAGGTACCGTCACACAGGGAGATATCTCCGGCGATGTTGCCGGCAACTGAGGGGCGTGGTCAGGTTGCGGCGACATCGCCGGAGAGTTGCCTCGTGTGACAGGGCGATAATCAGGGGAAAAATCGCCTGAGTAACATCTCCAGGTTTCCCAACAATGTTGGGAAACCTGGCGAGGTTGGTCAGGCGATCATGCCTGATCGCCCTGTGTAACTCGGCAACCTGCAATGTTGCGGGCGATTCCGCCTATCTCCAACATTGCGAGTCATCGCTCGCTGGGTTGCTGGGCAACCCAGCGAGCGATAGCCGCGGCAACTAGCTGGCGACATCGCCGGTAAGTTGCTCAGTCTGACATCTCCTCCGCGATGTTGTCAGGGATGCGCGCTACCGCGATCCCCGGCAACATCGCCGTGCGATTTGTCCCTGTGTTGACGGTACTCTAAAGGGCATAAAGGTAAGATGACACATTTCCTTTGTATTTTAAGCAATAAAATAAATTTAATTTTATGTTTCACATTTTATAATTAAGAAAAAAGGACGATGGCCACCATTCATGGTTTATACCTAGTAGCACCCCCTTTTTGCATGTATCACAGTTTGTAAACACTTTTTGTAGCCAGCCAAGAGTCTTTCAATTCTTGTTTTGAGGGTTTTCTTCCTTTCTTCCTTGGAAAAGTCTCCCAGTTCTGTGAGATTCCTGGATTGTCTCTTATGCAATGCTCTTTTTTGAACTCTAGCCACAGATTTTTGATATGTTCAGGAGACTGTGAGGGCCATTGTAAAACCTACAGCTTGCGCATTTTGAGGTAGTAAATTGTGTATTTAGGATTATCCATTTTATTGGAGAAGCCATCCTCTTTTCAACTTCAGTTTTTTTAAAGATGGTGTTATGTTTGCCTCAAGGAATTGTTGATTTCTCCCATCGCCTTCCACGACAGCATTGGAGGATGTCGTCCACGCCCTATTGGGGGACAGGAACACAGAGAGGTTAAAAGCCCCTCCCCTTCCTCCGTACTCCAGTGTCTTCCTGTCCCCCTTGGGGCATGGAGAGGTTCCAGTGCTGTCAGGCCGGCAGGGGCAGCATTTGGGTGAACTTACGGCCGGGCCAGAGATGGGCGTCGGGGGCGTCCTCCTCCTCCTTCTCGGGGCTCCCATATGGGACCTGGCGGCCTTCCTGCGTCCTCCGGGGCAAAGCAGGCCGTTTTCAGAGCGCCGGAGGCCTGTCTCAGCTCTCCGGCGTCTCCCTCCTCCAGCTGCAGTCCCGGGAGCGCGCGCCGAGAGTGCCGCGACGTCACTTCCGGTTTCGGGTGACGTCACTTCCGGTTTTCGGCCGGCGGCTCCTGTGCGCGCGGTGACTGCTTGGGCGCGGCTCCAGGGACCCAGCAGGCCTATCGCACGCGTTTGCCTGCGGCCAGTGACCGGGAGGAGGGAGGGAACAGCTGTTCCACGTTGGGGGCACGGTGCTTAGAGATAAGTACCCGCCGGAAGACTACACCCAGGTAAGGAGATCCCTGAAGATGGAGGGTGGTAGATCTTCCTCCTCTGCCTCTGCAGAGCCCAGCGTTCCCCCAGCTCCTGTAAGTGTATTGGGGGTGGTCACTGCGGTCAGGGGCTTAGATCCCTTCACTCACTCTGGGTCCCCTTCTCCCCCTTTTTCTATAGGGAGACAAGGGCCCCCCTGTTAAAAGCAGCAAAACCCCATCCAGAAAATGTGGCATCTGCGGCATGAAACTTCCTTCTTCCTACAAAAAGAAGTTGTGTCAGCCATGTACGGACGGTGTGGTCAGGGAAGAATCCCCGTCCCTGCTTGAGGAACTCCGGTCCATGGTTAGACACGAAGTTCAAGCGGTTAGACAGGAGGTACAGGCTTCTATCTCAGCCTTGCCAGGTTTTGCTGCAGCATCCAGGCCTTCCCCTCCAAAAAAGAGGAAGCTCCAGGACTGTGAGTCGATGGCTTTCATGGCAGCTGTCCAGAGCTCTGCGTCTGAGGACGGCGAGGATGTTGCCTCTGTTGCCTCTGCACAGGCACGAGATTCTGGACACTACTATTTTTCCTCTGAGTCCATGGGAGAATTGCTGGACGCTGTCCGTAGCACCATGGGAGTTGAGGAGGTCGAACCCCCTTGTTCAGTGCAGGACGCCATGTTCGGTGGCTTGAGGGCTAAGCGGCAGGTGGGCTTCCCTGTCCATGAGGTCATCCGGGAGCTCATCCAGCGGGAGTGGGAGTTGCCAGAAAATAGGCTGATCACCCCTTCCGAGTTAAAACAGCGGTTCCCCTTGGAGGGTGCTGACTTTCTCGGGGACGTTCCGAAGGTGGACATCCAGGTGGCCAGGGTGGCGAAAAAGACCGCCTTACCGTTTGAAGATTCCTCCCAGTTGAAGGACCCCCTCGATCGTAAGATGGAGAGTGTTCTCAAAAAATCCTGGGAGGCGGCCGCTATGTCTTTGAAGGTGAACATTTCATCGACATGTGTGGCCAGATCACTCTTTAGGTGGATCTCCCAGCTGGAAGATCACATCCTGCAGGGTACTTCCAGGGAGGAGCTGTTGGATTCCGTTCCACTTCTAAGACGTGCTACAGGCTTCCTGGCTGATGCCTCGGCGGAGTCAGTCCGCATTGGCGCCAGGTGCGCAGTGTTGTCCAACACAGCTCGCAGAGCTGTGTGGCTTAAGATGTGGAATGGGGATGTCACGTCTAAACTTAAGCTGTGTGGCATCCCTTTTCAGGGGTCTTATGTCTTTGGTCCGGCATTGGATGACATCTTGGAAAAGGTGTCAGACCGGAAAAAGTGTCTCCCGGAACAGAAGCCCTTTCGGAAGCAGTCCTTTCGGGCCGAGCGTAGCCAGCCCTCCCAGTATAGGGGGAAGGGGAAGTCCGGTCGCTGGGCTTACCAGAAAGGTGACAAAAACCGTAATATCTTGCTCCCCCAGCACCGAAGTCAGGGGGCGGGGGGCCAGCCGGGCTCTAAGCAGTGACGCCGGGCCCATTGCGGGGCGGCTCTTGAGGTTTCTTCCCCAATGGGAAGCAATCTCCTCATGCCCGTGGATCCTCTCGACCATTCGGGAGGGTCTGCGGTTGGAATTCGAAAGTCTGCCCCCTCAATGTCTGCGGATCACTCCCCTTCCTCTAGGGGACTCTCGCACACTGTTTTTGTCGGGTCTGCAAGACCTGTTAGGTTCCGGCGTGGTGTCTCCGGTCCCTCCGGGAGAAGTGGGCCAGGGGCACTACTCCAGGTTGTTTGTGGTACGAAAACCCTCCGGGGCGCCCCGTATCATCTTCAATCTGAAACTTCTCAATCGTCATGTTCTTTACAGGCGATTCAAGATGGAATCTGTCCGCTCGGCGATTCCCCTGATTGGTCAGGATTACATGATGGCCACCATCGACCTCCAGGACGCGTACTATCACGTCCCCATTCACCCGTCTCACAAACGCTTTCTGCGCTTTGCGATCTCCGGGGCAGGTGGGACGGGCCATTATCAGTTCAATGTGCTGCCGTTCGGGATCTCGTCAGCCCCCAGGGTTTTCACCAAACTCATGGGGGAGGTGATAGCATTCATCCAGTCCCAGGGCTTATGCGTGATTCCCTATCTAGACGACATGCTGGTAGTGGCACCTTCGGCAGAGGTCCTGCGCACCCATGTGTCCAGAACTTTAGAGATTCTTCAGGGTCTAGGGTGGGTGCCCAATCTTCGGAAGTCGGAACTGGTTCCGGCGACCCGCCGTCAATTTTTGGGAGTCTTGCTGGACTCCTCCAAACAGACCTCGTTCCTTCCTGTCGCACACCGGCTTCTGCTCCGCGAGAAACTGACCCGCTTCCGGGCTCGGGAGTCTCCCACCTTGCGGGAGGCGATGTCCCTGTTGGGGTCCATGACGGCCTGCATTCCATCAGTGGCTTGGGCTCAGGCTCATTCCCGTCTGCTTCAGGAACACATTCTGTGCTCCTGGGACAGGCGCCAGGATTCCCTGAACACTCGGGTCCAGACCCCGGGGCGGGTGGTGGCCTCCCTTTCCTGGTGGATGAATCCCGGGAACCTCCGGACGGGGGTGGCCTGGCTGCAGGCTCCAGTAACCACCGTAACTACGGATGCCAGCGGGTCCGGTTGGGGAGCGATGGTGGATCGCGTGCCGTTCCAGGGGGTTTGGAGTCTCTCAATCAGTCGTCATTCTTCGAACTTCCGGGAACTTCTAGCGGTGGAGGAGACTCTTCATGCTGCAGTTCACATCCTACAAGGGCGTCACGTCAAGGTTCTGTCGGACAATGTGACTACGGTTGCCTTTTTGCGCCACCAAGGTGGTACTCGGGGCATCCACTTGCAGGTGCTCGCAAGACGAATATTTTCCTGGGCAGAACGCCATCTTCTCTCCTTGTCAGCTGTTCATCTGAGGGGAGCGGACAATGTACAGGCAGATTTTTTGAGCCGCACGGAGGTCCACCCTGGCGAATGGAGCCTCCATCCGGCCGTGTTTCGCTCTCTTACGGACAGGTGGGGAGTCCCATCAATCGACCTGTTTGCATCGGGAGCAAATGCCAAAGTGCCAACATATTTTTCCCTGAGTCGGTCGGACCATCCTCTGGGGCTGGACGCCTTCGCCCATCGCTGGGACTTCCGGTTGGTGTATGCATTTCCTCCGATCCCGCTGCTCCCCAAGACGTTGCAGAAGATTCGGGTGGAGGGGGTGACGGCTATCCTGGTCGCTCCCCTGTGGCCCAAACGGGCATGGTACGGCGCTATCCAAGACCTGTGCCTGGAGGGTCCGATTCGGTTGCCCCACAACCTCGACCTGCTGTCCCAGGGTCCTCTGTTTCACCCGGACCCTCAGTGGCTCAATCTGGCGGCCTGGCTGTTGAGGTCGAGATCCTGACGGCCAAGGGCCTCTCCCAAGCAGTAATCCGCACGCTTCAGCAGAGCAGGAAGCCCGTGACGAACGCCATTTACGGGAAGGTTTGGAAACGCTTTCTGTCCTGGTGCGCTCCTTCCGTTCCGGATATCCATCATCCTAATGTGGCTCTCATTTTGGATTTTTTGCAGCGAGGCTTGGATTTGGGCCTTCAGCCGAGCACCCTTAAGGTCCAGGTTTCAGCTCTCAGTGCCGTATTTGATCAGGATCTTGCTGCCCATCGATGGATCAAACGATTTTTTACCTCTGCTTGTAGACTGCGTCCCAGGCTTCGGCCTTTCGTCCCTTCGTGGGATTTGAACATTGTTCTTCAAGGGCTTTCTCAGGATCCCTTTGAGCCTTTGTCTACTGCTTCCCTTCCATCTCTCTCGCACAAGACGGCATTTTTGGTGGCCATTACTTCGGCCAGGCGAGTTGGGGAGCTGCAGGCGCTCTCGGTCCGGGCGCCTTACCTCGTGGTTTCCGATGATCGCATTACGCTTCGGTTGGATCCGTCCTTTCTTCCTAAGGTTGTGTCGGATTTCCATCGGTCCCAGGAAGTGGTGCTCCCGTCCTTTTGTCATTCTCCTGCTAACGCGGCTGAAGCAGTGTTTCACACCTTGGATGTGCGTCGGTCTGTCCTCCACTATCTCCAAGTGACCGCTTCCTGGAGGTTGGATCAGAACCTGTTTGTTCAGCATTTTGGGAAAAACAAAGGGAAGAAGGCTTCCAAGGCTACCATCGCTTCCTGGATCAAGAAGGCGATCTGTTCGGCCTACGTCGCTCAAGACCTTGCTCCTCCGGTGGGGTTGAAGGCTCATTCCACTCGGGCTGCTGCTACATCCTGGGCGGAGCGGGCTGGAGCTTCATCTGAGCAGATATGCAGAGCGGCTACATGGTCGTCCCTCCACACCTTTTCTCGCCACTATAGGTTAGATCTGTCCTCTAGTCGGGATCTGTCCTTTGGTAGGAAAGTCCTACAGGCAATTGTCCCACCCTGAGGAGTATCGGTGGTATTCCTCCAATGCTGTCGTGGAAGGCGATGGGAGAAAACTGAATTAGTCCTTACCGGTAATTCCTTTTCTTGGAGCCTTCCACGACAGCATCAGTTCCCCCCCCTTATTGTCGGTATTTGGATCCGGTTATATCAGGTAATCCATGTCTTCAGGTGATCTTGGTAATACACTGGAGTACGGAGGAAGGGGAGGGGCTTTTAACCTCTCTGTGTTCCTGTCCCCCAATAGGGCGTGGACGACATCCTCCAATGCTGTCGTGGAAGGCTCCAAGAAAAGGAATTACCGGTAAGGACTAATTCAGTTATTCCATTGAATCCATTCTTCACTCTACCTGGGAAATGTTCCCCTTGCCATTGGCAGCAGCACAACTAAAAAAGCATGATTGATCACCCCCTTGCTTAATGGCTGGTGAGATGTTCTTTTTCTGAAATTCCTTTTCCCTTTTTCTCTGCACATACCTTTTGATCATTGTGGCCAAAGTGTTTTTTCTTTTTTACTTTATCAGCCCACTAGCCTTGTTTTCAGAATGTATCAGGCATTTTTATGTTCTTTTGTATACTTCTGACGCTGAATTTTATGATACAGACACAACAGAGGTTTTGACTTCTATGAAAGCCATATTTGCTATACTGTTCAGAGACACCTGCAGAAAATACCAGAACTTCAAAGTCTGCTAAATCTTCCCGAAGGTCTTGTAGTCAACCGTGGGTTCTGATTTCTCTCAAGCAATCCTATGAGCAGTTTTCACTGAAACTTTGCTTGGTCTTCTAGACCTTATCTTGATCTCCACTATTTCTGTTAACTGCCATTTAATTACATTTCAAACTGCCTTCTCATGCTTTGTGGGCCTCCACTATTTTCATTTTCAGAGTGCTAGGTAGCTGCTTAGGGTGGTTTCACGCCTCCATTTTTTTCGAATCATCCTTTCAAGATCCTGTTTTTTTGACCATTCACTTTAAGTGTCAGGTAGCAACCTGAAGCAACAGTATACTTACTACCTGATACAATTAAAGTGAATGGGCAAAAAACTGGATCCTGAAAGGATCAGATTTTTGCTGAAAAAACCTGATCTTGGCTGATTTGAAAAAAATGGAGGTGAAAAATAAGTCATAGAAGGACCCTTGTCTGCTGTTTATGGCACAAGATAAGGGTCTGCTGTGTTTTTATAAAGCTGTAAAATTTGCATCACCTGTCCTTTACTAATAATAGTGAACAGGCCATAATCCCGATAGGCTAATTAAGGTCTGAAACCTTGCTCAAAGTTATCGGAGCACACAAATCTCCTAGGTGTCGCGTCCACACCAGAACCTACTCCTGCTCCTGTCACTAGACTCCGCCGTATTCGCACTGGAGGTGGTGCTGGTGATATGGGAGAAGTGTTTGTAGGAAATTGTGGAGGCTCTACTCATCCACTAGGGTTAGAGTAGCTGGGACCTGTAGCATGTCAATCTGACAGTGTTAATGTGTGGTTGGTCCGGGTAAGGTCATTAGTTCCTGAGCTCCAGCCTATTTGAAAGTGCCACACCTTACATATACCTTCAGCCTTTTCCTGCAAGCTGCCAGAAATAGTTTTTGGTTACCCTGCTTAGCTTGTATTGCATCTAGTGTTAATTGGTTTGACCTATGCCTATATTTTTTTTTCTTTTCTTCGTCCTCACAATTCTTTGTACTTTTGTCGCCATCTCGGTTTTGCGCTGGCTTCCTGAACACGCTATTGGATCCTGTTTTGTCCCTTTTCTGACTTCCCCCGTCTCGTCACCCTTTTGTGATCATTCCTGCCTCTGGACTTCTGCTTATCCATAGGCAGTTATCTCCTGGACTCTGCAATAATTTCAGATCCTTGTATAGGGGTTAAAGGGTCTCGGAGTCGCTCGAGGTTCTGCCTACCTGAGCTGCTCGTGCTGGTGGTGTCGGAGGGACATTACACCAGGGTGACCAGACTTTTGCATCAGCCCATTTTCCTTTTTGTAGTTTTTTAAAATGTCAAAATGTATTTGTATTTTAGCAAAAAAAAAAAAAAAAAAGAAAATGTGTCATCTTTAACTTTATGCCTTTTTAGAGATCGCTTCAATTTCACAATCACAATAATTTTGACCAGGGGGTGCTTAAAACTTTGCATACCACGGTATATGGCAGGAGACCCTGAGGGCACAGACATAACATGAGATGTTGAGGCATAGACTGAGTGTGAAATAAGTATTGAATACATCATCTGTTTTATAAGTAAATGTATTTCTAAGGCCCACGTCACACACACAGATATTTGTGCAGATATAGTTCACAGATATTTGGTTGCAGTGAAATCATGGACATATTGTTCCATGTTGTGGCTGTGTACAAATGGATTAATGTGTCCATAATTTCACTGCAACCAGAGATCTGTGAACAATATCTGCACAAATATCGGTGTGTGTGACGTGGGCCTAAAGGTGCTATTGACATGAATTTCTAACGAGATGTTGGTAACAACTCATCCAATCCACACAGGCAAATAAATTTTTGGCACGTTTTTGGCACCCCGCCAGCTTCGCCGTCGTAAAATCTCCGGCGACGCTGTGGCAATGTTCTAGGAGACATTGCTGTTGGGGTGTCTAGAAACCCCAGCAGCGATCCTGTAACATGGGAGCCTATGGCTCCCATCGTCTGTAACATCGCCAATTATGATGTTACACGGGGCGATGCATACACATCGCCTGAGAGTGGTCGCCTGGTTTCACAGCAGCGCTGTGAAACCAAGCGACCACTCTCAGCCGATTTTTCGGCGAAAAATCACCACGTCACACAAGGGATCTCGCCAGCGATGTCGCAGCCAATAGGCCACGCCCCTGCATCGCCAGCAAAATTGCTGGCACTGTCTCCAGGTGTAATGGTACCTTTTAAGCTTACAGTGAGCACTGCTGGGGCCATAATGTGAAAGTTAAAAGAACATAATTTCACCATAAATCTGCCACAACCAGGTGATCCCTGCAAGATTTCAGATAGAGGAGTGAAAAGGATTGTCAAGAGTTGTCCAAGAGCAAAGGATAGCTACAAAAAGACCTTCAATAAGCAAGTACAATTGTTTCAAAGAAAAAGAATAAGGCCACGTGCACACACTGAGTATTTGAGTTTTTTACCTCAGGATTTGTAGCCAAAACCAGGAGTGGGTGATAACACCTGCGCCACTTCTGGATTTTCTATTAGACTTTTCCTCTGATTGCTCCACTCCTGGTTTAGTCTACAAATCCTGAGGTAAAAAACTCATCAAATCCTCAGCGTGTGCACGAGGCCTAAGTAAGTCACTCAACCTCCATGGCATGAATGCAGGATCACCACATAACACTCTATTGTTAAACAAAAAGCATGTTCAAGCACAGTTGAAGCTTGCTCAACAGCATTAAAGCGAACCTGTCACCACCCCCCCCCCCCCCCCCCCCAGACATGAAAAGCTGAGCTCCCCACCTTCTGCAGCACTAAGGCTGCACTCAGACAAGGTTTATATTGCATTTAGCATAACTATATTCACTGAAATATGCACTTATATAATATGAGGCAGTTACCAGGACCGAAGACCGGGAGGCGGGGTTTCCAGTGTCCGTGTGCCGCCCCCGTGCTGTCCATCATCCCTCTGTGTCGGGGATGGTGCGATTCCTCCACCCCCTCCTCGCTCTAACCGGCGCCTGCGCTTTGCTTTAGGTTGCCGGGCATGCGCAGTGCGCGCTGCCCGACAACTTCCTGGTCCCCTCGCACCTGCGCAGTCCGCCGACCCCGCAGTGGATTATTCATTATCCACACTGCGGGGCGGCAAAACGGCGCCTGCGCATTTGCTGTGCTGCGGGGGGGGGGGGGGGGGCACCTCTGACTGCCTCTCTCCTCCCACTCAAAGCCGACTGTCAAACTAGAAAACCGGCACCGAGGAGAGAGGCAGGAAGAAAACAGGAAAGGGAGCAAAGACAACTATGACCTGCCCTCGCACAATGCCGAACTACAACAAATTTCTAACTTTCATTCTTCTACTCATCTATCCTCTATTTTATATCTATCATCCTTTATTATCTCTATCTATCTCATTTCCATTCTTATGTCATCTTCTATCTACTATCTATCTATTTATCTTCTGTCTGTCTATCCTTCTATCTGTCTATCCCTCTGTCTAACCCTCTGTCTGTCCATCCATCTATCCCTCTATCATCTATCTATCCCTTTCTTCCATCCATCATCCATCTATCTTTCTATCTATCCCTCTTTCTATCTATCCCTCTTTCTATCTATCCCTCTTTCTATCTATCCCTCTTTCTATCTATCCCTCTTTCTATCTATCCCTCTTTCTATCTATCCCTCTTTCTATCTATCCCTCTTTCTATCTATCCCTCTTTCTATCTATCCCTCTTTCTATCTATCCCTCTTTCTATCTATCCCTCTTTCTATCTATCCCTCTTTCTATCTATCCCTCTTTCTATCTATCCCTCTTTCTATCTATCCCTCTTTCTATCTATCCCTCTTTCTATCTATCCCTCTTTCTATCTATCCCTCTTTCTATCTATCCCTCTTTCTATCTATCCCTCTTTCTATCTATCCCTCTTTCTATCTATCCCTCTTTCTATCTATCCCTCTTTCTATCTATCCCTCTTTCTATCTATCCCTCTTTCTATCTATCCCTCTTTCTATCTATCCCTCTTTCTATCTATCCCTCTTTCTATCTATCCCTCTTTCTATCTATCCCTCTATTCTATCTATCCCCTTTCTATCCTATCTATCCCTCTATCTATCTATCTCTATCTATCTATCCTATCTATCTATCTATCTATCTATCTATCTATCTATCCTATCTATCTATACATCTATCCCTCTATCTATCTATCTATCTATCTATCCCTCTATCTATCTATCTATCTATCTATCTATCTATCTATCTATCCCTCTATCTATCTATCTATCTATCTATCTATCTATCTATCCCTCTATCTATCTATCTATCTATCTATCCCTCTATCTATCTATCTATCTATCTATCCCTCTATCTATCTATCTATCTATCCCTCTATCCCTCTATCCCTCTATCTATCTATCCCTCTATCCCTCTATCTATCTATCCCTCTATCTATCTATCCCTCTATCCCTCTATCCCTTTATCTATCTATCCCTCTATCCCTTTATCTATCTATCCCTCTATCCCTTTATCTATCTATCCCTCTATCCCTTTATCTATCCCTCTATCCCTTTATCTATCTATCCCTCTAGCAGATTGAGTCTGGCTGACAGCAGGGTTCAGCTCAGGTCATAATGACCTGAGCTGAACCCTGACTGTTTAGTCAGTTCTCAGCTCTGCTACATCCCTGTGTGTCTATGCACAGGGATGTAGCAGAGCTGAGATTGCGTTTTGGACTACGTCGGACGGAAGAGGATTTTTTAAATAAAGATGGAGTCCCTAATTGTCTTCTGTTTTATTTCTAATAAAATTATTTTTCTCTGTGTTTGTTTTTTTTTTTTTTATATTGATTACTGGAAATTCATGGCGGTCATGTCTAATATTGGCGTGACCGCCATAAATTTCGGGCTTAGGGCCAGCTAATATTACAAAGCTGGCCCTAACCCCTTTATTACCCAGTGAGCCACCAGGGCCACCGGAAGAGCGGGGTTCAGCGCCAGAAGATGGCGCTTCAATGAATGTGCCATCTTCTGGGGCGGCTGCGGGCTGCAATTTGCAGCGGGGGGTGCCCAGAAAGCTTGGGCCTCCCTGCGCTACAGATTCCAGCCCCCAGCTGCTTAGCTGTACCTGGCTGGACATAGAAATTGCGCGGAGCCCCAGGCATTTTTTTAAAATTATTTCATGAAATTCATGAAATAATAAAAAAAGAGGGCTCGCCTATATTCTTGTGTCCGGCCAGGTACAAATAGGCACCTGGGGGTTGGGGGCAGCCCGTTGCTGCCTGCTGGATCCAGCTGGTTACAGAAATACGGCGAAGCCCACGTCGTTTTTTTTTTTTTTTTTTTCTGAAAAATCAATAAAACAATATAAATAAAAGGGACTGCATCTTTATTAACCCCTGGACCATGGTCGAGGGGTTAATAAAGATGCAGTCCCTTTTTAAGGTTTTATTGATTTTTCAGAAAAAAAAATGACGTGGGCTCCGCGCAATTTCTATGTCCAGCCAGGTACAGCTAAGCAGCTGGGGGCTGGAATCTGCAGCGCAGGGAGGCCCAAGCTTTCTGGGCACCCCCCGCTGCAAATTGCAGCCCGCAGCCGCCCCAGAAGATGGCGCATTCATTGAAGCGCCATCTTCTGGCGCTGAAACCCGCTCTTCCGGTGGCCCTTGTGGCGGGTGGCTCACTGGGTAATAAAGGGGTTAGGGCCAGCTTTGTAATATTAGCTGGCCTTAAGCCCGAAATTTATGGCGGTCACGCCAATATTAGACATGACCGCCATGAATTTCCAGTAATCAATATAAAAAAAAAAAACACAACACAGAGAAAAATAATTTTATTAGAAATAAAACAGAAGACAATTAGGGACTCCATCTTTATTTAAAAAAATCCTCTTCCATCCGACGTAGTCCAAAACGCATTCTCAGCTCTGCTACATCCCTGTGCATAGACACACAGGGATGTAGCAGAGCTGAGAACTGACTAAACAGTCAGGGTTCAGCTCAGGTCATTATGACCTGAGCTGAACACTGCTGTCAGCCAGACTCGCTCTGCGAGAGGGACAGATAGAGAGGGACAGATAGAGAGGGACAGATAGAGAGGGACAGATAGAGAGGGACAGATAGAGAGGGACAGATAGAGAGGGACAGATAGAGAGGGACAGATAGAGAGGGACAGATAGAGAGGGACAGATAGAGAGGGACAGATAGAGAGGGACAGATAGAGAGGGACAGATAGAGAGGGACAGATAGAGAGGGACAGATAGAGAGGGACAGATAGAGAGGGACAGATAGAGGGATTGTGTGTGAGGAAGGGTAAAGTTACGTTTGTCTTTCTCCCCTTTTCCAGCAGGCATAGTGTGTGGCTCCTCCTGTTCTTCCTGCCTCTCTCCTCGGTGCCGGTTTTCTAGTTTGACAGTCGGCTTTGAGTGGGAGGAGAGAGGCAGTCAGAGGTGCCCCCCCCGCAGCACAACAAATGCGCAGGCGCCGTTTTGCCGCCCCGCAGTGTGGATAATGAATAATCCACTGCGGGGTCAGCGGACTGCGCAGGTGCGAGGGGACCAGGAAGTTGTCGGGCAGCGCGCACTGCGCATGCCCGGCAACCTAAAGCAAAGCGCAGGCGCCGGTTAGAGCGAGGAGGGGGTGGAGGAATCGCACCATCCCCGACACAGAGGGATGAAGGACAGCACGGGGGCGGCACACGGACACTGGAAACCCCGCCTCCCGGTCTTCGGTCCTGGTAACTGCCTCATATTATATAAGTGCATATTTCAGTGAATATAGTTATGCTAAATGCAATATAAACCTTGTCTGAGTGCAGCCTTAGTGCTGCAGAAGGTGGGGAGCTCAGCTTTTCATGTCTGGGGGGGGGGTGACAGGTTCGCTTTCAGACAAGCCTGTGAAATACTGGAAGGATATAGTTTGGTCATATCGGACCACATTTGAACTCCTTGGATGCCATAATACACACTGTCAGGAGGCCTAAAGGTACTGCATAACACTCCAAAAACAACATACCAACAGTAAAGTTTGGAGGTGGGAACATCATGGTATGGGGCTGTTTTTTTTTTAAATATGGCACTGGCAAACTATATATAATTGAAGAAAGGATGAATGGTCTAATATACCAAGACATTCTTGATAATAAAAATTGCTGCCCTCTATCAGGATGATGATGAAATGAGGGTGGACATTTCAGCAGACAATGATCCCAAACACAGCCAAAAATAAATAAAATAAAGCGGCTAGAAGGGCTGAGCCAATCACCTGACCCAAATCAAGTGGAACATTTATGGAGGGAGCTAAAGCTCAGCGTACATAGGAGATCATGGAACCTTCAGGATTTGAAGTGTTTGTGTGGAACGATAAGCTCAAATCACACTTGAGCAATGCATAGAACTAGTTTCTCCATTCAGGAGGCATCTTGAAGGTGTCCGCACCAAGAAAGGCTTTTGTTTTAGGTATTTAATTTCAATACTTCTTCGCTGTGTCATTTCTCATTACACATCACAAACATTTTGGACATCTGTGGTTTGATTTTCTAATTTTGAGTCTAAATTTAGTTTCTTAGGGTACCTTTACACGTGTCAATATTGCATGCAATTTCACTTGCAACTTACTGGTTGCAGTGAAATCATGGACACATTGTTACATTTGTACACATCCACAAAATAGAACAATGTGTCCATGATTTCACTGCAACCAGTAAGTTGCAAGTGAAATTGCATGTAATGTTGACGTGTGTGACGGGACCTTTTATGGGTGCACTATGGGCAGATTGCAATTCAGTCCAAGACTTTGCGGACATGGAGTGATGGTGTTCATGCTGACCCTTCTCATCAGGTTTGAAGCCATTGTGCCAGAGCTGTATGACTGCTATTCTAACATCTGGCAGTGTGCCAACCCAGTGCCCAATATCAATATGCCAGTATATAGAGCTTGTAGATAAAGTAAACAAAGCCAGCCTCGTGTGACTGTGGGAAAATCTGTACTTGATCTGTTCTGAGATCTCTATTGGTTCTTGGTGACTTGTCTGTTGTCATTTTTTATTTTTTATTTAAAGGGGTTGTTTGATCATAAGCTACAACACTGCAGACTTGTGGTTTAAGACCAGACAAACCCTTTAATTCATAATTTCTAGGCACCGCTCCAGATGAATGCATACTATTTCTTCAAAAGATGTGAAATGTCAGTTTTCCTTCTCCATTCATCCACTACTTATTAAAGCTGGGTGGTAAATATAGTTCTTTAGATGGAAAATCCACTGTGTTGCAGTAAGTATGCTTTGTATGTGTTTTTTAAGAAATCTAAAGCTCAACGGCAGAGAATATAGGCAGCATAAGGCCACGTGCACACGTTGAGTATTTGAGTTTTTTACCTCAGGATTTGTAGATAAAGCCAGGAGTGGAGCAATCAGAGGAAAAGTCTAATAGAAACACCTGCACCACTTCTTTATTTATCAGCCACTCCTGGTTTTGGCTACAAATCCTGAGGTAAAAAAACAATCAAATACAGAACGTGTGGCCTAAATTGATTGTCATCTAAGTAGAAAGTTTATGGGTTCAAAATCCACTCCGTGTACAGGCTCAGTGACCTTCTATTGAGCAGGGGCAGAGCTCTCCAGGTTTATGTGCACTGATTAGGAAGCAATACTTTGAGCGATCGGTTGAAATCTCAGGACCAATTTATCTACTAGGTGTTTAAAGTGCCCACCACATAGTAAAATAATAGTTTTTTCTTTAGTGTAGGCTGGAATACTTCTTTGTCATGTGCCTCATGGGACTGGGTGGTGGGAATCACAAACTGAGTAATATGCTGCTACCTAGAGGCAGACACTAAAAAAAAATAAAAGTACGCTCCTCCCCCCAACAGCCTACACTTGCCCAGCTGACCCCCATCTATTTATCATAGAATCATAAAATGGCAGAGTTGGAAGGGACCTCTGGGGTCATGTGGTCCAACTCCCCCTGCTCAGAGCAGGATTAATTGAATCATCCCAGACGGCTATCTGTCCAACCTGTGTATGAAGACTCCATTGAAGGAGAACTCACCACCTATCGAGACCACCTATTCCACTCTTTGATCACCCTCACTGTCAAAAAGTTTTTTCTAATATCTAATTTATGTCAAAGTGTTTGAAAAGGAAGCATTTAGCACAGAGAGGGATAGTTATAATGCTGATAGGAAGGTGCAGGGATATGTATTGATAGGTTAGGTGGATTTTAGGAGGTGACATGTTCCCTTTAAATTTGACTTCTTGAAAATACATTTTTTTTGCAGCTCACTGAGCTCTGCTGTATTGTAACAATGTTACACCCGGTCTGCCTGTGAGATGAAGGCTGAAGATGAGAGGAATCTGAAGATGTGTTCGATAAAATCACATACAACTCTGCAGTGAGATCAGGAGGGCAGAGAGCAGGCATCATTGGTAACTAGGGCTGTGGAGTCGGTAAGCTAAACATCCGACTCCAACTCCTCAATTTCATTGAACCGACTCCAGCAAAATGAACGCTGACTAAGACTCCACGGCCCTGCTGGAAACTCCCCTTTTATTTAAAATAAGCTCTGGAGGCGGAGTTATCTTCCATGGGCTTGATCTACTGGAAAAATGCTCGAATTCCCCATTGATTGAGCTGAGCCTGTCCAAGCATCCAACTGCTCGTTTTGAGTACCAAGCACTCTAGCATCACTAGTTATTAAATATCTCAAGGTTACATATTCTGTTGAACTAAATAATCCCTTTTTTTGTTCAATTTGGAGAACCGAAAACAGGAAAGGTGGCCAGTAAGGCTAGGTGATTATAAAGACAATTGGGGGGGGGCTACGAGTCGTCTCTACTCTGGCTACAGGTTAATCTGCTAGAGCCCTTACCACATCTTCTGCAGAGAAGGCAGGTTATTTGTTACTGTAAAAATCTTTCTTGTAGTCTTCACTGGGGAATACGGCTCCCTCCTTGTTTGGGAGGTCTTGGTTTTGCTACTGCTTTTAAACTAATTGGATAGCTGTGTGTAGTCTGGACAGGTTTACGCTGTTGAAGAGGAGCCAACCTTTGCATCAACATATTACCCACGGTTTCTGCATCCCCCTAAACTTGTGTGTTTTATATATTAGTTTGTTGAGTGTCAAAAAAAATCCTTTATTCTCTGTATATGTGATAACTGTAATAGCTGATGTCACATTCTATCGATCTGTGAGACCCACACTAATATAGCTAATTTCATCTTTTTAGTGGTTAGGTAATTTCCTGCAGGGCATGACCACAGTCAGGAGGAGTTGGAGTGGATAGTGGCACACATGTCCTGCCTCTCAGATCAAAGGTTATTTCAATGATGAAGACACCCGAAGCATTCAGCTGTCTTAGGCTGGCTTCACACCACGTTTTTTCCCTGTCAGGTTCTGTCCAGTGTTTTACAGGATGCACAGGACAGAACTTGACATCCCTGGACAAACAGAACCAGAGGGCAAATATGCCCTCCGATCTTGTTTTGTGCCAGAATCATTCCTGCGTGTGGCTGCTGCTGTCCAGCGCTGAAATTTCTGCATAACTGCTGGAGGGGAGCTAGCCGCGGTGCTGAAATTTCAGCTGTGACTCAGCTGCGCTGTCCAGGTACTGAACGAGCACGGCTTGAATTTCAGAGCTGCCGCTCTTTCAGCACCCGGCGTCTGGGAATCGGATCATTTTTCTGCTGGATCTGGCGCCCATAGACTCCCATGTTCCGGGAGGATCTAGTTTTGTTCGATTTTTGCTCCAGACACAAAAAATGCTGCGATCTCTAATTTTGTGTCCTGGGCAAAAAACGAAAACAGCCGGATCCTGCCGGACAGACACCAATCCGGATGGCAAATAACTGCCATCCGGCACCATAGGGATACAATAAGGGCAAAATCTGATTGGGAACTGTCCAGGTTCACACCGGACAGCCCCAGATTCAAAATATCGTGGTATGAAGCCAGCCTTAGGAACAGCAACATTTACCTCACACTTTCTCTGTTGGGATCACACTAGCAACTACTGTAATAGCCATGTTCAACATACTTGTAGACATACTGGATATTGTTGACAGGTTGGCAAGATTTGCTGTAGCATTTTAGGAATCGCATGGCAGACCTGCATGTGCCCATGGTGTAAGCGAAGCCGAGGTCCGTGGATGTTAATTTAATTTAGAGCGTCAACCGGAAAGCGGTATAGTAGTCCTTGTGCTGTAGTCATTAGTCGCCATTCACATGAACTAACACTTTGATGTGTGCAGCATCTTCTATACTACAATGTGGAGGATTGTACAACATGACTGACAGCTGGAACGTGAATGGCTCCTTTGTTATAACACTGGCGCATCGCCTGAGAGCTAATTACTTTTGTGTAATAGCAATACAAGACATCAATGATGTTTTTGCCAGAGCGTTGTAAATAGATGCTGGAAAGACAAATGCCAAAGTCTTCTCTGTAGCATCCTAGGTACAGTCTCGCAAATGAACACGGGTTTGCCAAGCTTCAAACAAGCCTCTGAGTTAGATGAAAGCATACTTCTACGATTATACAAGACTATAGACTTTTGCTATATTCTTTTATATACTGTATCTTCATGTGCTCATCTGATTCCTAGAGAGATGTGTACTGTGGTGCAGTATGATATGTAGTATCTGCCGTGTGCTTAGTTTCCTGTGCCGGCATTAGGAATTAATGTATTGGGATATGCCATCATTATTCGATCGCATGAGGCTCCAGCTTTCCAAGATCACGAGAACATGGGTGATATATTTATATTCATAGTAGAGAAGAGCGGGCTGTGGGGTCTGGTGATGGAAATAGTTGGCCATGCTAATATACATGTATTTCTATTCACACAGTCTTGAATGCAGTGCACAGTGAAATGTTGTGAAGGCCATGTGCACACACTGCTTGTTTTGGTGCAGTTTTGTCACAAATCTTCATGCCTATTACACCAGCGAAGTCAATGAGAATTCTGAAGTGTGCACATTGCTTATTTTTCTCTTGCAGATGTGGTGCAGAAAATGGTCTGCAGCATGCCAATTCTTGGTGTGTTTTTTTCAGCTTCCATTTCTAATATCTTAAAGTGATCCTAAACCCAGAAACTGACCCCATCCTTATCTTTAGACCTGTCCCTGCACCCCCTCTTATCATTTCTAGCCATCCCTTTTGCAGAAAAAAATCGCTTTTGTAAAGTAAGAGAAAAGGTTATAATACTTTGACCTGTGTGAGTTCTCTCTTTCTGTGGAAGCCGAGATGGGACGGGCCTGTCTGCTGCTCCCTGGTAATTATGCACGCCCCTATCTGCTTCTAAGAGCCTGGCCGCGTCATGAAAGGGGCGGGGCTAAATCGCGCCATGCCGGAGCAAAGGGGGACATATAGGGCGACGAGGGGGCCATATGCCGGTGACTTGTCACAATAAACAGTAAAAGGTTAAGATATAAGAAATGGAAGCCAAAAAAAAACCACACCAAGAATTGGCATGCTGCAGACTATTTTCTGCACCACATCTGGAAGGGAAAAATAAGCAACGTGCACACTTCAGAATTCAGAATGTGCCATCACTGGGGGCCATGTGCCATCACTGTGGACTGACACTGGCATTATAAGATGGACCCCATTTAACATTAAAAATTATTTTTCTCTGTTCCTTCACCATATTTGGCGGTGTGTCTTATAAAGTGAAAAATATGGTAATTGCAGGAGATGAGCTGTATATATTATTCCTATAATGCACTGCAGGCTCCATCCCATATCATTACACTGGATATGGCAGCACATTAATCTGCCCATGACTTGCAGTGACTCACTTGCCATTGTGTTTTGTGCAGGGTAAGCACAATTTCTAAGCTTCTTTTAATTTATATGTGCGATGACTTCACTAAACAAATACTATTGTGGTAATGAAAGTCCCTCGGCAAGATAGAAAATGTTTCACAGAGCAACCACTTGACAGATGATGTCATGCCAGGCCCGGGAGATGTCTTGCTAATAATCATTTGGACCAAAGCCGCTGGGAAATGCTGAAATGCATATCTGTTACTTATATTATTTGCAAATGCATAATGGCAGATTGCATATCATAACTGTAACATGATCAGAAGAAGGCATAGCCTCCACATAGTTGTAGAATGCTATAGTTTACCCATCCCATTATTTAAAGGGAGATGTCACGCAATGATCATCTGTTTCCCTCCCGAAATGTCTATTATTGAACTGTCAAGTTAGGAGGTGAGAAAATTTGCATGAAAGCCCAGGTCTGGGGGAGCAAATCCTGCAGTCATATTTGCTGTTAAAGGGAACCTGTCAGCAGGATTTAGCACTGTAAAGCAAAGCCATGTCAGTAATGGTGCTGTGATGATGATTAAACTGATGTCTGCAGTGAAGGAATCTGATCTGTGATTGCTAAATAATCTTCCTCTGAAGTTATATAATAATGTCTTCTGTGCATCAGGGCGTGACTTGGTGGGTAGGGAGCTCTGCTTCTCCATCCCTCCTCTTGCCTAATTCTTCAGTGACCTACCTCATTTTTTAAATTCTGCAGCGCAACCAAGGGCTATGGAGTCGGTAAGCCAAAAGTCCAACTCCATAAAAATAGACGACGACTCCACAACCATGGCTGTAAAGTCAGTAAGCCATACATCCGACTCCAACTTAAGGCGGCCGTCACACGCACAGATATCGCGCAAGATATCGCTTGAACGCGGCAGATTAAACATCGCGTAAGCGATGTCTGTGCGTGTGACGGCAAGATACGACGAGCGAGATCTGATCAAATCGCAAAATCGAGATCTGAGGTCCGGATCTCAGATCTAGCGATTTACGAATTAGCGATCTGTTTCATCGTGGTGTATGACACCACGATGAACGATCTCCCAGCGGCAGAGCCTATGCTGGGAGATGGTAACTATGGTACACGTCGGGTAACTAAGCGACGCGCGGTGCCTAGTTACCCGATGTGTACCATAGTTACCAGCGAGATCGCGGATCCACATCGCTGGTGAGTCTGTCTGTGTGACATCTCACCAGCGATGTGAGCGATATTGTAAGCGATCGCGCGTGCACGTGATCGCTTACTATATCGTTCTAGATATCTTAGCGTGTGACAGCCGCCTTATACAACAAAAGCGGGGATCTGTCCATTGGGTATGCTGGGAGTTGTAGTGTCACTGGCTCTGGATCTGCAGATTGTGTGATGGAGCATGCTGGGAGTTGTAGTGTTTCTGGATCTCGAGATCTTGAGCCAGTGGCATTACAACTCCCAGCATGCTCAATGGACAGATCCCCAAAGAGAAAACAAGTAATTTTCAATGTTATATGGAGTCCATCTTATAATGCCAGTGTCTGGTTACAATCAGTATGTACACTATCGTTCAAAAGTTTGGGGTCACCCAGACAATTTTGTGGTTTCTATGAAATCTCATACTTTTATTTATCAAATGAGTTGTCAAATGAATAGAAAATATAGTCCAGACATTGACAAGGTTAGGAATTACTGATTTTTTTTTTTTTTATTTGAAATAATAATTTTAACCTTTAAACTTTTGCTTTCATCAAAGAATGCTCCTTTGCAGCAATTACAGCATTGCAGAGCTTTGCCATTCTAGCTGTTAATTTGCTGAGGTAATCTTGAGAAATTTCCCCCCCATGCTTCCTGAATCCCTCCCACAAGTTGGATTCCCTTGATGGGCACTTTTTAGGTACCATACGGTCAAGCTGCTCCCATAACAGCTCAATGGGGTTGAGATCGGTGACTGCACTGGCCACTCCATTACAGATGGAATACCAGCTGCCTGCTTTTTCCCTAAACAGCTCATGCATAATTTGGAGGTGTGCTTTGGGACATTGTCCTGTTGTAGGATGAAATTGGCTCCAATCAAGCGCTGTCCACAGGGTATGGCATGGCGTAACAAAATGGAGCGATAGCCTTCCTTATTCAAAATCCCTTTTACCTTGTACAAATCTCCCACTTTACCAAAGTAACCTCAGACCATCACATTACCTCCACCATGCTTGACAGATGGCGTCAGGCACTCTTCCAGCATCTTTTCAGTTGTTCTGTGTCTCACAAATGTTCTTCTGTGTGATCCAAACACCTCAAACTTTGATTTGTCTGTCCATAAAACTTTTTCCCAATCTCCCTCTGTCCAATGTCTTTTGCCCATATTAATCTTTTCCTTTTATTAGCCAGTCTCAGATATGGCTTTTTCTTTGCCACTCTGCCCTGAAGGCCAGCATCCCGGAGTCGCCTCTTTATTGTATATGTTGATACTGGCGTTTTGCGGGTACCATTTAATGAATCTGCCAGTAGAGGAGCTGTGAGGCGTCGATTTCTCAAACTAGAGACTCTAATGTACTTGTCTTGTTACTCAGTTGTGCAGCAGGGCCTCCCACTTCTCTTTCTACTCTGGTTAGAACCTGTTTGTGCTCTTCTCTGAAGGGAGTAGGACGCACCATTATAGGAAATCTTCAGTTTCTTGGCAATTTCTCGCACAGAATAACCTTCATTTCTAGGAACAAGAATAGACTGTCGAGTTTCACATGAAAGTGCTCATTCTGGCCATTTTGAGAGTTTCATAGAACAAACAAATGTAATGCTCCAGATTCTCAACTAGCTCAAAGAAAGGTCGATTTTATAACATCTCAGCCAAACCGTATTCAGCTGTGTTAACATACTTGTGTAAGGGTTTTTGTAAACATCCATTAGCCTTCTTAGGGCCCTTTCACATCAGCGTTTTTTCCAAATCGCGGCAGATGCGGTGAAAAAACCGCATCTGCCGCGATTACCGCATACCGGCTGCACTTGCGGCACGGTTGTGGCGCGGTTGCGGTAAACGCCATACAAGGTATAGGCGGACTTGTGACAGGTGCGGCCGCGAAAAAAAACGCGACTGACAGCATTTTTTTTTCGCGGCTGCACCTGCCGCAAGTCCGCCTATACATTGTATGGCGTTTGCCGCAACCGTGCTGCAACTGTGCAGCCGGTATGCGGTAATCGCGGCAGATGCGGTTTTTTCACCGCATCTGCCGCGATTTGAAAAAACCGCTGATGTGAAAGGGCCCTCACACAATTAGCAAGCACAATGTACCATTAAAACATTGGAGTGGTGGTTGTTGGAAATGGGCCTCTATACATCTATGTACTGTAGATATTGCATGAAAAACCAAACGTTTGCACCTAGAATAGTCATTTACCACATTGCCAATGTATAGTCTATTTCCGATTCATTTAATGTTGGCTTCAATGAAAAAAATGTGCTTTTCTTACAAAAATAATGAAATTTCTAAATGATCCCAAACTTTTGAACAATAGTGTATGCCCCCCCCCCACATCCTGGTATCCATGCGCCTAT
This sequence comes from Allobates femoralis, assembly GCA_033576535.1. Taxonomy (NCBI): domain Eukaryota; kingdom Metazoa; phylum Chordata; class Amphibia; order Anura; family Aromobatidae; genus Allobates; species Allobates femoralis. Next base: position 139,431,593 of record JARQOC010000004.1, on the reverse strand, counting down.
ATAGATAGAGATATATAATATATCTCTAATATATGCCCCCTCCCGATAGAGATATAGAGAGAGATATATAATCTCTCCTATCCTTGAACATGGCCCTCCCATGGCTTACCGAGGAGGGGTTGCAGGGGTGCATGAGGCGGTTTTCATGGGCTAGGGCAAAGCTGGGAGCTGTGGGGGGTGTCGCGGCATCATCTGATGGGCGGTGCCATTGTCCATTTCCCAGCATGCATTGTCGATCTGCAATACATGCTCTAGTTTCCAGACTTCAAGAAAATGATTGCGGATCATAATCTGCGCATGTGCCGCCTCCACAGCCATTTTCTTTAATTTTGGAGACTAGAGCATATATTGCAGCTCAGCAATGCATGCTGGGACATCGATAATAGCGACACCCCCACAGGATGATGACGCAGGTTCCCTGTGGTCCTAGGTTCATCCCAACCCTCCACGGACCCGTGAAAACCGGCTCATGCACCTCTGCAACCCACCCCCAGTAAGAATTTTTTTCTGTGTTAGATTTCTGTTAAGATGCGTCTCCGTTTTCCCCCAATTTGGGGGAATCAAGTGTGTCTTCTAATCTGAAAAATACAGTGTTTCTTTTATAAAAGTCAGTTTCATTCAAACTCTATACTGCCTTTCTGTAATATATGGGCATTTTATAATACTTTGTGCTGTTGCTGAAGTTGCATTTTTTTTTCTACATTCAGTTAATTTTTCTTGCATCTTTGTGTATTATGTGAATCAAACCTTTTTAATGAGTCAAAATGAATGCTAAAATAGGTTGCTACCTTGAGGTATAGAAGTATCTAAAAACGTAAATATTGAATGGAAAAAGTTATGAACTGTCTTTTTTTTTTCTTTCTTTCAGCTTTAGATGTCGTCATCATGTCAGTCAGTGTCCATGAAAACCGCAAGTCACGGACCAGTACAGGGTCTATGAATATTTCATTGTATCACAAACTTGGTCATCCAGACTGTGTCCTAACCCATCTCAATACCATGCGAAAGCAGGAGCTTTTTACAGATGTTACACTGTGGGCAGGTGATCGGGCATTCCCATGCCATCGTGTGGTACTGGCAGCCTGCAGCCAGTACTTTGAGGCCATGTTCAGCCACGGATTGAGAGAAAGCCTCGATAACACTGTGAATTTCCATGACAGTCTTCATCCTGAAGTCCTTGAGCTCTTACTTGACTTTGCTTATTCATCAAAAATTATCATTAATGAAGAAAATGCAGAGTCTCTGCTAGAAGCTGGAGACATGCTTCAGTTTCATGATGTAAGAGATGCTGCAGCAGAGTTTTTAGAGAAGAACCTTTATCCTTCCAATTGTTTGGGCATGTTATGCTCTCCGATGCCCACCAATGCCGGAGATTGTATGAGTTGTCTTTACGAATGTGCCTGGTCAACTTTGAAATGGTGCATAAGACGGAAGACTTCAATAATCTTTCCAAAGACCTCTTGCTAAACTTGGTTTCAAGTGATGAACTTGAGATTGAAGATGAGTTGCTGGTCTTCAATGCCGTTCTTCAATGGGCGAAGTATGACTTGGACAAAAGAAAAGATCATTTTCCAGAGCTTTTAAAGAACATCTAGGTTGGCGTTGCTTCCCTCTGAATCCCTTAAGGAAGCAATTGCTTGTGAAGACTAGTAATGGCTGATGAGAGGAGCAAAGTAATCATGGAAGAGGCTGTTCAGTGCAAGAGAAAAATACTCCAGAATGACGGAGTGGTGACTAGTCTATGTGCCAAGCCTCGAAAGGCTGGACATACCTTACTTAATTCTAGGGGGTCAGACGTTTATGTGTGACAAAATTTACCAAGTAGACCACAAGGCTAAAGAGATCATTCCTAAAGCTGACTTACCAAGCCCAAGAAAAGAGTTTAGTGCTTGTGCCATTGGATGTAAGGTGTATGTAACTGGTGGACGGGGCTCTGAGAATGGGGTGTCTAAAGATGTGTGGGTATACGACACTGTGCATGAGGAGTGGTCGAAAGCTGCACCAATGCTCATTGCCAGGTTTGGGCATGGCTCAGCTGAATTAGAAAACTGCCTTTATGTAGTTGGGGGACATACAGCAGTGGCTGGAGTTTTCCCAGCATCGCCTTCAGTTTCCCTAAAGCAAGTAGAGAGGTATGATCCTCTATCGAATAAATGGACAATGGTGGCACCACTACGGGATGGTGTAAGCAACGCTGCTGTAGTCAGTGCCAAACTGAAGCTCTTTGTTTTTGGAGGGACGAGTATACACAGAGATCGGGTCTCTAAAGTGCAGTGTTATGACCCATTTGAAAACAGATGGAATATACAAGCTGAATGTCCCAACCGTGGCGCTATACTGCTGCTGCAGTGCTAGGCAGTCAAATCTTTATAATGGGAGGAGACACAGAATTTACAGCGGCCTCTGCCTATCGCTTTGACAGTGAAACCATTCAGTGGACAAGAATCGGCGACATGACGGCCAAACGAATGTCTTGCCATGCTCTAGCCTCAGGAAATAAACTTTATGTTGTTGGGGGCTATTTTGGAACCCAAAGGTGCAAGACGCTGGACTGTTATGATCCAATCTCTGACTCGTGGAATAGCATCACAACGGTGCCTTACTCCCTTATACCTACAGCTTTTGTGAGCACTTGGAAGCACCTCCCTGTATGAGAAGACAGATTTCATTACTGAATACTACTTGTGTCTCAAGTAATCTGAATTCAATGTTGTGGTTAAATTGCAGATAAAAAAAATGACCTGTACTTAGTAAAAAAGCATTGGTAGTGCAGCATCAATCTCGTTGTTTAAGGGGCTATAGGATTCCACATTAATCCTGTTCTTCCAAGTGAGGGAATTGAATGTAAATGATGATAAAAGGACTGGCAATACCCACTCTAGTAATTTCATCAGTGCAGATTTATGAAGTAGTAATGAAAATACAGTCTCATGGTTAAAATGGATATTGGGGTGAATATCCCTTCCACCAGGTAAAATGTTTTCACAACTAATACATTTGTTTCTGTCTTGATAAACTCTGACTTTATCATCTGAAATTACTAAAGTGGGTAGTGTGTTCTGTATTTTTTGACGATCATATGCTTATTAAAGGCTGAAGAAACAATCACGTGGCCCACTCTGTCGGTGAGCCAGGATGGGTTGACATTTTCCTACAGTGTACAGAATATATTGTCTGTGGGGTGCAGGTGTGCCCACGATGTCTCCTTTTCCAGACTCTTAAAGATCCGTCAAGGGACAGAAGCACCTTTTGAAATTAATCTGTTAGCATAAAATGATTGTCCAAACCAACGTGGGCCACATTTGCGTGGCCTTAATGATGCAGTGCACCTTCCTACTTATGTTACTTACCAGTTTTGCCTATATATCATCTCGTCTTATTTTTTTTGATTCAAAGCTTTGAGTTGTTAGGTGGGTAGAGATAGAAAGTTGCCCTGAACTGTTTGGCCACACCAAGGGTGCATCAGGTGCCTGTGATGGTTCGAGTAGTCATTTGGTTCAGTTCACTTCCATTTAAAGTCTATCAATCCCAACAGAACTGATACCATGTCATGTCTTCTGTGGTTTTATTGACCCACCAGATAAGTATTGCTTTAGGAGCGAGAAGCATGTTATAGAGCCAGACTGACAGAAACAGAGGACCAGAAAAGTAGAAGTATTGATATCAGATATCAATGACTCCACAATCGTTTATGGATCACATCTGAAGTGATCCATAAAGAATTAGGAAAGAAGTGACTGCTGACTTATTGGCCACATGTTGATTTCTGTAAATGATCAGACAAATGTACTATATACAGGATAGCTGTGGATTGTCAGGAGCTAAAGACCCTCCTCAATCTCCAGTGAATGATTAATAGACCATAGTACACTTTTGAGGCTTACTCCATAATTCTGCAGTCACTATATGTGTTGCTCTGTCTGCAGACTTGTGAATCCTCACATAGTACACACTGCGTGCTGTGAGGATTCCCCTGTGTCATCACCGAGAACAGTGGCCATGAGTATGTGATATGCAGGCTTCTGGCCATTATCCAACTAGAGGGGTGCTGCCTCGCTCAATGCAAGTGTATTCAGCAAGGCTGCCTTCCTCTTGGCTCTGAAGCTGGTGAATCCCACAGAGTACAGTACATGCCGTGTAAGGATTCATTAGTCTGCCCAGTACAATGATTGGCAGTAACACCTGATTGCTGGGTCAAGGTTGCATAATGTTGTGGTACCCGCTGAACAGGCAAGGTCCTGGGGAAATCTAATTTATAAAGGGGGTCGCGAACAGTACTTTGGACAGGAGTTGCGATTTTGCACGCCCTTACTACCTGAATACTGCACATTTTGGGTTTAATCTATCGATCCACAACTTGGCGTATCCGTTCTGTGCAAAAAAGAATCTAAGTGCTCCAGCTAGTAAAGTGTCCTTCTCTTTTTATCACATTTTCAGCAGACCATCACTGTGGGATCTTTTCTAATCACGTAGACGAGCAGACTGCTGGTTAGTTAGTCGTATCATCTTTCATCTATTGAAAATGTGGAATAATCTGAAATGAAGATAAATCACAAAGAATGAACAGGTTGTGGTTTTCATCATTATAAGGGCTGTCTGCCAAAATGGCCGGGGAAAGCAGAACTGATTATTTCAGGGAACTGATCTTACAGTTACCCCAATTAGTTGAATTGGAAATGATACATTTGATCTGTAGGAAAAGTGAAATCCTAGATGAGGCAGCATTGTGGATTTTCCTTCTGGTGCAGTACTGGGTGCAATTAGCGGGCTGCGCCTGGCAGGGGCTCCATCATCATTTCCAGGGTTCTGACATTTTTAGCTGCTATAATGTTAATCAGTTAGCTGCTTCATGACTTCATCAATCCTGTTACAAAAAAACCATCACAAATCATAGCTGCACGTTCCCTTAAAATGCCATCTCTTGGCAAAAAAAACCCCGATGCTATCAATTTTGCTCCACACCTATAGTGTTAATGCTCTGTATATAGGAATATAAGAACTCACAAATAAGAGAATCCTGCGAGTTGTAGTTTCAGAACCACTGAAGTGCTGACTTCTGACTCTTTGCAACACTAAAAAGGAAAAGTCATGAAATTCTGGAATTTACAATATTGAGACATTTAAATCATATGCAAATGATAAATCAAGACATTTAAAACAAATTGTGTTTTCGTTTATCAACTATTAGTACCACAAACTGAAGCAGACACATACAAATGGGCCAATAGTAGATGTCTGAGAAATGTTGTGCTATGTTGAATTAACTTAAGATTGCAAATCATCAAGATCCACTGCTGACAGCTCGGTGTGGAATTACTACATGGAAAACATGGTTGGAGGACATTGCTGGTCATGGTAGCACATTTAAAATAAATAAATTCTTCTGGCACTCACATGAAATTCAATCATTTTACTTTATTTGAAGCCTGGATGTGAGTCTGAAACATTCAATATGGAAAAAATTCAAGAAAAATGCTTGCATTTTGAGTTACAGGAGAATTTTTCACCTACAGTGATTTTCATGAGCACTACTCACCTGGATTGAGTGCCAATCGTATATTTGATTGACATGGTAGCACATTTAGGCTACACATACTTCCCAGATTAGCATCAGAACAAGAGGACTGGCATTGATGTGTCATAAACCTCTCCAAAGACACTTTGGAGAAACGTCCAAATTCACTAGCTTCACCATTGATCCATTTTGTAATTGAAATTGTACATCACATACCAAGCCTAAGGTGTCGGTGTATACACAAATTATCAAAAATTGTTTGCACGACTTTGGGCTTTGAGTTGGACGTCTAGCTACCGCTCTCAAGGGCTATCATGCTGCGGAGCAAGACTGCATTGGAGGTCTCTCTCCTGGTCAGTGATAAGTCCTACTTTTGTCTTTGATTGGCATATTTTACTGTAGCCCGACCCGCTCATCTTTATTTTAGGTATACTAACAGCTTGACATTAAATTGATTTGATTTGGAAAAATGGACAATCCACTGCTTTCATAAAGTATCCCATGACCACAAGCACTAGGCCATATGTTGCTTGTGAGCAGCCTGTGTAGCCTAACCATGGTACCATGGCCTGCAGCATCTCTGGACTTGTTTCCCATTGAGCACATCTGGGATTTCATCAGTTGGCAATTGCAAATGGAGCTGCCAGCAGTGGCTCTTGATGATTTGTATGGTGATGTGCATTCAGTGAGGCAGAACAATCCTCAGAATACCATTCCTAACCTAATTGATTACATGCCAAGGTGTATAATTGTGTATTTTTGCATTGGCCCTCGTACTTGGCACTGACTAAACTCAGATGGTTTCCATTCTGTTTAGTATTTCCACATTAGTTATATTCCATGGCTTTTCTTTCTTGGAATTTCATTGTTGTACACAGTAGTATCCTTAAAATTTTTGATCTAAAAAATGTGTTATTTGTAATAGTCAACAAATATTTGTAATTTACAGGTTTCCCTAGTTTAGAATGAAGTTCTTTCCTTATTCAATGCTGAATATCACCACACATCACCCATTGCTATAACCATTATATTTCCCATAAATACTTCATCATGTGAAGTTTACAGATAGAGTATCGAATAGGGAATTTGTCACCAAATATGGGAGCAGGATGATCACTGGAGTCAGGATCTCTGCCTCTACATATGCCACTTACTGGGCTGCATTTTGTAGTAAACTTGCTTCCATACAATTTCTGATTTACAAAGATCTGACTTGCGTACGATGACACATAGGAAAATAAAATAAAAAAAAAAACAAAACCTCACCGCTATCTGGTCCTTTTCTTTCCTTGGTGGTGTACCACATCTCCGGATGACGGAGAAGAGACTATTTAAAACACTAATAATTACCCCTCTGGCCGCCTCATCATTCACCATCTGGTCTTCATATCGTCGGGTGCCTCATCATAAGCGAATTGGTGCTGGACCCCCGAGGCTGAGTTGTATCTGTTTGTCTTTAAAACTATGCAATTGTTTAATCACCACTTTGTGAAAGTTGAAACAGTCTGCAGTGATCAGTGAATTATTAACTGAAGAGGCAATAAAATATGCTCCTTCTGACAAGTAGGCTGAAAGATGAGTCTCTGTAGCAACATTATGGCAGAGATGTGAAGTCTCCTTCTGCAGGAGTGATATTCAAGGATTATTGCTGTCCGATAGGGAAGGAGAGTAATTATTCCATAGCCCACCCAAGAAGTACCGATTTGGAAAAACACAAAGGGCACATATAGTTAAAATTGAATAAGGATTTTTTGTTAGAAACCCTGAAAATTACTTAAACTTCTATGAACAACCTTTTCAGGATGTTTGGTAAGAAAATAATTCACGGGATAACTCCTTTTAAGTGTTTTCTGGAGAATTTTGTGCGAGTCTAAATGTTTTTTAGCATCAATGTTTCTCCATTTTGGTATTCTGTAGGGCTATACACAGTCAGTGATATATTGTATGCAATAGTACACGTCATGCTTGAATGTCACACCTAGGCAGAAGAGGTAACCTATACCTTATTCAATAGTTATATTTCTGCGTTGTGTTATATGATTTTGTACGCTTTTTCATTGACTGGCAGGGAGCACTGCCCTGGTAATCACATCAGCTGGTTCCCAGTAGATGTTGGTAGAGATTCAGAAAAATTTTTATTTGCTAATTATAAGGCTCGGTTCAATTGTGTTTGTGCTGTCCGTTTAACGGATCCACTGAAAGTGACAATTTTAGCCCTTTTTGAGCGCACACACGGTTTAGATACCTCAAAAACATATGCGCTACATGAGACAGACAGATGGTAGAATAGGTAGATCAAGCTTACTAGACTCCGCTGCTACTTCCCGGGCTGCCTATTAAGCTACTTGCATAGTCACTGCACTGACCGGCAAACAGCCAATCACAGAAGCTCACACAGACTGCATCTCCTCAATCTGGACAGTGACTGTACTTGGTTGCAATACACATTACTGTATGACAACCAACCTGCGATCATAGGGTGTTAAATTGAAAACTGCGTGGGATTTGCAGTATTTTTAAATCTACCCCAAAAAAGCAGCTAGCTGCGAGCTTCCACCCACAGCTGCCTACTTTTACCTTGGCTGGCAAAAAAAAATGCATGGGCTCCACCCTATTTTTAATTGTCAGCCAAAGTAAAAGTAGGCAGCGAGGCCTGGCATTCTGTCGGAAAGGACAAACACACACACACACACACACCAAAAACAAACTAGCAGCCCACAGCCGCCCCTGAAAATGGCTTATTCCTAAGAAGCGCCATTTCCAGGCACTTTACCAGGGTACTCCAACAACCCTGGAGGTGGGTTGCCTTTGAGTAATGAGGGGTTAATATCAGCTTTGTTTTATCACTGTATTAGCCATATTCTTAATGTCAGGCTAAATTAGACCCGGCCAGTAAGAATCTCAAAGGGTTGAAAAAGACAACACAGAGAAAAATCAATTTATTAGAAGTAAAAACACAGACACACTTAGAAACACCATCTTTATTACTTGCGCTCCACCCTCATTACCCCTCCATGAACCTAGTCTTCTCGGTCTTGTTTCTTCCTGAACCGATGTGGCTCTGCTACATCAGAGACTATGGGGAGGAAGAACGTTTCCGCTCCCCGTGGTCTCTTCTGATCACTGAATTTGTGAGCAGAGACTGCAGCGTGGAAAGCGGTGATGTCACCGAGGACAACGTTGCCATAGTAACAGCGAGCAGTTACTATAGCGATGGCTGCCTAGTTTAACCTTCTCCGGCAATTAAAAATAGACGGAGCCCTAACTTTTTTTTTCCAGTCAAGGTAAAAGTAGGCAGCTGAGGGTGGCAGGTCGCAGCTGTCTGCCTTCATCAGGCTAGACTTAAATAATTTTAAAAAACTGGGTAGGCCTTTGCATATTTTTAATTATTTAACACCCTATGATGGCAGGTTGGTTGCCATACACTGTGTATGGCTACCAAGCACAATCACTGTCCATATTGAAGAAATGCAGTCTGACTGCAACAGCCATCACAGATGCTCTCACAGAGTGTGAGCGTGTGTGATTGGCTGTTTGCCGGTTAGTGTAATGAATATGCAAGTAGCTTAATTAGCAGCATTGGAAGCAGCAAAAAGTGAGCAGGGAGGCTGGTAATGCTATTCTTGCATCTGGCTATTGTATCTCTTTCTGTCGTATCATCTTTCTGTTATCTATTACAAACGCAATGCTGCAGAATTGCCCAAATCTGTAGCATTGCATTTTATTACGTTAGTTTGCTAACGGACTGAAAACTGCTGCAGGCAGTGTTTGCCTGTGCGTTTCACCAAACGCATGCATAGACATGTGTTATTATGTGTTTGTTCAATAGAGGCCTATGGATGCGTTAACGGATCCATTACATTGTGTTTGTGCTGCTGTTTAACGGACAGCACAAACGCAGTGTGAACCTAACCTAAGCCATGTTGGTTGACATGTGACACATGACAACATCTATAGGCCAACAATATTTTCTAGTAGTCCCAGTAGACATCTGCCTGGTTTGGACTTGGCAATAGATGAGTAGATGTTGTACACATCTGTCGAGCAGATTTACTAACAACATGGGGCGTGTCCTTCAGGCTTTTTTGAAAGATTTTTTTTTTCTTATTTTGACAGATGTGTCCACTCTGAAAGTTTCATTTGCTTCATTTTAAGTTTTAAGCTGTTGAAGCTTTTGGATTTGTCATAGTGGCAGTGCCGTGTGGGTTCAGTCATCGCTCTGCGTATCGAGAGTGATTACTGTAACCAACCCCGCACTGACCAACTGCTCAATGGGCATTTTGTGAGCCAGTGCGGGGGTGCAGTTACAGCTACCACCCTCCATACACAGAGGTGGCTGAATCAGTGCCGGTGCTCCTGAAACACAGATGCCAGGAGGAATACAGTTCTTTACTTCCCGGAAGTGGGGTTTGAAGTGCAGGTTCTGAACACTATCAACCTGCATATTAACCCCGTATCTGAAGGTTAATAGCTTTTTTTTTTAATGTGACAGGTTCCTTTAAAGACATATGGAAAATATTTTAGGGCAGGTTCATATGAATAGTGACTGCGAATCTGCTTTAAAATCCAAATAATTAAAAAACCTCTTGCCTGTTGAAATACTCTGAGCCCTATAAGATGAGGACTTGAGTGGATCTACATCAAAATGTCTGGAGAAAAAAATGTGCACCTAGACTTACTGCTGGCAGATTAGTTGTAATGATCAAGCTATCACACTTACTTACAACTACAGCTTTAACTAACAGACTGACAAGTCTATCGATCAGACATCTATTGTCACAAAGTTGCCTTTTTTTCTTCCGGACTGTTATATTTGCTTAATTTCAGGTAGTGTGTGTACCAGGGTCTTCTTAGTGGAGGCAGTGATGCAACTGCCCGAGATTACTGGTGAGGTGTCTGGGACTTGAGAAATGTGGACAAATAGAAAGCACCAGTAGATTGGCCAAATAAATGCCAATGGGACACACAGGATACAAAGTAAAAGGTTGTGTGTACTAGATAACATGGCTACCTTCCACTAGAAGCAATGCTACTCGTGTTATAGCTTTGATAACAGGGCATTATCAGCCCCACCTACGGACAAGTGGTTTTCTTGCTTTTGTCAATTAGAATTCTGTATTTTTGCTGTAGGCCTGAATATTTTTTAAAAATTTTCCTGGTTATTGCATGAGTATAATTATGGGATGCAGCCAGTCTATCCTGATTTAGAAATGTTATTAGCGGTTAGGTCAGAATAGTACAGAACATGGAGCTGGTCTGTCATAGCTTTCGTCTACCTCCATGAGTGCGTCCTGTTCTAATTGCAATGAGAATGCTTCCATTGAAAATTGAGCTGGATTTGCTGCATCTATTGACTGCCAAGTCAAAGTTTACACCATTTATTAAACAGAAAGGGCTACTGGTAAGTTTGGCATATTTTATGATTGTCTGGTCTTACTCCAGTTGTGTTTTAGACCCAGAATTTGGTACTACTTCCTGAACCTTCATAAAGGGACTCCGGGGCAGGAGATCAATGTTGTCATAAGTAATTTCTACCAGATCTCAACCATGAAGAATGCCTCTATCTTTTTCTGATTAACATTTTCTATGTTTTTAATATCCTACTTTATTAAATCAGTGTTATCCTACGTTGAAGTACATTCAGTAGCCTGACCACCTGCTCAATGGGTGAGATGTAGTGTTATCTTTATACAAGCACAAGTAACCACTAAGTGTCTTCTCATACAGTTACTATAAAAAGTGCAGCTAAACAGAGGGGACAACACAAAGGGTTATCTTCAGCTACGGACAAACAGATCCACTTAACCGGAAATCAAGCATTCCACATAACTCAGAATACAACCAATTTCCAAGTGTCTGAGTCATATGAAACGTCTGGTTTTTTTTTTTCTTATTTTATCCCCTAGCTCAGGGTGGGGAACTCCAGTCCTCGACGGCTGCAAACAGTTCAGGTTTTCACGATTTCCTTAGTATTGCACAGGGATTGGAATCATCACCAGTGCAAGTGATTGTTATCACCTGTGCAATACTAAGGAAATCCTGAAAACCTGCACTGTTTGCGGCCCTCGAGGACTGGAGTTCCCCACCCCTGCCCTAGCTGTTACCATACCACTCCCCATCCAGAAAGTAACAGCACAAAGGTCATTAGAAAACAAATGACTGACTATATTTAATGGGTTTATCATCTTAAATGAGTCTGACTCGACGGTTTACATTAGCTATAGTTTAGGAACCACTGAGGTTTTAATATAACCTTTTAGGATAGTTTGTGTTGTAATTTACTGCAATGTGAACGATGCTACAAGATGCACTAATAAAAACCAAACTTGTTCCCAAACAATGCCTTGACTTGTTCTTGATAATCTTTATCAATATGTCCTCACAACATCTGTGTGATTATTATATCTTAAAGGGTAAAGTAAGAAGACTGATATTTCCAAATAAGATTCTCACCATTTTCCTTTTCCTAAAATATTGGCACAAACTACACCAAACACTAATAATATGGGTTCTTCTCAATAGTTAGGTCCAGAAATATTTGACCAGTGACACAAATTTTGGCATTTTAGCTCTTTATTAAAACATATTCAAGATACAGTTATATCATCAAGCAGCCTTCAAGTGCAGACTCGCCGCTTTAGTGTAAGGGTATTCATATCCTAATTTGAGTAAGAGTTTTGGAATTTCAGCTCATTAATATGTAGTGACGTCTTTCAAGGAACCAAAAGTAATTGGACACAACGAAAAAGCGCTTTAATGAACTTCATGGGCTTATGCCCCATTAATTCATCAATTAAGTAAGTAAAAGGTCTGGAGCTGAATCCAGGTGTGGCATTTGCATGTGGAAGCTGCTGCTGTGAATCTATAACATGTGAGAGGAGCTCTCAATGGAACAGAAGGAGATCATCATTAGACTGGAAAAAATGAAGAAAAAAAACTGAAAAATCGCAGAAATGTTGAGTGGTCAAATCAATAGTTTGGTACATCCTGCAAAAAACGGTACACTGGTGAGCTTGGCAACGCAAAAAGGCCTGGCCATCTGCCGAAGACAAAAGTGGTGGAAAATCACAGAATCCTTTCCATAACGAAGAAAAACCCTTCACAACATCCAACCAAGTGAAGAAAACTCTCCTGGAAGTAGGTGTTTCATTATCTAAGTATCATAAAGAGAAGACTTCATGAGAGCAAATACTGAAGGGCTCACCTCAAGATGCAAATCATTAATCAGTCTTCAAAATAGAAAGGCCAGGTAAGACTTTACATAAAAAAAAAAATCCAAAGACGCCAGCACTGTTCTATAAATGGGCCACAATGGGGACATCTAGGAGTAAGGGGGTGAGTGCAGAACGGGTGGTGCGTGTATGATGGGGGGGGTCATATGGAGGGGGTGAATGCAGGATGGGGGGCCATATCCAGGGTGATGGGCTATGTACTGTCAATGGGGGCTATGTACACTGGGGGCAATATTCAGCATGGGAAGGGGGATCCTCATACTAGGATGAGGGGATATCTATTCCAGGATGGGGTGTGTGTGTGTGTATATGTATATATATATATATATATATATATTATATAACGAAAAAAACTGCACAGCACTCACAGACCAGTGTGAACTGGTGCAAGCAGGGACACAGAGATATATATATAGTAGAAAAATTCCTTGCAGCACACAGCTATCACCAATGTTGCATAATGCTATAAGCCATGTGGTTGAGAAAAAAGTTTAAAAACTTACGTTTTTCTGAAAAAACTCAAAATCTAATCTTTTAATTCTGAAGTTCTTAGTACAAACATTGGCCAAGGTCTGTTTGCTCGTCGACTGCGACAAAGTGACTTCAGGCACGACGAGTCCTATGCTGACACCCAAGTCCTCCTTTTCCGCTCCCCCACCTCTCAGTGGGCAGACTCCATCTATACCCTCCATCACCTGTCTACGATGAGGGTGCAATTTGCAGCAGAGTATCTGCAACTCCATGTCACATATAGTTGTATATCTCTGTGTCCCTGCTTGCACCAGTTCACACTGGTCTGTGAGTGCTGTGCAGTTTTTTTCGTTATATGTGACATGGAGTTGCAGATACTCTGCTGCAAATTGCACCCTCATCGTAGACAGGTGATGGAGGGTATAGATGGAGTCTGCCCACTGAGAGGTGGGGGAGCGGAAAAGGAGGACTTGGGTGTCAGCATAGGACTCGTCGTGCCTGAAGTCACTTTGTCGCAGTCGACGAGCAAACAGATCTTGGCCAATGTTTGTACTAAGAACTTCAGAATTAAAAGATTAGATTTTGAGTTTTTTCAGAAAAACGTAAGTTTTTAAACTTTTTTCTCAACCACATGGCTTATAGCATTATGCAACATTGGTGATAGCTGTGTGCTGCAAGGAATTTTTCTACTATATATATATCTCTGTGTCCCTGCTTGCACCAGTTCACACTGGTCTGTGAGTGCTGTGCAGTTTTTTTCGTTATATGTGACATGGAGTTGCAGATACTCTGCTGCAAATTGCACCCTCATCGTAGACAGGTGATGGAGGGTATAGATGGAGTCTGCCCACTGAGAGGTGGGGGAGCGGAAAAGGAGGACTTGGGTGTCAGCATAGGGCTCGTCGTGCCTGAAGTCACTTTGTCGCAGTCGACGAGCAAACAGACCTTGGCCAATGTTTGTACTAAGAACTTCCTAATTAAAAGATTAGATTTTGAGTTTTATCAGAAAAACGTAAGTTTTTAAACTTTTTTCTCAACCACATGGCTTATAGCATTATGCAACATTGGTGATAGCTGTGTGCTGCAAGGAATTTTTCTACTATATATATATATATATATATATATATATATATATATACATATATATATATATACATATACACACACATATATATGTATATATATATACACATACACACAAAAGGATGAGGGACATATATACTGATTGTAAGACCGACATTGGCATTATAAGTCACACCCCATTTAACATGAAACATTTTCTTTCTCTTTTCCTTCACCAAATTTGGGGGGTGCCTCTTATAATCAGGTGTGTCTTATAAAGCAAAAGCTACGGTATTTCTTTTTTTGCCTAAAATATAAAGGAAATTTATCATCTTCAACTTTACGCCTTTTAGAGATCATTTCATCTTCAACTTTCTTAACTGTTCACATTAACAATAATTTTGACCAGGGGCTCCCAAACTTTTGCATGCCAATGTAAGTGGTTTGCTTCCACTTTGTAAATTAAATTTTCTGTTTTTAGCTAGTCCCAAAGAGCTTACAAGACACTAGGGTTTGATGGCTGAATAGAAGAACTGGATCCATAGAGTAGGTACATTAAATATGAATGATATGAACATGGACATTGCCAGCGATGGTAGGAAGCCGTATCAGATAAGGCATCATTGAAAACTCTTATTTCTATAAAAGAAAAGCATTGATCCAGGCGTACACAGAGTACAAGGGTAATAGTGTAACATCCCCTGATGTGCAATGTTCTCTGAACTGGAGCCAATTTCGATTCTGCGGATGTTTGAGACAGAACATTACCTCCTGCCATGACCACATTAGATCTAATTAAGGACAGTGTTCCCATGTTTGCTTTTTCAAGTGCCTGATAAATGTAATCATTATTGTATGGATCGCTGATCTGGTTTTATCAATAAATTAACTACTGCACGTATGTCAAAATGATTAAAATGTAACAATCTTACATGGATTTTAAATTTTAAAAGGAATCTGTCAGAACGATTCAACTCCCCATACTGTACATTTGGTTATGTTGCTTCTTGAAAACCAATGTCATCCACACCTTTACTTGTGAAATTTGCTATTACTATTCTTTTTAGTAAAACCTAATTTATATACTCTTAGCAATCTACTGGGATTTCCCAGCTTTGGAATAGTCAGTAGTTTAGGTCACTAGCATAGGTGACTAATTAGCTTCAATTGTTCATGTACACACATTTTTGATCGTTCTGAATGCAGGTGATCGAATGAAATGTAATGACGATGTAGGTGACATTGACTTACAAGCTTCTAGATACCAAAAATAAAAACTGCAGGAATTTGGAAGTTCAACACCTTTCCTGGCTCCCTAAAATACACTCTGTATGGCACAAAATCTGCAAGTGGAGCTACTGCATTTACCGTATTGCACGGATAACTTTAAAAAGACTTGCCAATACTCCATTATGTCTTTTTCACTGTTACAGACATCATGGCTAGGATTTCTTTAGAAAAAGACTAAGGCCTATACACAAACAGCAGCAAGGTCTTTTTGGAGTTTTCCAAATAAGCGGTTCCTGGAATTGCTTATTTTATAAGAAAAAAATTTGCTGCCAACAAGGTTTCAGGCTGAAAATGCACAGGTCATTTTAGTTGCAGTTTTCATGGCTGCTCGCAGTGCAATTTTTATAGCCCAAAATAGAGGATTCTAAATTAAGGATGAAATTATGAAGAAAGACAGATTGTGTCTTCTTGCTTTTTATCCACTCATGCGTTTGGCTCAGATAACTACATAAAAAAAACTGACTCTGTAATTTAAGATTTAGGCTGAAATTACACATGTATTTACTACGCCAAATCCATAAATTGATCCAGCTGGTGTAGTGTAAAGGGTGTTTAGACAGGCTGATTGTAGTCGTTTATTTAGGCAGGCCGACCTCATGCCATATACAAAGGATGATCTGGGATAAACTGTTCTGTGTCCAACCCCCTCCTGCTCAAAGCAGGATCTACTAAACCATTCCAGACAGATGTCTGTCTTGCCTCTTTTTGAAGACTTCCATTGAAGGAGAACTCCCCACCTCTCATGGCAGCCTGTTCCACTCGATCACTCTTAAGGCCCAGTCACACATAACAATATCGTTAGAGAGATCGTTGTAACTGTGACGTTACAATGATCTCTCCAGCGATGTCGTTCTGTGTGACACTTTGCAGCAATCAGACCCTTGCTGTGAGGTCGCTGATCGCTGCAAAGTGCTCTGGGTCATTTTTTGATCGTTGGTTTCCCGCTGGTCAGCACGAATTGCTGCGTGTGACAGCGAGAAACCAGCGATCAGTGACCTCACTGGCTGGTAACCATGGTAAACACCGGGTATCTAGGCAGCGCGCACAGCCTGGATACCCGCTGTTTATCATAGTTACCAGCGTCCTCCCTGCTTACAGGCAGCGCTAAGCAGGGAGGACGCTGGTATCAGCGATGTAGGAGGAGGCTCCCATGCCCCTGATCGCTGGGAGATCTGCCTGTTTGACAGCTCCCCAGCGACCAGGTAATGACGTGCCTGCGATCCCGGCAGGTCGTTACCGCTGTCGGGATCGCTGGAGCGGTCGGTGTGTGTGACAGGGCCTTTACTGTCAAAACGTTTTTTCTAATATCTAATCTGTTTCTTCTCCATTCAGTTTCATCCCACTGCTTCTAGTCTTTCCTTGTGCAAGTGAGAATAAAGCTGATCCATCTATAGTGTGGCAGTTCTTGAGATATTTGTAGAGAGCTATTCAGTCTCCTCTCAGTCTTCTATTTTGCAAGCTACACATTCCTAAATCCTGTAACCGTTCCTCATAGGACATGGTTTGCAGACCGGTCACCACTCTAGTTACTCTTATCTGAACTTGCTCCAGGTTGTTGATGTCTTAAAGTTCTCAGCAGCACGTCTTATTTACACATAGTGATGTGCTGCCAAGAAGCAAGCTTAAAAGATATTGAAACCGATATAAACGAGCATTTTACTTGTTCAGCGGGTGATCAGCACCCCATTTACACCAGCCGATTATTGTGAAGGAGCATTCCTAGGAACTCTTGTTCCCGATAATCAGACAATGGCTTTCCTTTTGCATTTATTTTTGTGCAGCCAGATGGTAGTGAGACACATTACATTCAATACATACATTTTTTCTTTGTAATGTTTTGGTCACTTTTTTAAATTTCAAAAGGCAGCGTAATCTTTTGTTCTATACATGTTTCAAGCAGACTTCAAACAGCGAACATAATTTAATGAAAGTGCCACTAACATAAAACACAACATTACTTGTAGCAGAATTCATTTCACTATTAAACTATTTCATAAATAATCTGGCCACTGCATTTAAAAGAAAAAAATCTCCAGTAAAATGTTTTTTCCTAAAATCGTAGTTTTTTTCCTCCATGTTTTCACAGGTTTGTATGCCAAAATACATAATAGCAATATGCTCTCGCATGCTAGTTATTTTGTGTGTTTTTCTCCATTATGCATTTTCCTTTTTTATGATGTGGTTTTCTGCATGTATGTGTCCACAGTATAATTCCTGTGAAAACAAAAAGGAAGACAGGGGGTGCTACTAGGTGATACCGGGTGGTCCAGTCGGGTGGGTGGACAGTGAGGATTTTCACTAACCTTACCGGGTTGTACCAGCATACACAACCACAGGAGAAGCCTGGGTGTCCGGGTAGAATCTGGAGACGCTGGGCTGCAGATGCTGAGTGGTCATGTGGCCAGGTTCTGATGTCACCACAGGTGATGGCTCCACGCATGCGCAATGCGCATATTGAAGCTGAGCTGATCAACGTGATGAAGCCCATAATGCACCGGGGCCGATCACGTAATCAGGCACATAATGCACCAGACCGGATGTGACGTTCCGGCCACTGCATCGTAGCATGAAAAGAGGGCGAAAGATTCTAAAATCAGGAGGAGATGAAGAAAGAATTATGCCGCCCAGCGGGGCGTGCAGTGGAGCAGCAAGAATGGGATAATGGAGCCTGGAGCCGCCTTTCCAGTAGCCTGACTGAGTGATGTGCATTAAGTTCAAAGTCATTTTTCTAACTCTTTACAGGTCGGATTTACAGCAGAGAGGGATGGTTAGGGACCACCTAGGAAGGTGTAGGGACAGCTAGCGATAGCTCAGGGGTTTAATTCCAGGGTGACAGGTTCCCTTTAAGGGATTCAGTCTCTCAATACGTTTTGGCAGAGGCGTACTGCCTTCTTCAGGTGATAACTGGTCCCCCGGCGCTCCACAGACCGCTCACACTATTCCTCTCCACAGTATAATTCCTGACCTTTTTCAACATCTCTTTTAGATAATGAACGGAAACCTAATGATTAACGTCCAAAAGAGAACAATCAGTAAGTCACGTAGATGTGCGCATTGGTCCACATTCACTGACTGCAAACAAAGGTACACGAGGTAGGCTAGTAAAAATGTAGGCATTTTCATTATACAATAAAGTTTTTCGCTGGAATAAATATTACCACACAAGCAATATCTAGATAAAGAATGAAATTTATTTAGAGAAATCTGCCCTTAAAGGTAACTAAGAAAAAAAAAGATAAATTAAAGCTAGTTACAAAGAAAACTCATTACAGGATACGGCCAAGACTTGTACAGTAATAACTTTTTACATTATTTACACATTAACATAAAATAATTAACTTCTGTTTTGTTTCATTTTTACAGCATTTAGAAAAACACAATTGCGTTTAGCATAGAGTTCTGTGTCACGGAAAAGCCACAGAGAGAGAGGCGCACAGCTCCCCAACCTCTCCCCGGAGCCCCCAAACTGGGGAGCCGCCTGTGCCGGGCTCTTCACATGACACCTACATGTACCTCCGTACAGGCATTACAGAACATATAGGAGAGGTATACATGGTACTCTAGACCTCCAGAGCATTCGGGACTCCTCTAGTGCAGTCAATGTTAGTACTATACATGACACCACAGCTAATATTTGTCAGTACAGACAGGATGAAATGGAAGGTCATTTACTGTCCAATTATCTATTAATGTATCATTCTTATACATTTCATTTGTAACAAAATAGAAATAAAACACAACTTTAAATCGAGAGACCAATACTCTTCTATATGCTATGAACCATTGTTTGTATGGTATGGTCTCATGTACGTGTAATGTATAATACCGCAGGTATCATAACCAACATTGTAGAAGGGATCTCAAGTCTAAAGGTGGCCATACACCTTAAGGCTCTTTCAGGCACCAGTTTTTCTCACACGAGTTGTAATCATGGTTTTCACCAATAGAACTTGTACCTATGATATTCTATGGGGACATTCACATCCAATTTTTTTTTTCTCCGGACTGAATGGTTCTCTCAATCGCAGAGACTTGCCCGTTATTGGTCCACGTGTCGGAATAAATTTACCAATGCGAGAGTATGGGTCTCATGTCAAGCTCGTGCTAAACGCTTTGCATTGCCTATCTGATTTGACTGTTTGTAATTTCCTGTAGTGGATTTTTTTTTTTATGAGAAAAACTAATGAAACTGTTAAAGACAATAAAACTGGGACAATTCTTTGCGTACAGGAAAGAATATTCACTTCTGAGTGAGGCCTCAGTTTTCAGGGAAGAGCTGTTCCCACTGGTGGACATACTTGGGCAGATCATACTTGTGGGAGAGGTAATAAGCTTCTGGTCAACACCTTAGTCAGTGGCTTAGTCCCCTACAGCAGGGGTCCCCAACCTATAGCTCGGAAGCCACATGTGGCTTGTGGACTAATGATTTGTGGCTCGTGGCTGTATTTCAACTTGATGCACCTGGTCCAGCAAACCGCTATGAAGGGCAGGTCCACTTTTGTGGGTAGCCCCACAAAGTAGGGCACATCTGGATGGGGTTAAGGTAGCCATGGACCTTAACATACTGCATAGGTAATGTCTGGGGAACAGCTTTGGCTGCCATTAACCGGTAATGGGGGTATCTGGGTGTCACTACTGTGAATGGGCAGGAGCTGGATGTGGCTCACAACCCGCTCTTGTTGATGAATGTGGCTCTCCATTTCAGAAAAGTTGGAGACCACTGCCCTAGAGGGTTGGGTATACTCATATTGAACATACCCAACACATCCCTCCACCAAAGGCTTCCATTAGAGTTGAGAAGGGGAAACTCCTCACATTAGATCAGCCTTTATGGTCTGCTTTAGTGTGCAGGTACATACAGGCAATCAGAAAGGCTAAGGTCTGCATTGGAGAATCTGGTGTCCCCAGCACATTGCCTGCTCTATTAAACATGTAATAAAGGAAGTAATAACTTTACATTCTGAACCTACACTTATACAAATATCCAGAAAAACTGGTAGGGGTGGAAGCAGAGACGATACAATATACAGCTTGGCTGCGAAGCATTGCAGATCTCTCAGTAAGTAAATGTCAGTAATTACTAGTGTTCAGTATAGGCAAATTATTTTAAAGGTGTGATTGTAGACAGGGTGGAGGGGAAGGGAGGGGGGAAGGGTGGGATTTTGCTTTTTTTGAGCAAGCTGTTAACTTCACAGCCCTATTTTATAGGCTGTAGCAAACTATAGAGTTTCCGTCTTACTTCTATTGGCAAATGTGCTTGATGCCCGGGAAGAATCCATTACTAGAAACAAGATACCGGATCTTGCTAATTTATTTTCAACTAATTCATTTTCCTTTGGTTCAATATCATTATTTCCAATGAGATCACCGCTATGGGAGACCGACCATTTCATCCAGTCATGCAAATAATAGCTACAAACACACAAAAAAAAGCATGAATCAGAAGAGAGACAATTGTATGGAAATGGGTGGCATATAACTCTGCCCTGTCCTGCAGGGGGCATGTCCAGACCGGGTAGAATAGGAATGTCATGGGTATAGACTCATATTAAAAGAAAAAAAAAAAAGGTCAAAACAAAATCTTACATTAACAACCCAGAATACATTGTAACATTGTACACTTTAATACATTTCTGATTTGCATTGCAGTTACCTTGGCAGTCAAGGAAATTGCCTCTTTCCTAGGCAAGTGCTGCCCGTTTGTTGCACAGGGCCTCTAATACAGTTTTCTGTGATATTAGACCACACTCCGCACACATATAAGTGCTCTTATTTCTTACAAAGCAACTTGGGTGAGGTCTCAAGCAGCATAAGTCAAATAATGCATTTAAAGCTTTAAGAAAGGTGCTTTATACCCAACATATATCCCATAGACGGCACACAAATGCCTGGCCGAAGCCTGGCTCTGTGCAGCCTATGGCCACAAGACTACACGAGGCTAAAATACTGGAAATGAAAATACAATGTGCGCTAATATACAACACATAGGATGGGAGGCTTTCAGTGGCCCGGGATATTTGGCTTTTCAATGTTACCTTTATATTTACAGCTTTTTTACATTGAAAATTATTGCATTACAATGGCGCAAACTAACATTATTATCCTAACCTAAACTTTTATTATATAGTAGGTGGGTTGAGTGACAAACCAGTGGCAAAGTCCCTGAAGGAATGTGAATGTAGTGTTCACATGGATATGAAAGCAGTGGTCAGGTCTGATGGATTGTAGACATGGCGCACTATGGAGTAACAGAGTCACATTCTGCATTGTGGGAACAGTCAGATGGCTATACAAGGGCAATACTAAGTACAGCAACCAATCCCACCCTCAAGGTGTCCATACATGTTAAAAGCTAGCTAAATACACAGATTTCATTGGGATCGGCCAAGAATCATGTTCCTTGAGACTGGTGGAAATGACGGGGTGTCTTGGATTCCACAAAGTCGGTTTCTTAGTCCCCACAAAACACAAGCCAATATCAGAGGACTCTGGATAGAGACTTACTCCCTTTAACCTACTATAAATGCATGTTGTACTGGAGGAGTCTGTAAGACTAGCTATTGAAGGTGTATGGGCATTGGAGATTAAAAAAAAAGACAACAAAAAGAGAAGGGTGTAGGTTTACCTAAATATGCATATTAGCCCCCTTTATAAAATGATCATATAAACTAAAAGCACAGAAGGAAAAAATAAGGTTGTAGGTCTTGGATTGGTAGCCATGAAGATGAGTGTACTTATTTTATAAAAGTGACCTTTTAATAACAATTGGGCTGCACAGTCAATGTCATATGTAATCCCTATTTTTCCGAGTAAATCAACCATAACTACCATCACGTAATTTTATGATGTCCAAAATTGTACATTTTGTAGTTCATGAGCGTTTACTGCCACAGTCCCTCAGAGAACGCATTACACAGAATTAGCACCGTCCAGTTATCTTTACCGTTGAGCGCTGGCCATCATTGATTGTCTTCATTTTTAGAAGTTCAGCTATTATGGTGAATGCCTTGTGTAAAGTGCATAATGGTACCACAGCGGGAGAAGTCGTAGAAAGCCAAGATCATGTGAAGAGCAGAGTTTAGGTCGCTTCTATCCCTGGCACCTACTTAAGTCTATGTATTGCTAATACATTTCATTATTACACCTCTCTGCCATTTAATAAAGCCATGAAGTGTTAGGAAGGGTTAAAAAAGGAATATTTCATAGTTAGATCATTGCATCTATCAAAACAGTGATTGTAATAAAGGTGACATTTCCACATTTCACCAGACATTGCAGAAGATGGTTTGTCATGTGTACATACACTAACATACGAAGATGACTGATAAATGCGAATAGTCTGGCCAGTTACTAAACTGGATCTCCCACTGGCTGCAAATTCAAGATACAACAAAGTAGTCTGCAATAGTCACCTCTCACCACACAGTGAGTGCTGTAATCACTGCACAATGATTGACATGCTGCACACACAGGCGGCTCGTGCACATGTGCGCACACACGCGCAGGCTGAACGTGCACATGCACACAAGCTACACGTGCATATGCACATGCGCGCGCACACACACACATACACACACACAAGCAAGCTGCACGTGCGCGCACACAAATGCACACACACACAAGCTGCACGTGCACCACACACACACACACACACAAAGCTGAACGTGAACAAACACACACAAGCTGCACGTGCACAAACACACACACATGCTGCACGTGTGCACACACACACACACACACAAGCTGCACACACACACTATTGAGAGGTGACAGTTTCAGTCCCCGACACCATCCCTGCACCAGACTATAACGCCTCCCTTTAATGACTGCTCCAGTAAGCCTGTACAATGTTGCTGTATAGAAAAACAATGATCTATTGCACCCAGGTTCTAGTTGCTATGGCTTACATCAGGTTGCTTTCTCCTGTGCTACCTGTATCAGCGCCAGTATATGCACACACTAAAATATGACCAAACAAACAAATAATCCTATACAGAAGAACAATGGCTTCAGCTCTTATGACTTGTGGATTTCTGTAGGGTGCGGCCCATCTGTACGTGGACAGAATAGAAGCAGATTATACTAGTACGATGTTACTTCCCACAGAGGAATAAAAATAGGGTTCTTATTTCTCAAAAAAAATGACAAGACAGGGCAAGCCGACATAAAAGACTGTGTGTAAGGCTGGAATTATACTGCGGTCACAAGTTACTCAGTATGGAGCAGGCCAGCCAGCCTTTAGTTCAGGTTTTGCATAGCGTACAGCGCCCACTACTGTCAGAAAACAGAACAGGAATTGTGACTTGTGCATCTGTACCAACCACAAGAAAACCTATGAAGCCGATGTCTCCTTGCAGAGTACAGCCAAGCCAACAAGTTAATAAGTAACTCATTTCATGCTGGGTGTAATCCTTTTCTAATTTAAACATCAAAACAGGATATTAACCCTTTTCTTTTCCTAAGCAAATGCACAATCCGTTCCAAAACAAGCACAAAACCATTGGTAGGAAAGGGACAAAACAATAACACAGTCGGGACCTCCTTAGTCATGGCCCCAGGGACAGTACAATTCATGAGCTTATACTATTGAACAGCCATAGTGAAAGAACAGATAATGAAGGCCTCAGACATCACTCTGCACCTGTTGAGCATGTCTTCTGTTGACCTTTTCTGGATTCGCCCCATAGTTCCAAATGAAAAAGGCTCCAGAAAAATGGCAGGCTGTTGAATAAGTGGCATAAATAAGTAATATTGCAAAGTTCTGTATTGTAATTAAAATAGGCAGGAGATTGTCCATGTATATGTTAGCCAGTCTCTCGGCATGAAGAATGTACAGTAACCCACGTTCACACATGTCCTCCGGGGGAATATGATCAGCAGAAGATCTCTTCCTCCTGAGACACTCCCTCAACATGAACAGAATCTAAAAAGAAAAGATGGATACATGAGCTATCATTCCATACAGCACAGTCTTTTAGATTCTGTTTAGTCATTTCCGCCAAAAAGTAATCATTTAAACTCTTAAATAAAACATTAAGCTTTCATGGCAATTACTGAACCAATGGGGACAACACAGGAGGTGATCATTGAGGAGTAAGCCTCCGCGGTCTATAAAGTCATCTGTGCTCACTCACCAGGACAATGGTTTCCTTTTGATTTCTTCTTTTTCTCTTTTTTTTCCTTTGTTTTTGACAAGTTAAAAAGGCGATTGGTGGTCGGACCCTCTACTGGTTTGTTAGTTTGGCTTCCAAGCAAACTGAAGTGGCCTTTTCCTTTTTGCTTACTCTCTGTCCGTGTCAATGTGTCCTTTTTGGGTACAGCAGAGAGTTTAGAGTCCAAAGTCTCTGATTTTGGTAAGGTAGAGTATCTCTTTAGAGAATCTGTGCCATCAGGCTGCGAGGGGCCCCGACTTGGTTTATCTTGCTGAATCGTAACCTAAACAATGTAAAAAAAGAGGATATATTACCAGAAACAGTGAACACCCAACATCTAACCCCACGTCACAGTTTTCACAATATCCCGTCATATATTCACAATTACATAAAAGCCTTTTGCATTACTCGGTATAATGTATTTTCCCAGCCAGTGATGGATATCTTGTACCACGTGCGATATGTAAATCCTAAATTGAGGCTCTCCTCCACATGGGGGCATATTCATATGGGTCAAATTCATATGGAAAATCGACTGTTTCTTACTTTTCCACTATTTGGTGTAGATGTTCCACTGCTGAAATGTTCCTTGTAGACATGCCTGAAGCTCCAAGAACTAATTTCAGAAGTTACTGGGAAAGTGGACAAGTAGACTATGGCCGATCCATTAAGACTGGTGTTTAGTACATCGGACTTAAAAAAGGTGTGTGTAACAAATTCATTAAGCGGAACACATCAATTCCTGATTTTGGAACATCTTATCGGAGGAGTGCATCTCGCCAGTAATGTTACTCCACTGGGGGACTTGAGTAACATTTTTGGCATAAGGAACGCTGTCAATTTATATGTTTCTTCCCCTTCCCAGCCATTTTCGCAGAGCTACATAAAACTATCGTGGAGGACAAAAGCACAAAACCTTTTGCACAGCTCCCTGTATGCTTTTCAAAGTGTTTTATGACAATTTTCTGGCCTATATGTATAAAATTAATTGCAATTTATCTTGTAGCCGAATTTCGTTACTCAGGGTTTACCAAGGTAACTATACTGCGCAGGCTTCCCTATGCCCATTCTGCCATATGCCATCTTAGCTTCTAATTATTTCTACCACAATTAAAAATATAATTCTATACTTCCCTGACAGACCAATGGTTCATACTCCCCACCGGTCTCCTAACATAATAATCTCAAGAGTTTCTGATCAGCTGCAGCCTCTACAATTATGAACCATTATAAATGTAACAGTGACTAAACCACCACTGATCGGCTGCAAATCAGAAGACAGGTAAGGGGATGCAAGACGCAGAGCAAAAAGGCTGGGCCTGAAAAGAGCCAATTTTATTTAGTAAACTATGGAGCCTGGGGATCCCTTTTAAGAAGTGGTACACTTGGAAATAGATGCAACTCTCCACTTATTCTAATATCAGACTAATCACTCCCAGCATTTCAGAGTCCAGGCTTCACTACCTGGTCTGTTTGCGGCTTATCCAGATTAACAATGTCCTGCAGCAGCTGTTCCACCGATTCTTGTTCAGCAAAGGCCTTTGGTTTGGAGGAGGTCCGGGCGAGGGGCTTCTCACTGAGCCTCAGCTTCTGATGCTCAATAAAGGTGTCTTGTTGCAGCACCACAGCCTACAGCAAATGGCAGAGATTAGAACACTTCAAACCAGGTAGAAAATAAAAAGTAAAGTGAAAAGAAAAATGAACAATGGAAACACAAATTACCTGCAAGTTACTCAGCAGTTTGTGAAGATTGGTGACTGTTTGGAGAACGTGCTGCCAAGACACACAAGAACAAATGGAAATCAATAATCAAATAAGATGAGAAACCTGCCTTACTTACAATGCTCTATACATGTAGGACAGGAATATAGCCAAAAGCTTACCTCCCCATTTCTCTTAAGCATCACACTGGGATTCACGCCCTACAAAACATGGAAAATAGTAGATTAGGGACGGTTTATATGTGACAGGCAGTAGCTTTATTTACACCAGTGCCGAATATGTCATGATGCTGATTAACTCACAATCCTACTGTTTGGTGGAAGAACATGAAATTAAGCAGAATTAATATTCAAAATGAATTCTTCAATGCATCTCACGAGCTGTATCTGCTAGTCCCAGTTTTTACAGAACATCCACGAGTTGCTGTTATATTAGGGGCAGCCCTGCTGTCCAGATCAATTCTGCAAAACTGGCCAATGTCTCAGACAGGCAACCAATATCCACAATGGCCTAGTTACAGTAGCTCATCTGTGGCTCTTTGCAGCAATAATCTCAAAAATCACAGGAAAAGAAAATACAACACAGTGGCAATTAAGATTTTAAAGGATTTTTTCAGTGATTTTGCAAATACATCATATGGCCTCAGGCACAAGCCGGAGCCATGTGTAGTAACTGTACGGAGGCAGACACTAAGCCCCTGGCACCATGTCTAGGTCAGGGTCTCTCCCACTAATGTGATGTTTTTATGTCAGAAAACAGATGTAAACAGCTCTTAAACTTGTAGTGTTGTGGAATAAATTTTGTAACATTTTGTCGTTTTCACATTCGTTTCTTGCAGTTCGACCAAAAAGTAAAGAGCTTAGGTGTATGAGGAGGCACGGTGGGGACGTGATACTACAGCTCATCTCATCAATGACAAGCTATGGCATTCCTTACCCCAGAAATCCTACTCCAGCTGCTAACTGGATTCAGATCTATAGCAAGACATATGCCCCTTGTGAGACACTTATTCAGTAAGAGGCATAGGCTCTTAATGAATTAGGAGCGTCTGACTGCAACTTTCCTTCTTATCAAGATCAAAAATCACCGGTCTTGATGAATCAGGGCACTAAACTTCCCTAGGATAGTCATAATATGGCACACTTAGGCTAGGCACAGACTGCTATTGTGGTCATGGCTGGGAGCATACCCAGGACGTATATACTGGAGAGTGCGTCTGAATGGATGTCTACACATCTGTCCAGCGATGATGTGTATACGGCACAGAGTGTTTTTCATCACACAGCAGACTTCTGTACTTTCCTATTCAGTTAAATAAAGTCTGGAGGAAAATACTGAGCCTTGGACACAGCTGGATGAGGACGTCCAGATGGAATGAAGAATGGAGCCAACAGAATGGAGAAGTGAGTGTGTATTAAAGGTCCATGCAATGCATTTCCACACAGGACCAGCACCTACATTTTGCAACTTTGAAGCTTTTATGCTAAAATTCTACAGATCTCTACAATGATCAGGTATCATCAATTCACATTCCTTATATTACACAGTATAAGTTAAAAGAAAAAGTTCAATGGATTAAATATTAATATACAAGTCATCTGTACCTTTTTCAGAACACTGTCCGATTCTGTCCTCCGTAAATCCTGAGCATCTTCACCTTCGTCTTTCTCTCCACCTTCAAGTATAAAGTGTAGAGACTTAGCAGCTCAGACTTCACTCATTAATAAAGAACTTGCCGTTAAGATCTTACTAACATAAAAAGAGAATTTTGTTTACGTACCGTAAATTCTTTTTTCTTTAATCATCAATGGGAGACCCAGACAATGGGGTTTAGGGCACTGCCCTCCGGAGGTCACACTAGGTACTACAAGTTTGTAGACACCGCCTCCTCCGCTTATAAACCCCTACCGCAGGGAACATCCTCAGTTTGGTCCATAAGCTGCGAGGAGAAAATAAACCACACCCGAAACATCGGGAAGAATGCCGTGCACAGACGGTTCAACAACCCGGCAAACACTGTCTCAACAGAGAGCAGAACAAATGCAAAACATGCAAAGGAACAACTGGGTGGGTGCTGGGTCTCCCATTGATGATTAAAGAAAAAAGAATTTACGGTACGTAAACAAAATTCTCTTTTTTCTGGTCATCATAATGGGAGACCCAGACAATGGGGATGTCCTAAAGCAATACCCCAGGGCGGGAAGAGTTCCTCAACAAGACGGATAACACATGGTCCCCTTCAAAGGTGGGCAACCGCCGCCTGGAGAACCCGCCTGCCCAGACTTGCATCCGCAGAGGCATGGGCATGCACCATATAGTGCTTAGAGAAAGTGTGCAGGCTGGACCAAGTGGCCGCCTGACACACCTGTAGAGCAGACGCTCGATGTCGCAAGGCCCAAGAGGCACCTACAGCCCTGGTAGAGTGAGCCTTCAATCCCACCGGGAGAGGCAAACCAGAGGACCGGTAAGCCTCTTGAATGGAAGCCTTAATCCATCTGGCCAAGGTTGACTTCGAAGCCGCGGACCCCTTACAGCGACCTGTCGTAAGAACAAATAAGGAATCCGAACTCCTGAAGGAGGCGGTCCTGGACACATAAATGCGTACAGCTCTCACGAGATCCAGAGTATGGAGGTCGCGCTCCACCTGATGAACGGGAGCGGGGCAAAATGATGGGAGAACAATCTCCTGGTTCAGGTGAAAAGTTGAAACCACCTTCGGCAAGAATTCTGGCCGTGGGCGCAACACCACCTTGTCTTGGTGAACCACCAGAAAGGGTGACTTGCACGATAGTGCAGCCAATTCTGAGACCCTCCTTAGAGACGTAATCGCCACCAGAAAGGCCACTTTCTGGGACAGACGAGATAGAGAAACATCTCTCAACGGCTCAAACGGCGGTTTCTGTAATGCCGCCAGGACCATGTTAAGGTCCCAAGGGTCCAGAGGTCTCTTGTAGGGCGGAACCATCCGCGACACCCCCTGCAGAAATTGACGCACCTTCGGGAGGAGCGCCAATCGCCTGTCAAACAGCACCGAAAGTGCTGATACTTGACATTTCAAAGAGCCAAGGGATAATCCCAACTCCAACCCCGACTGTAAGAAAGCCAACAACGTCGGGATGGACAAGGGCCAAGGAGACCGTCCACCAGAGGCACACCAGGTAAAAAAGATCTTCCACGTCCGGTGGTACATCTTCCTGGAAACAGGCTTCCTAGCCCGATTCATAGTGGCCACCACTGTAGGGGAGAAACCCCTAGATGTCAGGAGCCAGGCCCCAAGAGCCATGCAGTCAATCTGAGGGCCCTGGAATTGAGGTGGAAGAATGGGCCTTGTGCGAGTAAATCTGCGCGGTCTGGAAGAGCCCACCTGTGGCCGCCTGACAGTTGGCACAGGTCTGGGTACCAGGACCTCCTGGGCCAATCCGGAGCCACTAGAATGGCTATCCTGCACTCCGACCTGATCTTCCACAGGACCCTGGGAATCAGAGCCAGAGGAGGGAACACATACGGCAGTTGGAAGCTGGACCAACTCAGTATCAGAGCATCCGCCCCCAGGGACTGAGGATCCCACGATCTCGCCAAGTACTGGGGCACCTGATGATTCAGCCTTGAGGCCATCAGATCCACGTCCGGAGTGCCCCATCTGCTGCAGATGTCCCGGAAGACGTCTGGATGCAGGGACCACTCTCCGGCGTCCATCCCCTGCCGGCTCAGGTAGTCGGCCTCCCAGTTCTCGACCCCTGGGATGTGAACTGCGGAGATCAAGCAGTCGTGTTCCTCCACCCACTATAGGATGCGGTGGACTTCGGCGAGGGCCTGAGCGCTTCTGGTCCCTCCCTGATGATTTATGTAGGCGACGGCCGTCGCATTGTCGGACTGTACCCGAATGGGTCGTCCTGCCAGGAATCTCTGAAACGCCAGGAGCGCCAGATAGACCGCCTTGATCTCCAGGACGTTGATCTGCAACGTCGACTCCGCCTGAGTCCAGAGGCCTTGAGCCCTGTGGTGTATGAACACCGCGCCCCAGCCCTTCAGACTGGCGTCGGTGGTCACCACTAACCAAGAAGGTTTGAGGAAGGATCTTCCCCGTGACAAGTGACGTGGCTGGAGCCACCACTGCAGGGAGTCCCTGGTCGGTTGTGATAGTGCCACCAACCGATTCAGAGAGATCGCTCTCTTGTCCCACCGTCGAAGAATCTCCAGCTGGAGAGGACGGAGACGAAACTGTGCGAATGGCACCGCCTCTATTGCCGCTACCATGCGTCCCACCAGTCTCATCAATTCCCGAAGGGATGAGTGAGGTGACAGGAGAACGTGCTGTACTCCTGAGTGGATCGCCAGCTGCTTGGCCTGAGGTAGAGACACCAGGGCTGAGTCCGTGTGGAAATCCATGCCCAGATATGTCAATGACTGGGTCGGAACCAGGGTCGACTTCTGAGTATTGAGAAGCCACCCGAACTGTTCCAGAGACCTCATGGTCGCTTCCAGGCTCACCCGACAAAGGTCTTCCGATGGCGCCCTGACCAATAGGTCGTCCAGATAGGGTATGACGGCGTGACCCTGCACATGCAGGAGAGCCATCATAGATGCCATCACCTTCGTGAACACCCTTGGTGCAGAGGCCAACCCGAAGGGTAGGGCCACAAATTGGAGATGTTCGTCCCCCACTGCGAATCGTAACCAGCGTTGATGAGCCGGTGCAATGGGCACGTGAAGGTAAGCGTCCCTGATATCGATGGACGCTAGGAAGTCCCCCTGCGACAGAGCCGCGATAACGGAACGTAGGGATTCCATGCGGAACTTCCGCACCAACACGTGACGGTTGAACAATTTTAGGTCTAGGACCGGTCGAAAGGAGCCGTCCTTCTTTGGGACAATAAAGAGGTTGGAGTAAAAACCCCTGAACCTCTCTGCCGTGGGCACTGGGACCACTACTCCGTCTCTGCGGAGTCCCTCCAACACCCGGAGAAAAGCCTGAGTCTTTTCTGGGGATGGAACAGACCGATGGAATCGGGATAATGGTTTTGACGTCAGCTCTATCCTGTAACCTCGCGAGACTACGTCTCGAACCCACTGATCTTGAACGTGAAGTAGCCACTTGTCCTGAAAGCGAGACAAGCGGCCCCCCACCTGTGGGGAGGCAGGATGAAAGAGTGAGTCATGTAGAGGCGGGTTTGGGGGTGGTAGTTGTCGCCCCCGCCGGCTTCTTTGGACGACTCTTGGAGCGCCACTGAGAAGCGGGCTTGCCCCCTCGGTCCGTGCGAGCGGACGGTGCTGATGACTGTGAGCCGGACCGAAAGGACCACTGCTTTGGGTTCCTCTTAACGGTATACCGTGGCTTAGGCTTATTCTGCGGTATCTTAGACTCAGTAGAATCCTTGATCAGCTTGTCCAGCTCTGTGCCAAAGAGTCTGTCACCAGAGAACGGAAGATTCTGCAGAATCTTCTTAGATGTGGCATCTGAGTCCCAAAGACGCAGCCACAACAACCTGCGGATCGCTATCGCATTGGCCGAAGCCACAGCTGAGCGAGTGGCAGTTTCCAGAGACGCCGTCCTGGCGTAGTCCGCATAGGCCCTTGCTCTCTCAGTGAGTGCCAGGACCTCCGGACTGGACCTTGCCAGGTCAGTGATACCATCCAAGCAGGTAGTAATCGCTTGTAAGGTCCAGACCGTGGCAAAATTAGGGGCAAATGAAGACCCCACAGCCTCATAGGAAGACTTGGCGAGTTGCTCGACCTGTCTATCAGTAGCATCCTTCAGCGAGGAGCTATCAGAGGCAGAGAAAAGGGAGCGTGCAGCAATTCTAGTCATGGAAGCGTCCACCTTTGGAGACTGCGACCATTCCTGAAGCACCTCCTGGGGGAAGGGGAAGCGATTGTCCTTAGGTTTGCGGACATAGCGCCGCCCAGGATGTAACCTGGGTGCTCTAACCACCCTTCCAAAATTAGTGTGGTCCATGAAGGATCCACTTGGTCTAGCCTCTGGCCGCAGCCATTGATAGACCTCCTTCGGGTGCACGACAACCTCTTCAGGGGGAGTCACGAGACGCAAGGTCTCATTGATGGAGGACACCAGATCCTCCACCCCGTCTGGAGGTTCAGACACAGACACAGACCCGAAGTTTGAACCCCCATCATCTTCCTCACCATCAGAGGAACGCTCCTCCTCAGAGAGAGCCTGGAGCTCGGGTGAATCCTCACGACGAGCCCGCTTAGGGGGTCTCACAGCAGAAGAGGGAGACACCCGGGGGAAACTGGAAGGAGTAGCTGGGTTTTCCAGTCTCCTATGCAGTGCCTCCAGTGACTGCGACATGGAGGACATCTGGGACAGCAGGGATTCATTGATCCTATTCTGCGTTTCCCATGGCCCTTGGATTACCTGAATCTCAGGGTATAGCACCGGAGCTGCTGCTGCCTCAGCTGAGCCAGCCCGGGCTTCTGGGCGTCCGCAGTTATTGCAGGACCCCTCCACCAAAGTTCCCTTGCAGGTAGCACAGGTAATGGTGTTATCCGCCGCCTTAGCAGCATGCTTCTTAACTGAGGACATATCCACAGTAGGGGTTGAGGCCAAGGCCAATAGACAAAACAAAACCGGGAATCCCGGTGGCTTACCGACCGCAGTAACGCGGTGGGAGGAAGCGGTGTGCGTGTGTGACCTCCGCGAGTTCCGGTCTCCCTCTGAAGTGCAGACACGTGCTGCCGTAGCTCCCAGCCGGGAAGTGAGAGAGAAGATGGCCGCCGCCAGCATAGACGTGGGCGGCGCCGGGAACACGCGGGAAGCACACGCACACGCCCCCCGGTGACGTCACCGTAAGGGCTGCCTCTCCTCCTCCAAGCAGCCTCTGTAATGGAGGTGCTGGAGCCCGCAGCGCGGGAAAACAGTGCGAAATCATCATGCACACATACCCAGACTGTCATCACATACAAACATGCACAGTCTACGGCCTCAGCCCCTGTGACACACAGGGCGGTCAGCCAGGGTGACCCCAGCACAGGGTACACCGCCAGATCCGCGGACCCGAGGGTAACGCGCGGTCTGAGTGCCAGGACACATAAAGTGCCAGACCCTACCCCCAGGCACACAGGAGACACAGAGTGCCTCAGTGCCGGTCCGGTCTGTAAGCACCATTTAGGGAGGCCTCGGACGGGGGTTCAGCCCAGTCCGGAGTGTAAGCACCATTTAGGGAGGCCTCGGACTGGGCTGGCTCCAGTCCGGTCTGTAAGCACCATTTAGGGAGGCCTCGGACGGAGCGGAGCTGTGCAAGGCTCCCATCTCCCACTCTCCAGAGCCCCCCAGAGAGGGATGGAAAGGAGCGCAACAGCGTACCGGGAGAACACAGAGTGTCCAGGCACTAGGCCCTCCGGTACCTCCACCAGCGTGTGCCACAAAGGGTGAGCGGGGAGGCTGTCGCAGGTCCCGACTAGGACCATATTACCTTGTCTTCAGACGCCATCACGTAAGTAGTGAGAGTGCAGTGAAGTGCAAGCAAAGCGTGATCCTCCGAGCACACTAAGTTTAAAACTGAGGATGTTCCCTGCGGTAGGGGTTTATAAGCGGAGGAGGCGGTGTCTACAAACTTGTAGTACCTAGTGTGACCTCCGGAGGGCAGTGCCCTAAACCCCATTGTCTGGGTCTCCCATTATGATGACCAGAAAAGGTGCAATTTATTCTCAAAGTACCAGGGAAGCTTTACAATACCACAATGGGGATGGAAGAAACAGTCATCTCTACAAGAAAACTTACTAGCATGTTTCCATCTCTAGCCTTAACCTATGTGGAGTATATTTTACAGCACCACTACAGCTATTTACTTCACCGCTATAGTGTTGCTTTAGATGTAGGTCGCCTGCCCCTGGTCATATACTCACCTTCTAGCAGCCTCATCTTTTACCAACACAGCTCCGGTCCCACAGAACCATCTTGTGCCCATAACTTCTGGCTTGTCAGAAATTAGACGTTATGTCACAAGCTTCCAATGCAACTCTATAAGGGTCAGAATGAAGGCATAGCAAGGCTCTCATAGAGATACATTGAAGGGTGACCTCCGGCGCTCTCCATGAAGCACAAACTGTGGCAGGTCACTTTTCACCGAAGAGTGACCAGAGAACTGCTAAGGGGTAGGGGATGTATATTTAAGACGCCATTATAGGGATGCGATATAAAAAAAAAAAAGAAAAAAAAAAAAAAAAAAAAAGATGCTGTTACGGTGCTTTTCCCATTTTAGTTGCTCCTGGGAATAACTCCATACAGGCTCCAACATCTGGAGCTGGGGCTCTAGAACTTATAGAAGCCGCTTTATCAATATCCCACCTCCAATTGTCAGAGCTTGGATGGAGTTAGGGCTGATCCACATCTTGCTGTCTGTTACAACGGAGACGTTAACTGTTCAGTTGCAACAAACAGCAAAAGTTACACTTTGAGTCATTTTATATTGCATACATTTTTGATACTTCAAAAACGCATACACTATATGAAATAGGACAGATAGAAAGGTAGATAGATGAATAGGACAGAAAGATCAGATAGATAGAAATATAGAGGCTAGAAAAGCCCTTACCAGTGTCCCTGCTCTGTCTGCCGCTTCTTGCTTCTCCCGGGCCGATGGGTGAATATTCAGGGGCATAATGAGCGGCACAGGTAGCAGCAGACAGAGCAGGGGTGCCAGAGCAGGGACACTGGTAATACTTTTCTACCATCTATATTCCTATCTCTTTCTATCCTATACATCTATTGCAAATGCAGCATAACGCAGTGCTGCAAATTTGCACAAATCTGTAGCATTGCGTTATATTGCGTTAATGCTGAAACGCACTGAAAAACGCTGCAGTCAGTGATTACCTGTGTGTTTCAACAAACGCATACTTGCCTATTTTGGCATGCGTTTGTATGCGTTTCTGTAATGCAAGTCTATGGATGTGTTAACGCATCCGTTACATTGTGTTTGTGCTGCTGTCAAACGGATGCTCAGCACAAACGTAATGTGGCCCCACCCTTATTCCTTAAAAAGGCCAAAATATGAATAACTCGTTAATTAAGTGCAATACACGTACTTTTACAAACATTAAGTTGGTGGCTGTCAAACCCTCCAAACGTTTCGGCTCTCCGAGGTAGCGAGACGCAGCCCACTCCGGCCTCTATGTCTGCCGGGCTCAGACCCTGCTGCACTATGCTGCTCCACAGATTCTGGTTCAACAGCACCTGAAGTGTTTCAACTGTAGATAAAAATGTGAGTAGATGTTTAGTACTTAGTTTTGTTTGTTCTCTATCTGAATAGCATGTATCTGGCCTTATCCCCCTCATATCAGCCAGAATATGGCACCACTACTAGACCCTACAAGGAAAATGCATCCCCTCAAACGTCTGTGCCCCAGATGTCTAATCCCAAGGCTGAGCTCAAAGTTGTTGGCCATCTATAAATAATAAAATAGTAATACATTGCAAAAAAACAAAACTACTAAACTTCCATGAATACCACCAGTGCACAGATAGTAGAAGTGTGCAGTTTATTTCGACTTAATTGATATGACAATAGTAAAATGTAGACCCATACCCTCTTTTATTGCACTTTTTATTAACGATTCTCCTCGTGGAGCCTCCTCTGTGTTCGCTCGGAATAGAATTCTTCCCGATACACACAAGTTCTTTTCATGGCTGCTGCAGTCTACTAAAGTGTGAAATATCTTCTCTTTTTCTTCAAGTAGACCAATAATTTGATCGTCTTTTTGCTGAAGTTGTTCTGTTATTAGAAAAAAAAGAGAAGTCAGATCTCTTCTACTGGCGCAGCGCACACACGGTCATCCCCCGGAGCTGCTCTCAGCCATCATCTATACATGTACTGCGACCTCTGCTGGTCATAGGGGGAACAACACACTGCAACCTGTCAAGGTAAAGTTCTCATCTGCAGAAAATGGAGATCATTTGCTGTACATAAAGAAGCATCTGATAAAATAGGAGATATTTGACAGGACTTCTGTCACTACCACATCTGTGAGATGACAGCATTGGTTGAGCATTTGCGCTATAAGGACAGACTTAGCGGACACTTTGTGGTCATGGCCACTGTGACGTTATGATTGCCTAACTTGATTTTGCAGGACACCAGCAGATTAACCAGAAAATTATAAGACTAATGACAATCAAGTAATTTTGCAAGAAAACAGAGCTCCATCGGTGTAATGCAAGCATAAATATGGATAATTTAGATCCACACATCATATTCAGCTGTAACATATTGTTGATACACATTAACAAGACAGACTGATGTGGTCATTGTCACAAACCCTTGTGATATCTGATGTTGGCTTGTGAAGATTTGCTATGTGTTCATTGTAATCGAGACCTGTGATTTATTATACTCCAATATCTGGAGCTGACTTGGGCGGAATTGCCGGCTGTGTGATATGAGGCTACGTGCACATGGCTTCTTAGGGTGCCTTCACACTGCAGCGTGATCCGGTCCGGGGCTGTCCGGGATGACCCCGACAGCCGCGGACTGGATCAGCACACAGGACTGAAGGGTTAATATGCCCTCCGGTCCGGTGTGCAGCGCACACAGCTGCAGCCGCTGACAGGTCAGGACCGCGGTGCCGCAGTCCTGACTTATCAGCAGCGGGAACTGCATGCGGCTGCACACCGGACTGGAGGGCATATTAGCCCCCCAGTCCTGTGTGCTGATCCAGTCCGCGGCTGTCAGGGTCATCCCGGACCGTCAAACGCCGCAGTGTGAAGGCACCCTTAGACACCAGTGGAATTGATGAGATTTTCTAAATTAAAATGTTTCAGGAAAATGTTGGCGGTATTTATTTGCTCCATGGTAAGAATATATTGAGAGGGTGATTTCCAACAAACCTGTCCGAAGAACAACACATTACTTTTAATTGCTTCAAGGTTTCCGTACTCTGAGGGGTTAAAAAAAAGTGACAGGAGACAAAACCAATACGTGCTGTGCATTATGGTCACTTTTTGTGGCAGAACCCACCTGAAAAAGACATCATCTACCCATAACCTAAGACCATGGGAGTGACTGAAACACAAGAGTGTAGCCACGCTAAGCACCAGTGGTGCAAATTGGATAGATGTGTGGTCTGTAAAAGTGAATAACAGTAAAGACATTTGTATAAATAGAAAAAAAAATTAATGTTGTGAAGCAGAAAATGACCTTTTAATTCTTTGGCTTTAGCATCCCAATTTCTCTTTTCTTCCTCAGATTCGCTCTGAACACCTTCATCCTCATCTTTTTCCCTACAAGTAAAAGCACAACAGTGAGTGACAGCTATTGCACAAAGTGGGGTCTCTACGAGGATGAATTTAGGAACCTACATGGTCTGCATGGTTTCCTTGATGGTCCCAATCCAGCTATTCCGCTCTTCTTTTGTACTCGCAAGTACTTCTACTAACTCAGGGTCTTTCCCTACTGTGCTGATCAGAAACAGTCCCTTCTCATCATGAGCCACCTCCCGCACAATCAGATTCTTCAAAGAAATCACTGTTGATTTTTGCTCCTTAAGAAAACACAAAAAAAGAAAAATACAAGAGAATCAAGAATCTATACAGCACTGCGCTTATAGAGAGTGGATTCTGGAGACCTGACAAACAATGAGCTTAAAGAGGCCTGAAGACCAACACATGGAATTATTGGGGGAAATGAAGCAAAATGTATGGATAGATGAGCGCCTAAGTCTTAAATGTTCTCATATATGTTCTTCATCACCTGATGGAGACACATACATCTGTCGAAATGCGTTGTGGAGTTGTAAAGGGCAATAAAGGTTTATTTATTGCTTCAATAAGTATTGATTAATTGTTGCCCCTCACACTAGCGCTTCAATACGTCTGCTATAATCCTTTGTATATATCTCCCCTTTCCTCACTAAGGGAGTAGCGGCAGGAGCAGCTCCGTGACTTAAAGGGACACTGTCACCAGGCTTTTGTCCACCCATCTGACAGCAGCATAATATAGAAAATAGAGACCCTGGTTCAAGTGATGTGTCACTTACTGAGCTGCTTCCTGTAATTTTAATATAATTACTATTTTCCATGCTTCATATTTAGTAGTAAATGAATGTGCTGGACTATTTGATTAATCCTACAATGTTAATCTCCAACTGATTAAACAGTGGTTTTAAGAAAACTACACTGAGCAGCCCAGTGAGTGACATATCACTGGAATCAGGGTCTCTGTCTCTACATTAAGCTGCTGTCAGATGAGATGGAAAAAACATGGTGAAAGCGTCCCCTTTAACCATCCAGGCTGAAGGACCTAGTGTCGTCAAGCAATGAGGATCTACGTGAAGGACCTGCGGATGAGTATACCGGTGGCCCAGTCATGTGAACAAACTGGAACAGTGTGGGAGCAGTGGCATCGGAGAGTGGTTCTACAGCTCTGCACTGGACCAAAAGGCGATTAGCTGGGTTGTGCAGGGTGCTAAACTCTTCAGGTAGTGTCCCTTTCATTAATCTCCACAGCCACCAGATTTTTTTCATATTGTGCCCCCTCTCTCTCGGTTTCATTTAAATTTCTCATATATCTGCTATTTGCACTTTGTTGTTCATGATTCAGGGTAAATGTTCATGTAAAGCCTAAGTATTTTTCTTGCAGCTTATTTTTTGGATTGAGACATGCCAGGTGTTGTGCAGATTAATACAACATTTTATCTGTGAACTCTACTAAAACAAATGGTAAGTTATGAAGAAATGTGGCAACAATCTGAACACACTGAAGGTTATCCCATTTTCATGGTGGATATTGACTGACAGGGCAAAATTTGCAATTCATTGCTTATTCAAACCTATTGTTAACATATTGGATAAAGCAAATGTAGTGGTATAGATCAGGTGCCAGGTAGTAGCAGATAGGGGCAGGCACTTCTTTAAAACACTTCTTATTCATACTTTGGAGTCACAACGCGTTTCGGCGGTTTTGCTGCCTTCATCAGGTAATAACCTGATCCTTGAATTACTAAGGGATCTATTTTTTTTTGCCAGAAATGTATTTACACTAAACTGGCAAGCTAGAGTCAGTATATAGAGTTTATTGATGTGAATCATCCTCACAGTGATGCAAAGACGTATTTCTGGTCCTTTTCTTGGAGGAAGACTAAGACATCCGACAGCAGAACAGCCAGAGCCTCTGTGAACATGGCACAAAAAGAGTTGACATTAACACACTATAAATCCACATAACCTTCTTACCTGCAGGATTGCCAGCCTTCAATAGATGCTTGTGGACCAGAGCCATTAATAGCGCTGGGTTATAGTCAAACTTGATTATTCTCTTCCTAAAGACATTCTACATTAGAAAAATGTCCTAATTTGCAGCAGTGAGACTAGAAACGTATGATATCTATAGTTGCAATTCAACTGGAAAGGATGATTTGTATTCAGCATTATGTTCAGACTGTAAAAATAGCCTACAATTATGAGCTTTTTTCCTCAGTGTCTATACTGATGGAGACAATTCATAGCAAGAAAACCGGTTACCAAGTCTTGTAAAGTTGGTTTGAGAACTGGGAAAACAAAATGCTCTCAGCAGGTGGAGACTGGGAGAACTGGTTGTTCTTGGCAGAAAAGAGCTTGTGGGTGAGAATGACTAACACTCACTTATTGTACTGATGTCACTATGTAAAAGCTGGGCCTCTGAACTGGACGTCCTCTAAGGCCTGCGTGAGGATTGTAGCATCTCAGCAGTCTGACAATTGGGTAAGTTCCACGATCAGACACTGCTTCTGGACACAATACTCCTTCCTGTGGGGACGCTGGAAATCTCGCAGGTAAATGCAGGCACCCATGCCACAGTAGAGTATTGCTTTTCTGTGCATTAACCGAGATCACCTCTGACGCTCCAGTGCTAAGTTGATGCTGCGGACAAATGGTGGAACGGAAGCTGCCCTGCATGTCAGTTAATGCTGCTTACAAAAGGAGCACAGTGGTATAGGATTTCTGTAAATCCATCACTGTGCTTGTACTGTTGAATGCGTTTTAGACACAGCGGACATACGCTGCATCCAAATGCTGCTGACACTAATCGTGGAATCCCTGTAACTATATGTACAGATAATATAATTCATCACTAGATATGACGTAACGTATATTTTGCTTTATAAGACGCACTGATTATAAGACGCACCTAAATTTGGTTAGAGAAAAAATTTTTTGTATGTTAAAAGGGGGTCTGTGCTATAATGCCAGTGTCCGTCTAACATATATGTCTCTCATCCAAATATATGTAAATATATGTATATATATATATATATATTATATTATATATATATATATATATATATATATATATATATATAATATATATATATATATATATATTATATATACACACACCATTATATATATATATATATATATATATATATAACACACATTATATATATATATATATACACACAAATATATATATATATATATATATATATATACACACAAAAAATTTTGATCTGTACTGTATATATAAATGAATATAAATATATGAATATAAATATATATGTATATAACCCCCATCCTGGTACATAGTCCCCATGTGCTGGCACACACTAGCCAGCTGCATCCAGGATAAGCCCCCTCGACACTCTTTATGCTCCCCCCAGCTGGCACACACTAGCCCCCCGCATCCAGGATATGCCACCCCAGCTGGCACGCACATTTACAACAACAAGCTCTTTACTCACCTACCGATGCTCGGTCCGTGCTCACAGCTACTCCACTGCTCTTCCCATTTCCCGGGTATCGCATCATGTGACCGGACGCACAGTGATGATACTGCGCCTGGTCACATGATCCGATGTACGCATAAACAGTGAAAAGAGTGACAGCGGGGGTGCATATCCTGGATGTGGGGGCCTAGTGTGTGCCACCTAGGGGGAGCATAAAGAGTGAAGGCGGGGGGGGGGGACATATCCTGGATGCGGGGGGTGACTGCAGATAATATGCCTGCTCCGCTGTCCATAACTCAGCGCTGCATCAGCACCAAGGTGATGGACAGCGGCAGTGCAGTGCATATTAAATGAGTGGGAGCACGTGACCTCCTACTCTCTCTTCAGCCTGCAGCCAGCCTGCCCAGCCCCCGGACACGCTCCAGAACTGCCCCAGCCTCCCCCCTGCAGTATATAATCCAAAAATACAGTAATTATGTTACTCAATTCATTGCTAAATATTGTACCTTTCGATCTACTGGTTTGGTTGGACCTCAGGAACACAGGACCATCGCGAACAAACTTCCTTCTCTTAAGATCCTCCTTGGCAAACATCTGTCCGCTCTTCATCCGCTGTATAGACTTGCTGTCTGTCTTACTATAGATCTCATGGAGCCGCTTCTTCATTTCATAGTTTTTTACTTTATTGTTCACTTCATTTAGAACTTCCTTTACCAAGCTCAGGCCGCAGGTGACAGACTGATGTTCCACCTCATTTTCTAAAATATCACAGACAGAAAAAAAACTTTTAAGGGATTATCTGGAAGCTTTCAGTAAACTAAAAACTTACAATGCCACAAAATGAAAAGTACGCATTAGCGATTTCCCAGCTGTTATCGGTGTTGCCCAGTGGTTTCTGCATCAAAGACTTCAGTAGTGATGTTGTGTCATGGACAGGTTATTGCCAATCAGCTCCCGCAGCAGACACCACCGATGCCAGTCGCTGACTGCAGTGGTGCTATCTGTGTTGAAACATAACTGCTGAATGGCATTCACAGACTAGAAACAAACTCCTTTCAAACGATTGTCAAATGTAGAATTACCATTTACTGCACCAGGAAGTGGTAGGGATAATCCAGTCATGTTCTACATTTCTTATCGTAACTACTAAAGAACTAGTAATTATCTATTCTTGTGACATAAATACTATTTCTAATACTGCAAAACTAGAGGGCCTAATATTTGATTTTATTTTTAAGATTTATGAAGGAGAAGCAAATTGATATCTGGGAGGACTGATTTTCTATACTTACAAAGTATAAGTTGGGACGGATACCATATGGGCCCACTGCTAATGCATGTTTTTATAGTTAGCTTTTAGTAAATGGGTATCAGACCTGTAGCCTATAAACAGCTTATATACTTATGTGCAAATGATCCATACACAAAAAATTGCAGCACAAGTAACAGAACCTAAAGTCTTGAATAATCTGTCCCCTTAACATATTTGCTATCCAACTGGTGACAATATTATGTTTGCAATTCAGTAGCGCTCAGGAAACGCTGTTGGTGGTGAATGGTAGAATAGAGGGGTTGTCCTCCTTCAGTCAAAAGGGTGGTCCGAAGGATGATGAAATTTCAATCTAAATCCTTATTTATGGCTCCACTGTAAACTAATTTCCAGGGCTGTGAAATCAGTAAGCCAAACCTCCAACTCTCCCAATTTCCCTAAATCTGACTCCAAATCCACCAAAATGGACACTGACTCGGAAATCACGACTCCGACTTCAAAGCCCTTGAAGTTGGCAAGCCAAACCTCTGACTCAAACTCATACTCCAACTCCACCAAATGGACACCAACTCCGGACTCCACTGTCCTGGTATGTAATCAGTAAGCCAAACCTCTGACGCCAACTCCTTAATTT
Source organism: Allobates femoralis (assembly GCA_033576535.1). Taxonomy (NCBI): domain Eukaryota; kingdom Metazoa; phylum Chordata; class Amphibia; order Anura; family Aromobatidae; genus Allobates; species Allobates femoralis. The sequence goes on along the minus strand of JARQOC010000004.1, from coordinate 139,388,584 downwards.
CCCTGAATCAGGCTCCACAAAATGGACAGACATCGACTCCACAGCCCTGCAAATTTCTAGTATGGCTGCATGTCCTCTTTCAGTTAAACGGTTGGTCAGAATGATGAAGAAATTTCAATCTAAATTCTTATCTATTTATTGCTCTGGACCTCAAACTTGGCCGAAGGTTCACCTTCCAACAAGAAAATGACCCCGAGCATGCAGCCAAAATAACAAAGGAGCGGCTTCAGAACAACTCTGTGACCATTCTTCACTGGCCCAGCCAGAGCCTGACCTAAACACAACTAAGCATCTCTGGAGAGACCTGAATATGGCTGTCCACCAACGTTCACCATCCAACCTGATGGAATGGAGAGGATCTGCATTGAAGAATGGCAGAGGATCCCCAAATCCAGGTGTGAAAACCTTGTTGCATCATTCCTTAGAAGACTCATGTCTGTACTAGCTCAAAAGGTGCAAATACTCAATACTGAGCAAAGGGGCCGAATGTTTATGACCATGTGATATTTCAGTTTTTTCTTTTTTAATAAATTTGCAAAAATGTCTACATTTATGTTTTTTTTCAGTCAAGATGGGGTGCAGAGTGTACAGTAATGAGAAGAAAATGAACTGTTTTGAATTTACCAAATGGCTGCAATGAAACAAAGATTGAAAAAATTAAAAGGGGTCTGAATACTTTCCATACCCACTGTAAACTAATTTTCTGGGCTGTGGTGTCGGTAAGCCAAACCTCAGACTCTAATTTCCCTGAATCCGACTCAACTTGGAGTCCACCAAAATGGACACCAACACCGACTCCACAGCCCTAGTGTGCAGCTGGTAAGCCAAATCACTGACTCTTCAATTTCCCTAAATTAGGCTCCACCAAAATGGAACAAACTCAGACTTCACAGCCCTGCAAATATCGAATATGGCTGCAATAAAAATTCCCTACCCTTCCCTAACTATACTAACTCCTATTGATTTTTTTTCTCTACTGGCAGTGCATGGTGGGGTACTCAGAGCATCACCAGGGGGCAGAAACTTCTATTATTGCCACAGCTCCTAAAATGTTATGTTCATCAGTAACACTTGGTCTGACGAGACAGGCAGAATGCTCTCCACAAGGAGATTAGATATTCCCCCAAACCTTGTCTAATGGCCACTTTACACGTCCCGATATCGGCGTCCAACTCCGATAAAAAGTCACGTGGTTCGTGCGTTGGCCCCGATATCGTTCATGCGTTGTGCGGTGTAAATGTAGAATTCGATGCAGGAACGATGCCAAAACAATATCGGGGGAGAAATGAGCAGGCTCTCCAACTGGCCGATATTGGATGGACGATGTCGTCGGATCGTGCTGTGTGAAAGCCCAACAACGATGTGGAGTACAACTTCCCTATTCTCTCCCATGTTAAATGGTTGTTCGTGGGTCGCCCGTACAAGGGGGCGTAGACATCGCAGTTGTGTTGCCTGCCGATATCGCGCTGTGTGACATCTCCTATGCGATCTTGGATTTCTGCCCAAAAGATGCGAGCTCCCGCCCGTTGAATCCAACATCGAAACAATGTTGGGACGTGTAAAGTGGCATTAGCCTCTCATACAGCCAGATCAAAATCCCACACACTGTACTGATGAGGGGCAATCACCCCAAAATGCAATGTCTGCAGACTGGGGTTCTGATCTGGTGCAAATTCTAAGTCATACTAAAAGGCTTGTTAAAGAGTTAACTATGACTTTTAGGATTGCTACCTTTATAAGGTGGCATTCGAGTTTGTCCACTTCCTCACTGAAGTGACAATCTGTAACACTTGTGACATCACTTGCGTAGGCCCGCTGGTCTGTGAACACCACTAGGTGCTCTGACGCCAAGCATTTACAGTGTGAGATGTTCTGTTGCTGGCTCTACTAATCTGAGCGGGAAACACAGAGTGCGGTGTCACTGTGCAAATCAGGGCTGGGGAGTCAGCAAGCCAAACCTTCAACTCCGACTACTCAATTTCCCTGAATAAACTCCGACTCCACCAAAATGGACACCAACTCCACAGCCCTAGTGCAAATCAAACAACGAAAGCATGCACGGACACAGCAGAGACCAGACCAGTCCCTGAAATGATCGTCACTGATAATGTTTCATTTCAGAAAAGGGATAAGAACTGTGGCAGTGACAGCAGCCTCTGTCCCCTGATGACACTATATTTGAGTATCCTAGCATGCACTGGGATTCTCAAACGACAGACACAAAGTGGGGGAATCAATAGTAATTAGTGTAGCCAAGTAAACGTATGAAATTTTAAATGCAGCTATGTCAGAAATTAGATTAGATTGGGGCAATAATATATAGAGATTTAGATTAACATTTCTTCAGCCTTCGGACCATCCATCTATCCCTCATTCCCCAGTGCGGTGTGATATAAAAAATACACCATGTTGAATAATATTTACTATCCCTGGGTCCACCGGTGCATCTTAGTGTTTGGCATTGCCTGCAGCACACAGTGAGCACAACAGCATAGGCGGACCACCCCGCTCAGAGCCACTGAGTTCAGTGATTGGCTTCCGTACTGTCAAACTGACGTTGGCCAATGATAGATACAAGGAGCAATGTTGGAAATTTGCAGAGGAACCCTAAGACCACGAGTGCAGCGATGTTTGCTTTTATACCAAACGGTGCCCGGGACAACAGTATCACTTAAGGGGGCAATTATCAAAGCACAATTACCAGTGTAACATGTTTCAGGTCCTCAAAAAGCACAACTTCTCAATGGAATGGCGATGTGGTGCTAATATCCAATAGTTATTATACAGTCCAATTAAATGGATGCATGGCAAGGTGAAAAATTGATGCATGGATAACTTACCATCTGTATAATGAAGTATTCGCTCTAAAATGATGGGATACTTGGTAATCCTCTGTGTAACTAATAACAGGCATTCTGGAATCCCCATACGCCTCACTAGGGGGCTGCTACTTTTTTTCTAAAACAGACACAAACATGAAGAGTCACCCATGATTATTACGATACACAAGTTGGACATTAAAGGAAACCAGTTTCCCTCAAAATCACTATTTACTTGCAGGGATAGTGATAGTCTGCAGGTTAATATCATTTAAATCATGTTGGACTGCTTTACTGGAAGTGCAACTTCAGGGCGAAAAATAAATCCTTTTCTCCCTGCAGCCACTTGCTTAAAGTCTTTGGAGCAGTCTAGGATGTAGGGACTATCACCACTCAATATGCAGTGAGCACAATAAAATCTCTTCCCTAAACCTGTAGTGACAATCCACTCTGCAGACATACGCTGTGGACCCAAGTGTCACTCAGGGTAGGGGGTAGAGAATAAAGCGTGCTCACTGTATAGTGAGTGGTGACTGTTGCAGATCCCCTGCCCCACCCTGAAGACTGGAAGTGAGCGGCTGCAGGGAGAAGAGACTTATTTTCTCCCTGCAGCCAGTCTTGCAGTAATACTTTCTAAGATAATTTAAAGGTTGTTTACCAACAGATTACCACCAAAACTGCAGGCAAAAATCGATTTATTTTTTTCAGGAGACAAGTTACCTTTAAACTGTAAAATTGGAATAATCTTTCTATACCTTTACAAAAGCCTGAAACCTTTTGTCTTTGGACAGCAGATCCTTAAAGTAGTCCAAGGCTTCCTTGTGGTGGCCACAGAATTTACCATAAGTTTTAATCATACGCTCAGCAGTTTCTCCAGAAAACTGAAAAGACACATTAGAATATTTGTAAGGACAGTGAAACTTACGAAAGTTAGGTCTATTAAGTTAGGGTATTAGGTTAATAAAGCCAAATTACTATATAAATAAACCATAGAAAATCTTTCTGGTAAACTTCATGCTTGAATTCCTCAATGTTTTAAAATCTATTTGTCTGCTGTGATTGAATGAGAATATTGTGGTGTATGCTCACACAGCGTAGACTGGGCCTGTACAGGTGTACAGACAGTGCGTATAAAGAGATATATGTATGTATGTATTACACAGAGGGAAAAATAAGTGTTTGATACACTGGCAATTTTTACAAATTTTCCCACCTACAAAATACTGGAGAGGTCTGTAATTTTTATCCTCTTCAACTGTGAGATAGAATCCAATGAATCACATTTTATAATTTTTAAATAATTATTTTGTATTTTATTGGCTCGAATAAGTATTTGATACAATAGAAAAAAGGAACTTAATATTTGATACAGAAACCATTGTTTGCAACTACAGAGGTCTTGTAGGTTTTGACCAAGTTTGCGCACAACTCAGCAGGGATTTTGGCTAGATCTTCTCTAGATCTTTTGGGTTTTGTGGCTTTTGTTGGGCAAAATTGTGTTTCAATAGTTTTCATATGGGGTCTAGGTCTGAAGATTGTCTAGGCCACTCCAGAACCTTGAAATGCTTTTTGCAGAACCACTCCTTAGATGTAATGGCTGTGTGTTTCGGGTCATTGTCATGCTGGAAGACCCAGTCATGACCCACCTTCAATGTTCTTACTGAGTGAAGGAGGTTGTTGGCTAAAATCTCGCACTACGTGACTCCATCCATCCTCCCTTAAATATGGTGCAGCCGCCCTATCCCCCTTGCAGAAAAGCACCCTTTAAGCATGATGTTTCAACCCCCATGCTTTACGATTGGGACAATGTTCTTGGAGTTGTACTCATCCTCCTTCCTCCAACACACCGAGTGGAGTTGATACCTAAAAGTTCTATTTTGGTCTCATCTGACCACATGACCTTCTCCCATGTCTCCTCTGTATCATCCAGATTGTCAATGGTGGACTTCAAACAGGCCTGGACATGTGCTGGCGTGAGCAGGGGGTCCCTGTGTGCCCTGCAAAATTTTATTTTTACGACTGTGTAGTGTGTTACTATCGGTAATCTTTGAGACTGAGGCCCCAGCTCTCTATAGGTCCATTTTCTAATAATTACACCAACAGTTGCGGTCTTCTCACTAATATACTTGCATATTGTACAGTAGCCCATCCCAGCATTGTGCAGGTCTACAATTTTGTCCCTGGTGTCCTTAGGGTAGCTTCACACCACGTTTTTTGTGGTTCAGGTTCTGTCTGGTGCTTTGCAGGAAGCACCGGACAGAACCTGACTGCCCCGGACAAACAGAACCGGAGGGCAAATATGCCCTCTGGTCCTATTTTCTGCTGGAATTGGCAGATCGCAACTGCATTTGCTGAAATTGGAAGATCGGGGCTAGTGGGGAGCTAGCCACGGTCCTGAAATCTCTGTAGGGGACAGCTCCAAGTGTGAAGTTTAGCAGCACTCGCTGCTAAACTTCAGCAGCCGGCGTCTGGGAGCCGCATCTGATTTTAGCTAGATCCGGCGCCAAAGACTCCCATGTTAAGGGGCGCCGGATCGCACTGAATCTGGGAAGATCCGATTTGTGCAGATTTTTCCCCCGGACACAAAATTACAGTAAGCTGCGATTTTGTATCCAGGAGAAAAACCCGAATTCTCCCGGATCTACCCGGACAGATGGAAACCGGATGGCAAATGACTGCCATCCAGCTCCTTCGGGCCCAATAGGAATACTATGGGGCCAAAATCGGAATACTGGGCTCTCCGGTTCACACCGGACAGCCCCGGATCTGATGACACCAAGGTGTGAAGTTGGCCTTAGACAGCTCTTTGATCTTGGCCATGGTGGATAGGTTGAGTGTGTCTGATTGTGTGGACAGGTGTCATTAATACAGGTAACAAATTCAAACAGGTGTAATTAGTACATGAGTAGGTGTAATGAGTAGGAGGCTTCAAAGGGCTTGAACACACTTTCCTAGTTACATCAGAGTTTCACTGAGGAGACTCTGAAAGGGCTGGAGCAGTGACCCTGAACGGCCTCTCCCTATCTGGACTGGGAGTCTGGAGCTGCACAAAAACACAATCAGCTGACAGCCCCGTCCAGATAGGGAGAAGCCGTTCAGGGTTACTGCTCCAGCCCTTTCAGAGTCTCCTCAGTCAAACTCAGATGAGTGTGTCCGAGCCCTTAAAGAAACACTAGGATTCTTGATGGTTGTTAGGTGAAATACTTTTTTTCATGCAATAAAATGCTATTTAATTATTTTAAAATAATACCATGATTTTTTGGTATTTGTTTTTAGATACTTTCACTTACAGTTGAAGTGTACCTAGGATACAAAATTACAGACCCCTCCATTCGTTATAGGTGGGAAAAGTTGCAAAATCGGCAGTTGTACCAAATGCTTAATTTCCCCACTGTGTGCACACAAAAACATTGTGTGTATATGTGTATATATATATATATATAAGTCACTTTGTCGCAGTCGATGAGCAAACAGACATTGGCCAATGTATGTACCAAGAACTTCAGAAATAAAAAGATAAGATTTTTGAGTTTTTTGAAAAAACGTAAGTTTTTAAACTTTTTCTCATATACATATAGCTTGTTAGCATTTGTACGTCATTGGTAGTAACTGAGTGCTGCAGAGAACTTTTTCTAGTTATTTGACCCAGCGTCCCTGCTGGCACCAGTTCACATTTAGTCTGTGAGTGCTTTGCAGTTTTTTTTCTCTTTTTTTTTTTTTTTTTTCTCTTTTTTGTATCATATGGAGATGCTGGCTCCATGCTGCAATTGCACCCTCATTGACCACAGGTGATCTAGGGTCAAGATGGAGTCTGCCCACTTAGAAGTGGGGGTGGACAAGGAGGACAGGGATATCAGCGTAGGACTCATCAGACCCTGAAGTCACTTTGTCGCAGTCGATGAGCAAACAGACATTGGCCAATGTATGTACCAAGAACTTCAGAAATAAAAAGATATGATTTTGAGTTTTTTGAAAAAAACGTAAGTTTTTAAACTTTTTTCTCATATACATATAGCTTGTTAGCATTTGTACATCATTGGTAGTAACTGAGTGCTGCAGAGAACTTTTTCTAGTTTTATATATATATATATATATATATATATATATATATATATATATATATATATACATACACACACACACACACACACACACACACACACACACACACACATATATCTACACATACATGTGTGTGGGTGTGTTATGATAAAAAGTCTAAGGCGAGTTGCGGAGGTCTAGAAAAATAAACTGTATATTAAGTCTCACATTAAATTGATGCATTACTGTATTGTAGGTATGTACAATAAAAATAAAAAACCTATTAGATGTTTCTTACAGTAACTAAGAAAAGTCTAACTAAGGCCCCTTTCACACTGGCGTTATTGAAAAAATGCGGCAGATGCGGCAGAATTACTGCATCTGCCGCATCTTCCACCTAACGGCCACACTTGCGCCTCCGATCCGGCAAGCCCCATGCATTGTCTATGGGGCTTGCGGTCGGGTGCGGCAAGTGCGGTTTTGCCGCTTAAGGCAGATGTGGGACTTGTGGCCGCGAAAAAAAACCGCGCATGCCACAAGCCCCATAGACAATGCATGGAGCTTGCCACAAGTGCGGCCGTTAGGTGGAAGATGAGACAATTCTGCTGCATCTGCCGCATTTTTTCAAAAACGTCAATGTGAAAGGGGTCTAAAAGACCTAAAACCACAAGGTAGCAAACTTTGTGAAAACCAAAATGTTTTGGATCATGCCAATAAATAAGAAGTATAAAACAAATGTTAAGAGATTATTTTTAAATAAAAATGGCATCCACTGTAAAACCTAGACTGGAGTATACCCATAGTGACAGGTAATATTTGTTGTACCACATATAAAATGCCCATATTCCCTGGGACAATTAAGCATTACATCCATTATAATAGATGGTTATAACTAATCCATGCTTCTTAAAGATATAAAGCCCTGGGTTCATGTTTTTAGGGCGCATCACTGGGCACCCAAACTCTAGACCTTTTATATTAGCCATTGCAACTCTATAATTACTGGTTATAAAAAAGATAAAGATGCCAAGGGCTACACAACACATTGTTAGAAAATCCCTGTATCCATTGCCTTCCCATAGAAATACATCACCCGTAGCTAAGAATATAAAGGTCTTCTGTACTGTTCGGAATTAGTAAGGTCTTAACATGAACACGTTACCTGGTGTGTACAAATATCTCCAATCCTCCTGATGACATAATTCTTCTCACTTTTCTCAAGCATCGATTCCCTTTTCCTATCCAACATTCGCTGGAAGAACTGAGAGTGGATGTTCAGCAGATCGTCCATGCATGGAAAGATCTTCTCTATGACTTGCTGCTCATACTGAAGCTCAGACGACATGCCCTGACAGTAGATGTCACTCATGATCTTCAGTCTGAGGAAATGGTGCATTTCAGTCTGCATAAGCTCTGTGCATAGAGGTAAGATTATTACTATATGCAGAAGAAAACATTCTCATTCACACCATTTACACATGCAGAAAAAGTAGATGTGACAAGACAAGCCACCGTACAGACCAGATTTAACCCCTTAACCCCGAAGCCTGTTTTCACCTTCCTGATCAGGCCATTTTACAATTCTGACCGGTTTCACTTCATGTTGTAATAATTCTGAAATGCATAAACATATCCCAGTAATCCTAGCTATAGCTGACAGACCAGGAGGTCATTATTTGACCTTCTGCTCTTATATCAACCATCGGGCTACTGTGGTGACCCGATTGGGTGTGAGGGCTTAACAGCCAAGGGTGGTGCAGACACTGGCCCTGGCTTTGAGAGCCAAAGCTCGGCTATCACTTAAAGTGTAACCATCGCAGGAGGCGCGGAAATGCGGCCAGCACTGCAATAAGTGATCCCTCACTCTGTGTACTATGCAGCAGGCGAGGGAGAGAATGAATGACAGGAGGGAGGCAGTGGCGGGCGGATAAAGATACAGGGGGCGTGAAACTGCCCTGTGAGGAGAGGTGGCTCCTGCCACTAGACCCCTCCTATCCGGCTCCAGTATGTAAGTTTTCAAAGACAATTATCTCAGGGTACAGGGGGGCTCGAGGGATGGGGGACCCCTTGCCTGAATGCAGCAGACATGCTGCATTCAGAGCTGCAATTAGATCACCATGGATGGTTGGTGACAGGTCCTCTTTAATAATAATGTAGAGCAAGTGATAACAAATTTCAAATATTCTTTATAAGTGAAATCTGGAAGAAAACCTTTTAAAATCCTTGCAGAAGAAGTCCCCACTAAGCAGTTTCTAAACCTGATATATGCTGGTTGTCAGGTAAATCAGTCTTCAGTACCACACATGGATATGGCCATATAAGGGGGTGGGAGGAATCGCTATACAGCACTCACAGCTGCTCAGTGTATCAGTTTACCTTAGGATCACAGCTGTGATCCGTGTGTGCTGACAGCCTATCTGACTTCTCTTCATTGACATCGACTCTTGCACAGTGTAGAGTGATGTGAATGCAGAGGAGATAACATAGGATCACAGCTGTGATCTGTGTGTGCTGACAGCCTAAAGTAAACTGATACACTGAGCAGCTGTGAGTGATCTGTAGCTCCCCCACCTCCCTATCCTTATATGGCCTTATTCAGGTGTGGATCTGAAGACGGATCTTCCCAACAACCAGCATATGTCAAGTTTAGAAACATTATAACCTATATACAAATAAGAGTGCTAAGCCAAAGAATTAATCAATTGTAAGAACAAATTTATTGAAGAAATACTAAAAACATAAGAAAAAAGGTGAATGTGCTGTGGAGAACAGACCCCGCTAGGGTGCACACAACCACAAAGATATATGGAAACACCTGAGAAATAGCAATATATACCTTACAGATACAGGTTATAATATAACTGGAAATCACTAACAGGTCTTCAATGTGAACTGCAATATAAAATCATCCAAAAACATATCTATTCTCTTAATAATGAATACTAAGTTAGCTACTACCCATATGACAAAAAAAAGGAAAGCACGGAATAAAGAAATGTTCAGATGTTGAAGAACAATAATAGACGACGACACTCCATGGACGAAGCCACTAGACGAAACGCAAGTCAGGGTGACCCCCTGTCCACCTAGGGACCCTTTCTCAACTATATACTTGTGGTCAGGACATTGCTGTCCCTATTTTCTTTGAACACTTGTCAACTTGTTTCTCACATATCTAACCTTGCTCAGGTAAACTTTTTCTGCTGCTTGTATTATCTGCTATTGAATTCATGTATCCAGCATTCTTATATGTTATAACTTTGTCCTACATTAGGTTGATCTCACTTATTTGTATAGTTTGTTTTGGGACTATATCAATAGTCTCAAACACCCATACGGTTATATCATCTCATGTAATCCTCTATAATTGTTTTTCAACATTTGGACATATGTTTATTCCATGCTTTCCTTTTTTTGTTATATGAGTAGCTACCTTGGTATTCATTATTAAGAGAATTTGGGTATAGATATGTTTTTGGATGATTTTATATTGCAGTTCACATTGAGGACCTGTTAGTGATTTCCAATTATATTACAACCTGTACCTATAAAGCAAGGGCCTCAAACACATGGCCTGCATGCGGACCCTGGGGCTTCAATGTACGGCCCACGGCACCGTCGGCCACTTAACCATGCTGGTGGTCCAGTGCAGGAAGCCGCCATGGTCCTGCTGTGTTATAACTTCCGGCCGCGGGACTGACAAGCTCTGCTACTCAACAATGAGAGACCCGCAGCTGCCGTCAGCGTATGACATCGCCTGCTGGCCACTCATTGGCAGGTGGATTGCATTGATCTTGCTGAACGGCAGAGCTTGTCAGTCCCGCGGCCGGAAAATCATAACACAGCGTGACCACGGCAGCTTCCTGCACTGGACCGCTGGCATGGTTAAGGTTAAAAAAAAAGAGAATTTTGTTTACGTACCGTAAATTCTTTTTTCTTTAATCATCAATGGGAGACCCAGACAATGGGGTTTAGGGCACTGCCCTCCGGAGGTCACACTAGGTACTACAAGTTTGTAGACACCGCCTCCTCCGCTTATAAACCCCTACCGCAGGGAACATCCTCAGTTTGGTCTACAAGCTGCGAGGAGGAAATAAACCACACCCGAAACATCGGGAAGAATGCCGTGCACAAACGGTTCAACAACCCGGCAAACACTGTCTCAACAGAGAACAGATCAAATGCAAAACATGCAAAGGAACAACTGGGTGGGTGCTGGGTCTCCCATTGATGATTAAAGAAAAAAGAATTTACGGTACGTAAACAAAATTCTCTTTTTTCTGGTCATCATAATGGGAGACCCAGACAATGGGGATGTCCTAAAGCAATACCCCAGGGCGGGAAGAGTTCCTCAACAAGACGGATAACACATGGTTCCCTTTTAAAGGTGGGCAACCGCCGCCTGGAGAACCCGCCTGCCCAAACTTGCATCCGCAGAGGCATGGGCATGCACCATATAGTGCTTAGAGAAAGTGTGCAGGCTGGACCAAGTGGCCGCCTGACACACCTGTAGAGCAGACGCTCTATGTCGCAAAGCCCAGGAGGCACCTACGGCTCTGGTAGAGTGAGCCTTCAATCCCACCGGGAGAGGCAAACCAGAAGTCCGGTAAGCCTCCTGGATGGAAGCCTTAATCCATCTGGCCAATGTCGATTTCGACGCCGCGGACCCCTTACAGCGACCTGTCGTAAGAACAAATAAGGAATCCGAACTCCTAAAGGAGGCGGTCCTAGACACATAAATGCGTATAGCTCTCACGAGATCCAGAGTATGGAGGTCGCGTTCAACCTGATGAACGGGAGCGGGGCAAAATGATGGGAGAACAATCTCCTGGTTCAGGTGGAAAGTTGAAACCACCTTCGGCAAGAATTCTGGCCGTGGACGCAACACCACCTTGTCTTGGTGAACCACCAGAAAGGGTGACTTGCACGATAGTGCAGCCAATTCTGAGACCCTCCTCAGAGATGTAATCGCCACCAGAAAGGTCACTTTCTGGGATAGACGAGATAGAGAAACCTCCCTCAGAGGCTCAAACGGCGGTTTCTGCAATGCCGCCAGGACCATGTTAAGGTCCCAAGGGTCTAGAGGTCTCTTGTAGGGCGGAACCATCCGTGACACCCCCTGCAGAAATTGACGGACCTTCGGGAGGAGCGCCAATCGCCTGTCAAACAGCACAGAAAGTGCTGATACTTGACCTTTCAAAGAGCCAAGGGATAATCCCAATTCCAAACCCGACTGTAGGAAAGCCAACAACGTCGGGATGGACAAGGGCCACGGAGACCGTCCGCCAGAGGCACACCAAGTAAAAAAGATTTTCCACGTTCTGTGGTACATCTTCCTGGAAACTGGCTTCCTAGCCCGATTCATAGTGGCAACCACCGTAGGGGAGAAACCCCTGGATGTCAGCAGCCAGGCCTCAAGAGCCATGCAGTCAATCTGAGGGCCCTGGAATTGAGGTGGAAGAATGGGCCTTGCGCGAGTAAATCTGCGCGTTCTGGAAGAGCCCACCTGTGTCCGCCTGACAGTTGCCACAGGTCCGGATACCAGGACCTCCTGGGCCAGTCTGGAGCCACTAGAATGGCTACGCTGCACTCCGACCTGATTTTCCACAGCACCCTGGGAATCAGAGCCAGAGGCGGGAACACATATGGTAGATGGAATCTGGACCAAGTCAAGATCAGGGCGTCCGCTCCCAGAGACTGGGGGTCCCATGACCTCGCCATGTATTGCGGAACCTGATGATTCAGCCGTGAGGCCATCAGATCCACGTCCGGAGTGCCCCATCTGCTGCAGATGTCCTGGAAGACGTCTGGATGAAGAGACCACTCTCCGGCGTCCATCCCCTGCCTGCTCAGATAGTCGGCCTCCCAGTTTTCGACCCCTGGGATGTGAACTGCGGAGATCAAGCAGTTGTTGTCCTCCGTCCAGGATAGGATGCGGTGGACTTCGGCCTGAGCCTCTGCACTCCTGGTTCCTCCTTGATGATTTATATAAGCGACGGCCGTCGCATTGTCGGACTGAACCCGAATGGGTTGTCCTGAGAGGAATCTCTGAAAAGCCAGGAGTGCCAGATAGATCGCCTTGATCTCCAGTACGTTGATCTGCAACGCCGACTCCGACTGAGTCCAGAGGCCTTGGGCCCTGTGGTGCAAGAACACCGCCCCCCAGCCCTTCAGACTGGCGTCGGTGGTCACCACTAACCATGACGGTTTGATGAAGGACCGGCCCCGAGACAAGTGATGTGGCTGTAGCCACCACTGCAGGGAATCCCTGGTCGGTAGGGAAAGGGTCACCAGCCGATTCAGAGAGATCGTCCTCTTGTCCCACCTGCGGAGAATCTCCAGCTGAAGAGGACGGAGGCGAAATTGTGCGAACGGCACCGCCTCTATTGCTGCCACCATGCGCCCCACCAGCTTCATCAACACCCGTAGGGATGATTGTGGTGACAGGAGGACTGCTTGTACTCCTGATTGGATCGCCATCTGTTTGACTCGTGGCAGAGACACCAGGGCTGAGGCTGTGTTGAAGTCCATGCCCAGATATGTCAAAGACTGGGTCGGAACTAGCGTTGACTTCTGAATATTGAGGAGCCAACCGAACTGTTCCAGAGACCGCATGGTCACATCCAGGCTCTCTTGACAGAGGTGTTCTGATGGCGCCCTGACCAGCAGGTCGTCTAAATAGGGAATGACGGCATGTCCCTGCATGTGCAGGAGAGCCATCATGGAGGCCATCACTTTTGTGAACACCCGCGGTGCCGAGGCCAACCCGAACGGCAGCGCCACAAATTGGAAGTGTTCTTCCCCCACTGCGAATCGCAACCAGCGCTGATGAGCCGGTGCAATGGGTACGTGAAGGTAAGCGTCTCTGATATCTATGGACGCTAGGAAGTCCCCCTGTGACACAGCTGCGATCACGGAGCGCAGTGATTCCATACGGAACTTCCGAACCAACACGTGATGGTTGAACAACTTCAGGTCCAGTACTGGGCGGAAGGATCCGTCCTTCTTCGGGACGATAAAGAGGTTGGAGTAAAAACCCCTGAACCTCTCTCCGGAAGGCACCGGGACCACCACTCCGTCTCTGCGGAGACCCTCCAACACCTGGTAAAAAGCCTGAGCCTTTTCTGGTGATGGGACCGACCGATGGAATCGGGATATCGGCTTTGACGTCAGCTCTATCCTGTACCCTCGCGAGATCACGTCTCGAACCCACTGGTCTTGAACGTGAAGTAGCCACTTGTCCTGAAAGCGAGACAAGCGGCCCCCCACCTGTGGGGAGGCAGGATGAGAGAGCGAGTCATGTAGAGGCGGGTTTGGGGGTGGCAGCTGCCGCCCCCGCCGGCTTCTTTGGACGACTCTTAGAGCGCCACTGGGAAGCGGGCTTTCCCCCTCAGTCCGTGCGAGCGGACGGTGCTGATGACTGCGAGCTGGAACGAAAGGACCACTGTTTTGGGTTCCTTTTAACGGTATACCGTGGCTTAGGCTTATTCTGCGGTATCTTAGACTCAGCAGAATCCTTTATCAGCTTGTCCAGTTCGGTGCCAAAAAGCCTGTCACCAGCAAACGGAAGATTCTGCAATATCTTCTTGGATGTGGCATCTGAGTCCCAAAGACGCAGCCACAACAACCTGCGGATCGCTATAGCATTGGCCGAAGCCACAGCTGAGCGAGTGGCAGTTTCCAGAGTCGCCGTCCTGGCGTAGTCCGCATAGGCCCTTGCCCTTTCGGTAATTGCTAGGACCTCTGGACTGGATCTTGCCAGGTCAGAGATACCATCCAAGCAGGTAGTAATCGCTTGTAAGGTCCAGACCGTGGCAAAATTAGGGGCAAATGAAGACCCCACAGCCTCATAGGAAGACTTGGCGAGCTGCTCGACCTGTCTATCCGTCGCATCCTTCAGTGAGGAGCTATCAGAGGCAGAGAAAAGGGAGCGTGCAGCAATCCTGGTCATGGAAGCGTCCACCTTCGGGGACTGCGACCACTCCTGAAGCACCTCCTGGGAGAAGGGGAAGCGATTGTCCTTAGGTTTGCGGACATAACGCCGCCCAGGATGTAACCTGGGAGCTCTAACCACCCTTCCAAAATTAGTGTGGTCCATGAAAGAGCCACTTGGTCTAGCCTCTGGCCGCAGCCATTGATAGACCTCCTTCGGGTGCACCGTCACCTCCTCAGGGGGTGTCACGAGACGTAAGGTCTCGTTGATAGAGGACACCAGATCCTCCACCCCGTCTGGTGGTTCAGATATAGACACAGACCCGAAATTTGAACCCCCATCATCGTCCTCACCATCAGAGGAACGCTCCTCCTCAGAGAGAGCCTGGAGCTCGGGTGACTCCTCACGACGAGCCCGCTTAAGGGGTCTCACAGCAGAAGAGGGAGACACCCGGGGGTAACTGGACGGAGTAGCTGGGCTATCCAGCCTCCTATTAAGTGCCTCCAGGGATTGCGACATGGAGGACAGCTGAGACAACAGAGATTCATTGATCTTATTCTGAGTCTCCCATGGCCCTGAGATCACCTGAACCTCAGGGTATAGCACCGGAGCTGCTGACTCAGCAGTGCCAGCCCGGGCCTCTGGGCGTCCGCAGTTATTGCAGGACCCCTCCACCAGTGTTCCATTGCATGTAGCACAGGTAATGGTGGTCTCTGCCGCCCTAGCAGCACGCTTCCCGGCTGAGGACATCGCCACAGTAGGGGAAGATAAGCCAAAATGCAGACAACAAAACCGGGAGTCCCGGTGGCTTACCGACCGCGGTAAAGCGGTATGAGGAAGCGGTGTGTGTGTGTGACCTCCGCGACGGTTTCCGGTCTCCCCTTTGGAGTGCAGACGCACGCTGCATACAAATCCCAACCGGGAAGTGAGGGTAAAGATGGCCGCCGACAGTGAAACTGTGGGCGGCGCCGAAGACACGCGGGAAACACACACACACGCCCATCGATGACGTCACCGCACGGGCTGCTTCCCATCCTCCAAGCAGCCTCAGCATGAGGGAGCCGGAGCCCGCAGCGCGGGAAAAAGTGTAAAAAGTTATACACAGACTGCCTGTACAAACAAACATCCGCAGCCCACGGCCTCAGCCCCTGTGACACACAGGGCGGTCAGCCAGGGTGACCCCAGCACAGGGTACACCCGCAGAACCGCGGACCCGAGGGTAACGCGCGGTCTGAGTGTCAGGCCACATAAAGTGACAGACACTACCCCCAGGCACACAGGAGACACAGAGTGCCTCAGTGCCGGTCCGGTCTGTAAGCACCATTTAGGGAGGCCTCGGACGGGGGTGCAGCACCAGTCCGGAGTGTAAGCACCATTTAGGGAGGCCTCGGACTGGGCTGGCTCCAGTCCGGTCTGTAAGCACCATTTAGGGAGGCCTCGGACGGAGCGGAGCTGTGCAAGGCTCCCATCTCCCACTCTCCAGAGCCCCCCAGAGAGGGATGGAAAGGAGCGCAACAGCGTACCGGGAGAACACAAAGTGTCCAGGCCCTAGGCCCTCCGGTACCTCCACCTGCGTGTTCCACAAGGGTGAGCGGGGAGGCTGTCGCAGGTCCCGACTGGAACCTTTTTACCTTGTCTTCAGACGCCATCACGTAAGCTGTGAGAATGCAGTGAAGTGCAAGCAAAGCGTGATCCTCCGAGCACACTAAGTTTAAAACTGAGGATGTTCCCTGCGGTAGGGGTTTATAAGCGGAGGAGGCGGTGTCTACAAACTTGTAGTACCTAGTGTGACCTCCGGAGGGCAGTGCCCTAAACCCCATTGTCTGGGTCTCCCATTATGATGACCAGAAAAAAAAAAAGAAGTGTGTGCGTGAGTGAGTACAAGTGAGTGTGAGTGTGAATGTGTGAGTGTGTGTGTGAGTGTGTGTGAGTGGTTATATGTGTGTATGTGTAGAAAGAAGGTAGACCAGGTTGGGGACATCACTACAAAAGCAGACCTGGATAGGAGACATTACAACACTATGGGGGCCAAGATGGGGACATCACTACAAAAAGGTCCCAGCAAGGGGAAATTACTACACTGTGGGGGCAAAGATGGGGACATCACTGCAAAAGGGATCCAGCATGGCGGACATTACTACACTATGGGGGCCAGGATGGGGACATTACTACAAAAGGGGACCAGGGGGGGGACATTACTACACTATGGGGGCCAGGATGGGGACATTACTACAAAAGGGGACCAGCATGGGGGGACATTACTACACTATGGGGACATTACTACAAAAGGGGACGAGGAGGGGACATTATTACACTATGGGAGCCAGGATGGGGACATTACTACAAAAGGGGACCAGCATGGGAGGACATTACTACACTATGGGGGCCAGGATGGGGACATTACTACAAAAGTGGACCAGCATGGGGGGACATTACTACATTATGGGGGCCAGGATGGGGACATTATACTACACTATGGGGGCAAGGATGGGACATTACTACATTATGGGGACCAGGAGGGGGACTTTACTACACTATGGGAGCAAGGATGGGCACATAACTACAAGAAGTGGTCCAGCATGGGGGACATTACTACACTATTGGGGCCAGGATGGGGACATCACTATAAAAGGGGTTCAGGATGAGGAATATCACTGCAAAAGGGGACCAGCATTGGGGGACATTACTACACTATGGGGGCCAAGATGGGGACATTACTACAAAAGGGGTCCAGCATGGGGGACATTATTACATTATGGGGGCCAGGATGGGGACATTACTACACTATGGGGGCAAGGATGGGTCATTACTACAAAAGGGAACCAGCAAGGGGGACATTACTACAGAAGGGGATCAGGATTTGAACATTACTACATTGAGCAAAAAAAATTCTGGTATTACTAAAAATGTCACTTAGTCCTACAAGCATTGCGGCTCCCGGATATCAATTTTTTTCCATGTGCGACCCATCAACCTATCCGAGTTTGAGACCCCTGCTGTAAGGGATATATTGCTATTGCTCAGGTGTTCTTTGTAATTGTGTCCCATAGCGGGGTGTGTTCTTCACAGCACATTACCCTTTTTTCTATGTTTTTAGTATTTCTTCAATAAATTTATTCTTAAAATTGAATAACTCTTTGGTTTAGCACCCGTATTTCTATATAGGACCTATATTATAGGTATTTATCATCCCTGGTAACTGCAGTATGAGATAAAATAGACAGGGTGAGCAGAAGTATAAGCAGTCTTTTCTTACCTGCCAGCACCTCTGGATTCTCCAGTATTAGATCAGCTGAATAGGGTGGGCAGCAGTGTGATCTAAAACGGGGCTGGCAGGGTTGCCAACTTAAGAAAAGGTGGTTCACACTGCTGTCCTCTCTGTTGTTCTCATCCAATATGCTAGATAAAAGGAGTGCCGAGGTTTGGTCACACTGCTGCTGACCCAGACTTTCTGATATAATTCTTGAGATACTAAGTGTGGTGAGGTAAGAAGAGACTGCTCACACTGCGGTTCACTTTCTAACTGTTGAGCCATTGCTGTGACTGATAACTTGCATATGCTTCATATGCTCAAAGACACCTGTTCTATTAATATTCTAGAACATATTTTTGTCAGTGTAAAAATATCATAGCCTTTTTAATGTAATAAAGTGAGTATGTGCCAAGACAAATAAAGTGTGAATTTCTAATTTAATTTAAATTCATTGTAAGTACCGTATATACGCGAGTATAAGCCGAGTTTTTCAGCACAATTTTTCTGCTGAAAAGTGCCTCCTCGGCTTATGCTCGAGTCACTGGGTATTTGCTTGGGGGGCTGTGACCGGGGGCTGGAGGAGGCAGGTGGGAGCCGTGGGCGGTCACGTGGGGCCGCCCATTAGTGTAATGAATATGCACTGCATCCCCCTGTCCATCAGCGGCGGGGGGGAGCGGTGCATATTGCACTACACTGGCCCCCATCAGCGATATCCAGCCCCCCACCTCCTTAGTATCTGTCGCCCAGGCTGCGGGGACACATGAAAATAACAAACATTTCATACATTACCTTTCCAGCGACCCCTTGCTGACAGCGCTGCTTCTCCAGTCTCCCGGCTTCTTCCTGCTTGTGCGGTGTCATGTGACCGGCGCTGCAGCGATGACGTCATCGCTGCTGCGTCGACCACAGCAATGGAAGTCGCCACAAGCAGGAAGAAGCCAAAAGACCGGAGGAGCGGCGCTGCCAGCAAGGGGTCGCCGGAAAGATAATGTATGAAATGTTTGTTATTTTCATGTGTCCCCGCAGCCTGGGGGCCAGAATACTAAAGAGGGGGGGGCTGGATATCACTGCTGGGGGCCAGAATACTACTGCTGGGGGGGGTGCTATATACCGGGATGGGGGGCTATATAACAGGATGGGGGTCTGCTGCATTTCTCACCCTAGGCTTATACTCGAGTCAATAAGTTTCCCTAGTTTTGGAGGGTAAAATTAGGGGCCTCGGCTTATACTCGTGTATATATGGTAAATTTTCTTTTTTCAGTTTCATGAAAACCCCTTTAAAGCATTTGCTGGAATCCCCCTTGAAGAGGTGAGTTAAAGTTCCCCAGTTAGAACCAAAAATACTCCTCTCCATAAAGGTCTTCTATAATTACAATGACCTGTCTGAAGTAATGCGAGGTATGCTTGAAGCTGGAGTCACACATGTAGTTTTTATATTTGCTTTTTTTGTCAATGTACAATAACTTAACAAGAGGATCGTGTGTTCCAGAAGGACGTTGGCCCTTATCAAGCATTTATGTCTTAACTGTGGACTGCATACAAACACACAAAACAAAATCTATCATTCCTCACCATAAATGACATCCTGGCGTTTAACAACTTCTTTCATTTGTTGCATAAGGAACACGCTGTCGACTGCTTCGCTCCAAGAGGCTTTCTCGAGATGTCTAGAATCTATCTCAAACTCTCCCAGAGCTGCCCCTCATACAGATCAGTGCCTGAGAGAACAAAGGTTATCCTCAGTTAAAGTTGCAAGTCCAAGGCAAATATTCACAATTGCTGAAGAAAAATATAAGAAGCTGTCTATCGATTTAAAGGGTTATTCCCAGAATACATTATTTTTTTTTTTACAAAGCACAGTAAATTCATAACTGTTAACATACAGACTAAATACAGACTAAACCCAAGGTAGTGTTTCTTGTACCTTTGTGTGTTTCTTTATCTCTATTTGCTCCTGTGAACTCCTAGCTTCACATAGTCGAAAGGGTGTCCTATTCTTACTCTGCTAAAATCAGAGTTCTCAGCAGCACCCTACTTCTAAATAGTGTTGCAGAACCATCCTCCTCTTGTTTGTTAGTTACTAGCCTCACCTCTCTGTGTTGATGACTTGACTGCATTATCACAAATATTTGGCATATCATCCAGCTAATCTAACAGTAGAATTTCACTCTATCCTTCTATGCATTCTACACTCTTGTACACAACTCTGACAGCCTCATTTTATCTGATGCCACCTACATTAGTATAGGTATTGCACTCCTTCATAATAGAGCATGTAATAACTGGGCACAACAGAGCTGATCTGTGTTTGATGCCTGCAGCAGACAGCTCTGATGTGAAACTCCAAATGCAGCTCTGTTGATGCTTACAGCAGAGGTTAATCCTCTGCATCCATATAATGCACATATAGCTTTACACTGCTGAACTGTCTGCTGCAGGCATCAAGCACAGATCAGCTCTGTTGAGCCTAGTTATTACAAGTACAATTGTATAGGGAGGCAGCAAACAAAGCAGTTAGGCAAAAACACATTGGCAGCGATATTAATGTAAATGGCAGAAGATAAAATCAGGACTGACAGTTTACTGTACAGGGCCATATGGGTTATTTAAGGCACAAATGAATATGTCACATTTTGTTACGGTATTTTGGGAATGCATTGAAATGTGCAGAGCAGGTTTAAAAATTAATGAAAAACTTCGGATTTGCAATTTGGTGCCCTACAATAATATGCTTCTACTGTGCTAGAAAATAAAGAAACATTTACCTAAAATGAAGAGCCATTATACTGTTAATTTACAATGCAAGTCATTACCTTCATCGCTCAGAGATTCCATAGACTCATTGACCTTACAGGATTTGTGCAAAGAGTCAGTTGATTGAGACAAAGTTCTCAAGCTGCCCAGAAGATTGTCATCACGACCCAACCTGCAAAATGGAGGATTAATAAGAACTTTAGTGTAAACGGTCATTGCACAAGAAGGGGCCGCATACTGCTGGATTGTTCACTAATGGTGCATCAGCTCTCAATAACGCTGGGTTCACATTTGCGTATGTGTCTGCATGATTATGGCATGCAGACGTATACGCAGTGCAAACACAGCCCATACTGATGTGAACACAGCGGAGAATTTCCGCATGCGTTCACATTAGTATCAGCCCGGCCAGCCAATCAGCTGTCTTGTGGGCGGCCGGGAGGAGGAGATCAGCGGTAGAGATCTCCTCCTCCCGGCCACAGCTGATCTCCGCCAGTGTCGGTGCGAGAGATTTGAAGATACAGCTGATCTGACAGCTGTGTAAATCTCCCGCCCAACACCAAATAGGGTGATATCGGTGCAGGAGATGAGAAACAGCTGATCGTTGTTTCAAATCTTCCGAGCCGACATCACCTATTCGGTGTTGGGCGGGAGATTTAAACAGTTGTCAGATCAGCTGGTGGGGAATGGGAAGTGGACAGCTAACCCCTTCTCCTGTGTTGATCCGGGTCAGGTGCACAGCGGCGGCCGGCCACCGCCCAAGTCCAAGTCCAAAACCATGGCAAAAAAATGCCGGCATCTCTCTCTTTTTTTTGCTATGGTGTCAGATCAGCTGTATCTTGAAATCTCCTGCGCAGACACTGGCGGGAGAGTAGCGGCGGCCCTAGCTGATCTCCCGGTGGCCGCCGCTGATCACCGGTGGCCACCGAGAGAGATTTAAAGTGAGATCCGCAGCGTTCTCCTGCACTGTCATGTGGAGGACACTGTGGATCCATTGACTTCAATGCATGGTTTGTGTGCTTGAGGGCGCTTGCAGATAAAACAAGCGCCCGCACAAAAAAATGCAACAAGCTGCGTCCAGAGTGCGGAGGAGAGCGAACAAATTGTGCGCATCCGAGCGCAAACGATACTGAACGCAGCCAAACGCAGGCACATGCGTTCCCATGTTAAACATAGGAACACATGTGCACAAGCGTTTGGCTGCGTTCAGTGCTCTGCGTTCCAAACGCAAGTGTGAACCCAGCCTAACAGATTCTTACATAAACAGAAATGATCATTAGATCAGTTCTGAAATAATGTTTGAAAGGATCTATTCTAAAGACAAAGGAGAAAAAATTGTAATAGTTTTTGGCTTTTCCTTTATTGGATTTAATCAGTAAAGTGATAACTTCATACCCTGAAATATTTTGTGTAGAGATACTTTTGGATATAGATAACGCCGTCTGCGGTCTTCTGGCATTGAAGCCAAGCGTCATCAAGGACTTTTCATCTACTGCCACAATTGCTGAGCGAGGCCGCTCCTTTGGTTGGGAGCCTAAAAAATATTAATACAGTCACTAAAATGTATTAATCGATTCACTCCAGCTTATGTTATAATTTGCACAAATATTGCACGATACAAAATTTCATAGCAGGTTTCT
The DNA here is from genome assembly GCA_033576535.1 of Allobates femoralis. NCBI lineage: Eukaryota > Metazoa > Chordata > Amphibia > Anura > Aromobatidae > Allobates > Allobates femoralis. Next base: position 139,366,144 of record JARQOC010000004.1, on the reverse strand, counting down.
GAAGAACAATGATACAAGTAGATGGATATACAAGAGTTAACCATGTCTTTCATATGTTGAAACAACATTTATATGTTTGGACACTGCTCACCTTTATTTCTCATGACTACGGTCTGAGTGACTGCGCCCTGTGACTGTAAAACCTTTTCTTCCTGTAAGGAAAGATCTTCCATTAGTAATATTGCTATTACTGCCATATAAATCCTGTGCACTGCTCATAGGAGAAGGAGTCAAAGTCTTATTCATAGGATGGACTGACGTCTAATATGGAGTCGTGAAGACAACGGATATGTTCTTATTGTGTAGTGGAGTGCCACGTACAATACTGTGCCTTGTAAAGCAGTACCTGCACCTTTGAAGCATGACCAATATTCAAACCGCTTAGACGTTTTCATCAAATGTCACATATCTCGATTCTTCCTTGATAAAAGGCTCTAAATGTTACATTTCTTTGATATAGGTTTCCTTTTCTGCGCTCAGTGATATTTTAGGTTTGCAGAGAAGACCCATGGGCACAAGAGACACCATTTCTAGAAATTGCAGCCTATTTTCTAATCTATGAAGCCTCTGCAAACCTTCATAATCCAACTTAATCTGATCTGTATAGAGATGAGATAAGAGATGGGTGGCACGGCGGCTCAGTGGTTAGCACTGCAGCCTTGCAGCGATGGGGTCCTGGATTCAATTCCCACCAAAGACAACATCTGCAAGGAGCTTGTATGTTCTCAATGTGTTTGTGTGGGTTTCCTCCGGGCACTTTGGTCCACACTCCAAAGACATACTGATAGGATGTTCAGATTGTGAGCTCCAATGGGGACAGCATTACATATATATGTAAAGTGCTATGGAATTAATATATAAATCTATATATTATATATTCATCTATATAAATGAATACAATTATTATTATTATTTTATAAAAAAAAAAAACGCAAAAGGGACTTTAAATTGGCGCTGCAAGGCAGATCACTACAGGAGAGGAAAAAACATTTCGAGATCATCATTTGCATGCACCTAATGAAATAAATCTTTTTCCTCTCCTGGAGTGACTTGCAGCACCAACTTGAAGCATCTTTGTGTTTTATTTTCCTTTTTTTTATCATCTCAGTATATTCACTCCTACATGGTGTTGGCTAGTGCTGCATCAGGTTGGTACACCCGGAATCACTGCTTACACCCATACCACATTCAAACTTTGGCGGGTGAACTGAGGAGCAGGATCCATCTAATCAAGTTTTGACTTCACCGTCAATGCCTGGTAACCTGTGCCCACAGCAGGTGAATGTATCCTCCGAAGAAACATCCAAGGTCTGTGGATTGAAGGACCGCCTGCAAGTGCTCTCAATCAGTGTTGAGCCTGCAGCCAACCCTGACAGGCAAGTGCGACTCATACACAGTTACCTTTCGGTATTAAGCAGGAGTGCTCTTCTTTCTGTTTAGTCTGATGTGTATGTGATGCTAGTAAAAGTGGAATCAGGGCCTTGGTATTACAACACAATCCTGCAAGTGTAAACACTTATTCCAGAAAACACCCACAATAAGGATCTATACACAGATCATAACACCTACCTTGATCTTTGCACAGGAATCCACAATATCCCTGCACCCTCTATGCACAGTCAGGCCACATTCTGAAAATAGAAAAGAGGCAATATAAGTGTCTGTAATAAAGCTACAAAGAACAGAAAAAATCTAATAAGGCAAGTATCACAGTTTATAGAAAAACTACTTCAACTGTATAGGAGACCACACACAGGGCAATGTTGGCATAAGTTGGTGATGTGTAACTGCTCTTTTCATATGGGGCCTCCTAATTTCCATTGATATAGTTAGCGGTGTTTGTTTCTTCCCCTGAAAAAAAAACACATGCATGCTCCGTTGAACTGAGCTTGCAAGTGTATACAGGGCCCAAGAAGAATAGCAGAAAAATGCACCCGAATGTGCAATGCGATTTCCCACATTTATTATGCTTTTTTGCATACGGATATGGTTATTGTTTGAATTTGTTACATTGCCATCCTGGCTAAAAGATGCAAAAGAGAGGAGAGAAGGAGGGGAGAGAGAGAGTGGGAGGGAGGGAGAGAGGAGAGGGAGAGGGAGTGGAGGAGAGAGAGAGAGAGTGGGAGGGAGGAGAGAGAGAGTGGGAGGGAGGAGAGGAGAGAGTGGGAGGAGGAGGAGTGGAGGAGGAGAGAGAGTGGGAGGAGGAGATGGGGGAGGAGAGAGAGAGAGTGGGAGGAGGAGAGAGGAGTGGAGGGAGAGAGAGAGAGAGTGGAGGGAGGAGAGAGAGAGAGTGGAGGGAGGAGAGAGAGAGAGTGGAGGAGGAGAGAGAGAGAGTGGGAGGGAGGAGAGAGTGGAGGAGAGAGAGAGTGGGAGGGAGGAGAGAGAGAGAGTGGGAGGAGGAGAGAGAGAGAGTGGGAGGGAGGAGAGAGAGAAGTGGGAGGAAGAGAGAGAGTGGGAGGGAGGAAGAAGAGAGTGGAGGGAGAGGTGAGAGAGTGGGAGGGAGGAGAGAGGAGAGAGAAAGAGTGAAAGACGCTGCAAAAAAATGCTCCAACAATTGACATGCTGCAGATTTTTTTGCACCATGTTTGCAAGGAAAAAAAATAAGCAACATGTGCGCAAAACTTCAGGATTCCACGTAAAAATAACCGCCCTGTGAGCACATATCTTAGGCCAAGCAGGCATTATAATGGGAACTGGGACCATCACATTCCCTAGGATCGGCTAAGAGTGGGCGGGGCAGGAGACAAGGCATAGGGATCTTTGCATGGACAGGAGTCTCTCAGAATGTTATAGTAGATACTAGTGATATACTACGATGGGAAGAAGAAACATTAGGTTTCTGCACATTATTTACTGATCAGACTGATTTCTTTTTGTGTGAAAATGGCCAAACACCATGTGCTTGCCTGCAAGGGGTATACTTGTATCCTCATTTACACAGTCACATTTTAGGGTGTTATTAGCCTCCACTACTACATAAGTAACAGCAATTTCTAGAATAACGTGGAAACTTGCTCTAATAATATAAAGCAGTGATGGAGGAAGGAAATGTTTGTGTAAAGCATGTAAGATGGGAACGAGTAGGAAATCGCTATCAAAACAAACGGTGGGTTTTTTATATTCACTGAGCTCCAGAGACCTCGCATCCTGTAATATTATCTAAATATATCATTAACTGATGGAAATCGTACAGAAACCTCCAGTAGGTATTTCTGGGCAAAACTTAACATGTCCATTTCTTCACAGTCAGTATAGAAAGATATGTATATACTGTACATGCACCTACCTATTTATCCATCTGCACACACGCCTTTTTAAATACTTTTAAAATAATGTGTGCAAAGATAGAGTATCAGATCATACAATTAACTGCATTAGTGCCACATTTGCTCAAGATGGTGCAAGCCAATGAGCTGAATAGGTGTTTGATTGTGTTAGCACGGTCATGCTTGGCACCATCAAACACCTCTATTCAGCTCATTAGCTTGCACCATCTTGAGACAAACAGATACAGTAGATCGGAGACCAGCACCCTGATATAAACACATCACATCCAGTACAACTATCCTAAGAGTAAACAGTATCCAGGTGACAAAGTGCAGCCAGCAATACCCACAAGGCACAGGGGACCCCACGGTGCCAAAGGAGATCACACCCCAGTCCCTAACTTTATCATCTCCTATCCCGGACACTTTACCTTAAGGATTTTGATCGAAAGTACAGCTGAGGAAGCCAATACACTAAAGAGGGTGCCCTGAACAGCAGCGACACTGTGATCAAGGCCACTCGTTGCCAAAACGTCAAAAAACATCTGCTAAGTCGCTCTTTCTACCACTGACTGTTTATCAATAAATTCTATTCACTTGAAGCAAAAGCTCAGGTGTGCAGTAATTATTACACCCATTGTATATGGGATCCTAAGATCTGTTCACGAGCACTGGGACGATATAATTGAGTGATAGCCATCCAATCATGTATCTGTCTCCATTTTGTCAAGGATCTGTTGGTATCCGCATTTTTCATGTACCCGGAAACTGTTCCGTTTCTGGGCATCCTTGAAAATAGGGACGCCAGCGAACTGACACGGATCCGTATCTGTCCATATGAAATTAAGATGGAGCTAAGGAGAAGGATCCATGAATGAACGATCTGTTAGAAAAGTTCCGTGGACATCAGTTGGCATCCTTTTGCACAGATCCGTCCCAATCCATGATTATACATAAATTTCATGTAACCACATGGATTTGAAAATATGCAGTTGTGAAGCAGCTAAGAAAGAGAGAAAAAAAGGTGAAGACCATAGTCTCCCTTTTACCAGTCCTGTATGTATTCCGAAATCATCAGCAACAGGAGCAAGGGAGTCATCTGATGTATGTGGAAATGGATTCTCGTACACCTACATAATTATATGTATATAATTAAATAATTCTGTTTATGTACAAGCACCTGCACCACATGTGATGCCACGCGTGGGACGCCTCGGCCGATCAGCGTTCCGAGCAAAACTGCAAGTCAGGGGATGCAAGGCTCAGCAGTGACATCACACAAAGGCAGGGAAGCCGATTAGTTTTGGAGCTAGTTTCTTCCCTGATGACGGAGCCCGAGCAGATTAAATTAATGTCTGAAAGACCTAATGCTTTTGTTGAAGTACCCGCCCAAGAATTTCTCTCTCCGCCACACTTGTATGGTCCTCACCAATCGCCTATAAAAGGTTTCCCGGTATCCCCCATCTCTGGGATTATGTGCTCCAATAGTGCTCTAAAAATATTTATTATTTAGGACCGCATTCGGTCTTTTTGGGTAGACGTCTATCATGTCACACCTAGACTTGGCAATATTTGCCCACTCTTTCTTGCAGTAGCTGTATCTCCAAATCTGTCAGATTGAGGCCCTCTCCTGTGTACAGCACCTTAGTCAGGTCACGCATAGATATATAACTGGATTTAGGTTTGGGTTGTGGTGAAAGCATTCTTTGTTGATTTGGAGGTCTGCTTAGTGTCATTGTAGTGCTGTAGCTTGAGATTCCTCTTGAGGTTTCTAGCAGAGACCTGAAGGTTTTGATGCAAAATTAACTGATATTTGGAAAGGTTCATAATTACCTATACAATAACTAAAGCCCAGGTTCCATCTGCCAAAAAACTGCCCCAAATACTCCACTGTATGGTTTTCTTTGTGATGCGCAGTATAGGTTGGTGTCAAACATACCTTTGGATTATGCCAAAATGATCAACTTGGTCTCATCAGACATAACACGTTTTCTCAGATGCTTTTGCAGTCTTGATGTGTGTTTTGCAAAACATTCTTGGTAAAAAAAAAAAAGTCTTCCATCTTGCTACCAACCTCACAGGCCAGACATATGAACAATACATAATGGTGTTCTCAAGCAAGCAAAGGACTAATTGGAGAAGCAGCAATAGGACGAGGTCAGTCTGGAAGAGCTGAACAGATCACAGTAAGGCTGGCTCACACTTGCAGATGCATCTGCAGCGTTTTGCAGATGCATCTGAAGTATCAGCATGCAGACCGCGGCGCGGTCTGAAGTCTCATTCATTCCTATATGTGAAGCGTCGCAGGCGGATGCCTCTGACAGATCACACTCTCCGCCGCAATGGACGCACATCTCGCTCCTGGTGCGGCGGGAGAGTGTGATCTGTCAGCAGGCATCCGCTGCGACGCTTACATATAGGAATGAATGAGAGCTTTCAGCACCGCTGCGCCCTATTATAAACATAGGGGCCGCGGTCTGCATGCTGATACTTGCAGATGCATCTGCAAAACGCTGCAGATGCATCTGCAAGGTGAAGGCAGCCTTAGTTAGCAGAATCTGTGCAAAGGACGACTATTAGGGTGAAAACATTTGCATGTCTCACACAGAATGGCCATTCTCTGAATGGGAGCACGTCAGCTGCATAGAAACACAAGTAGCTGACACACACTAGCTCAGAGAGGCAGGGGCCATACTGGGTGAGTAATGCGAGTATCTTGCATACATCTCCATATGGTGTTACCTCCCTTAGTCTTATACTCCCAGCGACACCAGGTTCCCTGCTGTTAGCTGTTGCCAGCGGATATGGGATGCTATGTATGTTAGGTCAGTTAGGTGGTGGGAGGTTTTCTCCACTTCCCTCCTCCTTCTCTTAGGACATAGGGTGGAGATTGGGTGTTGACTCCGCGATGTCAGGTGATCTCTGAGAAGCAGAGCAATATCCTCTGTGTTGTGCCAATTATTTCAGTTGTGTTTGGGTGGTAGAGGTTAGTCGTTTTGTGTGCTTCTCAAGTGGGTTCTTTGCTCTGGCATCTGTCTTGGCTTTGTCTCTGTTTTTCCCTACTTAGTTTTGCTCTGCACTGCATTTTGTTGTTTTACTGGTGTTTGAGCTGACTGTTGCTTGTATACCAATCACCAGCCACCTGTGCTACTTGCCACCTGGGAAGGGCTCTGCCAAAAGTCCCCCTTTCCATGATTAGGAGGCAGATGAAAATTACCCAGCCCTTATGGGTGGCGTGATGGCTGGCAGAAAGTGCTGCCAGCATACTGCACTGGCTGGCTGCAGCCCGATAATTCCACCACTAGTCTGCATTACAGGTGTGTGGTCTTTATAAATCCACTGGATTTATCAGGTCCATCGAAAATATATTTTTCTTCAAGTAAATTACCTATAATGAAAATGTCCTAGGCCAGAAAATAGACATAATATAACGAAAACAAGTACAGTAGATCAAATATACAGAGTGGAACGTCACCTTGAAAACAAAGCCTAAACTGACTTTTTACAAGCAATAAAAGTAAAAATCAACTCAGGTTACCTACAGAATTACACAAGTGTCGTGACCAAGAGTTACATTCCAGACAATAAAAGTGCCCTGTTGGACAGATTTGCTACGCAACAGAGAAATTTATATGTACAACAATAAGGAAGAGCAAAGAACAGGCCAACATGTCCTAAGACAGGTTGGTGCTAAGTGTCTATAGGCTATTAAAATCATTCCAAAAAGTGGTGTAATTTTCTAATATACCTTATGTATCAGTGTGAAAGTTTTTAAAGTGGAGATGCCATTTTACATACACGTAGTAGGTTTTCTCCCTGGTATAAATGGCACTGTTCTGAATCTTGTGTTTTTCGTTTCTTTTGGCGCCTCTATTCCGGATATGCCCTCCTCTACCCTGTACGTAAGTAGCCTTTTTAGTCAAGTGGGCGAGGCTCCCATCTCTTCTTTAGAGCTCTCTTTTTGAGGACCACTCCTAGTTGGCTAATAAGACCACATTTACATACATGGAGGAGGGGACTATGCTGCAGAGCCTAATTATATCAAATGACAACCACTGCACAGTGTTCGTACAGAATGTTTCAGCGTTATTCTATGTGATGAAAAAAAAAAAATTAAACACTTTTTTAATCTATTATACAGAAAAGTCAACAATCCCATAAAACCAGGATCTTGTATGAACTTCAGTGTTGTTCCTCAGTTACAACACAACGGATGTACCGTAAACTGGAAATGCTCAACACCGTGTTACCTCTACAATAGTAATTAAAAGAAATAATATGTAGAGGACTGAAGTCACAAAGCACAACGACACACAAAATAATGGAGTCATCGATCAATCCTATAATACTTCCCGTCTGCTACCTACATGTGAATGCTTGTAAAGTGCATGAAGAAGGTGAAGCAACCTGGATTACAATACAATGTGCACTAATGTATACAGTGAAACACACCACACACAAGACACATACTGATCCCACTGACTATGAGGATCTCACAGACACCAAGCGGCAGCACCAAGGTTCTGTGCACGAAACATCTCATGATGGGTAAAACCAGCGAGCTGTCTCAAGACCTTTGCAATATTATTGTTGCAAAACATGCTGATGGCATTGGTTTTAGAATTTGTAAACTACTGAAGGTTCCAGTGAGCACTACATGATCCAGTAGAGAACATAATTTCACCATAAACTGTCCATGACCTGGTGCTCCACACGAGATATCAGACAGAAGAGTGAAAAGAATTATCAAAGAGTTCTTCAAGAGCTAAGTGCCACCTGTAGAAAGCTACAGAAAGACCTGGACTCTACAAGTACAATTGTTTCAAAGAAGAAAATGGGTAGTGTACTCAACCTCCATGGCTCCTATGCACAATCACCAGGCAAGACTCCATTGCTAAGCAAAAAGCATGTTCAAGCTCATTTAAGGTTTGCTCAAAAACATTTAGGCTATATTCACACACTGCACTTTTAACTTGGTTTTATGCAGATCTATGCTAATCTAAACCTGCGCCTTTGCTTCCCAACAAAACCTGTGTGAATTAGGGAAAAGCTGTCCACACACATTGGTTTTATTTCATTGCTATAAATGAAATCTAAACAAGTTTTGCTGCGTTTTCTTAAGAATGTGCATCAATTGTTTTCCGTGTTTTTGCAGTGTTCTATAAGCAAAAATGCAGAAAAAAGACACAGCAAAATCACAGCAAAAATACAATATAAGGCTGGGTTCACATTTGCGTTCCAATCCGCAGCGTTCTGCGAAGGGCAACCACCATGTGAGCGCAGCCACCGCAAGTGCCTATGTTTATAATGGGGACGCACGGTGCTGCGCTTGACCGTGCGCTCCCATTCATTTGCCTGTGTGATTTGTACACATGCGCATGCTTGCGTACAAATTATACATTGTAGTCCGCACCAGGAACATGACATGTCGCGTTCCTGGTGCGGACGAGAGTGTGATTTGTACACAGGCATGTGCATGCGTACAAATCACACAGGCAAATGAATGGGAGTGCACGATCATGCGCAGTCAAGCGCAGCACCGTGCGTCTCCATTAAAAACATAGGTACTTGCGGTGGCTGCGCTCACATGGCGGTTCCCCTTCGAAGAACGCTGCAGATTGGAACGCAAATGTGAAACCAGCCTAAACGAGTAAAAAATGCAGCAAACTCATAGCAAAAAATGCAGGCTTTCTGCTGCCAGGAAATCTGTGTTTAGTAACAAAACCTTCAGACTTTACTGCAGAAAAAACGCACTGTGTGAACATAATCTTAGTCAAGCCTGTGAAATACTGGGAGAATATAGATGGGTCAGAGGAGACCAAAATTGAACTCTTTGGATGCCGTAATGGGGGTCTTTAACACCATACCGACAGTGACGTTTGGAGGTGGGAACATCATGGGGGGCTGTTTTTCAGCATATGGCAATGTGCAAACTTCATGTAATTGAAGGAAGGATGAACGGACACATTGTTCATAAAAATCTGCTCCCTTCTACCAGGAGAATGAAGATGAAACGAGAGTGGACATTTCAGCAGGACAATGATGCCAAATACACAGCCAGGGGAACTATCAATTGGTTTTAGACAAAGGAAAATAAGGTTGCTAGAATGGCTGAGCCAATCACCTGACCTGAATCCAATACATTTATGGAAGGAACTAAAGCTCAGAGTTCATAATAGATCATGGAGCCTTTACGGTTTGAAGTGTTTGTAATAAAGAATGAGACAAAAATCACATCTGAGCAACGGATTGCAGCTACCTTCTCCATACAGGAGGAGTCTTGAAGCTGTCATCACCAACAAAGGCTTTTATACAAAGTGTTAAGTTTCAGTAAGAGTGTAATGTCTTATTTTTACACAACTTAATCTACGGACATCTTTGGCTTGATATGTTTGCCGTGTGGATTGGATGGGTTGTTACGGACATCTGGTGAGAAATTCATGTGAATAGCACCTTTAGAAATATATTTAGAAAACTGGTGATGTATTCAATATTTGTTTCATCCGTTGTGTGTATATACAATCACACAGACAGACAAGCAAAAGTGTAACAATGTTTGAACTTTTGACTTTCAGGCTCCGTATCTCATCATCCACTACAGCTTTGAGTGTGAGACTACCTCACTGTATAGACTAGCATCTTGACTATCATACTGATCTGCTCAAGAATGCTTAAAGAATTAAAGACCCCACTGCCACCTCCCAACCGCAGAACACCTCCCCCATGAACAATCTCCTCCCCATTATCCTGTAGAATTTAAATTAACTATAAATACCAGTAAAATAGACTGTACCAATCTGTTACTGTTATTTACATCTGGCAACAAAGAAAAATAAAACCAGCAATAATGCCCTTTAAATTTTCTTGGAAAAAGTTAAAAGTCACTTTTATGTAGGCATATTAAAAAGCAGATATGCCACACATGAGTCAACCAATGGTGACTCAAGTCTGACATTTCTGCTTTTTAATATGTCTAAATAAAATGGCCTTATAACCAGGGCTGTGGAGTCTGTGTCCATTTTGGGTGGAGTCGAGTCTATTTCATGGAAATTGAAGGGTCAGAGTCGGATGTTTGGCTTACCTGACTCCACAGCCCTGCTTTTAACATTTTCTAAGAAAATTTAAAGGACGTTGTTGCTGGATTTTTCTTTCCTTTTTCCCTAGTCATTAGCTCTGAGCAGAGCTTTCCTTATATCCATGCACCGCCCTTGAAACCACCTCCTATACTGACTCTATACGGTGAGCTGAAACCTTTCTAACTTTTTTCATTTTGTTATTTTCATCTGTATTCTGTATGTAACCACTCCCATATTCTTTATACATATATTTTAATAGTATTGACCTCCAGTACAGTTTAGGTAAAGTTTTATTTCATCTCCTCATCCATTTGCGCCTTTGTGTCTCCAGCTTCATAGAGCTAAAGGAGTGGTGTTATTTTTATCTGCTAAAACTACATTTCCCAGCAGAACCCTGCTTTTCCTTAGTGCTGCAGACCCCTCTCTCTGCTCTCCTGTCAGCTTCCTGGTGTAGAGTGAAGCATGGACAATTTTTATTAGGATTAATAGTTTTGAATGTAGTCACTAAGACCTACTATCATTATTTATTAGTACTTACAAACTCCATAATTCATTGGTGGTTTTTGGGGGTCTTCAAAGCATGGATCATGCTCTTCCCTGCATGTACAGCAGAGTGAAGCGTAGAATAGCCGAGCTGTGCTACAACACAACTGTTAGAGTGATGCTGTGAGAGTATGTTCTATTAGGCAGGTTCATGGGTGAATCAGATTTTTATGAATTAGTAAAGGTTATTAGGTGCTAATGTACATCATTAGTGCCATCTTTGGTATAGCAACATCACAAAGTATTCACTGATCTCAGAGAGACCAGTCCAAGAAAAACACTGCGGGCAGCTGGCTAAAGAGCTCAACACAGTGAATCCTAGGCACATTGCCTCCTGGGAATATGAATATGCAGATAAAGTCTGTGGAGCCTCAGTTAGGAGTCTCAAACATAGGACATAGCCATATATCCCTCCAGGGAAGGACCTAGCCATGCGGAGGCTCTTTGAGGAAACCACCTTAACCACCATATTAAGTGGCCCTTTGAATCAATATCCAGCTCTTTTACGAGTTAAGGATATGACAAGGGAATACCAAGGCCAGGTATCCATCCACAGACAGCTGTTTCGGGGTGTTGCCCCTCATCAGTGTAGAGTAGGATTCTGGCTAGGGGAAGCAATGCCTGGTAGACCAACATCACAAAGCATCACTGATCTCAGGGAGACCAGTCCAAGAAACACTGCGGGCAGCCGGCTAAAGCGCTCAACACAGTGAATTCCTAGGTGCATTGCCCCCTGGGAACTATGAATATGCAGAAGGAGTCTGTGGAGCCTCGGTTAGGAGTCCTTGGAGGGATATCTGGCTAGTCCTGTGTTTGAGACTCCTAACCGAGGCTCCACAGACTATTTGCATATGGTATAGCATATTAGAGCTGTGCCCCAACTTGGCCATAAAATGAGGGTTATTAGATTAATTTAACCATAGTTGATCAACAGCATTAAAACTAATGGAGGATGGATCTAGTAACAAAAGGGTAAAGAGAGCCCTGAAGGCATTTATATTAGGGGGCGATAAAGGGAAGTCCATGCAGATTAACAATAGGCTGTACTGGCTCCATGGCTGTGGAGTCGGAGTTGGTGTCCATTTTGATGGAGTTGCATTCAGGGAAATGGAGAAGTCGGAGTCGGATGTTTGACTTACTGACTCCACAGCAATGACTGACGCACATGATTATGAACGTACAGAATACAGAGGCCCATAGTAAAAAAAAAAAAATAATATAGTCATGGATAACCCTTTTAACGTCTAATAAGAAAACATTTAGCACATGGTATTTTTTCCACAATACCTCTGCGTACTAGAGTGCAGTTGAAATGTTTCTATATAAAGAAAATGCAAACCCAGTAAGCAAGTAACGAAGATAAAAATCCCTTTGCCCAACAATGTATAGTAACAGAAGGCAGAGCAGTCAACCTTACTATAACTTGTACACAGTCCATACTGCCTACACATTCCCAGACAGACACCATACCCATGAACGCAGGACAGAAGACGGACGGCGCTCTACAAGTGCTCTACCCCACTGAGAGCTGCTCGTTCTAGATCCTTTTCATTCTGTTGGATCCATGTGAGATATATCCTCAGAAAAATACCTACAGCGTCACATCATCTCAGAGTAATCCACCTTCCCCTCACAATCAGGGCAGCGTGTAACGATGTAGCAGAGTTTAACTTGTGACTTTTACAGACACCATCTTGATATCATGATGCACTACACTATGGCAAAGCACAACACGGCTTCAATAGAAAATACCAAGCATCTGTGAAGCTATGAGGAGTTAGCAGAAAATTCTCCAGAAGTAATCAGTCATGCTAAAAGGGGAAATTCTGCTTTCCAGCGGGTTCAAGGTAACTACACAAGAAGATGTGGGCACTTACTCTCCCCATAGACGCGCTCCAGCCTCATTCTCTGCAGGCTCTGTACCTGAGTGATCAGCGTCTGTGTGTATCACTATCCACACTTACATTCCTCACACCGCAGTCACAGGAGGTGGAGCGCACACTTCATATGTACACACACAATGGAATGCACACGCTGCCATACAATGAAACACAGGGATTTCCACTTGCCAAAATACAGGCATTTATCAAGAAGTAAGACACCTACTCTGCACCAGAGCCGGAAATACAACATCGATTTCACCACGTTCCCTGACTAAGATCTAATGTGTGATATATAAACAGCTTCTACAGAAAGTCTAAGATGACCAACAGGATATGTGGTGTGGACTCATCTGGAGAGAGCGCTGCTACCACACATCGCCTATGTACACATATATACACACTAGACACAAATACAATGTCCACATATACACACAGCACACATACACAGTGTGGACCCTATACTCTGCACTCCTCTCTTCCCATTAAACCACAGGGTGCCATCTGATGTGCTATATATCCTACTACAGCCCAGAGGTAGAGATCTCAAGGGGTCCAAGAGAGGTTTTTTTTGTGTAGTTAGGGACTCATCAGATTTAAGGTAACCTTGGCTCGGTTGATGGGCAGGCATCTATTGGCCAATATGTGCGCCAAGAACCATATTCTTATCATATTATTTTTTTTTTTTTTTAAATTTCAGTCTTAGTTTTTTTTTTTTTTTAAATCTTGCTAGTTTTTATTTTTTCTCATACAAAAAACTTCTTTCATTCTGTTTTAATACTTTTTAGTTCTAACAGTGTGCTGCTGTAGATTGTTTTATTTAATATTGTCCAGCACTATAGCGCGCACCTGTGTTGCAATCTACTAGGAAGTTCTGTCTGGCATTTTTTTCTCTGTCTATCTATCCAGTACACATGTACACCCATCTACACAATGCAAACACATAATATATGTATATACAAACACATGCAAGATACACATGTACAAACAGTTCACACATATATGCACAGTGCACAATATATATATATATATACACACCACACACACACACAGTACTCGCCTACCTGCACTGATACAAACTCATGCAAGAGATTACAAAGGTAAAGACTAAACATATGCACATTTGTACAGACTGATCAGCAGGATCTATACATCAGTCATGAAGCACAAAGTGACATGTTCTCATGACAGCTATAGACCATATCAGTCAAATGTCTGGACACATCTGTTGATGCAATGAGTTTTCTTGTTCTTTAAACCATGTAGACATTGTAGATTCAGACTGAAAGCAGCAAAGCCACGAAAGAACACATGGAAACAAGGAGTAAAGAAGCATGCATGAAACAGACCAGAAAATGTGATAGACCTTAGATTCCTCAAAGTATTGCGGCTTTACACGGTCTTAGCATTCTCTCAAGCAGCATCATCAGGTGCCACCTGTAATGGGTTTCCAACAGTCCTGAAGGCGTTCTTGTGGCACTGAGCACTTGTTGGCATCTTTGCTTCACTCTAGTCCAACTCATCCCAAATCATCTCAATTAGGTTAAGATAGAGAGATAGTGAAAGTAATGTCATCGGATGTAGAGGTCCATCACTAATCTTCCTCGTAACATAGCCCTTATATAAACTCAAGGCATGTTTTTAATCATTGCCCTGTTGCGACACAATTCCTCATCTCACTAAGTGCAAACTAGGTGGGACAACATGTCTGCAAAATACTAGGGTAGCCATGCTGTTCACTATAGAAAAGAAAAGGTTTCATATGCAAAAAACCTGAACACACCTTCAATTATAATGATAAAAAAGCTATATACTACACTACAAGAGGGAAGACCCTGACCGAAGCACATTGTCAGACAGACATGGGTGAGTTGTCAGAAGGGGAACCTTTGGGCTCCATATGTTGGAAGGAGTATGCAATAACTATACCTTTAACACTTAATGATCTGATGGGAGATAGTGACCTGACACCGTATGGGTATAACTGACCCTGTGCTCAGACAAATAGGTGACATTCATAAGCATCATCACAGAGCTGCATAGATTAACTACTTATCCCATAGATCCGTCCTGGGGGTGACAAACTCTCAACTAGGGGGGACCCTACGCAGTTTATACATTTCATACCGTGCTGAGCTATTTTATACACTGCCTTATCAGAACACACCTGACAGTCATAAAACTTACTAAAGGCCAGTTATTCTCAAAAAGAGCCATTGATGAAGAATACCTGCTCAATGGAAGCCAATCCAGGTGATTAACCTGAAGAAGTTGCTTAGGAAAATGCTAAGGAGGGGAGGAAGAGGAGGAGAGTCATCTTCCTGGTGGCGACAGGGAAGTTTTGCCTTTTGGGAATCTGACAAACATGGCTGACTTTGTGTCTCGCAGCCTTTCCCATGACCCTCGCTTTATATGCATTTTGGCTAATACTTATTTTTTACCCTTCTCCACCCACGCTACAAGGAGAACTTTCCATCTCTCCGTCTTGAGGCGGAGAGGGCTTGCAAAACGGTGCAATACCTGAAGGACCGAGTCGAACACTTAATACAAAAACGTTTCACCAATCCTTGATCTACATGTGCTTGTTTGTGGTGCTGAAGCCTTCAGTCTGAATCAACAATGTGCACATTCCAATAAACACAAGGAAAACCATTGCATCAACAGGTTCACCCAGACTTTTCACAAGTAATGTACCTCAACTAGCATTAATGGGTTAATGGTCTGGTAATTTAATGTAAAATTAGATCATAACAACAGAATAAACACAAGCCGCTGTTTCCACACATGTATCGATGTTACATAATTGTAACCAAACCTGTCTAACACAGTGTATGTATTTGTACAGACTGTATATCATGATCAAAACCTATGATTCACGGATAATAAACACAATGAAGTAAGGTATCACAGCCGCAGTGCACTTTGTGCCTTGCAAAAGTATTCACACCGCATGAACATTTCCACATTTTTTCACATTAATCCCACAAATTTAAAGGTATAATTACAGCTGTTCTATGAAAGCCTCAGAGGTTTGTGTCAGAACATGAGGGCTCACGAGCATCATAAAGACCAATGAACACACCAGAAAAGGTCAGGGATAAAGACGTGGAGAACAGTAAAGCAGGGTTAGGGTATAAAAAATAACCCAAGCTGTGAATATCTAACAGAGCGCTGACATGACCGTCCACCAAAACAGACATCCCAAGCAAGGAGAGCAAAGAAGCAACCAAGAGGTCCACGGTCACTCGGAACCTTGTCAGCTACTCCAGAGCCACAGCTCAGGTGGGACAATTTGTCTATGGCATAGCTAATAGTTGTATACTTCAATCTGGTCTTTATAGCAGAGTGACAAAAAGAATGCCATTTTTGTTTTTTTAAATCAAGCCAGAAAAAGCTTTGCGTGCAGTCTGCAAAAAGCCACGTAGTAGACACAACTAGCATGTGAAAGAAGGTGCTCTGGTCATGAGACTAAAGGAGAACTGTTAGGCCTAAATGCAACATGCTATGTTTGGAGAAAAACAAACACTGCTCCTCACACTATAAACACCATACCCACTGTCACACATGGTGGTGAATCATCATGCTGTGGGGAAGCTTTTATTCAGCAGGTATGGGAAAACTGGTTAGAGTTGATGGGCAGATGGATGGAGATACAGGGCAATTCTTTAGGAAAACCTGTTGGAGAATGCAAAAGACTTGACACTGGGGAGCAAGTTCACCTTCCAGCAGGACAACGACCCTAAACATACTGCCAGAGCTACAATAGAATGGTTTCGTTTAAAGCATATTCATACGTATGAATGGTCCAGACCTAAATCCCATTGAGAATATATGGCAAAACTTGAAATTTGCTGTTCCCAAATGCTGTCCATCCAATCTTACCAAAGTACAGCTATTTTGCAAAGAAGAACAGGCAAACATTTCAGCCTCTAGATGTGTAAACATGATAAACACATAGCCCAAAAGACTTGTAACAGTAATTGCATCGAAAGACGGTCCTACAAAGTATGGACTCAGGGGAGACTCAATACAAATGAACGTCACAAATTTCAGATTTGTATATTGTCTTGATAATTAAAAAACATATGCATCATTTTCTTTACACTTCACAAATACTTGATACTGGTGTTGGCATATCACATAAAATCCTAATAAAATACATTCACGCTTGTGGGTGTGAATGTTGAAACAGTCACAGGGTATGAATACTTTTTCAAAACACTATATGAAGCAAACACCTCGGAACAACCACAGGGATGGCAGCATCAAATATGTGACTGCCTATTTGCCACATAAAGATACTGCAGACTTGTGAACCCTCACATTGTATGCATTGTGCCCCGGGAGGAACTTTCTGTGCCAGAAGTGGGCAGTCATGTGACTTGTATGAATACTTCTGACCGCATTCACCCAGAATGTGGCCAGGTCACTTTTCAACATATCTTTATGAGCCTGATTCTGGCCTTATTCGATCTCTCATAGAGATATATTGGCTGCCTGTAATGGAGCTTCTGACTTCTGGAGCAGCCCCGGTACACTATGAAAATGACAGAAGACAAATATATGACAGCGGACTTACATTTAAAGCGCCATTACAGTGGTGAAAGAAAAAAACAAAACGCTGTAATAGTGACTAAAGGGGTTTCTCATGAATTAACCGTTTACCCATCTGTAAGACAAGTCGTCGATGAGAGATCGGTGGGGTCCAATCACCCCTACAAACAAGCTGAAAAACACTCTAGTAGCTAATGGATATAAGCAATGTACAAGGTGGAATACATGGTAGCATCTCCATACCTTGCTGAGCGTCCCCTGCGGAGTACTATGCTTTATCTCCTATTCACTTTAGGTGTCCTGTGCAGTAATTAATTTCTAAGGGACATAAAAGGTCAGTGCTGGCCCGCAGCCTCTAGGCACTGTATGGGGAGGCTTTGTTTCGCCTGCATAAGCTTCTTCAGGCAAAAAAAAAAAATAATCCATACAAATGGATCTCTTCTCATACTCTAAGAGCAGCACTAGTTCTCCACAATTGCTGTCTTTTATGCTGGTTCCAGTGGTGATGGAACGACTACAGCACACATCATTACTGCAGCTGATCACACGCATAGACGCTGAGCTCAGTGATTGGCTGCGGTGAGGACATGCAAGGATGGGGAAATGTACAAGGATGGGGCACATATGGCAGGATGAGGGGCATAAATATCAGAATAGGGCACATATATCAGGTTATGGGCTAGATATACCATAATAGGGGACATATACCAGGATATGGTCCCATTATTCCAAGATGGGAGACATATATTCCAGGATGGGGGACATCATCAGGATTGGGCACATATACCAGGATATGGGCCATATATACCAAGATGGGGGACATATATTCCAAGAAGGGGGACCGACCACAATGGGGGGGACATTTATACAGTGGGTAAAAAAGTATTTACTCAACCACTAATTGTGCAAGTTCTCCCACTTAAAAAGATGAGAGAGGCATGTCATTGACATCATAGGTAGACCTCAACTAAGAGACAACATGAGAAAACAAATCCTGAAAAATCACATTGTCTGATTTGGAAACAATTTTTTTTCAAATATTGGTGGAAAATAAGTATTTGGTCACCTACAAACAAGCAAGATTTCTGGCTTTCACAGACCTGTAACTTCTTCTTTAAGAGGCTCCTCTGTCCTCCACTCGTTACCTGTAGTACTGGCACCTGTTTGATCTTGTTATCAATATAAAAGACACCTGTCCGCAACCTCAAACAGTCACACCCCAAACTCCAATATGGTGAAGACCAAAGAGATGTCGAAGGACACCAGAAACAAAATTGTAGCCCTGCACCAGGCTGGGAAAACTGAATCTGCAATAGGCAAGCAGCTTGGTGTGAAGAAATCAACTGTGGGAGCAATAAGTAGAAAATGGAAGACATACAAAACCATTGATAATCTCCCTCAATCTGGGGCTCCATGCAAGATCTCAAAAAGATCTCAAGAACGGTGTGCAAAAATCCCAGAAGCATACAGGGGGGACCTAGTTAATGACCTGCAGAGAGCGGAGACCAACGTTACACAGGTTACCATCAGTAACACCCTACGCTGCCAGGGACTCAGCTTTTGCAGCGCCAGAGGTGTCCCCCTGCTTAAGCCATTACATGTCCGGTCCATCTGAAGTTTGCTAGAGAGCATTTGGATGATCCAGAGGAGTATTTGGAGAATGTCATATGGTCAAATGAAACCAAAGTAGAACTGTTTGATAGAAACACAACTCGTCGTGTTTGGAAGAGAAAGAATGCTGAGTTGCATCTAAAGAACACCATACCTATTGTGAAGCATGGGAGTGGGAACATTATGCTTTGGGGCTGTTTCTCTGCCAAGGGACCAGGACGACTGATCCGTGTACATGAAACAATGGGGCCATGTATTGTGAGATTTTGAGTACAAACCGCCTTCCATCAGCAAAGGCATTGAAAATTAAATGTGGCTTGTTCTCTTTCAGCATGACAATGATCCCAAGCACACCACCAGGGCAATGAAGGAGTGGTTTCGTAAGAAGCAACTCAAGGTCCTGGAATCGCCTAGCCAGTGTCCAGATCTAAACCCTATAGAAAACCCTCGGAGGGAGTTGAAAGTCCGTGTTACCCAGTGACAGCCCCAAAATATCAATGCTCTAGAGGAGATCTGCATAAAGGAATAGGCCAAAACATCCACAACAGTGTGTGCAAACCTTGTGAAGACTTACAGACAACGTTTAACCTCTGTCATTGCCAGTATATATAACAAAGTATTGAGATGAACTTTTGTTATTGAACAAATACTTATTTTCCACCAAAATTTAAAAAAAAATTATTTCCAAATCAGACAATATGATTTTTTTAGGATTTATTTTCTCATTTTGTCTCTCAAAGTTGACGTTTACCTATGTTGTCAATTACAGGCACCTCATCTTTTAAGTGGGGGAACTTGCACAATTAGTGGCTGACTAAATCCTTTTTTCCCCACTGTATATCAGAATGGGGAACATACAGTTGTGCTCAAACATTTATTGGCTTTTTTTCAGAGAATATGAATAGTAACACAAAAACGTTTTTCCCACTCATGGATAGTGGTTGTCTGAAGCCATTTATTGTCAAACTTCTGTGTTTTCTCTTTTTAAATCATAATGACAACCAAAAACATCCAAATGACCCTGATCAAAAGTTCACATACCCTGGTGATTTTGGCCTGATAACATGCACAGAAGTTGACACAAATGGGTTTAAATGGCTAATGAAGGTAACATCCTCATCTGTGACCTGTTTGCTTGTAATTAGTTTGTGTGCATAAAAGCTGAGTTTCTGGGATCCAGACAGACTCTTGCATCTTTTATCCAGCCACTGACGTTTCTGGATTGTGAATCATGGGGAAAGCAAAAGAATTGTCAATGGATCTACAGGAAAAGATAGTTGAACTGTATAAAACAGGAAAGGGATACAAAAAGATATTCAGGGAATTGATAATGCCAGTAAGCAGTGTTCAAACTGTGATTAACAAATGGAAAATCAAGGGGTCTGTAAAAACCAAATCAGGATCAAGTAGACCAACAAAAATTTCGGCCACAACTGCTAGGAAAACTGTTCAGGATGCAAAGAAAAACCCACAAATAACATCAGCTGAAATACAGGACTCACTGAAAACTAGCAATGTGTCTGTTTCAAGATGCAGAATAAGGAGGCACTTGAAGAAAAATTGGCTGCATGGTCGAGTCACCAGAAGAAAGCCATTACTGCGCAAATGCCACAAAGTATCTCACCTACAATACGCCAAACAGCACAAAGACAAGCCTCCGAACTACTGGAACAAGGTAATTTGGAAAAATGAGACCAAAATCAAACTTTTTTGTATATATAAGAAACAGACATGGCATAAAAATGGGAGCACACAGGTATATAGTCAAAAAATATACATATATGATTTTATTCACACAAATCCAGACAAATATATATAAAAACAACTTTAAAAACCGAGATCAGGGGTTCCCATGCTTAGTGAAGTAAGCCAAATGTACTTATAAACATCAACAGTAGATGAATAGCCCACAATATGTAAGGTATAAGATTATCATGAAGCTAAATAGCATATAATACAGTGCAGTTATCATGGGTAATATAGATATACATAAAACACAGGTCAATGGAGAGTGACACTAGTATGTGTCAGCAATCTGTATATATAATACACTGCACAATACAGATAATAACCAGCAAAAATTGACCATCATACAGTAAGTGATAGAATGTATACCCCTCTTAAACACCCGTATGGGCAATTGCACTGAAAAGCAACATATATGTGGGTGATCAATATAAATTCAGTACATTATCCCAAAACTGGGAATACATAATTACAAACCTCCCTATACCCATATGCGGTAAGTAGGATGCCATACACAGTGGCACTATGTTTGTAAATAACACATTAGTCTCAGGGGCACTAGATGGTCTCATGTGTTAGATGTTACAAGTATCTTAAGCAAATGCTAATATTTAACAGGTCTAAGAGTTTTACACATATAGCTGGATAGTGTGGGTCACCTCAGGCAATTAGGCTGGATAATCCAATTAAACTGTAGAGTAAACAGTGAATCACCAAAATGCCAGTCTGGAGGTAACACTACACATCACCATGAACAATATAGGAGAGGTAGAATCTCTCTCTAGTAAAACGACCTATGATCACAGCCAGTGACCATAAATAGACCTAAGAAAGTGCCCTCAGCTTAAGTATAGAGGCAATGTCGAGAGACATAGCGCTACTAGTTACCAGTACGTATAGGGAGTATGGTGCACAAGTGCGGGAACCCAAGACAGCCCTTCCCAACACGTGTCGCCGCAAGGGGGTGCGGCTTCGTCAGGGGTTCCCCTGTGATCATAGGTCGTTTTACTAGAGAGAGATTCTACCTCTCCTATATTGTTCATGGTGATGTGTAGTGTTACCTCCAGACTGGCATTTTGGTGATTCACTGTTTTACTCTACAGTTTAATTGGATTATCCAGCCTAATTGCCTGAGGTGACCCACACTATCCAGCTATATGTGTAAAACTCTTAGACCTGTTAAATATTAGCATTTGTAACATCTAACACATGAGACCATCTAGTGCCCCTGAGACTAATGTGTTATTTACAAACATAGTGCCACTGTGTATGGCATCCTACTTACCGCATATGGGTATAGGGAGGTTTGTAATTATGTATTCCCAGTTTTGGGATAACGTACTGAATTTATATTGATCACCCACATATATGTTGCTTTTCAGTGCAATTGCCCATACGGGTGTTTAAGAGGGGTATACATTCTATCACTTACTGTATGATGGTCAATTTTTGCTGGTTACTATCTGTATTGTGCAGTGTATTATATATACAGATTGCTGACACATACTAGTGTCACTCTCCATTGACCTGTGTTTTATGTATATCTATATTACCCATGATAACTGCACTGTATTATATGCTATTTAGCTTCATGATAATCTTATACCTTACATATTGTGGGCTATTCATCTACTGTTGATGTTTATAAGTACATTTGGCTTACTTCACTAAGCATGGGAACCCCTGATCTCGGTTTTTAAAGTTGTTTTTATATATATTTGTCTGGATTTGTGTGAATAAAATCATATATGTATATTTTTTGACTATATACCTGTGTGCTCCCATTTTTATGCCAAGTCTGTTTCTTATATATACTTTGTGAATTTCGTGGCATGGTGAGCACCTGGATCACATTTTACCCCTATATTGTGGTGCTCCTCTTAGTCTTCCTTACACAAAATCAAACTTTTTGGACACAACCATAAACGTTACATTTGGAGAGGTGTCAACAAGGTCTATTATGAAAGGAACACCATTCCTACTGTAAAGCACAGAGGTGGATCGCTGATGATGTGGGGATGTGTGAGCTACAAAAGCACAGGAAACTTGGTCATAGGTGAAGGAATGATAAATGCAGCATGTTAACAGCAAATACTGGAGGCACATTTGCATTCATCAGCCCGAAAGCTGCGCATGGGATGTACTTGGACGTTCCAATATGACAATACACAAGGCCAAGTCGACCTGTCATTGGCTACAGCAGAACAAAGTGATGCTTCTGGAGTGGCCATCTCAGTCTCTTGACCTCCATATCATTGAGACACCCTGGGGAGAACTCAAGAGCCCAGCAAGAAAGCCCAGGAATTTACAGGAACTGGAACGTTTTTGCCAAGAAGAATGGGCAGCTTTACCATTTGAGAAAATAAAGAGCCTCATCCACAACTACCACAAGCTGTTATTGATGTTAGAGGGGGAATACACGGTATTAAGAACTGGGGTTTGTGGACTTTTGATCAGGGTCATTTGGATGGTTTTGGTTGTCATTATAATTTAATAAGAAAAAACACTGTATTTTGACAATAAATGGCTTCACCAAGCCACTAACCATGAGTGGAAAAAATGTTTGTGAGTCATCATTCACATTCTGTGAAAAAAGGCCAAGAAAGCAAAAAATCTGCCGAGGTATGTAGACTTTGGAGCACAACTGTATACTCCAGGATCGGGCAACACGTACTCCAGGATGGGGTGACATGTACTCCAGGATGGGGCGCCATATATACCAGGATATGGGCCCTATATACCAGGATGGAGGACATTTACCAAGACGCGGGCCATTATACCAGGATGGGGGGCATGTACCAGGATGGGGGCATATATACCAGGAAGGGACCCAGGATAGGGGACATCATCTTCATAGTATTAGCAATAGACCCAACCCCCCCACTATAATAGGCATCATGACTGCATTTTTTGCTTTTAATTTTTTTTCCTGTCTTCCTCCTCTAAAACCTGGGTGCTTCTTGTGGCCCGTTGAGTCTTATGGTCTGAAAAATACGGATTAGATGTGGAGCTGCGATCCTACAATACACACATATTGGCCACCCATTATATGAAAGACATATTCTTCTGCCATATGCTGTCCAAATCTAACAATAAAAGGGAAATGCCTACTCATAAGTGTGTTGAGAAACCATTTCCTTCAAAACAAGCCCTGAAACACAAATGCAGGCAGCGTAAACAGCAGTCGCTTACCTTGACACACGTAACCAGGCTTTTTGGTGAACGGCTTGTCGCAGCTTTTGCATGTTAGGGTATCCATCATGGCTGCAGTGACAAATGTGTGTCCATTGCTCTTGTTCTTCTCCTTGCCTTTATCACTTGGCTCTTTTTCTTTGTCTTTTGATTTTTCCTTTTCCTGAAGAACAGTAAGAAGATATAAAGCTGACTGGTAGGGAAACAGCACAACGACTTGAGAATAGGACTGGTAATAAAAAAACATTTTTTTTTCTAAACCTACAGAGCAATGTGGGCATCTGTATTAAAGTTCTGCAACCGATTTCTCAAGTGGTATCGAAAATAGAAGGCGACGATGGTAGAAAACACAGAAAACTAATCTAATGATCAAATGCTACATAACAAAGACCAAGTGGTCACACAAATCTCTTACAGGCAGAAGAGTACTGAAGCCCGGCCTTACCTCCCCGTGCCATGACCCGACATATCTTATCCGAATTTGTGGCACTTCAATAAATTTACTCCACGGCATCCTGCACTGGATCCGACCCCACATATACTGCGGCTGGGTGCTAATCACATCGCACAGACATGACACCTCATATACTGAAGCTGCAATCATTAGACTCTAGAGGCTGCAAGTCAGTAAGGAAGGAAGGAAGTGGAAGAAAAGGACTTCTGCTTTTTAGTAAGCCACGATGGTAATATTTTCTCTACCGAATCAAAGATCTCACATAGAAACTGATACTGCTATACCAAACACATGGTTAGAGGTCTTCTCAGAGCTAGTTCATGCTAGTTGTCCACCTTTCAGGCAGTGTTTTGTCTTTCTTATATGTCACAGGGGCTAAAAATAAATTTTTGCAATTGGGTTCCATTATACTTTTGCAGTTTGCCTTTAAGTGCCTGTTCCACTGTCTACTGCTGGCTGCAGAATGAGTGAGCGGAGAACCTGTCAGTGAGTCCGCTTTGATGATCTGGGGGAGATTAGTATTTTTTGGACCTCCTCAGCTGATTTATGACCGCTTACAACAACAATATTGAATGTGCAGGTACCTAAATACCTTGTAAAAGCACAAACGTGCAACATTTTAAATGAAAATCAATAGCAAAAATTCTTGGACCAGAATCCAGGCAAAAAAATACAACATAAAAAGTGTCCCCAGAGAAGGACAAACCTTTTAAGGGACTTAGACCTATTGCCTCAGTAAGGGGATGCAGCTCGCTGCAGCAGAAATCTTACATTCATTAAAGTGAACCTGACAGCTGATATATGCTGTGCGATCCACGGTCAGCAGGTATCAGGCACTGGCTGTAAGCCTTCAGGCAAGGTATGTTGAGACTATAAAAAGCTGCAGCATTACAGAAAAAAATTACTTATAATTCTGCCGAGGAATGAGCCGCATGGATGACTAGTTGGACAGGTAGGTCCCCAGCGGCCTCCTCTAGGGTACTGGTCCACAACCTTTTGGACCTGAAGATCAATATTCATCTCTGAGAGAGGGTGGTGAGCAACATCCAGCTCCTGCCCCTCTCACTGTAATGACACCCAGATCCCCCATTATCGGTATAATGACAGCCAAAGCCTTTGAAATCACACTGAGGCAATATAGCAGGATCCATGGTTCACCATTTTACCCCAATCCAGATGTGCTCTACACATAATTCACCATCTGGAGACCTGCTCTTCATAGCCGTTTGATAGACCTGGTGCTTATGCAGCCACAAGCCACACATCAAGGGCCCACAAGTGGGCTCCCAAGCCATACAGTAGGTTGGAGACCCCTGCTCTAACCTATGTTTTTCTCTGAAATGTCGCAGTGTTTCAGAGTCTGAATTCATACAGCCATTGTCTGATATGTGCTGTTCATGAATGGGGCAGCACTGATCAGCTGACAGGTTCCCTTTCAGGTGCTGTAAATTCATACAAGCTTATAAAAAAAATCAGTCATAAAAATACAACTATGTAATTCATCTGAATGGTGAAACAGACATAGTCCATATGTCTGTTTTTGACAACCGTATGCCATCCGTTTTTTCACATCCACATTTAAAAAGCCTTCTATAAATTTCTACACAATGTTTGCAACAGATCTGTTACAGGCAGATGCCATATGGACTAGAGCGTGCAGTAATTCTTACCACGACTGCCATATATGTGTGAAAAATGCCTCTGAACTAGTGAAATTGATGAACGTACGTAGGTCGTTGTGTCGTCTGACTGAAGACATACTCCTGTAAACCCATGCTCACTCCATCTATAATACAGATTGAGCCGACAAGACCCTGTCCCAGTAACCAAGAGGAAGAGTATAATAATAATAAAATATTATAATAATATTTATTCATTTATATAGCGCTATTAATTCCATAGCACTTTACATACATCAGTAATACTGTCCCCATTGGGGATCCCAATCTAAATATCCTATCACTATGTCTTTGTAATGTAGGAGGAAACCGGAGTGCCTGGAGGAAACCCATGCAAACACAAGGAGAACATACAAACTCCTTGCAGATGTTGTCCTTGGTGGGAAATGAACCCAGGACCTCAAGACAGCAAAGCTAATGGTTTTCCGGATATGACATTCAGACACAATGTTTTGTGAGGATACATTTTTGGGCTCAAAAATGGATCCTCACAAAGAATGAGTGTGTCAATTTGTGTGGCGTTTTTCTAATCTGCATTTCCCATAGGGAACCATTGGGAATGGAAAAAAAAAATGCAGCCCCTAAAAACGCAGCAAACACAAAAACAAAAAACGCACAGGGTGAATAGGTGATCATTTTTTTTTTTTGAGAAGCGGATCAGATTTTGCTGCAGAAAAACTGATCATCAAAAAAAAGCAGCAAAAACGCTGTGTGTGAATGTAGCCTTATTTTTATCTGGCTACATTTCCGCAGGACTACACATGTATTCATTCATTTCTATGTTTTGTGTCTCTTAAAAGATGAGGGCAAAACAAAATGTGGCAACAATAGATTTAGCAAAACATATGCGCAGACAGTAGATAAGTTACAATCGGTGTCACTGTACGCGATATCTGGACTGTGACCCACTGATGGATGTCGACAGTCGCAGTGCCCTAATCTTTGGCCACGTCACCCTTTTTTCTGTTAGTAAAAGTTGTAAAGGAGAGCAGAAATGTAACCGAGGTGAAAGCAGATCCATCGGAATAAAATCAGTTTTCTTTAGCTAGATATCCATAAACTAGGTGGATCCATGCAAAAACCTACCGCGTTTCTGGGGTGACAAAATGCCTCTAATTATATGATGGTATAAACAGTGATTATGTTAAGTGCAATTGTACAGTATATTGCAATGACTGCTTTGCTATATATGCCCCAATGAACAAATAAAAGGACAGCTCCTCTCATTTTTGTCTTAAAGCGGGATTGTTGTATTAATTTATATTTCATAAATCAATAGTTTACATGAAAATGAGCAAATTTGTAATATATCGTATGAGACAAGTTTGCTTCTGTCTCTACTAGAATTGATCAGTCATTATCAAAATTGTCAATTCTGAGGTAGAATCTGTAATCAGTGAAGACTTTCCCAATACTAAGATAGGAGATGGCAGCTGTTACTGATGAGATAGAAGCGGGAGGAGGGGGCGGAGCAGTCTCTAGCTCCTCCCTACGTCATCTGAATCTCATCAGTAACAGCTGCCATCTCCTATCTCAGTAATGGGAAAGTCTTCACTGATTACAGATTCTACCTCAGAATTGACAATTTGATCTAGCAAAGAGAGGAGCAAATTTGTCTGATACGATACATGACAAAGTTTCTTATTTTCATTTGTACTATTGATTTATGAAATAAAAATGTAAACTTTGGTTACACTTTAAGGAATATGAATCCTGCTCTAATAACTATGGCTACACATTCTGAATGTAAAGCAAACTCCAAGGTTCGGCATGTCTGGACAAGAAGGAGCTCATCTGTTACTTCCCGTCATTGTGGATGAATAAAGCTGCAGGAAAAAATAAACCTTGAGACATTTTCTTGTTTCAGATGTTTTGTGAAAGGATAAACATTGCTGATCTATATTTAATACTGTGCGTCGCTTTCCTTGTTTCTGCAGAGTCTCTATTAGACGTCCGGGGACTATTTCTTCCACTAAAATTGTTTTCATGCTTCACAGTGTAGAGACGGCTGCTTGTAGTGTGTCAGAGAAAGAAGAAAAAAAAAAAAGAGAACTGCCTCCGCTTGCATAATTGCCATCTGCAGCTAGATAAAACAAATACAACATGTCCATACTCAACATCCTTCCACGTTAGTAAATGTGTAGGAGGTGTGCAATCAGATCCTCCTTGTGCAATAATATTAGTGGTAGACATCGTGTGCTCAAGCAAGTAAGCAGAATAGACCTAGTCTATGGCCAGCACATGCTCAATGCTCTAGTGATGGATTTAAAAAACACCAACCTAAAGGTAGCCACACACCTCAGCAAACTGTCGACAGAGTAATCAAAGCTTTTTCAGCCCAAAACTCTTTGTCCTGACACCTCCATACATCTGACCACACGGCTTGACGATAGAGGAGTAAACCATTGCCAGGCGAGAGAGGAGTAAACCATTGCCAGGCGAGAGAGGAGTAAACCATTGCCAGGCAAGAGAGGAGTAAACCATTGCCAGGCAAGAGAGGAGTAAACCATTGCCAGGCAAGAGAGGAGTAAACCATTGCCAGGCAAGAGAGGAGTAAACCATTGCCAGGCAAGAGAGGAGTAAACCATTGCCAGGCAAGAGAGGAGTAAACCATTGCCAGGCAAGAGAGGAGTAAACCATTGCTAGGCAAGAGAGGAGTAAACCATTGCCAGGCAAGAGAGGAGTAAACCATTGCCAGGCAAGAGAGGAGTAAACCATTGCCAAGCAAGAGTGGACTAAACCATTGCCAGGCAAGAGAGGACTAAACCATTGCCAGGCGAGAGAGGACTAAACCATTGCTAGACGAGAGAGGGCTAAACCATTGCCAGGCAAGAGAGGAGTAAACCATTGCCAAGTGAGAGAGGAGTAAACCATTGCCAGGTGAGAGAGAAGCAAACTATTGCCAGGTGAGAGAGAAGCAAACTATTGCCAGGCGAGAGAGGAGCAAACAATTGCCAGGCGAGAGAGGAGCAACCCATTGCCAGGCGAGAGAGGAGTAGACCATTGCCAGGCGAGACAGGAGTAGACCATTCCCAAGTGAGAGAGGAGTAAACCATTGCCAGGCAAGAGAGGAGTAAACCCATTGCCAGGTGAGAGAGGAGTAAACCCATTGCCAGGTGAGAGAGGAGTAGACCAATCCCAAGTGAGAGAGGAGTAAACCACTGCCAGGCGAGGGTGGATTAAACCATTGCCAGGTGAGAGAGGAGTAAGACCATTGCAGGGTAAGAGGAGTAGACCACTGCCAGGCAAGGGAGGAGTAAACCTTTGCCAGGTGAGAGAGGAGTAAACCATTGCCAGGCGAGAGAGGAGTAAACCATTGCCAGGCAAGAGAGGAGTAAACCATTGCCAGGCAAGAGAGGAGTAAACCATTGCCAGGCAAGAGAGGAGTAAACCATTGCCAGGCAAGAGAGGGGTAAACCATTGCCAGGCAAGAAATGAGTAAACCATTGCCAGGCAAGAGAGGAGTAACCCACTGCCAGGCAACCATTGCCAGGTGAAGGAGGAGTATACCACTGCCAGGCAAGAGAGGAGTAATCTGTTGCTAGACTCCCCAGAACGCTGTACACAAAGGCCCTGCGGCTTTGTACTATAGAGCATTAGGCACTCCATTTATGGCCACATTGTACTCTGTACATCAGAAAATCACAGAGTTATTCTCCCTTGTAAGATTTTTCTTTAAGGTCACTTCCAGGTTTACGCTTTGCCAAATCAAATAACAACGCAAGTCCTTCTAATGGGTTGACACATAATTTTGTGCTAGTGAATGTGTCAATTTTTGTGCAAATTTTATTTCTTATGAGGTTCCATAGAGAAAGAAGAGAAAAAAAGTGCTATTTGCCTATCCCAAAAGAAACAGCTGCAATGAATGTATCCTAGAACATAACTGGATTTTCTAAATTCGAGACATTTTTGGAACATTCACATGAGTTTGTTTCTGTAGCAGACATAGATTTGCGTATAAGAGTTGTGTCACTTATGTTCCTCTTCTAGATGTTTTGTCCCCACCTGGTAGAAAGGGAGAGGGAGCTATAGACTTTAGTTTTACCCAAAAAGTGACATTTTCAGGAGGTGGACAATGTAAGACGTATCCCGTGAACATGCCATGAATAGATCTAAGATGGGAATAATCCTTCACACAATCACATCATAATTAAATTACATACATACTGATGTATGTAAAGTGCTATGGAATTAATAGCGCTATATAAATGAATAAATATTATTATATTATTATTATTATAATTAAAAAAAAAAATACATGTCAAGAGGAAGACACTTGGGAAGTAGTGATGAGCGAATATGGAAATATTTGTATTATTTTTACCAAATACTTTTTACTATTCTGGTATTTGTCTCAAATAGTAAAGCTAATGCAAGTCAATGGAAAACTTGAATATATTTCGTGGAAATCTTGCAGAACCTAAATATTCAGTTAGAATAATCAGAACCTAAATATTTCACTAATCACTAGTGGTAAGCTCTAAACATCTGCATTTTTGAGTAAACCTATCCCTCATTGAGAAAGCAATAACAAAGGTTCAGATGTAAAATGAGCATAAACATTATTATGTCTTAAGGCCGGTTTACACGTTGCAGCGACCTCGTAGCGATGTCGCTACGTGTGACATCCTGCAACGATCAGCGAGCTGATCGTTGCGGAATAGCCAGGGCCATTTTTCGATCATTGGTCTCCCGCTGGGTTGCCAGCATCGGCGTGTGTGACAGTGGGAGACCAACGATCTCCCGGCCGAAGCCCAGAGCCGCATAGCACACACTGGGACATGGTAACCAGGGTAAACATCGGGTAACTAAGTGCAGCACTCTGCTTAGTTACACGCTGTTCACCCTGGTTAGCAGCGTTCTCGCTGGTTGCTGGTGAGTCTGCCTGTGTGACAGCTCACCAGCGATCAAATAGTGATGTCCCAGCGATCCCGATTGTTGGTCGGGTTGCCAGGACATCGCAGCGTGTAAACCGGCCTTTAGATGCAAGTGACATGATTCTAATCCTAAGGCTGCTTACCTTTGTTTTTTTACCACTGGACATCTTATTCCTGATGTAGCTAAATGTGCGGCTCACTTTGGTCACACCTTTGCCCTCTAGGTCCTTCTGAGAGGGACTCGGTGGTAACTGGTTGTTACATTCCTCAGATATGCTGGAAAGGGTGTCGAGAAGCAGTAATTAGAGATTATTGGCACATATAGGAAATTCGTGTCAACATATTAGTTTCTTTATCCAATATTTATCCGACAATTCAAATATAGGGGCGCGCATGTTTCTCCAAACAGGTCAGGTCCTAATAGAAGTAACGGAAACAATTTCTCTAAGTACCAAAGACACCAGCCTTCAATGAATCATGTATTCTTAAAGCACCACTTCAGGGTCTTGTTTTTTTTTCCACAGCTGGAGTTGTGCTTTAAATATAAGGCCCATATCCCAGACCATATAATCACCTTCTGGTGGCTTCACGTCTTACCAACCTGGTTTCATGGCATAATCTTGTGCCTGTAACGTTTAATTGGCTGGAATACAGAAGTAACATCACAAGATCCCAGTGCAAGGCTCTCATAGAGATGGATTGAAAAATGACTCCAGCGCGCTCCATGAAATGCTGGAGACAAGTTTGCTGCAGAGATGCAGGAAAATGATGAAGGCAGCTGAAGGAGCGTATCTGACAGGGATCAGGGGACGTACAGTGGGTGCAGAAAGTATTCAGACCCCTTTAAATTTTTCACTCTTTGTTTCATTGCAGCCATTTGGTAAATTCAAAAAACTTCATTTTTTTCTAATTAGTGTACACTCTGCACCCCATCTTGGCTGAAAAAAAACTGAAAGGTAGATATTCGTGCAAATTTATTAAAAAAGAAAAAATTAATCATTACAATGTCATAAGTATTTAGACCCATTGCTCAGACACTCATATTTAAATCACATGCTGTTCATTTCCTTGTGATCCTCCTTGAGATGGTTCTACTACTTCATTGGAGTCCAACTGTGTTTAATTAAACTGATAGGACTTGATTTGGAAAGGCACACACCTATCTATACAAGACCTCACAGCTCACATTGCATGTGAGACCAAATAAAAATCATGAGGTCAAAGGAACTGCCCAAGGAGCTCAATAACAGAATTGTGGCCACGCACAGATTTGGCCAAGGTTACAAAATAATTTTTACAGTACTCAGTGGCCTCCATAATCCTTAATGGAAAAAGTTTGGGACCATTTGAAGTTTTCCTAGACCTGGCTGTCTAGCCAAACCGAGAAACCGTGGGAGAAGAGCCTTGGTGAGAGAGGTAAAGAAGAACCCCAAGATCACTGTGGCTGAGCTCCATAGATACAGTAGGGAGATGGGAGAAAGTTCCACAAAGTCAACTATCACTGCAACCCTCCACCAGTCGGGCAGAGTGGCCTGATGGAAGCCTCTCCTCAGTGCAAGACATATTAAAACCTGCATATAGTTTACAAAAAAATAGCACTCCCAGACTATGAGAAATAACATTCTTTGGTCTTATGAGATGAAGATAAAACATATTGATGAGAATTCCAAGCGGTGTGTGTGGAGAAAACCAGGCACTGCTCATCACCTGTCCAATACAATCCCAACAGGGAAACATGGTGGTGACAGCATCATGCTATGGGGGTGTTTCTCAGCTGCAGGGACAGGACTCTGGTTGCAATTGAAGGAAACAGGAACGCAGCCAGGTCCAGAGATATCCTGGATGAAAACCTCTTCCAGAGTGCTCTGGACCTCAGACTTGACCGAAGGTTCACCTTCCACCAAGACAATGACCCTAAGCACACAGCTAAAATAACAAAGGAGTGGTTTCAGAACACCTCTATGATTATTCTCCCTGTCCCAGCCAGAGCCCTGACCTAAACCCAATTGAGCATCTCTGGAGAGACCTGAAAATGGCTGTCCACCAATGTTCACCACCCAACCTGACGGAACTGGGGATGATGGGCAGATCCAGGTGTGAAAAACTTGTTGCATCAATCCCAAGATGACTCATGGCTGTACTAGCTCAAAAGGGTGCTTCTACTCAATACTGAGCAAAGGGTCTAAATGCTTATGACGTGATATTTTAATTTTTCTAATTTAATAAATTTGTACAAATATCTAGATTTCAGTTTTTTTCAGCCAAGATTGGGTGCAGAGTGTATATTAATGACGAAAAATGAACTTTTTTGAATTTACCAAAATGGCTGCAATTAAACAAAGAGTGAAAAATTTAAAGGGGTCTGCAATCCGAATACTTTCCAAACCCACTGTACGTCCCCTGATCCCTGTCAGATACGCTCCTTCAGCTGCCTTCATCATTTTCCTGCATCTCTGCGGCAAACTTGTCCTTCTGGCAGCTCCAGCATTTCATGAAGCACGCTGGAGTCATTTTTCAATCCATCTCTATGAGAACCTTACCAATCCAGTGCATCTAAAAATTCTGAAGTGCTGCTTTAAAGGGACTCTGTCAGGTAATTTTTCAGTATGATAGTAATAGTACCCTTGATTAATGCTAGGGCAGCCCTTTGAAAACATGTAAAAATCATTACTGTAGCCTTTATAGTTTTCTTGCATAATCTGTCGGGCCCACAAAAGTCTGGGATACTCAGATCTCGGGCGGTCGGGTGCAGGGATGTCACGAGTGGTCGGTGCCCGAGCATATGCCCTTGCGATGACAACAAAAAGGGGTATTTACAGGGATAAAAGTTAATGGATGAATAAAGTTTGTCATGACGCCACCTGTAGATCCAGTGATGGCACCGGCGCTGCTGCAGACCTCCAGGGGGATGGATGGCAACAAGGTGTTGTAGCTCCCTAAAGGTAGAGCAGGGTCCCCCGGGGCAGTGTAGTGTGATGATGGTGGAATGGGACAGCGCAGTCTCTGCTGTGAGACTGGAATGTCACAGTTAACCAGGAAGGAACACAGACACTTGCTTGCTCTACATGGGTCTTTACTCCGGTAATCTGCAGTTTACAGGATATGCAGTTTTTACAGCCAGGGTAGTGGACCGCATGGTCCTGGCAAAAGTCAAAGTCAGTCTGAAGCTCCAGCTATGTTACTTCTTTTCTCTTACTCTGTCCTACCTCTGCGCATTCCTTCTTCCTCGCGCTGCCCTGCACGAATCCCGCTTACTACCAGGCCTGTTGAGTGATATGAGGTACCCTTCTCTCTCTAAGGGCACCGTCACACTGTGCGATGGCACCGCCGATTTCTTAGGCGATGCAGGGGCGATATTGGTGCCGATAGGCGATGGCGGATGCCTTTCAGTGGGCGCCTGGTTTCAGAGCAGTGCTCTGAAACCAGGCGGCCGATTTGGGGTGATATGTACACATCGCCCCATGTAAACGGCCGACAGCGATCTGCCAGGCGAAGGCCATAGGCTACCATGTTAAGGCATCGCAGCTGGAGTTTTAAGAAACCCCAGTGGCGATGCCGCGTTCAGATCGCTGGGACGTCGCCGGAGGTGTAGCCACATGTAAATGGGGGACGGCGACGCTAGCGGGGGCGGCAAAAACGTGCACACTCCAGCCCGTTGCCGCCATCTCCGGTGCCGTCGCACAGTGTGACGGTACCCTAACGGGTGCTCAACCTGGTTTGGTGCTTCTGGTGAGGACCGCAGATATGTCAGGCGGACCGTGCTCCTATGAAGATTTCGATTATACCGGTATTTGCAGCTCAGGGATGGACCTCTGCACTGCTTCGGAGCCAGTACCCTGCTGCGAACTGGGCCAGGGTGTTCAGTCACCCTCTGTCTGCCCCTCGCTGTCTCAGTCACCAGGTTGAGGTGCCCTCCCCGTTACCTCTCTTGTTCTGCATTCAATTCCTCTGACTCTGTTTCCAGCTCTTTTCCCACTCACTATATACCCTAGCTCTCCTCCCACCGGGACCGGTTACCTTAGTAAAGGGCTGTCCAATTGACCCCCTGTCTCTAGGTGTATGTGTGTGGTGGGGAGCTTCAGACTTCCATTAACCCCTACCAGGACAAGAATACTGCACCTTCTATTCGGGGTGCAGTACCCTTTTGTAGCGCGCTGACCAGCGGGGCGCTACACATCTTCACACCCTGCAGACTAATGAATAGTTTTCCAAAGATGGTATCCTGTCCCTCCCCTCTGTGCTGGTTACACTGAAAATCTCAGGCTTTTCCAGGCTCCTCCAAAGGGGGAGGGAGAGACAGGAGAGAAGGGGGAAGTTGTTTTGTGCTACAATGTGTGTGCTGTCTGTAAGAGATTTCTAAGTGTTTATATGAACTTTTGGTTTTCCTACATATATGTGTATCTGCTGAGCAAATGGTCAAATGTTCTTATAAGCACATAAAAATATCTCCAGCACACTGTACACATGCCTCAGATACTGACAACGAAAATATCCCCTCTCCTTTCTCCTTTGGACTGTGCCTGCACTTGGAAAGCCAATCACACAACAGACTCAGAGGAGGGCAGTGCAGTGGTGTTACCTACTCCATGAATATTCATTCCCTGGGGAGTGGGCTGCAGAGAATTAAGTGATCACTCACTTTGATTGACAAATGGAATGAATATCTTTTATTGCAGTTTACAGAGGATAAGAGTGAAGTATAAATAAAAGAAATACATGAATAGAAAGAGCTTCCTCAAGTTCAACTAAAAAATGATATCAGTTACTAAAAAATGATATCAGTTACATATGGATCTTTAACTTCACAGATTCCCTTTCAAAGCAACCTGCCAGCAGGAGAAGAAAAGGTATTCATCTGTAGTCATGGTGGTAATCTGCAGGTAAATATGTGCAGTTCTCTAAGGCCTTATTCAGACATCTGTTTTTCACGGACATGTTCGGTCCATATTTTTTCTAGGACAGAACACGCACCATTATAATTTTTGCTGCTATTTACAGGTCTGTGTTTTTGCCTGGATCATGTATCTGTGCAAAAATCATGAAAACATGTCAATTTTTAACAGACAACACAGTTAGGCTTTGGGTCCGTGAAAAACAGATGGCAAACGGAGACGGTCCATGTGCGGTCTATGCTTTACATGCAAAGGTTAGAAGTTTTATAATTCATACATTTATCTATACATGAAAATTATTGATGGAACCAGATTTCCAAAACGTAATGACAGTACTATTTTTTGCGAATGAAAAAATGCTGAATGTGGACTAATTGGAAATGATGCCTACCAGTCATTGCGGCAGCACCAGTCTATGAGCAATGATTGCACCTTATACTGCTCAGTGGAGGTCAATCAATCAAGGAGCTGGCGGGGTGATTGGGAACTAACAGGTTCCCTTTAACAATTTACATTATCTATAATAATAAATCAACACCGATATCATGGGTGGATGTCAGATTACCATGTTGAATAAAGCTAGGGTGCTTCTGACTTAAAAAAATAAATAAAAAATCTTGATTTGTCGCATGTAGGTCTTGTTCCTATGCTCACCTGACTCCCACGCTTCCCTCACCACATGGGAAATGACCGCTCAGTAAATCACTGGCTGCAGCAGGACCAGCCTACACCAGTGACAGATGAGCTTGTCATATCTCACCATTCTGTGTGTGAAGGACAGGACCAGAAAGCACAGAGCACTGGGAACTAGGCAGCACTGAAACAACGCCTACAAGAGATTACAAAGGTATTGTGTCCTTTAAAGGGAACCTGCCATGTCCTTTTTGTTATTAAATCGTGTTTAGATCGTGTAGTGTTCATCCATAAGTTTTTTTTTTAATTGTATTCATCCCAAAAAAGCATTTTAGATACTTAGATGTTTTCATTAGCTAGGTCCTCAGTCAGTCATTCGGGTGGTTAACAGTTAACAGACATGTCACTAACCTGTAGCAATGCCGAAATTCATATAATGCTGAAAGGACCTGTGCGATGTCACGGCGATGTGACTATAATAGGAGTTCTTTAGCTCACTTCGCTCCGCCCATTACAATTACATGGTCATGACATCACACAGGTCCTTTATACATGAGAATTGGAAGAGCTTTGACATTGCCTATGTTCAGTGACATGTCTGCTAACTAGTCAGATGACCTGCTTGACTGGGCAGCTAGCCAATGAAAACACTTAAGAATCTAAAATGCTTTTTTGTGATAAATACAATTTAAAAAAAAAAAAGCTTACAAATGAACACTACATGATGTAAATAACATTGAGGGCGGTAATAACAATAAAGGACATGACAGGTTCCCTTTAACTTTTCTGTCTGCAGTTTGATGCTTGTCACCAAAAACTTGTATTACTTGGAAGATCCCTTTAGGGTCTACAAGTAGAAATATAGAACAACTAGATAAAAAAAACTAAAAATATCCTTTTTTTGGAAACCCACGTCTTTTCGTGTTCACATAATAATTGGACAATAAAAAAAGAAGAGCAAACATATACCAGAGAGGTACAGAAACGCTACAAATTTAAAGTCGCAAAGTAAGAGAAAAAAGAAAACTGTCAAAGGGCGCATAATGGCAGTAGAACATAATAAATTCATATTATTTCAAAGGTTACACATGGATGGTGACTTTATTCCTTGGGAAAAAACTTAAACAATATGCAATAAAAAGAAGTATACAAAAACAATTACAACCAGAAAACAAAGTTACCTGTGTGCCAAAGAGTTACTGCCAACATTTAAGGATCGGGAACCTGCAAGGTGGAGAGAAGGAAAAATATTTAAAAATGGAGCAAATATTCTTGTGAGATCTATAGTGTGACAGCACAGGCGATAAAGCGCGTGATGCGAACACCTCTATTGTGTGCGTATAGTCTGTGTATGGGGAATATATATATATATATATATATATATATATATAGACGCTAGTGCACACCAACATGGAGGAAACAAAAGGCAACAAAACAGTCTGTACATTTTTTAATACAAATATACCCTCTAATGCCTTGTGACGTGAAAATCGGAGGCCTTTGTCAGTGAACGTAACCAAACAATGCAAACTAAAAAAAAAGTCACATTAATAGAAACAGAATGATATTTTTTTTTGCTTTTATTCAGTAAAGGGAATCTGTCAGGTCATTTATGCCCCCAAACCTATCACTATCTGTCCCTGCAGCTTCCTACAACATCCTTAATAATCCTTGTCTGACCTAAATGTGAAGTATAATGGTTACGTGTCATTTCTGATCCTGCGCAATGTGTGGGTGTGTTGGGTAGATTGGCCGGCTCCGGAGCATGTGCAGTGCCCATTCCGAAGCCGGCCGGTCTACTCAATCCCCCATAATGCACAGGATCGGAAATGACGCACAGCGGCGCATCATAACAAGAAGAAGCTGCCCACACATCTGAAGCTCTGGACCGCACTTCTGGATTATCACAGCTACTGGGGCATGATACAATGGAGCGAGGAGATACATGGAGGCTGAGAGAACGCCCACAGGCCTAGACAATGTGGCAAAATGTAAGCTATAAGCATCGTTGTTACAACCATTACACTTCACGTTTAGGTCATATAGGGATGTTAAGGGATGTAGCTGGAAGCTGCAGGGGCAGTGATAGGTTTGGGGGTATAAATGACCTGACAGGTTCCTTTTTAACAGGCTTGTAAAATGAGATGTGCCCCCAAATTTCAATATATTACTAAACAAACACTTAAAAACAATGCAAGTGATGAAGAAACCAGACATGAGCTAAAAAAGCAAGCTACAATATAAAGCACAACCATCCATAGATCTGAGAGCAAAGTGCACATACACTGCACCGCAGGTGGGACAGAGACAAGACGGCGGCAGAAGCTTTTACTTACTATCTGACTCGTCCTCACTGGACGAGGTGCCAATAGAAAAGGCATGTTTAGACTTAGGTATGAGCGGAGAGATGCTGAAGGAGAAGGATATTCGCCTCCTGTGCTGTATCCGACCCTGGACTGAGAAGTGGGTTAACAGCAGATGTTAGGGCATGCACATTAAAAGTAAGCAAGAAATACAGATGGGAGGGAGAGGCAGAGGCACGGCCAGAAGAACATGAAATGAATGAACATCATCACACCAACCTACACGATCAGGAGCCAACTACATGAAGAGGTGTCATATATATCATATATGTGGCACATTTCAGAAATCAAAGAGGTTGTCTGATTTAATGGGAATCTGTCAGCAGGTTTTTGCTATCCAATCTGAGAGCAGCATGATGTAAAGACAGAGATTCCGCCGATGTATCACGTACTGGGCTGCTTCCTACAATTTTAATAACACAATTCTATCTGCCGCAGATCTAGCAGTTGTCTGAATGCTGAGCTCTGTATGACCCCGCCCACAACACTGATTGACAGCTTTCTTTCCAATTACGGTGTATACAAAAAGCTACCAAATTAGTGTTGGGGGAGGGGTTATACAGAGCTCATGAATATGCTTGACTACCTGGCAGCAGGCTTACTAGTCCTATAATGATAATATTCTGCTGATAAAACTGTGATTATATCAACACCACACTAAGCAGCCCAATGGGTGACACATCAATGGAATCAGGGCCTCTGTCTCTATATAACGTTGCTCTGAGAATAGATTCCCTTTAACAAATGTAAACATATATAAAAAAAATATTAATGTTTTCTCAGAAATTTAGACAATGCCAACTCTGTTAGTGATGAGAACAGAATGCGGAGGAAAACAAAATGTCAGAAACGAAAGATTAAACATGGTTGTGAAACACAGACGTGCACTGTATGTTTAAGAATGGCTGCATACATGTAATGTCAGAGGCCAAAGGATGGCAAATTACAAAGCATAGCCTGTACTGGTAATTGATTATTAGGGTTTCGTCTAGTAATGTTCGTAGAGGAGTGCAGTATCTGACAGTATACAGAATGTGCTACAACAGAGAGTTCATTTATACAGATAGGATGTCTGGCACAGGGTCCTACCAATCTAATGTGAGAGAGTGGTATTGCTAGTTCTCGGGTTAGGCCATCAATGTAATAGATAGAGTTCCAAGACTTCATATTCCACTCAGCTTTTGGTTCACACTTCTCTGCTTCTCTATTTAGCAGTCCTACATACTTAGCACTGTCTATGGTTGACTTTGCCACTCAGTACCATAATGCTTAACGGGGAACATGATGTAATAGCACAGTAAAAAAGACAAGGCAATCACAGGAGTAACCTGGGCTCTTAATATTGCCGATTGGCAAGGGTGCTGAGATGTAGGCCTTCACAGATCTGATATTGATGGCCTATTTTACATAGAGAGCTTCAGTTGTAGGTTGGGGTCAAACAACAATATAAAATAATTCTGTCCAATTTTCATCCAGAAAAGTGTAATTTTTTCTCACTTGTCATCTGTGTGCTGGCCATATACAATCCGGTTATTTTTTACTGAGAAATATCGAGCAATAATCAATCATTTATTGTACAGGACCAGTTAGTTTTCTAGGTAGCAGAATTGTAATGTATCCATAAAAATCAGATGTCATACTGTGGCGTCAGATTTTTCTCACATCCATAGACTTGAGTCTCACTTAATTTCAGAAACAAATCACAGCATGCTGCAATCGGGATGAACAAACAAATGTTCATCTTCACTGCCTTATGAAAAACTTTTGGCATATAAGAAAAGACGGCACTTGCCGGATTCTTTAGTGCAGCTTTATTTTCTGTGGTTACATCGGTGCAGGGAAGGGGAGTGGAGGCTGCGGATAATGATGAAGCGCATAACACTCCACTCCCTTCCCTGCACTGATGTAACCACGGACCGAAAATAAAGCTGCACTAAAGAATCCGGTGAGTGTGGTCTTTTCTTATATGCCGAAAGCCTTCTATGCTGATCTCTTAAGACGTGCAACATCGGCATAAGGGACGTTCTCTAGGCAATCTTAAAGTGGATATAACAGTCCTTATCTGGTGATCTTGGTGCTGGTGCCCAGCCTCCATGCTATTGCCTTATGGAAAAACAATGCTCATTATGGCATCTGATAAAAACAACATCGGATAGCACGTGTCTGATTTATAAGTTTGTATACACGAGTCCATGGATGTGTTTATGGCCACTTAACTCTCTCCTATTAAAATATACTTTATGCCCAATATGAAGCTTCTAGGGAATGCAGGGACAAATGACTAAAGGGGTTGTCCACTACTCAGGACAGATCCTTTTTAGAATATTTGCCCCATTAAGATAACACTTATACTCACCTCTAGCACCGTTCCAGTGGTATTGGCTCTCTCTCTCCTGGGGTTCACACGACGATGTGACGGCACACGAGCACTGGCTTTCCTCTCCTCATTTCCGGACAAATCAAACAAAGTGGAAGTCAGAACTGCGGCTGCTCTTTATTTCCTATTGATGTTTGATACAGTCAAAGGCGAGGAGAGGAAGCCAGCGGTGATTGGGTGCAGGGCTTACATGCCGTAACGTCGTCCAGTGAACCCCAGGAGAGAAAATGCCAACACCATGGAAACTGAGCTAGAGGCAAGTATAAGTGTTATTTTAATGGGACAATGACTCTGACTGAGAAGGGATTGTCCAAGTTGTAGATGACCCCTTTAAGGGGGGTTTCCATTACACAGTTTGACCACATAAAATTTCCTCTAATCTGTTAATTTTTATTGATCAGACATTGTTTGATGGCCTGTTTACACCAACACACTGCCCCTTAATCTGTAATAGACCACTCAGTGCACAAAGGCTGCCTTTGTTTCAGGCTGCACTAGTCCATTCTCATGGGATGATGATCTGCCAAGAA
Source organism: Allobates femoralis (assembly GCA_033576535.1). Taxonomy (NCBI): domain Eukaryota; kingdom Metazoa; phylum Chordata; class Amphibia; order Anura; family Aromobatidae; genus Allobates; species Allobates femoralis. The sequence continues at coordinate 139,324,471 of JARQOC010000004.1, read as the reverse complement.
AGATGATCTTTTGTGAAAAACAAGTAATCATTTCATCCGGGAAATGAGCGTGTTCCTCGTTAATCGAGTGATCGGCAGCTGATTAGAATAATGATAATCCTGCAGAGTAAATGCCCCTTTATGTGTATGAGCAGTAACAGAGTTGTCTATACCTTGATCTAAAAACCCAAACAATGGTAATCAGAAGTGACTGTGGAATCTATATAGATAATCACCTATAGATACTACATGTGAAAGTAGTAAGAATGCTCACCCTCCACTAGTGGATTGCTTATTGTTGTTAATGACATAGACTTCGACAAACGTGGAGCACCCAGTGGAAACCCGGAGTAAACCAAGTCATCAACTCCAGATCTTTCGCAGGTCTGTGGGCACAAGGAAAATAAATGTCAACATTGGAATTAGCACGCTTACAAACTATCCATAAAGCTCATGGTCACCTATTTATACTATTTTGCACTTAACCTAATAATGATGAAAAGCTAGAGCTTCAGAATGGGAATTGTACAGCACATTCCTTTGCCTGCATAGAGATTGTTCTCACAAGTTGCATTCTGGGGCAAGTAATCCTTAGGAGAGTCTTGACAGAGTTTGAATTGGATTGTCTTGGATCCACATCAGATTTTTCTCACCCAAAACCATTGTGCATGAGCGCACCCTGATAGAGAGGACATTGCAGTTAAAGTAATGTTCTCAATTTTTAAAGTTATCCCTTTATCCTTGGGACAGTAGAGAACTTTCTGATCACTGCCATATCCCTTAACGAGCCCTAGAACCGAGGCTCCTAGAAGACTCAGGTGAATTGGGTGGTTGACGATCACACACACCCAAAGATTGTGCTTGGCTAATCTTGAGCATTACATTACAATGAATGGAGTGGGCAGTTAACATGATCGACCATCACCCAATTCATCTGAGAGCCCTGGCTCGAAGGATCAACGGGCCATGGTGTTTGGATCCTCAAAGTCAGAATGTTTCTACCAATCCTATGGATAGAGGATAACTTTAAACCTTGAAATACATCTTGAGTGAGAAAGTATCTGTTTACCACCTTGCAGAATATGTCCAGTAGTAACCTAAATTGTGGATGCAGCCCCATGGTATACTCTAGGCGGAGTTCATAATACATACAAGACAAGATTAAGAAAAATATTCATAAGGTGCAAATAATAAAAAATGTAAGGTTGGTGAACAGGAGCAGTAATCCACTGACATTCCTATTTATAGTAAATGTTAGAAGGTACTCGATAAGAATTAATCTATAATAATATTACACTGTGCACTAAGAACTAGATCATTTGTGTCTCAAAAACTGTGAGGTATCAACAAAAATCCCCTAATATACAGAATATTTTATGTTCTTATGCATTTTACTTTTTTATGGACAAATCCTGTACAGAAATCGCATAGTCACAAAGCATACACAGCTGGCCAGAAGTGGACTGGTGACGTGGGGTGTATGTGAGGTTAGGAAATGCTTCTGGAATAGGACCTGTTCATGGAAAACTTCATAGTCTGCGATTTCACTGGCCACAAATACATCTGGTCATTGCTGAGCATCTACAGAAAAACACAATGCCAGTGTACTATGGACTGTCGTAAATACATTTTCTAATGATGATCTCACTTGATGATCTGTCAGACCAAGAAACAAATCTGGGCTTGCCTGATGCTAGGAGAAAACGTGTTCTACAAATGGGTAGTACAATCTGTGGCGAAACACGAGACCGCGGGCGTAACTACAACAGGTCTAGGGTTGCAATCGCACCAGGGCCATGGGTCCTAGGGGGCCCCAAAAGTCATCTTGGTATATAAAAAAAGGCTATTGCTATTAAAAATCTGCAATAATTGGGACCCTGTTGGAGCTTTCACATTGGGGCCCATGAGCTTCAAGTTATGCCATGGGGTAAGACTAAGAGCTATGCAAAGGAAACCTTAAATAATTATTCTAGCTAGAAGCACATATCATCTACCTAGCAGATAAACCATAAGTGCTAGATTGTTGTGGGTCCATCCACTGATCACCAGGGCTGTGGACTAGTTGCACAGCTGTTTCCATCTAGACCACAGGTCCCCAACCTTTGAGACCTTGAGAGCCACATTCAGCTTTGAAAGGGACGTGAGCCACATCAGTCAGAGAGGTCGTGAGCCACATTCAGCTCCTGTCACCTCCCAGTAGCGCCACTCAGAGCCCCAATTACTATTATAATGAGAGACAAAGCTTTTCCACAAAATCATACCTAGGTAGTAGACCAAGATCCAGGGGTTACCTTACCTCACTCAAATCTGCTCTTCTGTGAAGGACTACTCACAAAGCTCATCATCTGGAGACATGCACTTCATAATTGTTTGCTAGACCTAGCACTTTTGCACCAAGCTGGAAGACAGTCACAAGCCACACATCTTGGGCCCATGAGCCACATGTGCCTCCTGAGCTACAGGTTGGAATCTCTAATCTAGACCATAGATTTCGCCCCTGATTCGTCAAAGTATTTTTGACAGATTTCTGATGTAAAATACCTTGTGGAATTTGAAGCCGTGCAAACGTTTTGTGACTTTTCAAAACTGTTGTGACGGGGCATTCTCACACCAGAGTCGGCCAGCTCTGCCAAAAAAAAGAGGAGCAAAAGCAGGACAGGGTGTGGCGAAACTGCCCCTTAAAAGCCATTAAAAGTTGTGAGAAATGGGTCTACAGTCTCAGACTGGAGCAACATTCCTGGAGAGGAGCTCGTGGTACACGCCAGTAATAAACTGCACCGAGTTGATTAAGTGGCATGTGTCTTCTTGTGAATCACTCCTTTAAAGAGGACCTGTCACCAAACCAGGCATGGTGATCTAATTACAGCACTGGATGCAGCATGTCTGCTGCATCCAGGCAAGGGGTCCCCCAGCCCTTGAGCCCCCCTGTACTCTGAGTAAATACACATAGAAAACTTACATCGTGCAGCCATAAAGGAGGTGGCTAGAGGCTAGGAGATGAAGGTCAGATTCACACCGCCTGCATGTTTAATCTGCCCACCGCTGCCAATCATTGTCTCCCTCTTCTGCAGTATAACACAGAGTATATTTTTTTTTAGAAATGGCCGCTTAGCCCCACCCCCTGTGGTGACGTCACGCTAATACCCGCCCTGCTCTATGGTTAACATAGAGCAGGGCGGGAAAAGATGGTGATGTTAGAGCAGGAGGCCGGCCACCCCGCTCCTGCAGTGACATCACTGCTTATACCGCTTATGGACAGGGCAAAAAAAAAAAAGACTATCCTGGAATTTCTGGTTGGTTGGGAGCCAGGTCACGTTAGATCACTGCTCCATTCAAATCTCTCTTGGATACCAGTTTTGTGACTGGCAGGAATAAAGGACAGGGGAGTTGCAGTTCGGGTGACAATTATGGGGTCCCAACAATCTAGCATTTATCATTTTTTTTTTCTTGTGATATGGAATACAAAGGAATAACAGAAAATGTAATTTGTTTGAGGAATGCCCTTCCAGGACCAGAAAGAACTTTCGCATGCACAAGCCAATATAATTTCACCTACATTACACCGAACACAAACATGACTTACCGCATGATGGGACGTTCTGCTTGTCCTCTGATCAGACTCTTGTTCTTCCTCTGTCAAGGAAGTCAAGGACCCATGATCCTCTCCTTTGTACGACGCTCCCGATAGCTTTCTTGTGACAAAGGACGACTCCTGAGTGGCCAGCTGGTTCTTTTCAGCAAGGCCTTCCAAGCTGTAACTAAGCAAACAGAAAATGGAAATATTACCTGGTCTGTCAATATAATGAGGAATAAGAAACGTAAAGCGGTAACTGACACACAAATAAAAAACATGTACAACCAATAAAAAAACCTTCAGCCCTGCAACAAAAACTGCACATCAAAGTTAAGAAATACACTGCCTGTGAGTAGTCAAAGCAGCACACATGTCACATACAAAGCATTGCCAAGCAGTATGTTTAATATGTAGTTACCATACCCAGCCTGCTATATAAAGCACAGACTGCAGCAAGCACAGACTAGAGTAAATTACACATTTGCTCTCAGCACACAATCTGACAGGTAATGCAGCTTCAAAAAAAGAAAGAAATAAGAGTACATTTTCCAACTTATTAATATTCTTTGCGTGCTTCGACAACACTATAGTAATTGTGAAACAATAGCTTTAGCCCTAAGCATAGAAAAAGCAGCTGGCACCCTCACTTATCTGAAATACTATACCTTCTATAGTTAAAGTCATCCCCTATAGAAGTGAATTGTGCATCTGAGGGACACCAGCTCATACTGAGAACAGCAACCATAAAGAGAGGGTGAAATGGGATAGTTAATGGAATATTTATGATATGGTAACATAGGAAAAATATCTCTTGCAGGCAAAAAAAAAAAAAAAATAGAACACTTAACACTGTGTCATCTACGATTGGGAGCTAAGTGTGCTTTCACATCTGCGTTTTTGGGGTTGTGTCGGTACAGGCAAAATCCTGGTGACTCCTGATCAGGCTTGTGTCCCTGTATTTAACATCGGGACGCAGGGACATCATGATTTCGCCTGATGCAGAGAAGTGAGGCGTTTCCACCGCACCCCTAAACTGAAGAATTTGTGGTTTGTGACTGCTTGAAAAATCCTGATGTGTCCTGATGCGATGTATTCCTGCCTATGAGGCCGCATCCAGCGCTGGTGAATGCGGCCAGGACGGATCAGGAGTTCACTCTGAGCATGCTCAGAACATCTCCGGGGAGTGTACTGTTCCTGTTACCTCCCCTCTTTTTCTTCCCCTCCCTTCTTAGACAGCTATATTGAATAGACAAATACATGCTGCGGCGGCAGCGTTCAGTGGTGTCTGCACTCCGGCGCCTGATGCAGATCATAGCGTCTCGGCCTGATGTGGCCAAAAGCATATGTGAAACCAGCCTTATCTAAGTTATTAAACTACATTTGTCACCACATTTCACAAAGAAAATTCGCATAAATTAAAGAGGACCTGTCACCCACCCTGGTGCATGGCAAACTAAATGCAATCCATGGGTAGAAAAGAAAAAATGATGGCACTCACCCTGGTTGTTGTTCACGTGCAATTTCTTTATTCCATCCAATGGAGTGGGTTACATGCAGTTAGGGAGGGAGGAGGGGGTGCAGTGAAGGACGACGGGCCACCGTTTCGCCTTACTCAGGCTTCTACGGGTCCGTAGAAGCCTGAGTAAGGTGAAACGGTGCGCCCGCCATCCTCAACCACACCCCCCTCCCTCCCTAACTGCATGTAACCCACTCCATTGAATGGAATAAAGAAATTGCACGTTAACAACAACCAGGGTGAGTGCCATCATTTTTTTCTTTTCAACCCATGGATTGCATTTCTAAATGGACATGATTTGAGCAACACCCTTGGTTAAAAGCTGTTTGAGCCATAACAAATGCCTCTATTGCCCATGTTTCTTGTTTACTTAAATGCAGCACTTAAATGTCAGCATATCTGCTGCATTCAGGGAAGGGTGCCCCATGTCTCTAGCCCCCTGTAAGCTTTAAAAAAAGACTTTAGAAGCCTTTACAGTTAAGAGGTCGCCTGAGTGGGATCTTAAGAGGTCCTGGCTGCTGGCATAATCCTCCCTGCTCCTCCTTTTGTATTCCGCCCCCTCCTCTTCTGCTCCTGACGTCACACAGAGCGGGAGAAGAGGAGGGCAGACCCAAGCAGAAGAGGAGGCGGCCGTAGACAAGTGGGGCGGAATACACAAGGAGGAGGCAGGGAGGATTGTGCCAGCAGCCAGGACCTCTTAAGATCCAACCCAGGTGACCTCTTAACTGTAAGGTTTCTAACGTCTTTTTTAAAGCTTACAGGGGGGGCTAGAGACATGGGGGACCCCTTCCTGAATGCAGCAGACATGCTGCATTCAGTGCTGCATTTAGTTTGCCATGCACCAGGGGGTGACAGGGCCTCTTTAATAAACAGATCTGTATACAGGATTAGGCCATGTACTTATAGTGAAAATCCATCGAAAATACCTGTATAAATCAGTGTTAAAGTTTAAACTCACTCTCTACCCACCTGGCCACATTGAGAGCTTTTTAGTGTGCCTCATGTCTAGTGAGAACTCAAACAGTTCAAATACAAGTTCTGTAAGGCGGGGTGAGCAGAAACTAAATACACTTGGAGCTATTTCACCCTTCAGCTGGACTTGGTTCTAAGTGATTATTAATATAATACTCACATTTGTGCTTTTGGCACACAGTATGTGAAATCTCTGTTTATAAGTGCAATTCACTTGCTAAAAAAAAAATGGAGTTAAAAGGAGTACACTGGGGAGATAATTCTTCCACAGTCCGTGCCCTTAGACTATAAGGATGAGATGCCCTGTGTGAATTTATTTGGAGTAAGTCTTTAAATGACTTTATTTATTAAACTAAAAAAAATACTAAGGCCCTGATACATTAAGCCTGGTGCTTTATACAACAGTCTTAATGAGTTGTGGCATAAATAAGATGAGCTAAATTCATTAAGAGGTGCACACCACTTAATTAATTCATGCATCCTCTCAGTGTCTTAAGGCTCTGCAAACCTAGCTGGAAGGTTACTCCAGTCTAGGATTGGAGTAACACTTCTGACATAAGTAACAATGCCATGTTCCATAAATCTGATGAGCAGGTGTAGACATGCTCAATTCCTATACCTCCCGCTCTGCTCCTTTTGGCACAGCTTCTTAACTCTGGCATGGAAACCTAAAAAGTTATATAATATTTTGCGCCACATTACATTGCACAAAAATCTTGCACCTATTCAAAGTGTTTTACACCAGTTTTTTTGCAAAAAAAACGTTGCTGTATCGGCCCAACAATGTAGCCACATGTAGTCACAACTAATTGTTTGTGGATATACTGACAAGTGGTTTCTCCAGCTTAGTTAAGGCTCTGTCTACATGGGATGGATTTAATTCTGTTAATATAGGGATGTATTGCCAGTGTTAGTAGTTGTGTATACATAAAGAGATGGATTGTTATTTTGATACCTTCTTCTATGAGTAGCTGGCTTCTTTATAACATCCCCCAGAATCGCAATGAACTGAAAATGAATCATTGAGATGGATCAGCATTGATCAGCAGAGAATAGATGAAATAATGGGATAAGAGAAGCAGATTGGGAGACAGTGAAATAAGCAAGATTCAGTGATTGACCCTATAATGCACGACTGATGGACATCCGCATTCACAGCACTACAGCATCGTACTACCATATTGGCTCCAGATCAGCCTCCAGATACATAAGAACAATGCTGTAGGCACGCTGTCCTGTCTGGTATACATCAGCTGTAATTGGTACATTTATGGATCTCACTAGTATGAAAAGCTCTTTATATACTCAGCTTAACCGAGCAACAGAATGCACTCATCAAAACACTACACTTGCAGCAAATCATTGATAGTATATGTTACATATTGCAGATTAACGGAATATCATCACAACATAGTGCTCAGACTGTAGATGTTGTATGCTATAATTCCACGTCATTAAATGTCCTGTCTCTGGACATCACATCGATAATGCACTACTACTACATACAAGGATACAAGGGGTTTTTATCATTTCAGAAAAGCTATTCTTTTTTTTTTTTGTTAAAGATGACTAATGTGTAATAAGTTGTCATAATGTAATAGTAAAAGAGGATCAGTCTATTAAATCATAGCTTATAATTTGGAAATTTAATAAAATCTACAATTCAAAATCTGGCCCACGCTCGGCTAGGACCCCCTGATTTGAACAGGTAATTGAAGAGGTAGATATGCTGTAAAACGACACAAAGTCTGGGTTCTATGTATATACAGAGCTTGAGAAGCAACACTTCTGCCACCTCAATATATAACTGCATCGAGCGTCAAAGAACTGACAGTCAAAGCCAGAGCCAAGTTATGAATATTTATGTTTTTGTGGAAAGCATAGATCCTACAGTTATGGGAGACACATTTTCAGCATAGTGATCCCTAGTGGCATAACAGGCATACTATTACATAACTGGGCGGCCTGAGCATCAGCCCCAAAATAATACTATCCAGATGAACAGGTTTGCATACATCATATTTCCTTTGCATGGATAGCTAAAATCAAGATAGGAAATATGGCATAAAAATCCTCCGCCTAGGACCTCCAGGGGCAACAATATCCTAACAGTTGTGGATGTCATCATTCTCTAGAGACTGGAGACACATCCCATTATCAGCTTGTCTGAGGTCACCAAGGGGAGGTATGTGGGAGGGATTGTTCAATAATAAATAATGATTTTGAGTTGACACCTTTGTTCAAGATTCACTGCTATGTAGGATTGTTCCACATTTCAGTGGAGCTCTTCCCTCCATAGATCTGTGCCATTTCCTTTTCCGAAGACGCCCGACATTACTTAATGACAAGATGTCAATACTCAGCTGTCATTAACCCCTTCTATTAACCTGATGCAACTGTACCAGGGCAGCAGGAATAGCCAGGAAAGTGGCAGGAATTGGTGCTTCTAATGAATTTGCTAATTTCTGGGGCAGCTGCGGGCCCTATTCTATAGCGTGGGGGCCCCAATAACTATGGGCTCCGCCATGCTGGGAATACCAGCCCCCAGCTGCCTAGTTTTACCTTACACGGACAAATTAAGCCACACACATGATAAATGGGTCTGTATACTGCGTTCATCCACCAAAGACTATATTACGAAAAAGCGGTGCAAAAACGTATCAACCAAAAACTTAGTTTTATTACACTTTTTTTTGACTGCACTTGCTGTTGACTGATAATTTTTTACTATAGCAAAGTTTTTGGGTGCATTATTTGCACCTCTTTTTCGTAATATAGTCTTTGGTGATAGATAAATGAGGTATATGGACCCGTTCATCGTGTGGGGCTCATTTGTCCGTGTTTGTAATTTTTCCTGCCTAGCAAGAGGAGGGAGGTCCCACCTCCTTGTGAGCTGTGTAACAAAGTTAGTTTCACAGCCAGCCCATATTAGAGGTCCTGCCTGAATGCTGTGTATAGAGTTATGTTCACATACAAGCAGGTTTTTAATATATCAGTTAGGGACTGCTTCGATCAGGGTTACCTTGGCGTAGGTGAAGCAGCTTAACATACTTTTTTGCAAAAATGTATCAACCAAAAACCCTATTTTTTTGACTGCACTTGCTGTTGATTGATAATTTTTTACTATAGCAGAGATTTTTGTATTTGCACCTCTTTTTCGTAATCAAGTTTTCCTTGGCTGGCAATTAAAAATAGGGTGAAGCCTACGCATTTTATTTTTTAAATAATTTTTTAAATAATAATAATAGGCTCCTGTGTATTTTTTCATTGCTAGGCTAGGTAAAACGAGGCTGCTGAGGATGGGAGCACACCACTGTCTGCTTTATCTGTGCTGAGAATGAAAAATACAGCGAAGCCCTACACATTTTTTTGTCCATTATTTATTTTACACACTATGACAGCAGGTTGGTTGCCTAATACTAATGGGTATGACAACCAAGCACAGATACCAGTACAGATTGTGGGAACCCAGATGCTCTCACATAGAGAGAGCATCTGTGATTGGCTGTTGCAGTTCAGTGCAGTGAATATTCATGAAGTTTAAATGGCAGCCCTAGAAACAAGCTGGTGGAGACTGGTGAGCTCCATCTATATTTGTCTATCTGTCTATCTAGTGATACCGGTATACTCATTAGGCAAAACCAAATCCAGTTTTGCCAGATCCTGCTCGATTTGATAAAATGGGATCTAGCATCCATTCACTTTCATTTTAATTTTTGCCGGATCCTTCCAAAAAGCTACATATTGCGTTTTGGAGGTAGGCAAAAAAAATTGTTTATGCCATATCCAGCAGAAACCAGATGCAACTGCATGTGCCGAAGTCCCCATTGAAAGTCATTGAAGACAAACCAATACGGCATGCATCCGGATTCTGCCAGAGGGCAGGAAAACGCAACTGTGAAACCACCCTTAGCCAGTCAAACCTCTGATCACCGCAATTAATATTGTTGAAACTGATTTTTTCTATTTGCTTGGGTACTTGGTAAACTCCATACAGTTAGCAGTGATGACCTCACTGCTAAAGCATAATAAGCTTTTTGGAACCCCAGGAACAGTAGAAACAATTTTAACTGTTTTCTTTCCTATTACTGCTAGGAAAAAACAAACAAACCACAATTTGCACAGTAATATATATGTACCCCTCAAACAGTGGCTAAAGACAACTGTAATACTGTATTTCCCATAAAGTATTATACAGCCATGTTAATCAATCAGAGACCTTGACAACATTCACTTCAATAAGTGCATAGCTGACGTACCCCTAAAATGCCCACACTACCACCACAACTATACTGATATTACATTCATATATATACATATACACACACACTCAGCTCACGGAGATTGGATTGAGTGTGTAAACAACAATTTTAAAGTCTTGTCACAGATTCTGAATGGGATTCAGGTTTACCACCAAGGTTGCCCTGTATTTAGCTACACCCACCTTCCCAATGCATCTGCACAAAATGATGATGCCACCACCATGTTTGATGGTGGGGATGTTGTTTTAAAGGTACCGTTCCACGCTTCAATGTTGAAACGATATCACTAACGCTCTTATGAGCGCGCGGTCGTTAGGACATCATTTCAACATCGCTGGTGAGCTGTCACACGTGAAGATATCATGGACGACGCACCAACGATGTAGTGAGCAGCTATCGTTTGCACTACCCAACGATACTTGTTCACTGATGTGAATGAGCGAAGTCGTGAACGACATCGCTATCGTGGTGTCACACGGAACGATGCAGCAGGTTGGCTGATTGAAGATCGTTTGATTTGAGAACATGTTCTCAAATCTGCGATTGTGATTGAATCTAGGTGTCACACGCAACAAAGGTAGTAACGATGTCGCTTGAACAACTCCAAACCCGTGACGTTTCAGCGATTTCGTTCACGATATTATATCGTGTAACGGGGCCTTAAGGGTGATGTGCAGACTCTTCCACCACACAATATGTTTTGTACTGAGCATAAACAGTTCTACTTTAGTCTCATCCTTCTTTCACAAGCTAGCTGTGTTCCCTACATGACCTTTTACAAACTGCACACAGGACGTCTTATGGCTTGCTTTCACAAATGTCTGTCTTCATGCCACTTTTCCATAAATGTGAGATTTGTGGAAAATACAACTAATAGCTGTCCTGTGGACAGATTCTCCTGCCTGAGTTGTGGATCTCTGCAGCTCCTCCAGAGTGACCATTGGCATCTTGGCTGCTTCTCTAATTAGTGCTCTCCTTTGTTAAGGATTTCTTGGTAGGCTTGTAGTTGTGCTATAATTTTTTTTTTTTTCAGATAGTGGATTGAACAGTGCTCCATGAGATGTTAGGGCCGCTTTACACACACCAACTTCTGTGTCCAACTTCTGAACAAATCTCTGGTTGCAGTGAAATCATGGACACATTGTTCCATTTTGTGGCTGTGTACAAATGTAACAATGTGTCCATGATTTCACTGCAACCAGAGATCTGTTCAGAAGTTGGACGCAGAAGTTGGTATGTGTAAAGCGGCCCTTAGAGCTTGGGCTATATGTTTTTTTTATTTTTATAACCTAACCCTGCTTTACCCTTCTCCACAACTTTATCCCTGACCTGTCTGGTGTATTCCTTGGTCCTCACAAAGCTGTTTGATCCATTGTGTTTTCAAACAAACCTGTGAGGCCTTCACAGAGCAGCTGTAGATATAGTGATCATAGATTACACACAGCTGAACTCAATTTACTAATTACATGACTGCTGGAGGCAATAGATCTCTTGGGATTTATTTAGGGGTACACATACACACACCCACTATATCTACACAGAAAAACTACATTTCCACTTGAACATTATTCTGACATCTTTACATGCTGACGGCTTGATCTTACCTTCTGCGATTGATTTCAGCATTATTGTTTTTATTTTTGCCAGGCTCCCAGCTATGTCTTCTAAAAGGAGACAAAGAACGGATAGTGCTCCTGGAGCGAATAGCATGTGGAGACACTTCTGTAATCCTGTCCAGCTCCTCTCCTTCATTCTCAGATACTGGAGTCTTTTCGCTTTCTCTCTCCCCTATAGAGCCACTCAATGTGTTACTGTCTGTTCTCTCAACTGAAGTATGAAAAATAGAAACATCGCTTCCATGGGACGAGATCCATTCAAGAGAAGAAGTGTCCTCAGAGCCAGAGCTGATAGTGTTGCCTAACGACGGCTCGTCTTTAATCTAAAATAGTAAAAAGTACAAATTAGCAATTTTCTCTGCACATGTGTACATATAATAACTATAATATGCAGCATGAAAACAGACATTACGTTCTACAGCAAGCATTTTACCCAAGTTACTTAAAAGGGATATTTTTCCATTATGGGCTTTCTTGGTGAAGACAGAAATAACAGTGCATCTCTGACCAATGGGTGTAGCTACCCAATCAGCTGAGAGCGGCATAGCTAAGCTAGCTTCATAATGCCCATTGACTTCTATTGGAACCAGCGTAGCTCCGCCGCTCTCAGCTGTTTGTGTAGCTACAGTCCGGGGATCAGAGCTGAATGGAGCTATTCTCAACTCAGCCATGAAAGGCTATTAAGGGAACAATTTTCACAACACTTATTAGAATAAGTAAGGAATCCATAGCTTGCCTCCTGTTGAGAAGCTCTGCCAGTCTCGTGATCAGGAAGTAGGTCTTCTTCTGTCAATGAAGTTAATGACCCATGATCCTCTCCCTTGAAGTGTGGTCCAGACAGTTTGGTCGTGCCAGAATTGGCACCCTGAGCGGCAGTCAAGTTTGTGTCAATGACGGCGAGGCCCTCTAAACTGGAACTTTTGATAAAAAAAAGAAATCTAAATAAGTATCTGATCCCTTGTTTTACTCTAAAAACAAAAAAATTATAGTTGAAAGCATGGTGTGCATGATTCGTGATATCAAATAGCATTATGTGACATTACCTCCTGTGACTGACATCGGCGTCATTGCCTTTGTGCTTCCCAGGCTCCCAGCTATGCCTTCTGGAAGGAGATAGAGAGCGGATGGTGCTCCTGGAATGGACACTTTGTGGAGAAACTTTGGTAATCCTGTCCACGTTCTCTCCTTCAGCCTCTGACAAACCAGTCTTCTCAGAGTCCATGGTCTTTCCAGATGCAGCCATGGTGCTACCATCCAAGTGTCTGTGTTTTCTGTCCGTTAAGGCACGGGAAAGGGAAATATCACTTCCATTTGAAGAGTTCCTTTCTAAGGATGAAGTGTCTTCTGAGCCAGAGGTGGCAGCAATGATCAAACAGTGCTCGTCTTCAAGCTGCAAGTAGATGGAGTACAAACAATGCTTTTATCGTATGTATTACATTCTGCAGTAACCTGTCAATAGCTGACATTTTAACTGTCCCTCAAAATCACTCGCTTTTTTAAATAATCTAATGTTTTCTTAAACACTAATACGCAATAACATTAAGTTACATCAATCTTCTCCTTAAAATGATGAGTGTGAGAAAGTAACCATCACAGTTTTATACCCAATTCAGCCCAGAACGCTGTTGCTCTCCTGAAACATAATTCCTTCTACAAGTAGGACAACATGACTCCAAACACTAATGGCAAGCAACAACACAGAACTAATCTCCTAGGAAGGCATGACCCTCATAACAGAGCTTATATAAGAACAGAGGATGACGGCGTGGGAGCAGAGTCAACGTCCTCACTAATTATTACACTTAATTAACCAAGTCGTCAATGTCTAAACAGTGGAAGATAATGTTACCTTCCTAAAAGGTGAATGCAGAATTAGGAAAGTACTTTTTTCTAAGCTGTTACGGTACATAGGAGTCCTAGGCGGGGTCTGGGTTACTTAAAATTATTTTTAATATGTAGAACAGTACTAAATGATTATAGCGAGCACGAGGACTCTGCTTTCATCCAATAACAGATCAACTGGATATTATTCTCTGCCAAATCTGGTATCACATGGCAGCTATTCGGATGTATGATGACCCATGGAATAACATAACCACTGAGCCCAGAAAAAATGGAGACGTTACCGCTGGAGCCAGCAAAAATGGAGACCGTTACCGCTGGAGCCAGCAAAATGGAGACGGTACAGCTGGAACCAGCAAAAATGGAGACGTTACCGCTGGAGCCCAGCAAAACGGAGACCGTTACCGTGGAGGCCAGCAAAATGAGACGGTTACGCTGGAACCCAGCAAAACTGGATACAGTTACGCTGGAGCCGAGCAAAATGGATACAGTTACGCTGGAGGCCACAAAAATCGAGACGTTACAGCTGGAACCCAGCAAAAATGGAGACGGTTACCGCTGGAACCAGCAAAAATGGATACAGTTACCGCTGGAACCAGCAAAAATGGATACAGTTACTGCTGGAGCCGAGCAAAAATGGAGACCGTTACCGCTGGAGCCGAGCAAAAATGGAGACCGTTACAGCTGGAACGCAGCAAAAATGGAGACGGTTACCGCTGGAACCCAGCAAAAATGGATACAGTTACCGCTGGAGCCGAGCAAAAATGGAGACCGTTACCGCTGGGCCACAAATGGATACAGTTACCGCTGAGCCACAAAAATGGATACAGTTACTGCTGAGCCAGCAAAAATGGAGACTGTTACAGCTGAGTCCAGCAAAAATGGAGACGGTTACGTGGAGCCAAGCAAAAATGGAGAGAGTTACAGCTGGAGCCAGTAATAATGGTTTCCATTTAGCTAGGAGGAGAATCTGAAAAGAGATGCTCACCCATAGCAGGTCATATAGACAGGCTGAAGTCTAGGAGACTGGTGCAGCCGTTTAAGCTTTATGCTATTGACACTGTACATTTTTTTTTTCTTTTTTACAGACAGGGCCTTATTCTTACAGACTATCCTGGAATTTCTGGATGGTTGGCTACCCTGCCAGTTCCTAGATCCAGGATGTGATGAGACCCACAGGCACACACTATTCTGCAGTAGACAGATCACCCTGCAGTCTCTGTGTAATGTCTTATATCTAGTGCTTCGGCCTCCTTACTGCACTCTTAGTAATCCTGAGTGCTTGGTCATCCTCAGTAATGAAAAATATAATGTCTTCATACTGCAAAAGAGAAACAGTAAGACAGAACAGGATGTGATCTCATCCGGACGTCTGCATCTGGGAGAATGACTGTAGCCACCTCTGCCTGTAAGATATCCACCCCCAGCCACTACCATAGCTTTAAACATTTACATATGAATATGCACTTCTTATATAGAGCAGGGCAAGAATAATTCACAAAAAAAAAAATAATTACCGTAAAACATTTTAGCTTTTTACAGACTGATAAGAGATAAGATACAGGAGTCTCCTGGCATCAGGCAAGACACTGAGGTAGTAATGGCAAAGAAGAGCGGAACATGACAGAAAGCCTTCTGGCAGGAGAATGGGGACATTAGACGTGATATTATGAGCTCTATGTTGTGGTGCATTACGAGAAAATACTTTTTATAAGATTTTTTTCTCCCCATTCTAGTCAGTACAAGCTCACTGCGCTGTCAATTAGTGTGCTCGTCTGTGTGTGTGTCACATTAACTTAAATGTATTGTCACCATCTTCAATAATCCTCCCCATTAACGGTTAATCTTGATCGGCTTAACATGTTTGTGTCTTCAGGCTGGGACGGGTCCATAGGGGGAACAGGTGAATCCCCAGTGGGCCCTCACCCTCCAAGAGGAGCAGCAGCTGGCAGTATACACTTCATTCACTGACTACAAAGTCAGCATCTAGAGATGATCGAATCCGACAAGTCGCTAGATTACAATCATATCAAAATTATTCTATGCAAATCAAACTGCTCTGGGTTATCTCCAGATGACAGATTACAAAGAATGTTATAAAAAAAAAAAAAAAAGAAAGAAATTAATCACCTCCTGGTCCCCCACAACGAGTTTTTTTTTTTTTTTGTTTCTCACCTCCTCATTAGCCACTTTACTCCATGACGTGACTTCTGGTGCGAACAGTCCTCTGACGACACAGAGCGTCCATAAGTTGTGCACATACATTGTGGAACCATGACAGCACAATATGGAAAGAATGGAAATCAGAAGCATATTTGCACCAGACGTCATGCAATATGGGAAGACAAAGTGAAGACTGGACGGTGGGCTGAAGAGAAGATGAAGACTGGATGGTGGGCTGAGGAGAAAATGAAGACTGGATGGTGGGCTGAAGAGAAAAGGAAGACTGGACGGTGGGCTGAAGAGAAAATGGAGACTGGACGGTGGGCTGAAGAGAAAATGAAGACTGGACGGTGGGCTGAAGATAAAATAGAGACTGGACGGGGGCTGAAGAGAAAATGAAGACTGGACGGTGGGCTGAGGAGAAAATGAAGACTGGACGGTGGGTTGAAGAGAAAATAGAGACTGGACGGTGGGCTGAAGAGAGAATGAAGACTGGACGGTGGGCTGAGGAGAAAATGAAGACTGGACGGTGGGTTGAAGAGAAAATAGAGACTGGACGGTGGGCTGAAGAGAGAATGAAGACTGGACGGTGGGCTGAAGAGAGAATGAAGACTGGACGGTGGGCTGAGGAGAAAATGAAGACTGGACAGTGTGCTAAATAGAAAATGAAGACTGGACGGTGGGCTGAAGAGAGAATGAAGACTGGACGGTGGGCTGAGGAGAAAATGAAGACTGGACAGTGTGCTAAAGAGAAAATGAAGACTGGACAGTGTGCTAAAGAGAAAATGAAGACTGGACAGTGGGCTGCAGAACACATGGACGGCGAGGAGAGTATTTATTTTTAATAAACTGCAGTTTGTGAAAATTGCAGCAGCAGATGGACACCAATTTGCTGAATTTGTGCTGACTGAAATGTGAAATATCTGAGATCTGGAGAATAAAAGTTTTATAAAATTTGAAGAGAATTTAACACCACTGGAATAAATTCCCATCTCTAATGGTGGCATGTCATCATTCATTATACACACTGCTCAGCTTATTATATAGACAATTTATGAAGGAGGATAATGTAATATTTGCATGTAGTTGACCAGTGGGCCCCCAGAGTCATATTACTGGTGTTGGCCCACAGTTATGGTGGGTTTACACGCTTCAATATCGTTGCGATATCGCAACTCAATGGCGCGGGAGCGCGCAATTAGTGCACGTTTCTCCCGCATCGCATTGGATGTTTACACGCTGCGATATCGGAATACAACGTCCGTGCGATGTCTACGCCCCCCAACCCAGGATCGCACACTTAACATGGGAGTCAATGGGTGACGTTTCAAATCGCATCGTAGTTGTGCGTTTACACAGCACGATCCGACTTCAATCTCCCTTCAATATCGGGGCATTGAATAGCACGCTCATTCAATCCCGATATCGCATTGACATCGTTCCTGCATCGTATTGGACGTTCAAACAGTACAACACAGGCACGATGTCGGGTCCAACGATTGGACCATGTGACTTTTGATTGAAATCGTAGTACGATATCGCAACGTGTAAACCCGCCATTAGACACTATGTATCTTTTTTCTTCCATCCTCATTTAGGTCACGTGCACACGCTGAGCATTTGATGAGTTTTTTACCTCAGGATTTGTAGATAAAGCCAGGAGTGGAGCAATCAGAGGAAAAGTCTAATAGAAACACCTGCACCACTTCTGTATTTAATTCTCCACTCCTGGTTTTGGCTACAAATCCTGAGGTAAAAAACTCATCAAATACTCAACATGTGCACAAGGCCTTACTCTGCAAGAAAGAAGCCACTTTAGCTATAATCCCAAGTGACAATATGTATACTACCATGTTGAGGGTATGAGAAACACTGTACATGTGGGTTGGGGTCGTATCCTACACTACAGGGTTTCTGAAAAGCCGCCTTTCATAGATCTCATTACCAGTGGAAGAGATGATTATATGTATATTTGTGCATAATGACACAAGCCTACGAATATAAATTGCCGTGTAATCCTTCTCGAAGAAGTAATTACCGGTAGTATAACAATTAGTAGTTAACACCCAGTAGCAATAAAACAGCAATTGTATTTGTGGAGCCATGTGTCCTCCATTCTGTGTTTCTCATTGGTGTGAGACACAACATTAGTGGTGCAAAATATACGGTATCAGCTCCTGGCAATGATAAAGGGGCTGCAAAAGCTCTAAAGCACGATAAAGAAATGATGTTTCCCTCTTATTTCATACGCTATCCAGGGCTGATGTTCTGGTGGTCGAGAAGCAGTCATGTGCTGTACTACAGGGCTCCAAGCGGTGATGGCGGTACTGTCACATGACTGCTGCAACCACAGATTGTCTGCAGGGCGGATATGTTGCCCACCGGCTGTAAATAAAGACCGGGAGGAGCATCAGATCTGGACAGCTGAGGAAAACAAGAGCTGACCATTGCTTTAAGAAAACAAAGAAATGATGGATAATCCTTTTAACTTTCATGTATTCATGTGATTTATTAGAATATTGCATGATTAATGCAAATTTTCATGTCCAACTCGACAAATAATATATCATAACTCCGGCGCCCTGGATGACGGATTCTTGCATGTGCCATGAACACCCAATCACTATAGCGTTTTTAACCCTTTGCCACAAACATTTGCTAGAACACACCTTGGTAAAGATCATCTCATCCAGTATCTCAGGGGGATGTAGTTCATGCCAGAGTCATTTGCCAGCTCCCTGTCCGGTGTGTGTGGAGCAGATTGTTCTGCATTGGGAGTCTCCTGCAGAAACTTGCTGCATTCTAGAAGTTCATAAAAATAACAAAAAACATTAAACATGGATGGAGGTATATACAGTATATAATATACACACACACCATACACCTATTTAATCCCTCATTACTAAAGTGCCAAACCTTTTTTTATTTAAATTTTAATCTGGAATGATGGCATTTTATACTTCTGCATGACCACTGCAGTCAATCACTGGCCTAGGCGGCGGTCTTGTGCCATTCATGCTACCTCCACCACTGACTCCAGTAATGGTCCATGATTATCGAATGTATAAATGGCACAACGTTGCAGCAGGAAGGTAAAACCCAGTCGGGACCAGCTCAACACTGGTGCTAGGGTGAGGTTTGCTTGTTTTTTACATTTCTTAACAGATCTTGACCCTTAAAGGGGTTATCAAGAATTCTTTAAACTTGGCTGATTTCTTTCAAACACAGCACCACCCCTGTCTACAGGTTGCATGTGGTATTACAGCATAGGCCCATTCACTTATATGGAGCTGAGCTGCAATATAACACACAACCTGTAGAAAGGGGTGGCGCTGTTTTTAAAAGAAATCAGCTATGTTTATAGAATTCTGTATAACCCCTTTAAAGACCTTTTCCACTATTGATCCCCCCCTTTCTTTTGTCCTAACTCTTCCTACTTAACAGTTTCCTAATATACTTCTATCTACTCTGCTCCTGAAAGGTTATCATGTTAAGACGCACACAAATACCTTTGTGGTTGTAGGCAGTGGCGAAACAACCGCAGTCGCAGGGATCACAAGTGCGATTGGGACTGAGACCACTTTACATGGATGTGCATCCCCAAGGACGGGGGGGGCTGTACAGGAGGCAATGGGTCTGTGTGTATGTGGGGGGCTGTACAGGGGGCAGTGTGACTGGGTGAGGGGCGGGCTGTACAGGGGCCAGTGTGTCTGTGTGTGTGTGGGGGGAGGGCTGTACAGAGGGCAGTGTGACTGGGTGAATGGGGCAGGATGTAGAGGGGCAGTGCGTTTGTGTGGCGAGGATATTTGCTATATGGAGGGCTATGAGGCTGCATTATTGCGTTATACTGCATGGGGGGCTGTGACGCTGCATTATATATGAAGGGCCGTGACGCTGCATTATATTATTTGGAGGGCTGTAATGCTGCATTATATTATATGAATGGTTGTGACGCTGCATTATATTATTTGGAGGGCTGTGATGCTGCATTATATTATCTGGAGGGCTGTGACGCTGCATTATATTATCTGGAGGGCTATGACGCTGCATTATACTATGAGGAGGCATTATATTATCTGGAGGGCTATAAGTCTGCATTATATTATATGACGGGTTCTGAGGCTGCATTATATTATATGGATGGCTATGAGGCTGCATTATTCTATGTGGAAGCATATGAGGCTGCATTTTACTATATGTAGGGCTATGAGGCTGCATTATACTATATGGAGGGCTGTGAGGCTGCATTATACTATATGGAGGGCTGTGAGGCTGCATTATACTACATGCTTTATACTGCATTACACTATATGGAGGGCTGTGAGGCTAATGGAGGACCATATACCAGGATAAGGGCATATTCTAGGAGGAGGACCATATATAGCAGGTGAGGGACAGTAATACATAATGAAGGGGAGAGGGGTGAATTCGTGAGTCTGTATAGGATTTGGAATGTTACATGGGGCCCATACATCTGACCAACGTGTGCGTGCGGTGGAAGGGGGTGGAAGGTCCAAATTTCGCACTGGGGCCCTTCGGACTCTAGTTACACCACTGGTTCTAGCTTTTCTCTTTCCGGGCTGCAGACCAGATTCGGACCAACTGAGCAGGGCATGTCACTGGTAGGGATGGAGCAACCTCTCTCTATGTGACAGCAGTCTGGGTACACATGGTTAGATGAGACCTCACTCTCCTCTCAGCCCCCAGCAGTGATATGCCCTGCTCAGTTAGTTCAATTTTAGGTCTGCAGCCTGGAAGGATGAACGCTACAACCAGAAGAAGTGTCTTAAAGAAAAGCTTTCAGGAGCAGAGTAGACAGAAGTATATTAGGACACTGTTAGTTAGGAAGAGTTAGGACAAAAGAAAGGGGGGGAAACTGTTAGTGGGAAAACCTCTGTAAGGTAATCTCTTAAACTCTTGGACAACCCCCTAATTAGACTTTGCAGAAATTTATATGGTCTTTTGTTAACACAAAAAAAAAAACACACAACTCTAATTCTTAATAGTGCCAAATGCAACTCTACAGCTCTGCTACATCTGTGCAGACACACTTTTCTCCATATACAGTTTGTTTTCTCAAATCTTGCAATCACACCACCAGATGCCCCTTCACAGATGGATACAGAGTACATTATGTTTGACACAGACATAGCTGCCCCATAACAATCTGGTAGTCTACTCCTCTATGGACAATTCACAAGAAAATTCCAGAATCGTCAGGATAATTATGAGCCATACAGTGAATGGAGGCAGACACAGGGGTCTCTATGTGAAAGGGAGGAAATTTAACAATGGCTTTACCACACACTAAGGGTACTTTCACATCAGCGGTTTTTGCCGTTCGCGGCATATGCGGTGAAAAAACGCATCTGCCGCGATTACCGCATAACCGCTGCACTTGCGGCACAGGTGTGGCAAGCCCCATACAATGTCTATGCGGGCTTGCGGCAGGTGCGGCAAGTGCGGTATCGGCACTTGCGGCAGGTGCGGCCGCAAAAAAAACGCGGCTGACCGCGTTTTTTTTCGCGGCCGCACCTGCCACAATTGCCGAAAGCGCAGTTGCCGCACCCTTACTGCAAGCCCCATAGACATTGCATGGGGCTTGCCGCAACTGTGCTGCAAGTGTAGCGGTTATGCGTTAATCGCGGCAGATGCGGTTTTCTTACCGCATATGCCGCAAACGGCAAAAAACGCTTTTGTGAAAGTACCCTTAGCAATACAGAACACCATAGTGTGGATTAGTCCTTACCATTGGAAGAAAAAGTATATACTATACAACAATAAAGCTTATGGAATACGTATGTGGTATATGTTTTTAAACTTTGCCTCATTAGAAAAGCATAATCAACACTTTAAAGGGAACCAACCACCCCAAATGACCCCCCCGGACTGTTAATATGTGTCCCTACACCCAGCACACACATTTGGGGCAATCGTTTTTGCTAAAAAAAACAGTTTAGTAGAAGCTAAGATATAGCTTTATAAAGTTTAAAAAAATCTTGCCGACTGGGCGTTACCTAGCTTGTCCCGCTGCCGAGTTCATCTGCCCGTCAGCCTCCTCTTCCCCTCTCTTCAGTAAAGCCCTGCCCTTTCAGCCTTGTCACAGGCTGCTGCACGGAGTCTCATGGCCGTGAACACGTCATCAGCTACAGCCAGGGTCACGAGCACACGCTCTGTGACTTCCTGGCTGTGCACTGCAGCTGTGACTCATTCTGCCGGGTGATCACAGAGCGCACAGAGTGTGTGCTCGTGACCCTGGCTGTAGCTGATGACGTGTGCACGGCCATGAGACTCCGTGCAGCAGCCTGTGACGAGGCTGAAAGGGCAGGGCTTTACTGAAGAGGGGGGAGAGGAGGCTGACGGGCAGATGAACTCGGCAGCGTGACAAGCTAGGTAACGCCCAGTCGGCAAGATTTTTTTAAACTTTATAAAGCTATATCTTAGCTTCTACTAAACTGTTTTTTTTAGCAAAAACGATTGCCCCAAATGTGTGTGCTGGGTGTAGGGACACATAACAGTCCGGGGGGGTCATTTGGGGTGGTTGGTTCCCTTTAATACACCGTTAAACATGTACAGTATACTGTATATGTTTAACAGTACTTCATACTCTGCATTCACGGGGCTACGGATGGTTGGTGTCAGCAATACCTAGACCTACTATTAAAGTAAGGTAAAGGCAAGAAGGAACCAGCCTTCAACCCAAGACAAACCTTGAAAATGCAGCCGTGCTTGCACTTCACTAGGCTGATTAGCAGGGGTGTACAATTGGAGACCCCCAAAGATTTACCATCAATATTAAAGGCTGGATAACCCCTTTGGGAGCAGCTACTCAGCCAAAAAACAGTCACGTATGTCTCATTCAGCCTGCTAGCCTTGTTCTGCAATGTTGAGGGACAGATTCCACCTACACTTTTAGGTCGATTGGCGTCTGGTTGGGCTAATACCAATAGTCAGATTTAACGGCTTGTACAAGTATAGTAGATGCACATACTACCAATAAGACCTGTATCCATCTCGAGACAAGGACCCTGTCACTTACTGATGTCCGTGGAGATGTCATGGATACTCCCATATAAATGGATGGGCTCTCTGGCCAACTCTGCTCAAAGGTGCACGTCAGCAGACTAGTTTTCAAGACAAGACCATTGGGACCTACATCTAATATACATTTACAGCATATATCAAATGTTCACAGTAGGAATACCCCTTTAAGGAAAACTAGTTTTGCACTCTCCCACAGCTATTGCCATAAGTCTGAGAATGAACTTACCTTTGGGGTCATTTTTCTGCTTTGATTCAAGAAGGACTGGATGAGGACATGGAGTTAGTGAACAGCAGTTCTCTCTATTAATCTGGGAAGACAAAGCAAACACATTTGCAAAGTGAGTTAAAGAGAAAAAAAATCACATAACACAAGATATGTAGAGTATGTACCATCTACTAAGAAACAAAACACTACAATTATTTTAACCCAGCCGTCAATATGGAAAAAATCTGATAATCCAGCACTGTTTTCCAGCATACAAACAACAAAACATACATAATTTCACACTTAGTTTTTGGATTGGGGTCGTGGGCTCCCATCTGACCAAGAACAAAAACGATGTCTACATGGAGCTGGTATGTTTTCCCAGTGTAGGTGGGTTCCTCCAGTTTCCTCACACTTGTCAAAAACACATACTGGTAAATTACTTGACTTTCTAGAAAGCACCAGTGTGTGCCCAATGGTGCAATTTCAGGCCGTAAAGCTACAGCAAAGGGTTTTCCACTTTAAAAATGTCAACTTCAAATGCTTTTATAGCCTTAATATAACAAACCACGTACTTGCCATCCCTGGGTCCAGCTCTGGCTCTCTGCTGTGCACATCTCAGTGTTTTGTCTGCAGTATTGACCACAAAAGGTAGTCGCTGATTGACCGCAGAGGTTATGTAAGTAGTTAACACCACTGCAGCAAAAACAGACTGGAGAGGGAGCTGGATCTGGGGAAGGCGAGTACCTGCTCTGTTTATATTAGGTATATAAAAGTGCTTGTTTCCACCTTATTCAAGGTAGGATATGTTTTAATGAGAACTGATCCACTATATAACAAGTCGTTCAGAACTCATTTACCAGCCTGTTTATACAGACTGATGATCAATGATGAGGACAGGACGATCGCTAATACGATTATATATAAGGTGGCTGAAGTGGTTAGTACTATTGCTTTGCAGCGCTGGGATCCTGGGTTTAAATTAATAATCGTATTTATTCATTCACATAGCGCTATTAATTCCACAGTACTTTACATACATCAGCAACACTGTCCCCATTGGGGCTCACAATCTAAATTCCCCATCAGTTTGTCTTTGGAGTATGGGGAAAAACAGAATACGAAGGGAAAACCCACGCAAACACGGGGAGGACATGCAAACTCCATGCTGCCACCTCAAGTTGCCTAGTTTTACCATGGCTTTTAATCAAATATGGGGCGAACCCATGCATTATTTTTTAAATTATTTCAATATTTTAAAAATAAATGAATGGGCTCCTCTGTATTTCTGATTGCCAGCTGGAGGTGACAGCACGTAGATGGCTACTTTATGTGCCTTGTAAATCAAAAATAAGGAGGACCCCTTCTCAAAATCTGTTATTTATTTTTACACCCTTATTGCTGCAGGTTCATTGCCAGTGGCAACAGTCAATCACAGACACTGTCACAGAGAGTGGAGCCAGTCTAGTGAATAGACTGGAGGTTAATGAATGGACCTGAAAATGGTGTTACAAGCACGCGGTCCTTGGTAAGTATAATGCCGTTGATTAAATTAGTGTTTTGCTTTCTTTTACAGCCTCCTAGCTGAATCCGAGTAGTAACACAGACTTCTCAGGGAAATCCGTGTTCAAGGTCCGTGCCCGAACACTTGCTGTTTGGTAAGGACCCCCAGATTCGCCTATCACTAATGATTATCTCTGCAAAGCGATGCGTAATATGATGGCACTAAAAAGCAGGCATAATAAATAATAATATAGTTCTGCCTTTTTACAGAACCATGTTACCTAAAAACACATTCCCAGTTTCCGTGGGGCAATCTGCTGCCAATAATACATATACCGTAATATATATATATATATTTTTTTACAGGCATAAAGGGTCCGGTAGCCGAACAAATCAGTGTTCTGGTCAATTATCGGTGACTGACGACATGTTTACACCTGTGGATAATCAGGAATATTTGTCGCAGATTATCAGATTGTCTAAATGCACGGAGAGAAAAGTCAGGTTGCGAACCCCATCGGGGATAGGGGCCGAAGTAACAGCTGACCATCTCCATACAGAACTGCAGGATATATCCCCGTAATAAAAGAATTGAATAAGTTAACAGGTTCCGACTCCCGTGCGTGCAGCTGTATTGTGCGTTCACATTCAGTCCACTCCATTGTGATTCATGTCATCAAAACGGTTGAGTTAACTGGTGTGGTCCTTCCTTTTCTTAATCAGTGAGGTCCTCAGGAAATGCCATTAAATAGGCATGCCGTTATACAGGGGTTGTCCTAGAATGAAGTGATGTCTCCCCTGTAGATCATTTATACCCAGCACCACGTGAAGTGCTCCTCTGAGATCTTCAGAATGGGGAAACCTAATGAGGAACTGGAATACTGATGGCAACAGTGGTCGCATGCAACATTTCACAAAAATATCTCTGTAATCTCTGTCTATCCCCACTTGTTCTCTTTGCTCTCGAAGTGACTTTAGACTCACTTCTGCATTAATCAGAACCTCCCACTCCCGGCTCCAAGACTCTCCGGAGCTGCACCAATTCTCTGGAAAGCTCTACCCCAAGAAATTATGTTTACCCACAACTTACATAGTTTCAGGCGATCCCTAAAAACACATCTCTTTAGGTCGGCATATCATGAACCCTAGTCAATGTCATTTAGACATAGCCTATCGGCTCCACTAGTCTCAAGTGGATCACAAATAATGGTTGGTGGCCACATATACTGCTCCTAACTGTTCCCCATCTCCTCAAGTTGACTATACCATCATTGTAAATAAGCACCTGTCTTTGTGTCACCCCACCTCATTAAGATTGTAAGCTTTTAGGCCACGTCCACACGTTCAGTATTTGATGAGTTTTTTACCTCAGGATTTGTAGCCAAACCAGGAGTGGATGATTAAATACAGAAGTGGTGCAGTGTTTCTATTAGACTTTTCCTCTGATTGCTCCACTCCTGGTTTTGTCTACAAATCCTGAGGTAAAAAACGCAAACACTCAGCGTGTGCACGAGGCTTTTGAGCAGGCTGTCACATTTTGCTCTAACTATTGCATTGTATTATGCTTTTTATTGTATTGTATTTCTGATAACTGTTTCTTATAATTGTTTAAATATGAACCTCAGAATTGTGAAGCGCTGCGGAATATGTTGGCGCTATATAAAAGATTATTATATTATTTAAATAAAATAATGTCTAGTTATTCTCATTAGTAATGGGCACAGTGTTACATATAGATATTAAACTTTAGCAATAATATTTCTATCATTATAAAGAAGGTTCCCTATCAGATTGTAATTTGCTAATATTTCCAGTAAATCCCATGACCCCAATATAAGCCCCATCAGGGGCTGAGACCCATTAAAGACACTCAGAAGGCACAGTCTGCATTAAGGAGCTTAATAGTTACTTATTTTGAGAGGCCCCAGCAATGACAGTAAGTTTCCTATACTTGCAGCGTATGGTTTATGTGACAGGCAACCGGCACTGCCCTATAGGTACCGTGCCAATAACACTGCCAGGCTCTCAGAGCCGTTATGAGTGGAACATTCCCAGACTGGAGGGATTGTCTTCTCACCGGCTAAATTTAGACAAGCAATGAATCATTATAATAAGAAATCTTTGTTCGGGAGAACCTTTAGGAAACTCTGAAGCTTGACTATGCTAAAATGAGAGTCGAAGAAGAAAAAGGTAAAGTAAAGAGTAGAGTATGCAAAGTACAGACCGATGGCCAGATTGCCGCTCTACTGGCTACAGACGCAGAGACTTGTGATCGGCCAGGAGACCATTTACATCTACAGTGTAATAGATCAAGGTCAATTGCATCTTAAGGGAAAAAATCGTTGCCTACTTTGACTTCATTGTTCGCTAGCGATCCACTTACATCAGAAATGTGATATCTGAAGTCAGATTTAAACTTGAAGACATTGATGGCAAAAATCTTTGGATTGTTATAATGAGGATAAAAAAAAGAAACTAAGAAAACACAAAAAAGCTAAGATAACATTACCTTTACCAGCACCACCTCAGAGCGGTCAGCTTTGGGTATGTTACACAGGCTGTACCGTCTTTTATGCCTCTCGTACATCTTCCTCGTTGTGAAGAAGCCGTGAAGAGAAATAAAGCCACCCTGTCCTGGGCAGACCAAGGCCCCAGCTTTTCCTCCTCCTAAACCCAAGAATCACAATATCACCGATTTCCTCGACAGGAAAAACACTTCCAAGAAAGATATGGAGCCAACATTTTCTCGGCTGTGATGAAATGCACTAATCATCCAAAGTGCACACAGAACCGACTGAGTAAACTACAGCTGCCTTGGAGAACACAACCTCGGAGGTGCAAGTGTGCAAACACCCTCTGTATGTCCAGCAAGGTCCAGATCCAGGATGAAACGCAAGTTATTGTCTAGACGTGACTTCAGCATCTCATTCACAGGCACACAAACCCCAAGACGAAAATCCAGTTAAGACTCACGTCCTGGGCAAGATCTGTTTTGGAAGTGAAATCCGAGACTCAGCTCAAGCAGCCCCTTCAAAAAATCTTCACCATATTCCGGCTGAGGAGACCCCCCTTTTTTTTCAAAAGTGTATTATTACCAATCACATTTCACGGGAGGAAAAGAAAGGCCAGTCCTCTGAGGACGTCATCGCTTGCCTTTTCCACTCTGCCCTGGCATTCATCAATGCTTGACTCCTATTCCCACAACATAAAGCCGTTCAGTCCCAATCACTCGTGGCACTGTGAGCCTCTGCACACAGCTGCGGGGCACAGCTGTTCCTGCGCCAGTACTACCCACAGTGCCTCCGAAGCACAAGAGACAAGCAAAGTAGTAAGAAAAGGAGGAATTCTCACTCAAGCCTCGGAGCACAAGACCTATGCAAAGCCTCCTTATGTGGAGACTATGATTCATGCAGACGAAAGAGGAAATCAACTGATTTTCTTGGAAGATGAAAGAAGAAGTGCCCAAGTCTAGTTCTGGATAGAGGCCGCAAGAAGGAACGGGGACCCAAATGCATTTCTCACAGTCATTTTCGTGACAGGACTCTGCAAGCCTTCCTAATTTGCTTCTGTCAATGCATTCATTCACATCAGCTGGGGCCCATGAAGTGACCGTGCCACATGGTTTCCTGTATTCCGACTGTTCCACCCTTTCCTCCCCTCCCTGCAGCATCACAGTGCTCCGATCCCTCTCATGGGAGAAGTCACTTTCCATACAGCTATTAGCCACACTGTTTTTCTAAATGGAGACCTTGCAAGGAAAGGGGGAGGCTGCTACACAGGTTTCCCAAGTCAATAAGTAAGACTTAGAAACTTAGTAACAATTACTGAAAACTTTTACCTTTACCGACTAATGACCTTAGAAGAATGATCCATCAGGCTGAAAGAATGAACATGCTGCAGATTTATATCTGCACCAAATGTGCGATGAAGAAAAAAAAGCAACGCGTGTTCAAATTTTCAAGATTCTCCTGGACTTCGCTGGCAAAAGGATTTGTTTGCAGTTTTGTGACAAATCTGCACCTTAAAAACATGATAAAAACGCACTGTGTGCATACAGCCTTGACAGGAATCTTCTGCTGCATTTTCAGTGCAGATTTTTCCCATTTGTTGGAATGGGTGCAATCTGCTGCAAGAATTGACAGGATAGGCTGCCTTCACACTACGGATTTTTTAAATCCGATGCTGTCCGATAAAAATCAGACAGCATCGGACCGATTTTGGGCCCCATGCAGATCTATGGGCATCGGACCGAATCGGATGTGCACTAAATGCCATCCGATTTGGTCCGATCCGATTCTGTCCAATTTTTTATCGGTGCAAAAATCGGAACCTGCTCTGATTTTTGCACCGAGAATAAAATCTGACAGAATCGGATCGGACCGAATCGGATGGCATTTAGTGCACATCCGATCCGACCCGATCAATTTAACATGGGGCCCTATGGAGCAGGGTCCGAGGAAACATCTGATGTCTCCTCGGACCCGATTTTACTGTACTGAGCATGCTCAGTACAGTAAAAATGCTCAACTAGGAGAGCAGGGGTTAAAAAAAAAAAAAAAAAAAAAAAAAAGTTTATGCTCACCTCCCCCCGAGCCCCCGCCGTCTCCCTGGAGGCTACTGGTGGCTCCCGGTATCTGCAGAGGTCTTCTTCTGCAGTATAGGACCTGCGGTGATGTCAGTCATGTGACCGCGGGTTACCATGGTGGAACCTGCTGTCACGTGACTGTGACATCACCGCAGGTCCTGAACTGCAGAAGACCTCTGCAGACACCGGGAGCCTGTGGGAGCCACCAGGAGCCTCCAGGAAGACGGCGGGAGACAGCGGGGGCTCGGGGGGAGGCGAGCATAAACTTTTTTTTTTTTTGCCCGGAGGCTACGATTTAATGCCGGAATTGGATGCCTATTTGGCATCCGATTCCAGGCATCAGAAGGGAGCCGATGCTGTACGAATTTATCGGACAGCATCGGCTCCCTCAGAAATCGTTATGTGAAAGTAGCCATACATATTTATTTCTGCTCCAAATCTGCAAGGAGAAAATAATCAACATGTGCATGAGATTTCAGGATTCTCATTGACTTTGATGGCATAAGGAAACCCCTCAGGTGACAAATTTGCATTTGAAAATGCACCAGAAAAACGCAGTGTGTGCACTCAGCCTTAAAGGGGAACTCCGGGGAGATACAAAAAAAAATGTTGTACTGTCCCTGTCTTCACACTCTGAAGCTGAGCAGTTCTAGAATTTTTGGATAATTTATAAATCCATAAAATAATATCTATTCCTCAGCCCTCACCCCTACCTCCTGGGACAATACATCACAAAACAGATTTAGCTTCAGGCAGATTCGGGCTGCAGCTGAGAAGGGGGGGGGGAAGTTTGAGAGCATTGTGATGCAGTCCTCGTGCGTTTATCCAGCAGGCATAATGCGGGCACGCTTTGCAAGGCCCCAGATCAGTGGGAATGACTGGGAGGAATGGAATCATACAGTAGGCATAGAGTGGAGGCTGGCATGTAGGGGAGCATCGGACCTGGCAGTCATGCCTCCGCTCACATCCGTGTTCTTGGCTGCAGCCCTAAGATGCCCGCAGCCCTAAGATGCCCGCAGCTAAATCTTCTCTGTGACGTATTGTCACATAAGGGAGGGGTGAGGGCTGAGGAGCAGGTATGATTTTATTGATTTATAAGCGATCTGTAGATCCTGGAACTGTAGTTTACAGCTCTGCTTCATCAGGTAGGTGGGCAGGGACAGTACAAAAACATTTACCTCCCCGGAGGTCCCCTATAACCTTTGCATGTATGCAGCAGAGTGACAGACAAAGTATAAAGTGACAGAAAGCCTCAAAAAGGTCACTCAACTTTTCCAGAAAAAAAACAACTAAGCAAAATAAACCACCACAAGTGTATATCCGCCTTAAAACCGATCTGCTGCACATTTTTCACAATGGAAATTCAGCAATGGCCCAAACAGACCAAACAGTGAGAAATTCGCTATGTAAATGCAATAGACTTGCCACAAATTTCACCTTGTGCAATGGGAAGACTGAAACCCACCACATGGCCATACACACGGCAGATTTTTCTAGCATAGTGTAGGTGAAATTTTGAAAACCTCATTGAAAATGTTGCAAATATATATTATGTGGGTTGATTTTTTTACACATTTACATGGCGGAAAATCCACATCCAACCAGTTTTAATTTGCAAACTACACAATGGAACAACTCACTTGGGGGCTGTTACTAAGACTAATGATATGATGGCCCTAAAGGGAATCCGTCACTAGGTTTTTGCTCCCCCATCTGAGAGCATCATAATGTAGAGACAGAGACCCTGATTCCCAGCGATGTGTCACCTACGGAGCTGCTTGCTATCATAGTGATAATATTACTGTATTCTCTGCTGCATATTTAGCATAGATTTGAATGTGGAGCTCTATAACCCTACCCACACCACTGATTGCAATGTACACAGAAAGCTGCCAGTCAGTGGTGGGGGCGGGGTCATAGAAAGCTTATGAATATGCTGGACTACCTGGTGGAAGGAGAATTAGTCCTCCTAATAAGAATCTCCTGCTGATTAAACAGTGATTTTATCAAAACTACACTCAGCAGCCTAGTAAGTAACATATTGCTGGAATCAGGATCTCTGGCTCTATACTATGGTACTCTCAGATTAGGCAAAACCTTGTGACAGATTCCCTTTAATAACCATGCTACAGTAAGATGCATGTATATAATATGAAGTGCATGCCTCGTAACAAATTAAGCACACTCCCTGTTGTAACTGGAAAATAGGAAAAGCACCACTAATGAGCTTCTGTAGATTTACACTATTATTAACACTACTTTCTTCTCTGGAAATCATAATAAATTTGTTGGGGCCATGTGAGGCTGGCGTCACTTCCGCTAACCTTCTTAATAAATGAAGAGTCACTAGTTAAGGCGTAAATATGGCATCTGCTTTAAATTTCAACTTTACACCAGCAAACTGTTGTAAGGACAGTGATAAAAACCTCCCAAATTATTTTCATTTCTTATCATTTAAAAGGAAGTTGTCTTTAATAACACAACTGGGCACATGTTTGATTATAACCAAATATCTACAAATCATTGTCTTATGGCAGACATTACAGCTTCAGTACAGATCAGTCACACTGGACACCAATCAGACAGAGGGTTACAGAGTTCTCCCATAGTAAACCTCCCCTGAGCTTCACACATCTCCGCATCAAAACCTTGAGACATCTCATCTGCTCTAGCTACGACGCAAAAACATTTTTGTGTTTTTTTTTTTGCACAAGATGAAATATGAATTTCAAGAAAATTTGACAGTGTCCAACAGTAGAAGTTCATTAATTACTCTTCGTAAATTAAATATCAGCCTTACACAAAGCTACAAGTTGTATGCCATAATGTCAGGCAAGTCAAACTACCTAAGTAAACAGCGATGGGGTTATATGGAGCTGCCCATGTAGGCAACGATTAGGTTATATGGAGCTGCCCATGTAGGCAATGATGAGGTTATATGGAGCTGCCCATGTAGGCAATGATGAGGTTATATGGAGCTGCCCATGTAGATAGTGATGAGGTTATATGGAGCTGCCCATGTAGGCAACGATTAGGTTATATGGAGCTACCCATGTAGGCAATGATGAGGTTATATGGAGCTGGCCATGTAGATAGTGATGAGGTTATATGGAGCTGCCCATGTAGACAGCGATGAGGTTATATGGAGCTGGCCATGTAGGCAACAATGAGGTTATATGGAGCTGCCCATGTAGGCAACGATGAGGTTATATGGAGCTGCCCATGTAGGCAACGATGAGGTTATATGGAGCTGCCCATGTAGGCAACGATGAGGTTATATGGAGCTGCCCATGTAGGCAACGATGAGGTTATATGGAGCTGCCCATGTAGGCAACGATGAGGTTATATGGAGCTGCCCATGTAGGCAACGATGAGGTTATATGGAGCTGCCCATGTAGGCAACGATGAGGTTATATGGAGCTGCCCATGTAGGCAACGATGAGGTTATATGGAGCTGCCCATGTAGGCAACGATGAGGTTATATGGAGCTGCCCATGTAGGTAACGATGAGGTTATATGGAGCTGCCCATGTAGACAGCGATGAGGTTATATGGAGCTGCCCATGTAGGCAACGATGAGGTTATATGGAGCTGCCCATGTAGGCAACGATGAGGTTATATGGAGTTGCCCATGTAGACAATGATGAGGTTATATGGAGCTGCCCATGTAGACAATGATGATGAGGTTATATGGAGCTGCCCATGTAGACAATGATGAGGTTATATGGAGCTGACCATGTAGACAATGATGATGAGGTTATATGAAGCTGCCAACATAAGACAACAATTTGGTTATAGAACTGTCAAATACATGAACTGTCAATAATATGTCAACAGAACTGCTATGTGTAGAACCTAGAGGGATAGGCACAACTCACATAATCTAATGCTGTTTGTGGGCATTGGTTTTATACACAACTGTAAAACATCTCTTTTTACAATGTAATCCAACTGAAATCTGCTGTTTCCACTGTCTGATTCAGGCCCGTAGAAGTGCAGTCAGTGCGGAATGGCCATCACCGGTGATACCTGCTTCTAGTGCACCCTGCCTTTCTCCCTCTCCCCCTACTGACATAGACTCTAATATGAATACTTGTTTTAAAGATTTGGAATAAACTTAATTTGTTTTATGGACAAGAGTCCTGCTGGATCTTCTCTTCATATTTCCATAGTCCTGCTCCTTTAAAAGTACAGAACAAATTAAGAATGAAGATTTGAACTGAGTCATAATGAATTGTATTGGTATTTTTTATATAGTCACCTCCTCTGAAACCCAAAGTCACCGAGCCAAGAACAATGTAGACTAAGGGAAGTAGACGTTCAGGGCTTCAGCCCCCATGTATATGCAGCAGGTCGGTCATGCATCGACACCTGGACAATATAGTGCTTACATCTAAGTGTCGCAACATCCCAAACAAGCGAAGCATGGCTATCCATGTGGATATCAGGGCATACAAAGCCTCATCTCAGCATAGTGGTCTTCTGTCATGGATTATTTTTTCTAGGTTCCCTAATGATTTCACCCATCACTAAGGAAATAATTCACATCAAAATTTGGATTGTAGGTCACTTAGTATCAGATTATTTACACAATTTCAGGGAAATCTCATATATACAGTTTAATCAGTCCCCATCAGTTATATCAGTTGTGAATCAAGAATAGTTGAAACTGAATTTAAAAGGAAGAAAACAACTTGTGGTTCTAGTGAAATTGTCTGTGATTAGTGACGCACACTGAAGGGGCTACTACACAAGGCCGCTTTTTGCATACAAGAAAAATGGATCAATTTTAGACAAGTTTTCTTCCAATCCTTGGTCTATGTCTCCATCTTTACCATTGGTATTGGCAAATAAAAATAACATTTCCAAGCTCCTAGCTAACTAATGTAAAAACTGGAGAACATGGAATTAAAGGGGTTGTTAGGACTTTTTGTATAATTTGTGTATGTAGGTTACAGAATGCAGACAATTTGATAGCTTACTCCCTTGTTAGCATTCTGCATGGTTACCTAGACTTCACTATTCAGAGTGTGGAGGAGCTGCTCACCCGCGACTAGTTTTCTTGTTTTGGAGTCACAACTGGACATTACACTCAGACTCCAGCGGGCCCACCTCCCTCCATCAATGCAGAAAAGCAATCAGCTGTAAGGAGGAGGGTCAGTCCACTTACCGTATATTCACAGCAAGCACTGTGAATATATAGAGATCAGCGGATTGAACATCTCAGTGCAATGAGTGGTGTTGGTGCGGTAATCTCCTTCACAGGGGCCAACGCTGTATCACTGATATGATAATCTCTGCATCACTGTGCTGCAGCCGCCCCTCTGTGATGACCGCGCAGGCACCACTCCTTGCACTGCATCATTGACACAGAGCTGTCTCCTCCTTCACTGAGGGGCAGCTGCGACACAGTGATGCAGAGATGATCCTACCAGCGACAGAGCACTGGCCCCTGTGAAGGAGATGACCGCACAGACACCACTCATTGCACTGCATCATTGTCATCTACTTTTACTCAACCCATTGTACCAGTGCATGTTAAATATACCTGTGACTGCTGCAATGATCTCCTTTTAACTTCAGCTTGAATCATAGTGTAATAGTAATATTCCATCTCTGCACTTATTGCAATGTTTCCTGTGTCATCTGTATGCTTGTATGCATTCCTCACTCACCAGTATATGACAATTTGGCACATTTGTAAATGTTATCTCGTTGGAGGTGTTATAGTATAAAGGAAGCCTTGTCTAATGTCTGTGGCCTTTCATCCTCTTTCACCCCTGCTGTTTCTTGTAGTTGTTAATTACCTGATACCATGTTTCCTCCCACAATCCCCCTCACCTGAATCTGGTAGTGTGTCCTATAAATTTAGTTCATTCCTAAGGGGTACACGTGTGGCATCTCCTGCAAAGTGGCATTGAATGCTAAGTGGATGCAGTTATTTCATGGCAGTTAGTCAGGGCTAGAGTCAGGTAAGCCACTCTACTTGAAAGGTAGAGGGGGAAAAAAAAACAAAAAAAATTTTTTTTTTTATTTTTTTTTTTTATTTTGAACAACACAAGTTGTTTTTTTCTCTTTTCATTTCCCTATCACCATGTCCTTTACTTCAATATCTATTGTTCTATGTGCCTTTGCACTTTACCTTCACCGCCCCATCCCCCCTCCATCCCCCCACATCCACATAAACCCATCTCTCCTTCCTTCTACTTTATTGAACTCCCATACTCTGTTCACCATAGTGAATAATCTCGGACAACCATGCTCCAGGGTATTGCACCAAAAACAAAGTCACCATCACAAAAACTGTTTGCCTTTCCTCTTTTTACTGCTGCTTCTGTCAGGTGATATCTCTCCTAATCCTGGTCCACCCTCCACCAACTTCTACCCCTCTCCCACCACACACAGAAACCCCACCAACTTTATAAACATTACTTGCACACCTTCATCGCCCTCTTTTAATTGTGCTCTCTGGAATCCACGGTCTGCATGTAACAAACTTCCACTCATTCATAACTACTTTCTCACTAACTCCCTTAATCTGCTGGCCCTCACCGAAACCTGGATCCAGGATTCAGACACAGTATCCCCGGCCGCTATTTCTTATGGCGGCTTGCATTTCTCTCATTCCCCAAGACCTGGCAACAGACATGGTGGTGGAGTAGGTTTACTTCTGTCCCCACAATGTACTTTTCAGGTCATCCCCCCAGCTCCATCACTCTCATTCCCCTCTTTTGAGGTCCACACAATTAGGCTCTTCCATCCCCTCCCCCTTAGAGTAGCGGTGGTATACCGCCCCCCAGGGTCACCCACCCAATTCCTCGACCATTTCTCCGCATGGCTGCCGCATTTCATGTCCTCAGAATTACCAACCATTATTCTGGGAGACTTCAGCATCCCCACAAACAGCCCCATCTCCTCATCTGCATTTCAGCTCCTATCTCTAACTTCATCTCTTGGCCTCTCACAGCTCTCAACCTCGATGTCCGGCTCTGCTCAACCTCCTCCTTAGATAATTCAGAACTTCCCCTCTCTGACCACAACATTCTCTCCTTCACACTCACTAACCCTCGCCCACCCCAGCACATTCCTACATATCACACATTCAGAAATCTACAGGCCATAAACCCTCACACATTCTCAGACTCTCTACACTCATCACTGTCCCCAATCTCCTCATTTTCCTGTCCCGATCTGGCAGTCAATTACTTAAATGACTCTCTCAGAAGGACCCTGGACCAAGTAGCGCCCCTCACCCTCAAAACCTCCAAACACAGAGCAAAACAGCCCTGGCTCACATCACAAAATCGATTCCTCCAGCGATGCTCTAGGAGTGCCGAACGTCTATGGAGGAAAAGTCGCACTCCAGAAAACTTCATTCACTACAAATTTATGCTGAGAACTTACAATTCTGCCCTTCACCTTGCCAAACAGACCTACTTCACCACTTTGATCTCCTCACTATCCAACAACCCAAAAAAACTCTTTAACCTTCCTAGCGTTATTCCCGAGCCTGACTCGGGGTTAACATTCACTACCAGAAGCGTTAACCCCGAGTCAGGCTCGGGCTTACCCGCGTTCGCGGCAGATGCGGTGAGAAAACCGCACTTGCGCCGCACTTGCGGCGCGGTTGCGGCGCGGTTGCGGTAATCTGCATAGGAACCAACCACCTCTGATGACCCTCATACATTGTTCATATGTGCCCCTGCAGCCTAGTAAACCATTAGCAGCACTGTTGTTGTGTGCAAAGTGGCTGCAGTAGAAGTGAGATAATGATGTTAGACACTTACATGCCTGCGTACTTGAGGCCGTCTCCCTGTGTGTGCTGGGACTTGTGGGCTGTGCTCATCATGTCTGCTCTCCCCCTCCCTTATGCACGCCCCCTCTCAGCCTGCTATAGTGATGTGTGGCTGATTGCGTCATAAAGGGGCGGGGCTACCGGGATGCCGTGATTTAGCCCCGCCCCTTTATGACGAGATCAGCCTCACATCACTATAGCAGGCTGAGAGGGGGCGTGCATAAGGGAGGGGGAGAGCAGACATGATGAGCACAGCCCACAAGTCCCAGCACACACAGGGAGACGGCCTCAAGTACGCAGGCATGTAAGTGTCTAACATCATTATCTCACTTCTACTGCAGCCACTTTGCACACAACAACAGTGCTGCTAATGGTTTACTAGGCTGCAGGGGCACATATGAACAATGTATGAGGGTCATCAGAGGTGGTTGGTTCCTATGCAGATTACCGCAACCGCGGCGCAAGTGCGGCAGCTATGCGGCAAGTGCGGCAGATGCGGTTTTTTAACCGCATCTACCGCGAACGCGGGTAGCCCGCTTTTAGCAACAAATTCTAGAACTAAACAGACCGCCAGGGAGGCTACCACCTTTCACTCTCTCCTCAGTCCTAAAGTGCAGGCCCCCATCACTGACCTCTGTGCTGATGACCTGGCTTCCACTTCACAGAGAAAATAGAAAACATCCGTCAGGAAATCAACTCCCAACCTCAAACTGATGTTACCCCTGCCTCTCCCCACATTTCCTCCGGCTCACTGTCCACTTTTGACCCGGTTACAGAAGAAGAAGTCTCCAGGCTCCTCTCATCCCACCACATGCACTGCTGACCCCATCCCCTCACACCTACTCCAGTCTCTCTCTCCGGTGGTCACTACTCACTTAACCAAAATCTTCAATCTCTCCCTCTCTTCTGGCGTCTTCCCCTCGTCCTTCAAACACTCTATCATCACTCCTTTATTAAAGAAATCTTCTCTCGACCCTTCCTGCACAAACAACTACAGACCAGTTTCCAATCTCCCCTTCATCTCTAAACTCCTGGAGCGCCTGGTCTACTTCCGCCTCACTCATTACCTCTCCACTCACTCGCTTCTAGACCCATTACAGTCTGGTTTCCGCCCCCTACATTCTACAGAAACTGCTCTCACCAAGGTGACCAATGACCTTCTGACGGCAAAACGTAATGGTCACCACTCTCTGCTTATCCTTCTTGATCTCTCTGCAGCCTTTGACACTGTTGACCATCATCTCCTACTCGCTATGCTGCACTCCATCGGCATCAAGGACACGGCTCTCTCCTGGTTCTCTTCCTATCTCTCTGACCGCTCTTTCAGTGTATCATTTGCCGGCTCCACTTCCTCCCCTCTTCCTCTCACTATTAGAGTCCCTCAGGGTTCAGTCCTTGGACCTCTTCTCTTCTCACTCTACACAGCCCCGATTGGACAGACCATCAGCAGATTTGGTTTCCAGTACCATCTTTATGCTGATGACACACAACTATACACTTCTTCCCCTGACCTTACTCCCGCTCTAATAAAGAACACCAATGACTGTCTAACCGCAGTTTCCAATATCATGTCCGCTCTCTACCTGAAACTTAATCTTTCCAAAACTGAACTACTCCTGGTCCCGCCCTCCACTAACCTCCCTAAATATGACATCTCTCTCTCAGTGTGCGGCACCACAATAGTGCCAAGTCAGCAGGCTCGCTGTCTGGGTGTTATGCTTGACTCTGATCTTTCCTTCACTCCATATATACAAGCTCTCGCCCGCTCTTGCCGCTTGCACCTGAAGAACATCTCCAGAATTCGCCCCTTTCTCACCTTGGAAACTACAAAAACCCTCACCGTGGCCCTGATTTACTCCCGCCTTGACTATTGTAATTCCCTTTTAGTTGGCCTCCCCCGCACTAGACTGTCCCCTCTCCAGTCCATCCTTAATGCAGCAGCCAGGATTACCTATCAAGCTAATTGCTACTCAGACGCTTCTGCTCTATGCCACTCATTGCACTGGCTGCCTATATACTACAGGATCAATTTCAAACTGCTTGTTCTCACCCACAAAGCTCTTCACAGTGCAGCACCCCCATACATCTCCTCCCTCATCTCTTTCTATCACCCCAGCCATTCTCTTCGCTCTGGAAGTTACCTTAGACTCACTTCTGCATTAATCCGAACCTCCCACTCCCGGCTCAAAGACTTCTCCCGAGCCGCACCAATTCTTTGGAACGCTCTACCCAAAAAAATTAGATGTATCCACAACTTAAATTGTTTTAGGCGATCCCTAAAAACACATCTCTTTAGGAGGGCCTATCATGATCCCTAGCCAGTCATCTAGACATAGCCTATCCGCTCCGCCTCAAGTGGATCACATATAACGGGTTGCGGCCACTTATTCTGCTCCTATCTGTTCCCCATCTCCTCAAGTTGACTATACTTTCATTGCAAATGAGCACCTATACTTTGTCACCCCCACCTCATTGTTAGATTGTAAGCTCTTATGAGCAGGGTTGCCATTTTTTGCTCCAATTACTGTATTATGTTATGCTTTGTATTGTATTGTTTTTGGCATTGTATTGTATTTTCTAATTGTTTCTCATGATTGTTTAAATGTGAGCTTTGTATTGTGAATGTGAAGCGCTGCGGAATATGTTGGCGCTATATAAATAAAAATTATTATTATTGACACAGAGCTGTCTCCTCCTTCACTGAGGAGCAGCTGCGACACAGTGATGCAGAGATGATCCTACCAGCGACAGAGTGCGGGCCCCTGTGAAGGAGATGATCGCGCAGACACCACTCATTGCACTGCATCAATGACACAGAGCTGTCTCCTCCTTCACTGAGGGGCAGCTGCGACACAGTGATGCAGAGATGATCCTACCAGCGACAT
Organism: Allobates femoralis; assembly: GCA_033576535.1. Classification (NCBI taxonomy): domain Eukaryota; kingdom Metazoa; phylum Chordata; class Amphibia; order Anura; family Aromobatidae; genus Allobates; species Allobates femoralis. The sequence continues at coordinate 139,284,531 of JARQOC010000004.1, read as the reverse complement.
AGTGCTGGTGCCTAAAAGGTTTGGAGATTTCGAGATTACCAGGAGAAAAAAAATACCAATTGATATTTACATACAAGGTTCATCTAAGGGAATCTGTCAGTAGGTTTTTGCCATCTCATCTGAGAGCAGTATGATGTAGGAAAAGAGATCCTGGATCCAATGATGTATCATTTACCGTAGTATACACACAGTTCATCGCTGTTGGATGAAACAGAGTTGAGAAACCTAACTCTGCCTACACCAGACTCTGATGACATTGTCAATACACAGTGAGCTGCTTATCACAGGAAGGGACATTGTCACACCAGCAGTCTCTTGAGCTCCAGACCTGACAGTGATTTTCTTGAGCCTCAGACCTGACAATGATAGTAAACCTTCACACAGCACACAATGTGATAATAGACACATCCCTGAATTCTGTATTTTAAACCCTACCTCATGCTGTCCTCAGATTATATAGCAAAAACCTACTGACAGATTCTCTTTAAATTAACAGCAAATTACTAAGAGACATTGAGAGCCAATTAGGGCTGGGCGATGAATCGAATTAATTCGATTAATTCGCCCCCTGCTGTGGCCACGATTGTGATTTGACGAAAATCGTCAAATTTGATTTAACCTACCTAGCGGCATTCCCGAGTGTAACTCGGGGTTAACTTTCACTGTTAGAAGCGGTAACCCTGAGTCACACTCGGGAATACCCGCAGCTGCTGCCGCTGCTCACTGTGAGGCCGCGGGGGGGGGGGGGGGGGGGGGGAATGCTATCAGAGCCCAGCACTGCCGCCCCTGCTACAGCCGCTGGAGATGTCCAGGGGGGGGGGAGCTGTCAGTGCCCCGCCGCCCCTGCTACTGACAGCCGAGGGTGAGTTCTGGCGGGGGGGCGTCAGTGCCCCGCCGCCCCTGCTACTGACTGCCGCGGGTGAGTTCCGGGGGGGGGGATGGGCTCTGCTGTCAGAGCCCTGCTGCAGGTCTTACCTGCCCCTTGCCGCTGGCGCCATTGCAGGGATGTGGCACCGCCCACTTCTCCTAGGGCTAGGGTTAGGGCTAGGGCTAGTTTAGGTTAGGCGCCTATACACCACTGGGGGCTGCTGCTGTATAAACCACTGGGGGCTGCTGCTGTATACACCACTGGGGGCTGCTGCTGTATACACCACTGGGGGCTGCTGCTGTATACACCACTGGGGGCTGCTGCTGTGTACACCACTGGGGGCTGCTGCTGTGTACACCACTGGGGGCTGCTGCTGTGTACACCACTGGGGGCTGCTGCTGTGTACACCACTGGGGGCTGCTGCTGTATACACCACTGGGGGCTGCTGCTGTATACACCACTGGGGGCTGCTGCTGTATACACCACTGGGGGCTGCTGCTGTATACACCACTGGGGGCTGCTGCTGTATACACCACTGGGGGCTGCTGCTGTATACACCACTGGGGGCTGCTGCTGTATACACCACTGGGCCTGTATATACCACTAGGGAGGCTGCTGTATACCACACTGCTGGGGGCTGTATACCTGTGCTGGGGTCCACCCTTGGCTTATACACGAGTCAATAGGTTTTCCCAGGTTTTGGGGGCAAACGTAGGGGGGTCGGCTTATACACGGGTCGGCTTATACAGGAGTATATACGGTACCTCTTAGTTTTTTCTCTTTATTCATCAAAGAAAAGCAAAAAAAAAAAAATAGAAAAAAAAAATCGAGATTTAAATCGAAAATCGTCCATAGGTTTAAATAAAATCGAGATTTTGATTTTTTCCAAAATCGCCCAGCCCTAGAGCCAATGCTGAGCGCATACTGACTGTTCAAGAACATGATCCAGTGTGCGGACTGACTCCAGTAGGAGGCTGTGATTCACAGCAGTGCTCATTTACGGGTATTGGCAGAACACTTTCATAATTTCTCAACAATATAACCAGTGTCTGACACGGAGTATACAATTATATGATACAGCAATGCTTTGACATTTGAAAACAACTGACTCTGTTTGACGAGAAACATTTCTCATTATCGTGGGTTGTGATTTAGTACCTTTCACTATGAAGGATCAAGCACAGGCCATATCACAGCATCGGCCATGAGCAGTATATGTATTACTTAGGACAAAATTGGATCCTGTCCTTTCACATCTGTTCAGCCTGTGACAAAGAGGACTATGAGAAAGGGATTTCTTGTTTCAAACATGAGGCAAATTCCTGTACTTGGGTTAAAATAAACTCAAGCACCAACAGTAAATGTAAGCCCTGCAGTCAAGAGATAAAGAGCCACTGGCACTGACTGACAGCCGGGCTCTGTAGTGTATCAATGCTGTGCCGCCTCTCAGTCAATGTTGGGGTGTGATAACAGCCGCTGCTCACTATGTACTGAGCGGTGATTGAGGTGGCGCCTCTATAACTTAGAGCTAGAGGATACTGGGAGGAATAAGGATCATTTCCTCCCGGCAGCAGGGCTCTCAGATACACAACTTTACAACGCAATTAACATACAGATTAACATAATTAAAAGAAATAATTTTTTTCCCAACTCACACTTGCAGATTGTCTGCTCACATTCAAATCTCTCTCTTATATATACTTTTTCTTCTGTACCTTAAATGCTGTGACAAGGTCAGGTAGCAGGTGTACAAACATTGCTATATTATTTGGGTTGAATGTGATATTTGGGAACAATGCCAGAGAAAAAAAAAATAAATTCGGATCGGAGTGCACTTATTAAAGCTTTTTTTAAAATATAATATTTAATACCACTTCAAAAGGTGAACAGAAAACCTTAAAACACACAAAAAAATCACTATGACTTAACCCTCTTTCTTGGCTGCACAATTCTCTATCTTTGCACTTCCATTTTGTCCTCTCATTGTTCCGAGAGCCATCATTTTTTGTAGATACTCGTTGACAGTCATATGAGGGATGGACGTAGCTGAGATAACCACCCATAATTTGACACAATTAAATGGGCTTAACAGGATTTTTAGGGTACCTGATGAAGGTACTGGTCTGGCTTTGAAACACGTTGTGTTGTACACATCAATAAACTAATTTGTACCCTATCGACTGAACAAGTGTATCATCTGTACAACACCCCGTATCGCCCGACATTACCATTCTCCTGCTTAAAGGGACCCTGCAATTTCTTTTTTTGTTATTAAACCACCCCAATGTTATTTAGATCATGTAGAGTTCATCAACAACCTTTTTTTTGTTGTTGTAAATCATTGCATTTATCTCAAAAAAGCATTTTAGGCTGCTTTCACATCAGCCGTTTTCGGCTTTTTCACCGCAACTGCCGCGATTACCGCATAAGGGCCCTTTCACATCAGCGTTTTTTTCAAATCGCGGCATATGCGGTGAAAAAACCGCATCTGCCGCGATTACCGCATACCGGCTGCACGGTTGCGGGGCGGTTGCGATAAACGCCATACAAGGTATAGGCAGACTTGCGGCAGGTGCGGCAAGTGCGGTTTTGGCACTTGCCGCAGGTGCGGCCGTGAAAAAAAACACGGTATGCCGCGAAAAACGCTGATGTGAAAGCAGCCTTAGATACATACATATTTTCATTAGCTAGCTGAGCAAACAGTCAGGCAGTCAATCGGCTGGTTGACACATATGTCACTGAACTTGTAGCAATGCTAACTGCTCTGTATAAAGGACCTGTGTGATGTCACGAGCATGTGACCTTAATGGGTGGAGCTAAGCAAGCTAAATTGTTATGGTCTATGTAGACTTAGGTCCGCCTATTATAGTCACATGGTCATGACATCACACTGGTCCTTTCAGCAATATTTGAATTTCACCTTTGCTAAAAGTGCAGTTAACTGAACTGTTAACTATTAACTAGCCAGATGACTATTTGCCCACCTAGTTAAAGGGATCCTGTCCCCTCCAAAACGCCTCCTAAGCTATCAAAACATGTCCCTGCACCATCCCATCACTAATCTCACACTCCTTTTGTCTCCTAAAAGCATCCTGTGAAAGTGCATAAAAACGTTTTAATACTCACTCATTAGTGATTATAATTAGCAGGGGCTATATTCATAGTCACCAAGGCGGGCTGTTATGCAGCTCCAGGATCCACCCTGTCTCTGTGTGTTTGCTGTGATGTGCAGGCATTGCCCTCCCCCCTCTCTATCACTCACAGAATGCAAATCATTAGTCCTGCCTTCAGTTTCACAGCAGCACAGACAGAGAGAGGGTGGATCCTGGAGCTGCAAAAGAACATGCCCTGATGACTAAAGTATATAGCCCCTGCTAATTATAATCACTAATGAGTGAGTATTAAAACGTTTTTCTCCACTTTCACAGAATGCTTTTAGGAGACAAAAGAAGTGTGAGATTAGTGAATGCTGGATGCTGCAGGGACATGTTTTGATAGTTTAGGAGGCGTTTTGGAGGTGACAGGATCCCTTTAATGAAAATATGTAAGTATCTAAAATGATTTTTTGGGATTATTTTTTTCTTTCTTATAAAAAAAAAGCTTATTAATGATCTAAATAACATTGGTGGTGATTTAATTAAAAAAAAAAAAAAAAAAAAAAAAAAAAAAAGACATGACTGGTTCCTTTTACAACACGGCAAAAGGACGTACTGTTTAAAGTTATCAATTATGAGAGGAAACAAAAAATTTACTATACAGTACACACAAGAGCACAAAGTGGTCAGTGACCAAGAGAAAAAAAACTCACAAAATTAAATAAATTAAAATAGTTAAATTATTAAAATTAAATAAAGAAAATGTACAAGTGTTCCAGAAGCCACTGTAATACGGTATATCACTACTCTACTATGAGCCCTCACTTACTCCATGTTTGAGTCCTAGGCCCCAATTCATCAAGACCGGCTATTTCTCACCAGCCTTGATGAGCGAGTGAAGTGGAGAAAGACGCTCCTGATTCATGACGTTGATTTTTTGCAAAGTTCGGAGAAACTGACGTGAAAACGCTAAAAGACGCAACATTTTTGCACGACTGATTTGTGACAAATTTTGAAACTTTTTAAACCGATTTAAGGCAGAATTCTGGTGAAATTGCTTGGAAGGATCTGGGCCCTAGACACTTTATGGGCTATGGTAAAAAGACACTGTTGAAAACCTAAATGTGTTGGACAACAGTATTTGTCTTAATGTAAACAGCTCATGGACATAAAACAATGGAGATGCTTGTAGTTTAATTTCTCGCCGCTCTACTGATCCATGGCCATCATAGCTCAGCTTCTGTATCCTTTCTCCAAAAGTAAAATGAATTACAGTAAGAATAAAATCCGGTGGTTACAGAAGCCTCATATCTGTATACAGCTGATGCGTTGGGAGTGGGCCACCGTCAATAGAGTTTTTGTGCATTTTTTTGCTTTGTTAGAAGGAGAAAACGATTTACAGACAATATATGATCTCATTCTCTAAATATAAGTAGCACAAAAGCAGGAAGTCTGAGAATATGTTTTCACAGAAGCATTTACACAGTTTTAGGGATTGAATCTGCAATTTTAGAAGACTACATCATTTTGGGGTTTTCTCATGGGGAACAATAAAATGAGAAGTGAAGATGTAATCACATAAGAAATAAAGAGACAAAATTCAGTTTAAGATATTTTTGAGAGTTCAGTGTGAAAATGGGAATTGCGAGGCCCTCCATGTTGATATACCCAAACTATAGTGACCGATGCTATGGCTAAGCTTCCGAGCACTATAGACACCGCAGTCATAGCCGGCACAGTAATCTGTAACGCTACAATTTGCTTTTTGGCCTGCGCTCTTGCATGGTTTGCCTACCATCCCGAATCTCCAGGAAGGTTTATAAAAATGGCAGAAGTGTAGAGTCGGAATTGGTGTCCATTATGGGTGGAGTCAGATTCAGGGAAACTGATGACTCCAAGTCAGATGTGAGGCCTACCGCGTGGTTGTGGAGTCATGGGGTCAGAGTCGGTGTCCATTTTAGGGGAGTTGGAGTCAGCTTTTTAGCTTACCGTCTCCACAGCCCTGAAAAATAGGGCACTTTTATGGCATGTCCATAGAAAAATATAAGGTGTCCATGATTTTTTTTAAGCTGAAAACACTAATACAGAATATTTCCATTGTAGTTATCATAGCTTTACAGATTAAAGTGAGCGCAGATAATGTCTTCATATCAGAACTATAGGCTGTAGACATGGATCACTTGTAATTATAAGGATTTATTATACTATGCCAATCTGACGGTAAGAAACTTTGTCTGTCATTTTTAAAAAATCTGTCCAGAAAAGTCAGGTGGGCAACCCTAGACTGACCCATGCCCATTTTGTATGCAGTGTACAGTGGGGAACGCCAAGGCCATTCACATAGCGGGAGAGTGAAGCTTCAGGGGTCAGTGTTATAGATGTGGAAGAATCAGATTTCCAATGAGGCTGTTGAGTTTGGGTAAGGGGAGACTCTCAGTCATTCTGGACATCAAGATCCATACATGAAATTTGAATGTCTGACACGGAAAAAAAAAGTCTATGTTGGCTTTTTCACTTTCTGCATCAGAGAGAGAGAGAGAGAGAGAGAGAGAGAGAGAGAGAGAGAGAGGAGAGAGAGAGAGAGAGAGAGAGAGAGAGAGAGAGAGAGAGAGGAGAGAGAGAGAGAGAGAGAAGAGAGAGAGACAGAGAGAGAGACAGAGAGAGAGACAGAGAGAGAGACAGAGAGAGAGACAGAGAGAGAGACAGAAGAGAGGAGACAGAGAGAGAGAGAGACAGAGAGAGAGACAGAGAGAGAGAAGGGGCTGGTGTGACGTCACAATCTCATGTGGGCCTGGGAACAAGAGTCCTGACACCACTGGAACGGCATTGAAAGAGAGTATAAGTTTCTTTTAATTTCAAATGGGGGAGAGGAACATGGATTGAGAAGGGGCTGTCCTAGTAGTCCACAACCCCTTTAAGGTATTTTAAGTTTTAAAAGTGGTCTTTGTTTGTTTGAAGACAAGTTTGATTCTATAATCTATAATTCTATAAACCCTATGGTCCAACATTTAGTTAAGTTTTTTTTAGGAAGTCAGTTCCTCAATAGCGGTGTTTATGTGCAGCAAGCTCATATCCTTCATTCTGAAATGATGCCTGAGGGGTATTGGGGAACTCATTCACCTGATTTAGAGTTTAGAGCCCCTAAAGTGAATCCCCAAACTATATAATATCTCACAACTTCACCCATTATGTTTTATTGGAGCCCCTGAAAAGATAAATAGGACATCGGGGTAGTCAACCAAAAAAGGTTGTGATCAGTGCAGTGATGGACTGCATGAGATTATCATTACAGCAGGAAGCAAAGACCGTCAGGATCCGCAGGCATGGAAGCATGTGCAGCAGATCGGTGTTGGTTGTCTCTTTTAGAAGATACAACTTATATTGACTCTTGTCTCACTTCATCTGCAGCTGATTCAGCTCTAGAACATGTAGCCTGCAGATTGGACACCATGTAAAACTAAAAAGGATCCCTTCAATTAGTAATGTTCCTCTGTTTAGCTTTGCCAACAGGCCTCTGACTAGATGTGGGATCGAAAAAAAAAAAAAAATAGTATTACTGCAGATGTCTTAAGCAGCAAGTGCATGTAGAAGCCTGAACAATATAATAAAGAATACATTTTATTTATGTAGTGCCAACATACACACACCGTCCACATCAACGTTTCCATCATTTCTGACACGTATCCAGCCATCCTACATTCACCATTACAGTAAATTCTACATGGCCACAGACTGGCTGGAAAATATGTGCTATTTTTTCCACACTTTGTTTCCCACAATTAGAGTCACATCTGGAGACCTCAGGCAGATACAATTACCTCTCTGGCTGCCATAGACCCGTCCGGCCAAGAGCCATCACCCCAGCTGATAAATGTAACAGTGACTGCCAATTTCATTAAAGCCACCTTCCCTTATTAGCGTTTATTCCCTTTGGTACGTGTGCGCCACACACTCAATGATCATGGTTTTTCTTACTGCTGATTTGGCAATTTGAGCTCTAAAATGATTGTGTCCTTGCTGTAATGGAGGAGATCAGCTCTCCACATAGACATCCAGCAGGTGATTGGCTTCACTATATAACATATAAACCTATCAGAGAAGGTCGAGCAGCAGAAGGAAGAAGGGAGCAGTAAACTGAACTAATCATAAGACAAGAGGCGTGTCTCAGACTACCTCTGACTCCTGAAGACTCTGCACACAGCTCTGCACGAATGAAGATGAAGAAAAAAGCAAACAGCGCTATCTGAGGAAACCCTAGAAGGTAAGTGTCATCTGCAGAGAATGATTGAGATTACGCTTATGTACATTCACTCTGCATTTTGTTACACTTCTATGTTTGAAGGCAATCTACGGTACTCCACAGCAGTTTCTCCACCTCTGCCTAAATGTATTGCATGATACCGGCAATTGCACTACAATTTTATTGGAACCAATATATGAGAGTGGGAAAAAAGGAGTGCCTATTAACTGGCAAGTCTATACATATATTTGATGTATACATCAGAAGATTTCACCATGCAAATACCAAACACTAGGAGCGCACCTGAAAGGGAATCTGTCAGCAGGATGTCACCTCTCAGACTATGTATGACCATGTAGCTCTTTGCAGACAAGATCAGCAAAGCTTTTGAATAGCCAGTTTGCTCCTATGTTACTGAGAAATCAGCAATTGAACTGATCAGACATCTGAAGTCTCCGTTAGTCCAGCTCTATTCCCCGCCCACTGCTGCCTCCTTCTGCTTGCCTAACAGTCTCTTTCCTTTGCGACTTAAGGTAAAATGAGGTATTAGTCAAGAAGCAGAAAGAATAGACCTGGATTGACAGAGGTTTCAGATTATTATTATTTATTTATAGAGCACCACTGATTCAATTGTGCTGCACATTAGAAAGGGTTACATACAAATAAATTAAAAATACAATGAACAAACTAACAGTGACAGACTGGTACAGAGAGGAGAGAGGACCCTGCCCTTGTGGGCTTACATTCTACAGGGCAATGGGGAGAGAGACAGTAGGTTGGGTCTACTCTGGTGGTGGTGGAGCGCCGGGTCCAGGGGCGGTGGAGCGCCGGGACCAGTGGTGCTGAGGTGGCACTGTTGTCATTGCAGGCTGTAGGCTGTTCTGAAGATATGGGATTTCAGGTTCCGCTTGAAGGTTCCGAGTGTGGGTGACAGTCGGACGTTTTGGAGTGCAGAAATCCAGAGAATGGCGATGCTCGGGTGAAGTCTTGCAGGCGGTTAGGAACGTACAAGTGTGGAGGAAAGAAGGAGGTCTTGGGAGGATCGAACAGTATGAGTTGGATGATATTGGGAGATTAGTTCAGAGATATATGGGGAGGACAGCTTTTGGATGGCTTTGTAAGTCAATGTTAGTAGTTTGAATTGGATATGCTGGTGAATTGGGAGCCAGTGGAGAGATTTGCAGAGGGGAGTGGAGGAATAGCGAGGAGAGAGGTGGATTAGTCAGGCAGCAGAGTTAAGGACAGATTGGAGAGGTGCAACAGTGTTAGCAGGGAGGCCACAGAGGAGGAGGTTGCAGTAGTTGAGACGGGAGATTGTGAGGGCACACACTAGTAGTTTAGTAGATTGAGGGTTGAGGGAGGGACGGATTCTTGAAATATTTTTGAGTTGGAAGCGGCAGGAGGTGGCAAGGGCTTGGATGTGCGGTTTGAAGGACAGCGCAGAGTAAAGGGTTACTCCGAGGCATCGGACTTCTGGTATTGGGCAAAATGTGGTGTCATTTATTGTGATAGATAGATCTGGTAAGAAAGGTGTGTGAGATGGAGGAAAGCTGATGAGTTTGGTTTTGTCTACATTGAGTTTTAGGAAGAAGGAGGATATGGCTGATAGAGGCTCTGGGATTCTGGACAGGAGAGAGGTGACATTGGCAAAGAGATAGCTCTGAGTGTCATCAGCGTACAGGTGATACTGGCAGCCACTTTATGAGTTGTTCCAGACCAAGGGTAAAGATTTAAAAAAGGAGGGGCCCCAGGACAGTGCCTTGAGTGACCTCAAGAGAGAGGGGATTGGGTGAGGAGGTCGTGTGGGAGTGGGAGACGCTAAATGTGCGGTTGGAAAGGTAGGAAGAGAGCCAGGAAAGAGCAAGGTCATTGATGCCAATGGAAGAGAGGATCTGTAATAGGAGACCGTGGTCGACTGTGTCAAATGCAGAGGACAGGTCTAGAAGGAGGAGGATAGAGAACTGTGTTAGCTTTGGCCGTGAGTAAGTCAATAGTAATTTTGGTCAGGGCAGTTTCAGTGGAGTGGTGGGGGCGGAAGACGGATTGAAGGTTGTCAAAGAGAGAGTTGGATGAGAGGTGGGATGACAGTACAGTGTAGACATGCTTTTCGAGAAGTATGGAAGCGAAGCAGGGATATGGGCCGGTAGCTGGATGTAGAAGTGGGGTCGAGGGATGGCTTCTTTAAGATAGGTGTAATTGTTGCATGTTTGAAATCAAAAGGAAATGTTCCAGAAGTCAGTGATAGGTTGAAGAGGTGGGTTAAGGCTAGGATAAGTGTGGTGAAGTTGGGAAGGAAGTGGGATGGGGCCCGATGCACAAGTGGTGAGGTGCGATCTGGAGAGAAGGTGTGCAAGTTCTCCTTCAGTGATGGAGGAGAGGAGGGTTAGTGGGGGAGGAGAGTGGTCTGGTATACATGGGGGTTGTAGTGGTTGGGTAGCAAAGATTTGTCTGGTCTGATCTGATCGATCTTGGTGATCGATCTACTACAGCCCTTTTGCTTCATTCATATATCAGTTCAAATGATGATTTCTTATTTATGGAAAGGAGACAAAAGTGCAGATAGAGTCTTATCTGGGAGAGATGTTAGCCTACTTTAAGGAAAATAGGCTCATCTTGGTTGGTTGTAAAAATCACAAAAACTACACAGGTATGAGGTATATAATCTACAAGCTGTTGCAGCACCCTGAGAGTAAATCCAATATACCATGAGTTCCATGTGAAAAAGATAAGGCTATAAACTCCGCTGCAGGTGCCAAAATCCAAAATCCAAGAATTTTGGATGGTATGATGGTATCTTTATTTGTTAATGTGTTCCTAAGTTCAATGCCTCCTTCATCCAGGGCTGTGGAGTCGGAGTTGTGGAGTCCATTTTGATTGAGTCAGAGTCAGTAGAAAATGGACTCTGACTCCTAAAATATGCAATAAATTGTGAACAGTAGTTCAATGCAGAATGTGCTGAATATTATTATGAATTATTATTATGATCAAAATATCTTGATTATTGTATCATAATAATGATCAAAAACCTGATGTTACCATGCACTACAATAAATTTGACACTTTAAAAATGAGCCTTGTATGAAGAGTCGGGAGTAGGTGAGAGGATTGAGAGTCAGAGTTGCGAGGAGTGTCAGGAGTTGCAGAGTCAGGAGTTGCAGAGTCAGGAGTTGCAGAGTCAGGAGTTGCAGAGTCAGGAGTTGCAGAGTCAGGAGTTGCAGAGTCAGGAGTTGCAGAGTCAGGAGTTGCAGAGTCAGGAGTTGCAGAGTCAGGAGTTGCAGAGTCAGGAGTCGCAGAGTCAGGAGTCGCAGAGTCAGGAGTCGCAGAGTCAGGAGTCGCAGAGTCAGGAGTCGCAGAGTCAGGAGTCGCAGAGTCAGGAGTCGCAGAGTCAGGAGTCGCAGAGTCAGGAGTCGCAGAGTCAGGAGTCGCAGAGTCAGGGTCGCAGAGTCAGGAGTCGCAGAGTCAGGGTCGCAGAGTCAGGATCGCAGAGTCAGGAGTCGCAGAGTCAGGAGTCGGCAGAGTCGCAGAGTCAGGAGTCGCAGAGTCAGGAGTCGCAGAGTCAGGAGTCGCAGAGTCAGGAGTCGCAGAGTCAGGAGTCGCAGAGTCAGGAGTCGCAGAGTCAGGAGTCGCAGTAGTCAGGAGTCGCAGAGTCAGGAAGTCGCAGAGTCAGGAGTCGCAGAGTCAGGAGTCGCAGAGTCAGGAGTCGCAGAGTCAGGACGGTAGAGTCGCAGAGTCAGGAGTCGCAGAGTCAGGAGTCGCAGAGTCAGGAGTCGCAGAGTCAGGAGTCGCAGAGTCAGGAGTCGCAGAGTCAGGAGTCGCAGAGTCAGTGGTTTGGTTTACCGACTTCACAGCTCTGCCTTCATCAGGATGAAAATGACTTTGTGATTTTGTCCTGATGAAGGAGGCGTTGAAGTCAAACGTGTTGACAAAAAGATCACATCATCTGATAATTTTGGGATTTTGTCACCGGCATCGCGGTTTATAGCCCTATCTTTTTCATGTGGAACACACAGTATATTGGACTTGACTTTGAAAGAGCTGCATTCCTATATATAGCCTGGGGTGTGAAATCTCGCTGACACATTCACCTTAAGTAAATATTCTTGTAAGCCAATATTGATCTAAAACGAGAGCAATTTGTTATAAAATAAGTTTTCAGGGCTGCTGTTTGTTATCCACTAAAATGGCACAATATCTTATTTTAGTGCATTATTTCCAGTCATTTCAGACAATACCCTGCCACTATCAATTTCAGACAATACAATGAAACAGAAGCCCAACTAGGCTGAGCATAAAAAAGCCTACACAAGCCACTATCCTGTGAAGCACAAAAAGTGGGTCTGTAAACGACCATCTAGTATGAAAGGTCCTGGAATCCCCCTTCTGCGTGAGGCCATTATACAGCACACAATGGGATCCTTTCAAAAGCCAACATATACATGAGGCTGCTGGAGGATACTATTCTCCATTGACATATTTAATAGAATTTCAGTCACCCTCCATGCAGGGACAATTTTCCAAGTATATAACATTATAAGCAGTAAAATAAGCAAAAAGTAGATGAAAAAAAGTTTGCAAAATGCGGAGGTGAAATACCCAAGTGCTACAATTCTCTAGAAACACTATAAACAAAGAGAAGCAATTGTACAGCATTCAGGGAAGGCGTCACCTCTGTATACAGTACATTCCAAGCTTATTTACCGTCATTATAAAGACTGGATTGATTTCACTTTTTTTTTTTTACTAAGTCTTAACAACAGGAAACTTTCCTCAAACTTCAGTAAGAAAGTATTCCAAAGGCTGAGCCCCGGGAGAGGGAAATCACAGACGAGAGAGAGAATAAATGTACTTAGAGCTTGGAAACCCCGAGGTCTACTTGATCCCCCTGCACCACAGGACGTACTTTGTGGACAGGCAGCTGAAAATGGTGGCCTCATGTATATAAAGTACAGTTTGTGCCTGTGTTTTCTTATGAGATATGTTTTTCCTTCGTTGCCAGAGAACAGAAAACACAAGTTAACACCCTGGAGTTAGTCACCAACATTACCTCCAACAGGAGGAACCGGGGACTTGCTAAGAGCACACAGCGCAGGGGGAACGTTCTCAAGCAGAAGGCCAACAAAACCAAGAAATATAGGACATTTAATTTCTTGAAGTTCTTTTTTATTTTTACTTGTGCTTAACTATAAAAAGCCAATAAGTTATGAAAGTAAAGTTGTAAGAGTACAACTAAAGATGTAAAGCCCCCCCACAAATAGCGAGATCGCTGTTGTGTCACAGATTTTGTGACGCAACAGCGACCTCGCCATGTTTGACACGTAGCAGTGACCAGGCCCCTGCTGCGACATCACCGATCGTGTCAGAATGGCCAGGAGCATTTTTTGATCGTCGGGTTCCCGCTGGCCAGCATGCATGGGTGTGTTTGACGTCTTAACAACGACCTCATTGGCGACTCAGAACTCAGCCATGTAGGTCTGAGTCGTCAGACTAGCTGCTGTGTGACAGGGTCCCAACGACCACCGAGGTCGTTATACGGGTCGCCGTATCATTGCTGAGTCGTTCAGTAGATCTCACTGTTTGACATCTCACCAGTGACCACATAGTGACGTTCCTGCGATCCCTACCAGTCTGTATCGTTGTTGGGATCGCTGGAACATCGCTAAGTGTGACGGGACCCTAAGAGAACAAGTAGTCCTAGTCGTGTCAATAAAAGGTGAACACAAGTGACATGTAAAATCATTATACACTCCTTATAATGTACGCGATTTAAGATTTTTTTTTTGGCATATATCATTACTGCATGTAAATACAAGAAACTTTGTTCCATATCTTATTGGGGCATCGTCCTCTCCCAAGAACTTGTTGTTCCAATATCCCTGCCCCCAGGGCTCTCTGTAAATGTTAATAAACCTCAGATGAAAACCAAACTGAATTGACAAGAAGCACAAAAATAGGGTCTTATCCGTGTTGACGCGGGAGTAGATACACAGTGAGGCTCACCTGGTGGGGTTATGCACGCATGTAACCACCACGAGGAGATCAAAGTATCAGAAGGAGAGAGGTGTAAAGGCCGCCCTGGCGGGACGGACTCATTGCCACTGTAGAATTGTAGAAAGCGATTTTATTTTCAACGCGTTTCAAAGCAATACAGGCTCCTTCTTCAGGAAAAAACATGCAATTTTTCCTGAAGAAACGTGTTGAAAATAAAATCACTTTCTTCAATTCTAGAGTGGCAATGAGTCCTTCCCGCCACGGCAGCCTTTACACCTCTCTCCTTCTGATACTTTAATAAACCTTCTCAGTCAGTTAAAATTATAAAAGGACAGACTACGGAAACAGAAGAGGAAATTGAAAAAACATTTTGACAGTGAGGGTGAGCAACGAGTGGAACAGGTGGAACAGGCGGTCACGAGAGGTGGAAAGTCCCTCTTCAATGAAAGTCTTCATACAGATGCTGGACAGACATCAGTCTGGGATGATTTAGTGAATCCAGCTTTGAGCAGGGGTCTGGCCCAGATGACCCAACTCTACCTCTTCCAAATCTACCATTCTAGGATTCTATGAGATTGGGTTCTCTGCCTATGTGAGACCACATCAGGCTTTCACATGGTTACAGAGACTGTAAAAAATAATAGAGGAGCATCTAGTCTCTACATTACAAATGTATCATATTCATGCTGTAAGAGGAAAAAAAAGCCACATTTCTGGGGGCTCAACACATGAAAATGAAGAGTTGAGCAAAAAGTCTAGTGATCACACAAGGATTCTACAGTCCTCAAACAAGAGCTTTGCAAATGTCTTCCTAAGTGCTCGAATTCTGTTTTTATTCTTATTAGGATACCCAATGTGATGACTATTAGGCGCAATGCTACAACGATGATGTCATACCAAGCTTACTAATCAGAAAAGGTGCCAAAGAAGCCGCAGGAAGGAGGAGGTTCGTAGAGCTCATATAAGGCAGCCACAGGACACAGTTGAGGCCGCTGGACCAGGGTCCTGCAAGTCCAATTGTTTAACTAAAACAGGAAAGTTCTGCTCACTATGCCCTTTTGTGCTGGTTTCACACATACGTCTTTCACAGTCCATATTGACCGGCCCAGGGTCCCTGACAAGAACTGAACAGTCTAAGAGCCATATGTGAGGCTACCAAATTTAGAACAGAAGACTCGTGGCCGGGTCAGGCATCATGTTCTGTGCTCGGGCAGTATGGTGAAACAAAGTTATGTGGAGGCAGTCCTAGAGTTAGGCTCCTTCCTCATCAGCGCTTTTTGACATTCACGGCAGATTCGGCAGTTTTGCCACATCTGCCATGCAACGGCTCACTATTGGCTAGACTGTGTTCAGCCCAATTCATTCCCTATGGGACTTGCCGTCATGTGCAGCACTTGCGGTTTTGCTGCGATCTGGCATATGCGGCACTTATGGCGAGTCTATAAACTGCTGCTTACAGCAATTTTTTTTCCGTTGCCACAAGTGACGGAATGGCCGAATCGCTGCAAAGCCGCAAGTGCCGCACATGACGGCAAGTCCCATAGGGAATGAATTGGGCTGAACGCAGGCTTGCTGCAAGTGATCCATTACACAGCAGATGCGGCAAATCTGCCGCGAATGGCAAAAAATGCTGATGTGAAAGTAGCCTTAACTCAAACGTGGTTTGTAGAAACCTATGCACAACATCATTAAGACCATCAAAAAGGTTTTCAGCTGCCGTAATTATTGCCAAAATCTGCTGTGTGTGAACTGTTACAGAAAGAAATTTAAATTAAAGAAATAATGAAAAAGAAAAGACAATAAAGTACACTGACCAGATGCATCTAGCAGCATTGGACCTAATGCACAGTACAGCAAGCTTCTTGACTCAGGGTCCACACATTGTGTACTTGGTGCATATTGTTCACACATAACATCTGCAGCATTTTGCAGTATAAGAGACATGGATTAGTTTTACGTTATAGGGGGAACTTTGAGAAATGTACTAAAATAAAGTACATTTAAATATTAAACATTTTTACTAAGTACTTTCATTTAGCAAAAAGGTAATCTATATTTCTTATTAATTTATTATTATTCAGGATTTGAAATATGTCAGCTCCCAGCAGGTTTCCAGCTGTCTCACGTCTTAACAGGTGCTGCGTAAAGATGTCTGCTCGGGACAAACAGACATCAGTTGAGTGCAGCATCCTGTCAGGTATCATAAACGCACATTCTTCCGATCACAGAATCTGACAGGACAAGCGGAGATGCTGAGTGACTAAAGTAGGAGATAACCTCTCTAGCTGACTAAGACTAACCATGTATCTCATCAGGCTGAGAGGTTTATCGAAGGGCAGGACGAAGTCATGGAGCTACAGAAATATACAACCTGTCTTCTGCTTGTCCTGTCAGGTTTGGCGAATAGAGAAATGATACCTGACAGGACAATGCCAACACATAACGTCTGTCTCCAGCATACATCGTTACGCAGCCCAGCCATCACGAGGTGGTTATAACGGAAGAGGGGGTAGAGTAGCAGGATGGCAATGACTGGCAAAGGTAATTGGGGTAGCTAGTCTGACCCTTAGACTGGGGGTCTGTAGCTGACCCTGCTCCCAGAATTTCTTCTGAAGGTGAGGACGTCTGGACCCTAGGCTATTACCTCCTCACCTCCACCCACGGAAAGGGATAAAAACAACTCCCACACAAAGTGGCAATCTCCAAAGAATAAAGCTTCAGGGAGGTTTCAGCAAGAACTGTACTCAGTGTCCACAAAGCTCAAGGTCAAAACAGAGATTGAACTCTATCAGCGATATCAGATGATGGGTCATGGGACTACTTAACGACTGGGGGAGTGGTGAAACCACATCACCTGATACACACAGCAACTAATACTGCAGAGCCACAGCAGCTAATACTGCAGACCTGCAGGAACAGAAATTAACCCTATGTACAAAAGGGAATTGCACCTAAAAGTCAGAGCTGTGGAGTTGGAGCTATAGAGTCGGTGCCCATTTTGGGTGGAGTCAGAGTCAGAATTAGGGAAATTGAGAAAGGAGTTTAAGTCAAATGCATGGTTTACTGACTTCACAGCTGTGGTTATGGAGTGGGAGTCCGTGTCCATTTTGGTGGACTTTGAGTCAGATTCAGGGAAATTGAAGAGTCGGATGTTAGGCTTCCTGACTCCACAGCCATGCTATAAACTACTTACACTGCGGTGCAGTTCAGAGAGACTGCAGAACAGTCTATACGTGACACCACCAGAAGATGTGGGATGGCTTGGAAACTGC
The DNA here is from genome assembly GCA_033576535.1 of Allobates femoralis. Lineage (NCBI taxonomy): Eukaryota > Metazoa > Chordata > Amphibia > Anura > Aromobatidae > Allobates > Allobates femoralis. The sequence continues at coordinate 139,267,068 of JARQOC010000004.1, read as the reverse complement.
TGGGACCTATTGAAACATATTTTAAATTCTGCATTAACTAAAGATTACCTTTTTGCAACATTTTTGATAAATAAAAGGTACTTGGTGAAATTTGTAAGGCTGTCTTCACACCAAGTTTTTGGGGATCCGTGTGTATCAGTTTTGAAATGGACAGGCAGGGATCCGTTTTGGCCTCCCACGTATCTCTATTGGCATGGATAGGTCCTATATGGCCATCCGTTTGTGTCCTGTTTTTTTCCTGTACCCAGAATCAGAGACTGCTCCGTTTTTGGGTGCAGCAGACTAACACGGACAGAAACGGAGAAGTGAAAAATACTGAACCGTTAAATGGATCCTTTTTGCTGTACCGAGCATGCTCAGAAGCAAGGTAAAGCTCCTCCCAGCCCTCTCTCTGTCTCTCTCTCACTCCCCTATGGAGAAAACAGATCCTTTAAAAACAAGGATCCAGGAGCCCAAGTGCCATCCGTTGGCACAGATCCGTGCCTGTCCATCTTGTCCTTTAAATTAAAGGATCCACACGGACAGGCAAAAAACGTGGTGTGAAGGGAGCCTTAGGGTGCCTTCACATTGTGTTCTGCTGCACATTCAGGGGTCCTGTCCAAGCTTACGTCCAAACCCCTGCAAAATGGGCTTCCACAGAGCCATTTACTTTAATGGTGCAGGCGCAGTCAATGTTGGCTGTGTCATGCACCATTTTCATGAGTATACATTTTCTTTAGGCGGGCACCCAAATGCAGTAGACTGTGATCAGGTGTCTGTCTACAGAAAACATATATTCCCGAAAATGGTGCATAATGGTGCACACGTTGACTCCATCTGCACTATTAACAATCAATAGCCTCATCGGCATACGAGTCCAAAGCCCGTTTTGTAGGGGTTTGGAATGTAAGCCCCATCAGGACCACTGAATGTGCAGCAGAAAGCAATGTGATTGTACTCCAATATGTAACTGTACTTCATTTTAATTTTTTATTACATTTCTCATTTACCCCCTTAATCTCTTTCACTGCTGCATCTTTTGGCGTAAAATCTGTGCTGAAATTGGCTTTTGTTGAATTTATAAGATCCACAACCCAACAATTTCTATTGGTAAAACACGGAGGTTGGTGTGGAGTTTAGCCATTCATTCTTATATAAACCCCCAATTTGCAGGTTAGTTGGAGCCGTCATCTGGTCCCGCAGCATGAATCAGGCACGGACTGCGTGACAGCAGCTAGGTGTGTTTCACTCTGAAGTGCTGTGACATTTCACTGTAGAAATAATTAGTCCCCAGTAGGCTTTTCTATGCGTCTCAGTGGCTTCTCCTTGCTACGCTCCGGCTGACTAACAAGTCTCTCCCTACTTCTGTACATAGTGAGAGATCTGTCAGTCAAAGGAGAAAAGCCGGCACAAGTAAGAGTAAAACATACCTGGCGGCAATCAGGCAGCCAGTGTCCGACTCGTGCTGCCGGGGATTGAGCAGCATCAATCTGATAACACTGGCATTGCTTTGTTGTATTTTGGCATTTTTCACAACAAAAATATTCCCTTAAAACCCATCAATAAGCGCAGATAACATACAAGCACTTTAGCTGCAGAAATACTGCAAACATCAGTCTAGAAATAAGCTCGGAAAACCATCACTAAACATGCAATGTGTGAATTTAAGCATAAAAGGAACTAAGCGCAGAACTAACATCTTTACATAATTTAGGAGACATATATATTCGTGAATGGAAGGACGGATCGTCCCTTTAACTCATAACAAATGTTTGCTAATTAGACCAAGACGTGACTTACCACTTTTGTTCTGGGGCTTAGCTGCAGTTTGCCAAAATCCACTTCATCAACAGCTTTATTATCAAGACATTCTGCTGAAACACACAATGGACACAATGAATAATAATACAACACAAGTCTATAAAACATATAGGCCATATAGTAAGGATTCAGTGCACCAGGATTTTTGGGCTACGTGGAGTCAATGAGAAAAGTGTGGCATCCCATCCCAAAAGCGTATCATCTGAATATTTTTTCACCAATGTTTCCTCAGTCCTAGCATGACATGCAGTCTGCAGCTTTAAAGGGAACCTGTCAGGTGGTTTATGCGCCCCCAGCTATCACTGTCTGTAGCGGCAGCTTTATAATACTATTCTAATCATCCCTGTCTGAGCTCATAGTGTAATGTGAAAGGTGAATGGCAAGCATTTATACACTTACATTTCAGTCTACACCTTGGAGGATGGGGACTGTCTGGCAAGATAATAGTTAACTCACTTTTAACTTGGATGGCTAAAGGACCTGTGTGATGTAACGATCATGTGACCATAGTGGGCGGAGCTAAGACAGCAAACGTATTATGTTCTATGACAACTTAGCTCCGCCTATTGTAGTCACATGCTTGCATGCTGCAGGCATTAAAACACAGAATTCAACAATGTGTCAAGTGTTGTTCTTTACTTAAACTGAGTCTTATCTTTTTACTAGAAATAAGCCCGATGCTATTGCATCGGGAGCACAGTCTAAGTGCCTGTCTGCCCTTGTGCGCTCTCTACACTCTGTGCTGTCTCTCCCCCTGTGGGCTCTCTTTTACTTGTGCCTTTCTCTCAGCCCCTATGTGCGCTGTCTCTCCCTATGACTCTGCCTCCCATGTCCCTGCGTCCCACCACTGAGCCACCCCACAGTGCTCACCACTGAGCCACCCCACAGTGCTCACCACTGAGCCACCCCACAGTGCTCACCACTGAGCCACCCCACAGTGCTCACCACTGAGCCCCCCACAGTGCTCACCACTGAGCCACCCCACAGTGCTCCCCACTGAGCCACCACACAGTGCTCCCCACTGAGCCACCACACAGTGCTCCCCACTGAGCCACCACACAGTGCTCACCACCCCACAGTGCTCACCACCGAGCCACCCCACAGTGCTCACCACCGAGCCACCCCACAGTGCTCACCACTGAGTCAACCCTACAGTGCTCACCACGGAGTCAACCCTACAGTGCTCACCACTGAGCCACCGCACAGTGCTCCCCACAGTCCACCACACAGTGCTCCCCACTCAGCCACCCCACAGTGCTCCCCACTCAGCCACCCCACAGTGCTCCCCACTCAGCCACCCCACAGTGCTCCCCACTCAGCCACCCCACAGTGCTCCCCCTCAGCCCACTCCAAGCCCCCACCCAGCACCCACAGTGCTCCCCACTCAGCCACCCCACAGTGCTCCCCACTCAGCCACCCCACAGTGCTCCCCACTCAGCCACCCCACAGTGCTCCCCACTCAGCCACCCCACAGTGCTCCCCACTCAGCCACCCCACAGTGCTCCCCACTCAGCCACCCCACAGTGCTCCCCACTCAGCCACCCCACAGTGCTCCCCACTCAGCCACCCCACAGTGCTCCCCACTCAGCCACCCACAGTGCTCCCCACTCAGCCACCCCACAGTGCTCCCCCTCAGCCACCCCACAGTGCTCCCCACTCAGCCACCCCACAGTGCTCCCCACTCAGCCACCCCACAGTGCTCCCCACTCAGCCACCCCACAGTGCTCCCCACTCAGCCACCCCACAGTGCTCCCCACTCAGCCACCCCACAGTGCTCCCCACTCAGCCACCCCACAGTGCTCCCCACTCAGCCACCCCACAGTGCTCCCCACTCAGCCACCCCACAGTGCTCCCCACTCAGCCACCCACAGTGCTCCCCACTCAGCCACCCCACAGTGCTCCCCACTCAGCCACCCCACAGTGCTCCCACTCAGCCACCCACAGTGCTCCCCACTCAGCCACCCCACAGTGCTCCCACTCAGCCACCCCACAGTGCTCCCACTCAGCCACCCACAGTGCTCCCACTCAGCCACCCCACAGTGCTCACCACTCAGCCACCCCACAGTGCTCACCACTCAGCCACCCCACAGTGCTCACCACTCAGCCACCCCACAGTGCTCACCACTCAGCCACCCCACAGTGCTCACCACTCAGCCACCCCACAGTGCTCACCACTCAGCCACCCCACAGTGCTCACCACTCAGCCACCCCACAGTGCTCACCACTCAGCCACCCCACAGTGCTCACCACTCAGCCACCCCACAGTGCTCACCACTCAGCCACCCCACAGTGCTCACCACTCAGCCACCCCACAGTGCTCCATCACACCCACAGTGCTCCACTCAGCACCCCACAGTGCTCACCACTCAGCCACCCCACAGTGCCTCACCACTCAGCCACCCCACAGTGCTCACCACTCAGCCACCCCACAGTGCTCACCACTCAGCCACCCCACAGTGCTCACCACATCAGCCACCCCACAGTGCTCACCACTCAGCCACCCCACAGTGCTCACCACTCAGCCACCCCACAGTGCTCACCACTCAGCCACCCCACAGTGCTCACCACTCAGCCACCCCACAGTGCTCACCACTCAGCCACCCCACAGTGCTCACACTCACCACCCACAGTGCTCACCATCAGCCACCCCACAGTGCTCACCACTCAGCCACCCCACAGTGCTCACCATCACCACCCCACAGTGCTCACCACCCACAGTGCTCACACCACCCACAGTGCTCACCACTGAGCCACCCACACAGTGCTCACCACCGAGCCACCCCACAGTGCTCACCACTGAGCCACCCCCACAGTGCTCACCACTGAGTCAACCCCACAGTGCTCACCACTGAGTCAACCACACAGTGCTCACCACTGAGCCACCACACAGTGCTCCCCACTGAGCCACCACACAGTGCTCCCCACTGAGCCACCACACAGTGCTCCCCACTGAGCCACCACACAGTGCTCCCCACTGAGCCACCACACAGTGCTCACCACTGAGCCACCACACAGTGCTCACCACTGAGCCACCACACAGTGCTCACCACTGAGCCACCACACAGTGCTCACCACTGAGCCACCACACAGTGCTCACCACTGAGCCACCACACAGTGCTCCCCACTGAGCCACCACACAGTGCTCCCACTGAGCCACCACACAGTGCTCCCCACTGAGCCACCACACAGTGCTCACCACTGAGCCACCCCACAGTGCTCACCACTGAGCCACCCCACAGTGCTCACCACCCCACAGTGCTCACCACCGAGCCAATCCCACAGTGCTCACCACCGAGCCACCCCACAGTGCTCACCACTGAGCCACCCCACAGTGCTCACCACTGACCCACCCCCACAGTGCTCACCACTGAGCCACCCCCACAGTGCTCACCACTGAGTCAACCCCACAGTGCTCACCACTGAGCCACCCCACAGTGCTCACCACTGAGCCACCCCACAGTGCTCACCACTGAGCCACCCCACAGTGCTCACCACTGAGCCACCCCACAGTGCTCACCACTGAGCCACCCCACAGTGCTCACCACTGAGCCACCCCACAGTGCTCACCACTGAGCCACCCCACAGTGCTCATCACTGAGCCACCCCACAGTGCTCATCACTGAGCCACCCCACAGTGTTCACCATTGAGCCACCCCACAGTGCTCACCACTGAGCCACCCCACAGTGCTCACCACTGAGCCACCCCACAGTGCTCACCACTGAGCCACCATATAGTGCTAACCAATCACATCAGCTGCTAGCGGTATTGAAATGTGGCGCCAATACCACTAGCAGCTGAGCAGCATGGTATTGGTGGCCAGCTTTAAATCTCCCGCCAATACCGCGCTGCCAGCTGATTGGTCACAGCAAAAGATGAGTGGCTGCCACCGCCGGGAGATCAGCGGAAAGCAACGCGATCTCCCGCCACGAACTGTGCCTACGTAAGTGAAAGTGCCACGTTGCATTCTGGGATTCGCGTACAGTGTCGAACTGGCAATTATGTATTTAGATTATCATTGTTGTAACTACCGGTAGCTAGCATGTGCCATGCTGTTGGACCCTGCCCTCTCTTGTGACTGGCCTTAATGTCTATATTTTATACATTGTATATAGAGAGCCTGGTGTGGGCACCAGCAGCTTTTTCAGCTCTGATGCATGCTAAATCTAAAACATCGGATTGTGTCAAAACTGCTGCACCCAGTAAACTAAGTGATACATCATTACATTCAAGGTTTCTTTGCCTACATCAGCCTGCTCTCAGATGAGGTAGCAAAAAAACTGCTAACAGGTTGCCTTTCACACTATTGTCCTGCGCACATAGAACATCACGTTACGAGGCGCATTGCTATGTTGCTGGGTACTATGAATATTAAGGCAGCTTAAAAATCATCACATTCAACAATCAAGCGTTTTGCTTCATCAGGTGTCTGCCTCGTTTACATAGTCAGGAGTGAGCGTCCTTATGAACACTTGCTCCTCAATTATTATCGACCTGTCTATATGGGCCAGACTAGATTCACATAAAATTCATGCATCCCATCGAAAGGTATCATCTGCCCCCTCAAGGCAAGACAAAAAAAATGTTCCATAAAGTGCAGAAAAAAATCCAGCTCCAAAAATAGATAAAGGACTCTATGGCATCCGAAATGCGTAGCTCTATACCCCCCTATATACATAGCCCCTTGTTGCGTGGGATTGTTCATGTTTTATCTATTGTTGGAGCTGGATTTTAATGGACCTTTCAGGCGCCTCAGAGCTTATATCTGCGCTCCTATCCTCAGGTAAGATGCTTTATTCTCTTCCTCCTCATCCCCCTCCCAACGAAAATGTAGTTCTATGAAGGATACAAAACCATATTGTGATTCTAGTCTACCAAAGGTATCTGATCAGCACCGCTGTAGATACAATAGCTCTGTAGAGTTACACAGTATATAAAGCAGAGGCGGGAGGCAATTTATTTCAAACTACAATAATAATAATCATCATCTTCTGATCTTGACGGAAAACCTCTGTTGTCAATTGCCTAAACTGTTGCAGCAATTCCAAAAAAAGCACCTCGCCCCGACCTGTGGGGAGCAACAAGCCCTGTTCAAAAGGAGACGTAACCACCTGGCCAATTATCACATAGCTTTGCTGTGACTCGTGTTTGCCCATTGAATGCTGGCATAAATTCACCAAATACCAGGAGGTAAGAACACTTAGCGGAACTCCTCTATACAATTAGCAAACCAGAGAAAGATAAAGCCTCCATTGTGCAGAGCTCGGCCGGGACGGGTACAGTACAAAGACCCGACTTATAGTGTGACGATAAGGACCACAGAAGCCAATGGGCAGATAAATTGGAGTATATCCTAAACGGATGTTGTGTTTCTCTTGTCATTCAATGTATGTTTGCATCGAATACCTGATCTGTGTGTACAGAGCAGTAAATGGGCATCAACACATGGACATGAGACATCACCGTAAACCCTGCATGCTCTTAATCAGGGGATAGAGAAGATATCTCATGTCGCCATATAGTCTCCAATGTATCAGAAAAGAAAGTCATAATGATTAGACAATATCTACTATCAATTAGGAAGTAATAACCTCCTGGGCAAAGTCTATGGGTGTAAGTAGGGACCTGGAGACACCCTGACGGGACTATAGAAACACTGGGAAAATACACAAAAATAAATGAAAGTACTGCTAATGCCGGTCCCTACATCAGTAGTAGGCTGGGGTCACACACACAGATATCTGGGCAGATATTGTTCACAGATCTCTGGTTGCAGTGAAATCATGGACACATTGCTCCATTTGTACACAGCCACAAAATAGAACCATGTGTCCATGATTTCACTGCAACCAGAGATCTGCGAACAATATCTGCCCAGATATCTGTGTGTGTGACCCCAGCTGTAAGGGTATGTGTGATTCTATAGAGAAGCGTCCGGCTGATGTGATAATGACTGCCTGCAGAACAGTAGTCAGACCAGCCAGGCTGGAGGAAACTAGGAGCTGGCGGCAATTATCTGCGCTCGGTGTCGGCTTTCAGCCACTCCTAGACACAGCACAAATGTCATCTTTTCCACTGCCGACCCAGCAGGGAAGGAAGCAGAAAATACTACAGACAATTAACTATTTTGGGACACAGTGATGCCAATAATACCTTTAATTATAATATAGAAGAGATTGATAAAAGAGCAGAGTTGTCACACTTGTAGGAGTCTGTGGATTTATGGACAAGCCGTCCTTCCTAAAGACAGCAGAGACTGGCAGGGTGACTGGTACGGCACACACCTTGACCCAAGCTGACCGTCCATGTTCATTGTGTGGACTTTCTACCAGTGTTGGCAGTAGATGTATTGCCTAGAGCAAATGATCGGGTCACTTTTCGTTAGCAACTGGCCACTAGCCATTGGCAACAAAAACATCTAGATCTGCCTTTGGAAACTCCTTTCTATTCACCCTTAGGGCACACTCAGACAGCTGTATAATGACAATCACATCGCAGTGCTCGGACTGGCCACCGGCTCTCCTAACAGTATGTATTTCTATGCAGCTGTCACACTCGGGTCAGAAGAGCTGCTGGCCAGTCCAATCATTGCGATTTGATCCGTTGTTGTACAGCCATCCGCCCGAGCTCCTATACTGAACAGTGATATAATAGTATAGGAAATCATGCACATTACCAGAGACGAGTTCTGTGTCAGATATGCTGGGGCACAGAGTATCCTCCAAGTTCACGGAGAAATCCAAACCAGAGTCGTCGTCTTTTGGGATGTTAGGACTTCCACTTGCATTCTTTAAGCAATCCTCTTTGCCCTCTATGCTGGGAGACTGAGAGATGTCATTTCCCAGGACATCTTGACCTAATCTGACCTCTGCCATACACAAATCTCCATTAGAACTTAAAAACGTGACCTCTTCATCATCAGATAAGCAATCCACCGCCTGGGAGAACAGGTCCACCGCTTGCTCTTCATCTGTACCTAGGGACTTTTCAGAATCACTGAGGTCAGAATGGGCAGTATCCTCAGTAGTGTCTGACAAGGACTCGCCGTTCTGTAAAGTCTCCTCGGCTATAGGATGAAGTGATGCTCTCGGGACCTGTCCCGGCTCAGGGTCATCCTCCTCTCCATTATTCTCTACACCTGACTCTTTTACAACTTCCTTTAACTCCTCCTTTTCACTTGCATTCTCCTTCTCTGTAGGGATCTTGTAATCCACATGATCAGCTAATTGTTTGCCGGGGTCTAATAGTGGTAAAGTGACAGTGTCTGCTTCTACAAGTTCAGGGTCATTCTCACAGAGCTTCACACCAAGTTCACCATCTTCTTCATCATGTGCACAGGTGGGCTGTCCGTGATCGGTGTTGGGCTCCTCGATGGCCGTCACACCAGCCTCCTGCATGTCAGTTCTTGCATCAATGTGAACTGAATCCACGGCCAATACTTCCTGGTTTTTCAGGCAATCAGAATTATTAAACAGAGAGGGAGGAGTGTCAAAGTCTTTGTGTGACTCGCTTTTTGCACATGGCAATGTGTCATCTCCTTGCAGTGACAGAGATGGTCCAGCAGGTGGCAGCATTTCTTGTTTTTCAGACCCAGCGTCCTGTTGCTCCTTCTCTTTTCGGGCAGATGTTGCATTTGTCAGTTCTGTATTGCACAGGTCCGAGTCGGGCTCTGAAGACAGGACAGCCTGTTCTTCAACAATGATTGCCGGTGAAGTAATACAAATCACTTTATTTTCTTTACTTTCCATTTTATGCTGTTTAGACACAGGATTGGGCTCCGGAGACAGTGAGGGATTGGAGCCAGAATTCAGTAATAATTCAGGATTTTCTGTAGTCCCGCTGTGCAGAGGAGCAGGAGCCTCTACAACGCTGTGTGTTTGGGCGCAGTCACGTGCCCTGAAATCGTTCACCGCAGCTTCTGACACTTCCTTTTGAGGTTTCTTCTCTCTATTGTCTTGAGTCTGAGGAACAGCTGCATTTTCACCAGAAGTGACTTCCAGCTCCACCAAGCTTGCACTTATTATTGATGCCGTCAGATGGTCAGCGATGATCTGCACATCTTTTGCACCATCGTTAGAATGATCTGAGCCCATGGCTAGTAGCCCATCCACCACAGACAGGACTAGGCTATCAGCAAACTGCTCCAAAGTTCTGTTTTGTGCCGTCGTCTCACTTTTCTCATTTTTAGAGTCACATGTCGCACTGCAATGTAAAACATTTATCCCTTGGGCACTACATGAGTGTCCTGCTTCAGACGCTGAACAAGTCTTTGTCTCCCACTGGCTCAGACAGTCCCCAGAATTATTATTACTAGACTGATTATCCTTACTGGCGGGCCCTGGAAGTGCTTCCTGTTCACGACCCCCCATAGTGTGACAAACCGTGTCGGTGGTGCCCGCAGCACTAGTACAATAGCCAGACATTGACTGCCCCATGTCCACATGGATGTCGTGGGGAAGATCAGTGACTTGGAGTGCAGCCTCCACACATGGACTGTCTGTGTCTGCTCCAGCTATCATTCCCTCAGCGTTATCACTATAGGACAGGGCCAAAACTATTCCAGTCGAAGTCATTCCAGTTTCGTCATTTGTGATTCCAGCGGAGAGATGATTTTCAGCAGCCGGTACCTCGGTGGGACAGCTCGGTATGAGCAGCTTTGTACCTGATGTGCTCTCAGTCTTTACAATGCATTCGGTCCCCTCCTCTTCCTCTTTGGGTTCAACATCTTGACTGGAACTTGCAGCTCCTCCACCCACAGTTTCCACCTCATTGTCAGATTTACCACAAGGCTTGGCACCTCTCTCCTCTCCCTGTGACGCTCCAATACTGGCTTGTAAGTCCACAGTGATACCATCCTGGTGACGGGCTGCGGACGCCTCTTCAGATCTTGGTTCCTGCTGAGATTTTACATCTGTGCCCTGGAAAACAAGAGAATACAATTAATCCTTTCATTCACCGGATAAAAACAACTGCCCCCTAAAAAGAACACAAGAAACAATCATATTAAATAATAACAAAGACGTCAAGTGTGTTGGCATCAGTAAGCTGGCATGAGGTGAATACACCACTTCCTAGCATTGCACATTTTTCAATATTTCACATACTAAAAGCATTCAGATTACAGTAAATGTGGTGAAAAGCTGACCACGTACGATCTATACTCACTCCTTTTGATTTTCTGGTTTACTCCTGCTAATTTCTTTAATAGGGTATTCAGATGTTTGAAAGCTATCCCACCTCCATGATGGTCGAACCCCCATCGATCCTGAGAAATGGGGTTCTGAACAGCAATACCTGAATAGGGTGGTCATATGCATACAGCCCTGGGGATCGCCGGATGCCACAGAGTGGGCCTCTAGCAATCGGAAAGTGCCCCCATCCTGTGGATGGGATATAATTTTGAAACTTGAGAACACCCCTTTAAATGGGTTGTACGTATTAATTAAAATCACATCTGGTGTTTTCAGGTGTTCGGTGCAGTCAAACTGCAGAAATACCGTAGTCCAAAGGTTTTATTTTCCCTAATTCACACCATGCATTATTTCCTACTGTAATACAGCATGTACATCGCTCTCATAGGCAGCGCAGCCTGTTAGGCTGTTCCGTTATCCCATTCACTTCTGCCAGGTCATGGCGTTAACTGTCCATTTTATCGCTCAAGGTGTTACCCTTTCCTTCATAATTTACACTGCAGCATGGCTTGTTAGCTTGACTGTGCTGTATAAGGACAACCTAGACAACAACTTGCTTGGAGCCCTAGGGTTCAGTACTAGACCACAATGTGAACAGATCGTCATTCCATACATTTACAGCAAACTACTGACATGGGCACAAACACTTTACCCATCTGTCTACCAATTGGTGGTTTTTAGGATTTGTATAGAGCCAAAAATCCTGCTGCAATCACATTTCTCAGGAGAAACACCAACCAGGACATGTACCCCTTGTACCCAATAAACGTCTTGTCACCTACAGCGATCACACCATGACTAGGGGCACGGGGGGGAAGGGGGGGAGTAGGGGGCTTACAAAGGCTTCCCATGCCTTACCAACAATCTAAAGCAGGGCACCGGCAGGCATAAATACAATGCAATACAGCGGAAAACATGTACAATGTATTTAACTGAGGTTCCAAAAGGATGTACACTAAAATAATACCACTAAAAATGTACCTTGTCCTGCAAGAAAATAAAACAAGACCTAATAAAGCTATAATGACTCAAAATAAAAATAATCTTTGCTGTAGTAGGTCTTGTTAATTTGCAGGACAAGGTTGATCTGTGTCCACATGATGCGATTAGAGGTATGGCGGGTGATGGGTGCTGGGAGATCATCCTACCTCCAGGCAGGACCTGTGCAGGCTCAGTTTCCATAGACTCAAAATGTCAAACCCCAGTGCCGGTACAAATCAAGACGTGGTTTATTAAGCCCGGGTGCAGTAAAATACTAGAAAACTAACCCTCTGTGAAGCAGCTGACATCGGTGATGACTTCAGAAGCCCTGTATGTGGTCACAGCAACACAGGATAAAATGCCCGCATGGAGCAAGTGACCACCAACTGCCATGTGAAGACACGCCCAATTTGAACCAACTTTATTTAAAGGGAATCTGCCAGGTCATTTATGCCCCCAAACCTATCACTATCCGTCCCTGCAGATTCCTACTACATCCCTATCTGACCTAAAGGTGAACTGGAATCGCTGAGAAGAACGATTTTGTACTTACATGTCCTTATAGTAATTAAGATGGTGTCGTCATTATTGCAGACACTGTGGGCGTTTTCTCAGCCTTCATTCTCCCCCTTCGCTCCGTGTATTACACCCCGGTGACCTGATATCCTAATTTCCAGCGCTCCTGGGGTTTTCAGATCTGTGTGAATCGTCTTCTGCGGTGCGTCATTCCCGGTCCTGTGCATTGTAGGTGTACTTGCTGACTTCAGATTATGCATTGCCCATGGTCTAGAGCCGGCCAGTATAACCAATACACCGCCACACTGCGCAGGACCGGAAATGGCGCGCCGTGGAAGACGCATCACACAGATTTCATATCCCCAGGAGCGCTAGAAATTAAGATATCAGGTCCACCGGGGTGTAACACATGGAGCGAAGGGAGAGAATGAAGGCTGAGAGAACGCCCAGAGTGTCTGCAATAATGACGACACCATCTTAATTACCATAGGGGCATGTAAGTAAGAAAATCATTTTCCTCAGCGATTCCAGTTCACCTTTAGGTCAGACAGGGATGCAGTACGAAAAAGCAGGGACAGATAGTAATAGGTTTGGGGGCATAAATGACCTGACAGGTTCCTTTTAAACAAACAAAAGCAATAGGTATACAAATACTGGCCAGCAGATGGCAGCGCTGCAAGATACTCAAGTACATTTAACAAATAAACAAATGAGAAACTTATTTCCTATTATATGCAAATTGCACACCTAAAATGATTAATATCTAGGGGAACAGCACAAAGGTAGACTTTTCAGTGATGCAACTTTGGTGTACACCCTTTAGGAAACTGCAATTATGTACATTGTACATGTATATTACAGTATATGAGAAGACATGGCACTTGTTCTGCAGCATTTAAAAAGAATTTGTCACCAGGTTTTTGCCACCCTATTTGAAAGAAGCATGTAGGCTCAGAGACCCTGATTCCAGCGATGTGTCATTTATTTTCCTGCTTAGTGCAGTTTTGATAAAACAATTATTTTATCAGTAAGAGATCATCATTAGAGGACTATTACACCTGCTGATAGGTAGTCCTCCATACTTATGAGCTCTGTATAACACACACACACACAGATTGGCAGCTTTATTTGCTCACTGTACATGGACAGACAGCTGTCAATCAGTGGTGTGGGCGGGGTTATACAGAGCTCGGCATTTATAGAACGGCTAGATGTTCAGCAAATAAAGCTGTGATGTGAGCCTAGTCAGTGACAGCCCTAAAATCTGGGTGCTGCTCTCAGATGGGAAGGAAAAAACTGGTAACAGATTCCCTTGATTTGTCTTTGTATAAGTGTGTACAGCTATAGCTGTCAATCACGGATTAGGACTGCCCACTAGACCAAAGATCCCAGAACAAGCAGAGATATAAATTAATAAATCACAGGTTATACAGAATCTTTTATCACAAGCTACACCACAATCTGCTCAGCTCCTCCTGATCCATAGCATGACGCCTGCAGATTGAATCATATTTTCATGGTGACAGGCTCCCTGCAGCGGGGCAATTCTTTTCATTTAATTCCAACGCATTAAAAAAATGGATGAAAAAACAACCACATACTGTACGCAGCGTTTTCTGCAGTATTCACATACCCCTATAGCAGGACTTACCGGACATTGTGAATGACCTTGGATGTAATCACTGAGCTCTTTAATACTGCTCTCCATGTTTTCATGTGCCTCCACTTTCTTAGTTAACGTAAAAACATTTAGTCCACAATGGTGTTTAACCCAAGTGTCACCGGAATACTCAACATGAGTCGCTTCAGGATCAAGGTCTATGGCTGCGGGATCCACTCTAAAAGATGAGAAAGAATAATGCTAAATAAATATGGAACTGTATTAGGATACATAATACATATTAAAAGGGGGGAAAAAAATGTTTCACCAGATGTGACTGCTGCAACTGGAAGCAGAGACCAGCGATGGACCCTGGAGTATCACAACATGGGGGAACGGTATGCTAAGACCGCCTTCATTTTTTTTTTTAAACCAGATATTTTTATTAACCAGAATAAAATCTTAATACAAAACATTAGCATGAAGTTTCCTCATATTTACATATTTCAAGTGTTAATTCCCCCTCCCATTGTAGACAGTAAATACATCATCTTCTTATATTAGGAACAGACACTAACAGATCTATACATTATACAGTCCAATACCGCATATCAGAAAGCTGGAATAGGAGTCCATTCTTTAAAGCATCACCCGGGTATTGACTCCCCTTGCCACTCCTCACCTCCTCCATGCATTCCATAAGTTATCAAATACTGGCATAGAGTTCCTCTTGTAATAGATACTTTCCTCCAGCTGTATTGTATAGTCCACTTGCCTAATATCTTCTGTCCTAGTGGGGGCTCAGCCCTGATCCAGTTCTTAGCGATCAGTTTCCTAGCCATGAATAATAATCTGGCGACTGCCACCTTCTTTGCATTGTTAATTTCAATTCCTTTAAGGCTCCTTTCACATTGGCGTTTTTTTGAAAATGCGGCAGATCTACCACATCTTCTACATAACGGCCACACTTGCTGTGCACTTGCGGCAAGCCCCATGCATTGTCTATGGGGCTTGCGGCAAGTGCAGTTTTGCCGGTTGCAGCCACGGAAAAAAAAAAAAAGACGCTGCTGACCACTTTTTTTTTCACGGACGCAAGTGCCGCATCTGCCAAAACCGCAATCGCCACACCGGACCGCAAGCCCCATAGACAATGCATGTGGCTTGCCGGACCTGTGCCGCGAGTGCGGCCGTTAGGTGGAAGACATGGCAGATGCGGAAATTCTGTCGCATCTGCCGCATTTTTTCAAAAACGCCAGTGTGAAAGGGGCCTAACATAACCAACGGAGTCCGCGGCACCACACATCCATACCTTCCTTCAATCAGACTGAGTACTACTACCCAAAACATCTGTAATCTCGGACACTCCCACAACATATGCAAAATACCCTCTCCCTCAGTGTTACGTCTCGGACATTCAGAGGTAGTTCTCACACCAACCCTATGTAGGAATTCAGGGGATCTATAGGCTCTATGAATAGTATATATTTGTGACATCCTTCCCAGTTCACTTAATGACAATTTGGGAATATACTCCAAGACAGACTTGTCACACTGCATCATCAAATATACCTACCGTACTTCTTCCTCCCATTTATCTAAGACCGCCTTTATTATTTTTATAACATTGTATGCTTTCTAAATACGTCCTAGCTAAAGAATCCCTTTAAAAATGGAGCAAATGTTCTAGGACTCCTGCTGCAGACAGAGCATTGGAAGCTCCACTTCCAGCAAGTGGTCTTACAGTAACATACGTGTGTGTGTGTGTGTGTGTGTGGATTTTACATGTCGACTGTTCCTTATAGGCGTCCAATGAGATCGACGCAGTAGATTTTGCAGCTGTAACTCCTACTATACAGTGACAGAAACGCTATGGGTTCACAGACTGGTAATGATACTATTCAGCTGACATATCATGCATGGATAATAAATAATCCCGATATTAAACAATCTTATCTTCATTAGAATGACATTTCCTTCTGTTTCGTTGATTTAGGAACAGAAGTGTGTGCATGCCGGAGACAATCACATCCCGGCCAGCCAAAACCTAATAGTCTTAATCAGTATTTTGAAAAGGCAACACAGGTCACTCCCATAGCAACTCTTCTCGCCCTCTCCCGAAGGCTCAGACATACTGAGCAGCTATGGAAACAGGTGAGAAAACAAAGGCTCGGGGGACATTGGGCCCATTCTGGGATTTTTATATTCATTCAGTAAAGTTTCAGAGTTGAGCGATAAACTTCATTGATCAACAAATACAAGGCAAAATACAACTTGTATTATTAGGTAAGAAAAGGGAACGTCACTATATTTTTTAAATACTGTATATTGTGTATATATACACACACATATATACACACACACACACACACACACACACACATATATATATATATATATATATATATATATATACACACACATATATAAATAATCATGGGAGTGTAGTAAGGGTTAAATGCTAACTTTGCTGTTAAGTAGCAAAGCCTGTATGTTAAGATGTTAAGAGTTACAACCTGACTCTGCTGTTATGTACAGTCATGGCCAAAAGTTTTGAGAATTATACAAATATTAATTTTAACAAAGTCTACTGCTTCAGTTTATCTAATGGCAATTTGCATATACTCCAGAATGTCATAAAGAGTGATCAGCTTAACAGCAATTACTTGCAAAGTCAATATTTGCCTAGAAAATGAACTTTAACCCCCAAAACACATTTCAACATCATTGCAGTCCTGCCTTAAAAGGAGCAGCTAACATCGTTTTAGTGATTGTTCCATTAACACAGGTGTGGGTGTTGATGAGGACAGGGCTGGCGATCAGTCAGTCATAATTAAGTAAGAGTGACACCACTGGACACTTTAAAAGCAGGCTGGTGCTTGGTATCATTGTTTCTCTTCAGTTAACCATGGTTATCTCTAAAATCTCTAAAGAAACACATACAGCCATCATTGCACTGCACAAAAATGGCCTAACAGGGAAGAGTATCGCAGCTAGAAAGATTGCACCTCAGTCAACAATCTATCGCATCATCAAGAACTTCAAGGAGAGAGCTTCCATTGTTGTCAAAAAGACTCCAGGGCGCCCAAGAAAGACCAGCAAGCGCCAGGACCGTATCTTAAAACTGTTTCAGCTGCGGGATCGGTCTACCAGCAGTGCCGAGCTTGCTCAGGAATGGCAGCAGGCTGGTGTGAGTGCTTCTGCACGCACTGTGAGGCGGAGACTCTTTGAGCAAGGCCTGGTTTCAAGGAGGGCAGCAAAGAAGCCACTTCTCTCCAGAAAAAACATCAGGGACCGACTGATATTCTGTAGTGGACTGCTGAGGACTGGGGTAAAGTCATTTTCTGTGATGAATCCCCTTTTCGATTGTTTGGGACATCTGGAAAACAGCTTATTCGGAGAAGAAGAGGTGAGCGCTACCACCAGTCTTGTCTCATGCCAACTGTAAAGCATCCTGAAACCATTCATGTGTGGGGTTGCTTCTCAGCCAAGGGAATCGGCTCACTCAGTCTTGCCTAAAAAACAGCCATGAATAAAGAATAGTACCAGAATGTCCTCCAAGAGCAACTTCTCCCAACCGTCCAAGAGCAGTTTGGCGCCCAACAATGCCTTTTCCAGCATGATGGAGCACCTTGCCATAAAGCAAAGGTGATAACTAAATGGCTCAGGGAACAAAACATAGAGATTTTGGTTCCGTGGCCTGGAAACTCCCCAGATCTTAATCCCATTGAGAACTTGTGGTCAATCATCAAGAGACGGGTGGACAAATAAAAATCAACAAATTCTGGCAAAATGCAAACATTGATTATGCAAGAATGGACTGCTATCAGTCAGGATTTGGTCCAGAAGTTGATTGAGAGCATGCCAGGGAGAATTGCAGAGTCCTGAAGAAGAAGGGTCAACACTGCAAATATTGACTTGCTGCATTAACACATTCTAACTGTCAATATAACCTTTTGGTACTCATAATATGATTGCAATTATATTTCTGTATGTGATATAAACATTAGACAAACACAAATAAAAACCAGAGGCCAGCAGATCATGTGAAAATATAATTTTGGTGTCATTCTCAAAACTTTTGGCCATGACTGTAGAATGGTTGGGGAGGTGAGGGTTAAATCCAGGTTGGGGAGGTGAGGTTTGAAAGCCAGACACATGTTCACTCTGGGCATGCTCAGGGAGAGGGAGCTCGGTCTCTGAGGTGGGCTGCATGTGGCAGCCGGGACAGACCGTGTCAGAGTGAAGTCTCAGGGAAAGTGGGCCCCTGAGGAAGCTGCAGGTGGCAGCTGGGGACAGAGAGCCTACGTATGAAGTCTCAGAGAAAGAGAATCACTGAGGAAGGTGCAAGTGGTGTGGCTATGGACAGTGCCTTCGAATGAAGTCTCAGAGAGAGTCTCTGAGGAATCTGCAAGTGGCAGCTGGGGACAGAGTGTCCGAATAAAGTCTCAGGCTTAGCGAGTCTCTGAGGGAGCTGCAGGTAGCAGCTGGGGACAGTGTTCAAATGAAGTCTCGGGGATAGTGAATCTCTGTGGTAGTTGCACATGGCAATGGAAAAACAGATTCTGTCTGGAGTCTGCTGCTGGTCAAAGTCAGTTTAATGTTGGACAGTCAGTCCTGCATCTGAGTGGTCTTGGAGCCAGGAGGAAACCAGCAAAGTTGAGCATACTGGCCTTGGTGTGGCAGCCTGAAATACAGCTGAGCATAACCCTGACACTGGTGATCCTGAAGAGAGAGCTGGACATTATCTGTATGGGTGACTGTGTATTTTTGTTCCCTGATGTCGGAGAAAGGCTGTGTTTGTTTAAAATTTTGCTAGTGGATTAAGCAGTTTTAATAAATGACCCTTCTAAACCATGGAACTATGTGCTTGTGTGAATGCTACCAGCTGCTGAAAGCGACTGAATCCCTACAATACAGCATATCTAAATATAATCTGAGGGATGTTGCTTTCCTCACCTAATACAAGAAGAATTTTATCTTGTATTTGATGAATAGCTAAATTTTTTATCTATATCCAACTTTACATCTATATCTATCTATCTATTTATCTATCTATATACACATGTATGTGTACAAATAAACAAACACATAGGGGGCATTGCACACATATGACACACACATACACACACACACACACACACATACATACATACATACATACATACAGAATTAAACACACATACAAGCCGCATCCAGGGGTGGATTAAGGGTAGCCAGGGCCCGGGGCTGTTCAGACTCTGTGGCCCCCCCCCCCCCCGGGTCATGTGACGGGGGTCATGTGACGGGGTCGCGGGAGTCATGTGACGGAGGTTATCATATACCTGAAATAGATTATTCCAGAAAAATAGTTGCTGAGTGAAACTCTAATCTGTCAAACATCCATTGATCCTAGTCAATTTACCCTTCAGTTAGGAGGAAAAAAACAAACACTTTAAGCCATAGTATTGAGCAGTCCATTAGAAGGCGGCCATTATGCCCTGACTGCCCCTGTACTCAGAATAAATAACTTATAAATATCTCGAACGGCGTGCACCCTGAATGATAATCACCTGTTACCAGTCTGATGGACTTGCTTGCAGATTGGTCCGTCCTGCCTCCTCGCGGTCCGACAGCGTCTTCTTCTGAATGATGTAGATAACGCCTCCTGCCATCCGTGTTATCCACGTGACCACGTCCAATTTTCCCATTGCCTATGCTATGCCCATACCTCTCCGGCTTGTGCAGGTGCAATGTGCTCCATCATGGGATTATCCTACAAGTTTGAACTCTCAGTGATGTCACCATACATTACACGCAGAAGACTGGGAGCCTGGAGCCATGTGCAGAGACCCCTGCGGTTCGCGCATGAGTAGATGAGTTTTACATTGTAGCTGCAGTAGGGCAGAGCACGGTGCGTTTGAGCAAGCTGGAGAGGCGTCTGCACAGACGTGAGATGGGAAAGTGGGACGTGGATAACAAAGGCGTGATCCATATCATTCAGAAGAAGAGGCTGTCAGACGGCGAGGAGAGGCTGAATGGACCAATCTGCAAGCAAGAATTTCGGACCAGTAATAGGTTAGAATACAGGGCGCTAGATTTTTATAAGTTATTTATTCTGTGTACAGGGACATTCAGGGCATAATAGCCTGTTTCTTATAATGCAGCATCAGCGTGTGCACGAGGCCTTACAGATACTGAGGTAACAACTCACCAAATACTCAGCGTGTGCACGAGGCCTTACAGATACTGAGGTAACAACTCACCAAATACTCAGCGTGTGCACGAGGCCTTACAGATACTGAGGTAACAACTCACCAAATACTCAGCGTGTGCACGAGGCCTTACAGATACTGAGGTAACAACTCACCAAATACTCAGCGTGTGCACGAGGCCTTACAGATACTGAGGTAACAACTCACCAAATACTCAGCGTGTGCACGAGGCCTTACAGATACTGAGGTAACAACTCACCAAATACTCAGTGTGTGCACGAGGCCTTACAGATACTGAGGTAACAACTCACCAAATACTCAGCGTGTGCACGAGGCCTTACAGATACTGAGGTAACAACTCACCAAATACTCAGTGTGTGCACGAGGCCTTACAGATACTGAGGAAAAAACTCCCCAAATACTCAGCGTGTGCACGAGGCCTTACAGGTACTGAGGAAAAAACTCACCAAATACTCAGTGTGTGCACGAGGCCTTACAGATACTGAGGTAACAACTCACCAAATACTCAGCGTGTGCACGAGGCCTTACAGATACTGAGGTAAAAACCCACCAAATACTCAGCGTGTGCACGAGGCCTTACAGATACTGAGGTAAAAACCCACCAAATACTCAGCGTGTGCACGA
This sequence comes from Allobates femoralis, assembly GCA_033576535.1. Classification (NCBI taxonomy): domain Eukaryota; kingdom Metazoa; phylum Chordata; class Amphibia; order Anura; family Aromobatidae; genus Allobates; species Allobates femoralis. The sequence continues at coordinate 139,246,146 of JARQOC010000004.1, read as the reverse complement.
GGCCTTACAGATACTGAGGTAAAAACCCACCAAATACTCAGCGTGTGCACGAGGCCTTACAGATACTGAGGTAAAAACTCACCAAATACTCAGCGTGTGCACGAGGCCTTACAGATACTGAGGTAACAACTCACCAAATACTCAGCGTGTGCACGAGGCCTTACAGATACTGAGGTAAAAACCCACCAAATACTCAGCGTGTGCACGAGGCCTTACAGATACTGAGGTAAAAACCCACCAAATACTCAGCGTGTGCACGAGGCCTTACAGATACTGAGGTAAAAACCCACCAAATACTCAGCGTGTGCACGAGGCCTTACAGATACTGAGGAAAAAACTCACCAAATACTCAGCGTGTGCACGAGGCCTTACAGATACTGAGGTAACAACTCACCAAATACTCAGCGTGTGCACGAGGCCTTACAGATACTGAGGTAAAAACCCACCAAGTACTCAGCGTGTGCACGAGGCCTTACAGATACTGAGGTAAAAACCCACCAAATACTCAGCGTGTGCACGAGGCCTTACAGATACTGAGGTAAAAACCCACCAAATACTCAGCGTGTGCACGAGGCCTTACAAATACTGAGGTAACAACTCACTGAATACTCAGCGTGTGCACGAGGCCTTACAGGTACTGAGGTAAAAACCCACCAAATACTCAGCGTGTGCACGAGGCCTTACAGATACTGAGGTAAAAACTCACAAAATACACAATGTGCGCACCCACTACCCCTCCACCTTGGATAGACATGTGAAATACCTCTACATGTTGTATGTGCCCCTCTATGTGGATATTTTTCTTGAATCATGAATGCATGGACTCCATACGTACATGATCCAAGCAAGATAGCCGCTTATTAGAGGGGCACATGATACACCATGTATAGCCATTTCACATGTTTCTGTATTATCCAAGATGGTGGGGCACACCACTTCAGTGATTAAGGGGCCTTTCACATCAGCGGTTTTGCTGATGTGCGGCCGATTTGGCAGGTGGCGCCGGATCAGCTGCCTAACGGCCGGCTCGCGGTCCAGATGCGGCAAGCCCTATGCATTGTCTATGGGGCTTGCGGTCCGGTGCGGCAAGTGCCTGATCTGCCGCACTCAGCAGAACCGCACTTGTGATAGACAATGCATGGGGCTTGCCGCATCTGGGCCGCAAGTCGGCCGTTAGGCGGACGATCCGGCACATGCGGCGCCACCTGCTGGAACGGCCCAAACATCAGCTAAACACTGATGTGAAAACAGCGTTCGTTAGGCCCCTTTCACATCACCGTGTCTTTCAAATTGCGGCAGATCCAGCAGATTTACCACATTTGCTGCCTAACAGCCGTTGCGACGATGGATGACAACGCGGTCAGCAGCGTTTTTTTTTTCCACCGCCGCAAATGCCGGACTTGCCGCACCCAGCAGAACCGCACTTGCCGCACCAAACCGCAAGCCCCATGAACAAGTCATGGGGCTTGCCGCAAGTGTGCCGCAAGTGCGGCCGTTAGTCGGCAGATGCGGTAAATCTGCCGGATCTGCCACAATCTGAAAAAAAGCAGATGTGAAAGGGGCCTTAGTACACAAATCATTTAATTACTGCTTACATTCTTTCTTTACACTGACTGAGTCCTCCCTGCCATGCAGCAGCCACCAGGTCTGGCTGGCAGTGCACACACAGAGCACAGCCACAGGCAGCAGCTGCAGCAGCAGGGCAGGAGTCAGGAGTGGACATATCACTCACCTCTCTGTCACACAGGCACGTCCTCTCTGTGCTCTGTGTCGGCATTAGGTGACAGTCCCTCTCCTCAGACTCCCTCTCTTCATGCAGGCGGCGACCCAGGAGGTGGTGCACGGCGGTCGGCGGGTGAGACACAGACTCAGTCAGGAGGACGGAGGAGCCTGCTCAGCCTCAGTCGAGATCAGCTGCCTGCCTGGGTCTGGGTCCTCCTAGAGTAGGAGGATTCAGCAAAGCCCGGTCGGGCCCGGCAAAATCAGCATAGCAGGGCGGACAGCGGCAGCCGGGACTCGGGAGAACAATGCTGCCAGCAGAGGCCGCTGGGACTATAGGAGTGGGAGCAACATCCGCAGGCAGCTACCACCGGTACGCACACCTTGTAAGCACACAGCTCCACATGCTTCATACATACATGGCTCCGCTCCGTACACCTAGTACACACTCAACTCTGCTCCATACACCTCGTACACATGGCTCAGCTCCGTACACCTCGTACACACTTGGCTTTGCTCTGTACACCTTGTACGCATGCGGCTTTGCTCCATACACCTCATACACACTCGGCTTTGCTCCGTACACCTCTTACGCACTCGGCTCTGCTCCGAACACCTCGTACACGCTCGGCTCCATACACATGCGGCTCCGCTCCATACACCTCGTACACACGCGGCTCCGCTCCATACACCTTGTACACATGCGGCTCGGCTCCGTACACCTCGTACACACATGGCTCTGCACACCTCGTACACATGCAACTCCACTCCGTATACCTTGTACACACACGGCTCTGCTCCGTACACACGCGGCTCTGCTCCGTAGACCTCATACACATCTGGCTCCACTCCGTACACCTCATACACAAACGGCTCTGCTCCGAACACACTCCGCTCCGCTCCGTACACCTCGTACACACGCGGCTCTGCTCCGTACACCTCATACACATGTGGCGCCACTCCGTACACCTTGTACACATGCGGCTCTGCTCCATACACCCTGTACACACTCGGCTCAGCTCCATACACCTCGTGCACACGCGGCTCTGCTCGGTGCACCTCTGACACACACGACTCCGCTCCACACACCTTGTACACACATGGCTCCGCTCCATACACCGTGTACACACATAGCTCTGCTCCATACACTTCCTACACATGCGGCTTGGCTCTGTACACCCTGTACACACTTGGCTCCGCTCTGCGCTCCGTACACCTTGTACACACTCGGCTCTGCTCCGTACACCTCGTACACGTGGCTCTGCTCCGTACACACTCAGCTCTGCTCCATACACCTCATACACATGTGGCTCCGCTCCGTACACCTCGTTTACATGCGGCTCCGCTCCGTACACCTTGTACACACGCGGCTCTGCTCTGTACAACTCGTACACATGCGGCTCCACTCCGTACACCTCATACACACTCAGCTCTGTACACCTCGTACACACACGGCTCCGCTCCGTACACCTCGCACACACTCAGCTCTGTACACCTCGTGCACATGCGGCTCCGCTCCGTACACCTCGTACACACTCGGCTCCACTCCATTCACCTCGTACAAACATGGCTCCGCTCCGTACACCTCGTACACACTCGGCTCCGCTCCGTACACCTCGTACACACACGGCTCCGCTCCGTACACCTCGTACACACACGGCTCCGCTCCATACACCTCGCACACACTCAGCTCTGTACACCTCGTACACACACTCAGCTCCATACACCTCGCACACACTCGGCTCTGCTACATCCACACTGTAAATCCCTCCTGAGTCCTGACATCACACATAACCTTCATCTCATCTTCTTCACCTCTCCAGCACCATGACAACCATCACAGAGTGGAGACCTGCATAACGAGGAGCCGATCATGTGATCCCTGACTCCTCCCCTCCATCACATCATCACAGGTCCTGTAAGCACAGGTCCTCCTGTGCCCTGTGCGGCTCTACAGGTGGGCTCACACTGCGGGGGGGGGGAAGAGTGTAACACAGCGGTGGCGGGGGAAGAGTGTAACACAGCGGTGGCGGGGGAAGAGTGTAACACAGCGGTGGCGGGGGGGGGGAGGGGGAAGAGTGTAACACAGCGGCAGCAGGGGGGACGGGACGGGGAAGAATGTAACACAGCGGCAGCGGGGGGGGAAGAGTGTAACACAGCGGCAGTTGGGGGTGGAGGGGGAAGAGTGTAACACAGCGGCAGCGGGGGGGGAAGAGTGTAACACAGCGGCAGCGGGGGGGGAAGAGTGTAACACAGCGGCAGTTGGGGGTGGAGGGGGAAGAGTGTAACACAGCGGCAGCGGGGGGGGAAGAGTGTAACACAGCGGCAGCGGGGGGGGAAAGAGTGTAACACAGCGGCAGTTGGGGGTGGAGGGGGAAGAGTGTAACACAGCGGCAGCGGGGGGGAAGAGTGTAACACAGCGGCAGTTGGGGGTGGAGGGGGAAGAGTGTAACACAGCGGCAGCGGGGGGGGGGGAGAGTGTAACACAGCGGCAGCGGGGGGGGGGGGAGAGAGTGTAACAGCGGCAGCGGGGGGGGGGAGAGAGTGTAACACAGCGGCAGCGGCGGCCGGGACTGTAGGAGAGAGAGCGGCATCAGCAGGGGGCCGCGCCACTATCAGGCCCCCTGCGGTTGCCGCTCCCTGTCAACTAGCGGGGCTCATTACCTCATGGATGCTGTGCCTGCGTGCACAGTGCTGTGTGGTGGCGCCGTGGCTGATTATAATGGGGCAATTTACCCCCTGGACTGCGGGCCCCTAGACACCATTGGGCCCGGGGCAAAAGCCCATATTGACCTCATTATAATCCGCCACTGGCCGCATCACGTCAGTTTACGCTGCGTAAAAAAGAATCACAGTGGGCATGGAGATTCTACAAATCCAAAACACTACTAACACTGGTCATGGGCTTGATCACTGATCTCATGCATTGCAATAGATATGTATTGCAATACATGGGACCTGTTATATTACACTGACAGAATGTCTGTTAGACCCTGCCTATGGCTGGTCTAAAAGGTCACCATACCTGGCACACCAGGAGACCATTTTTTGACCTCCAGGAGCCATGATAACCATCGGTACCCTGTGATTTCGTCATGGGGTGCCATGGGAGTTGAGGATAGGAGCCTCCTCCCACTCACGATTTTTTTAAATGCTGCGATCACTAACCAAAATCATTATCAATCACGACATCTAGAAGGTTAATTAGCCCATTGTCTCTGGCTGTTACTTCAGAAGCTCGGATGTCAGCAGAGCGGAGCTCTGGTGGTGATTGTGCAGGAAAGGGTTGATATTTCAGCGCCTCCAGTATGGTCAAGCTGTGATCAGTCAGTCAGACTGACAGACCCATTACAGTTATCAGAGAGTGGGGACTTCTGAAAAGGTAGCCCGCACCTCTGACTGTGCTGGTCAGCTGTCAGTGACTGTTGTCAGCATGGAGTGGTCACTGTGTGTTTTTCACACAGACAGTTTGAAGCCATGACAGACATAGCACATCATGAGCAGCTTTCAGTTCCCGCATCATCATGTGCTATGTCTGTCGTAAAGAGGTTGAAGACACTATTGGTAGTAACAAAATATTCCTTAGGGAATGCCATCAATTTCTAGTCAGTGGGTATCTGAATAATGGAACCTTATTCAATCAAGATGAAAAAACTGCAACAAATAGTAAGTGTTATACCACCTTCACAGGTTTTTCATGACCATACATGGTGAAAAGAAATAACCTATTTACAAAAATCAAGCTGTGCCGCAGTTACCTACATAGAAGTGGAAAGGGACCTCCTTTTACAAGCTAGAATAAAAAGCCACTCTAAAACTAGTTATACTCATGAGAGAGCTGCATGCTGTGCCAACACATCTCTCTGGTATGCTCAATATGCATGAATGCTCGGCCAAGAGTTTATGAATCTTCAATGGCCAGAGTAGAGCAAGTCACTCTGGCAGTGGATGTTCTTCCTGAAAACAGAAAAATTGGGTATGGAACTTTCATATCCCAGATTCCTCTCTACCCCAACATCATCTGTCAGAACAACTCTGGAGACCCCCACACACATCAGATGAGACTTGGACCAAGTGTGGCTTGAGGGCCAGATCCATCTCTTTCGCTGTTCGTGTGTGGGCAGGGGGTAACTACAATAGGTACAGGGGTTGCAATCGCACCTGGGCCCTGCTTCTCAGGGGGGCCCCAGAAGTCCCTTTGACCTATAGAAAAAGACTAATACTATGAAAGATTTGCAATAATTGGGGGCCCCGTTGGAGCTTTCGCATCGGGGCCCCTGGGCCTGAAGTTACACCACTGGGTGTGGGATAGCCAAAGGAGTAGAGACCATGGCATTCTATACATTTCATAAAAAGTAGAAAATTGTAAGTTTAGAATTATGTTTAAGCAAATTACATCAAGATGCTAAACATAAAAGTTTAAAAAAACAAAACAAGTCAATGAGTGGATGCTTCCAAGTATGTGGCCCAGAGCTACATATTCAACCGTTATTTTTCTACTGAACCTATAAGATAAATAACAGTGATGAGAGAGGATGCTTGGGGCAGATTCTCCATTTTCTGCCCACAGTATTTTATATCTATCCCTCTCTGCTCATGTGCTCTGATTTAAAACAGTCAACCATAATTTATTTCAAAATCTGTCAGAAATATTTATATATTTAGTGGCGAAACATTAAGTTCATAGGCCCCGACGCAAACGCTCCAATGGGTCCACCAATTATTGTTATTGCAAATCTTTAATAGCATTGGCCTTTTTCTATAGGCCAAAGGGACATTAGCAGCCCCCTAGGCTCCAGGTGAGATTTCAACCCCTGTACCTATTGTAGATACGCCCGTATACATATTCATCAGCTCACATTCATATGAAGGCAGGAACAGCAAGTAAATGCATAGTAAGTAATGCTTGTACCACAGGATGGATGCCGTTAATAATACGTTACCACCCAAAGACCACAAAGTTCTCCTCTCGAAAAGATGATGGTATGATAACGCCTTAAGGTGAACTTTGAGCTGTCATAAAAAGTTTAGATTTCCTGCTTCACTCACAAGGGAGGGGAGTAGAGCTAATAAGTGATCTGCAAAGTAATCAGGTACAATTAATTCCACTAAACGTACAAAGATGGGCACTGGCAGGGCAAACAAGACCGTACTGGCAGCTTAAATACCAGGAAACTAGTACTCGGAAAAAGCAGCGGAGTTCTGCCAGCAATATTGGAAATTATATGCACAAATCAATTTATTCTCCTGATCAAAAACTGAAAAGCTATATGCAGAGAATAATCATTATCTAGTCACAACATAGTCCGTAGCACTTTACATAGTCCGTAGCACTTTACATAGTCCGTAGCACTTTACATAGTCCGTAGCACTTTACATAGTCCGTAGCACTTTACATAGTCCGTAGCACTTTACATAGTCCGTAGCACTTTACATAGTCCGTAGCACTTTACATAGTCCGTAGCACTTTACTCACAGCTTTCTCTATGTGCAGCAAAACCAGTATAGACAAAATCAGGGATACACAACCTCCTATCATTCAGTATGGCCACTAATCTGTCCGGTCTAAGACATATTTGGTTTATCATGGAAAATTCATATGAAGAGCCACCAATAAGGATTGGCAGAAAGCATAGAAGGCACGGAATAAGTACTAATAATCATGTGATTATTAAGCAAGTGAGTATTTTGACCTTATGATTTCTACTTGTGAATTGAAGTAGTATGTGAACAAAGGATATCAACATGTGCAGAATTATAGGGCTGTGGAGTCTGAGCACATTTTAGTGGAGTCGGAGTCGGCAGAAAATGCACCGACTACAACTCCTAAAATAAATAATGAATTGGGTACAGTAGCTCAATGCAGGAGGTGATGAATATTATTCTTACTAGTAAAAAGGCCCGATGCAATTGCATCGGGAGCGCGGTGAAATGAATTGTGTGTATAGAGGCGGCTGTGTGGGTCGCAGAGCATAGAGGCGGCTGTGTGGGTCGCAGAGCATAGAGGCGGCTGTGTGGGTGGCAGAACATAGAGGCGGCTGTGTGGGTGGCAGAGCATCGAGGAGGCTGTGTGGGTCGCAGAGCATAGAGGCGGCTGTGTGGGTCGCAGAGCATAGAGGCGGCTGTGTGGGTCGCAGAGCATAGAGGCGGCTGTGTGGGTGGCAGAACATAGAGGCGGCTGTGTGGGTGGCAGAGCATCGAGGAGGCTGTGTGGGTCGCAGAGCATAGAGGCGGCTGTGTGGGTCGCAGAGCATAGAGGCGGCTGTGTGGGTCGCAGAGCATAGAGGCGGCTGTGTGGGTGGCAGAGCATAGAGGCGGCTGTGTGGGTGGCAGAGCATAGAGGCGGCTGTGTGGGTGGCAGAGCATAGAGGCGGCTGTGTGGGTGGCAGAGCATAGAGGCGGCTGTGTGGGTGGCAGAGCATAGAGGCGGCTGTGTGGGTGGCAGAGCATAGAGGCGGCTGTGTGGGTGGCAGAGCATAGAGGCGGCTGTGTGGGTGGCAGAGCATAGAGGCGGCTGTGTGGGTGGCAGAGCATAGAGGCGAGTATACAGGTGGCTCTGTGGATAGCAGAGTATGATGTGGCGGGAGGCTGGAGGGGTGAGGAGAGCAGAGGCTGGAGGGGTGAGGAGAGCAGAGGCTGGAGGGGTGAGGAGAGCAGAGGCTGGAGGAGGGGTGAGGAGAGGTGCGGCTGGAGGAGGGGTGAGGAGAGATCAGGCTGGAGGAGGGGTGAGGAGAGATCAGGCTGGAGGAGGGATGAGGAGAGGTCAGGCTGGAGGAGGGGTGAGGAGAGGTCAGGCTGGAGGAGGGGTGAGGAGAGGTGAGGCTGGAGGAGGGGTGAGGAGAGGTGAGGCTGGAGGAGGGGTGAAGAGAGGTGAGGCTGGAGGAGGGGTGAAGAGAGGTGCGGCTGGAGGAGGGGTGAAGAGAGGTGCGGCTGGAGGAGGGGTGAAGAGAGGTGCGGCTGGAGGAGGGGTGAAGAGAGGTGCGGCTGGAGGAGGGGTGAGGAGAGGTGCGGCTGGAGGAGGGGTGAGGAGAGTTCAGGCTGGAGGAGGGGTGAGGAGAGGTCAGGCTGGAGGAGGGGTGAGGTCAGGCTGGAGGAGGGGCGAGGAGAGGTCAGGCTGGAGGAGGGGCGAGGAGAGGTCAGGCAGGAGGAGGGGTGAGGAGAGGTCAGGCAGGAGGAGGGGTGAGGAGAGGTCAGGCAGGAGGAGGGGTGAGGAGAGGTCACGCAGGAGGAGGGGTGAGGAGAGGTCACGCAGGAGGAGGGGTGAGGAGAGGTCAGGCAGGAGGAGGGGTGAGGAGAGGTCAGGCAGGAGGAGGGGTGAGGAGAGGTCAGGCTGGAGGAGGGGTGAGGTCAGGCTGGATGGAGGGGTGAGGAGAGGTCAGGCTGGATGGAGGGGGGAGGAGAGGTCAGGCTGGATGGAGGGGGGAGGAGAGGTCAGGCTGGATGGAGGGGGGAGGAGAGGTCAGGCTGGATGGAGGGGGAAGGAGAGGTCAGGCTGGATGGAGGGGTGAGGAGAGGTCAGGCTTGAGGAGGGGTGAGGAGAGGTCACGCAGGAGGAGGGGTGAGGAGAGGTCAGGCTGGAGGAGGGGTGAGGAGAGGTCAGGCAGGAGGAGGGGAGAGGAGAGGTCAGGCTAGAGGAGGGGTGAGGTCAGGCTGGATGGAGGGGTGAGGAGAGGTCAGGCTGGAGGAGGGGTGAGGAGAGATGCTGCTATACTTAATGATTCTGGTGGGTGTGTGGATAGAAGGTGGGCCACCTTGGCATTTGTAGTGTTCTCCACTGCAGCCCCTTGTGTATTGCAGATGAGGGCGTTGTATGAGTGCACCAGTGCCCCGTCCACACACTGCTCCCTCACCTCGAGCCCTCTGTGCCAGCACCAAGGCAGTGGGCGGCTCTCCCGGAGGGTGGTCTCCGGCGGCTCCCGGCGGCTCCTGGCGACACTGCCGCCGCGGTGGCTGTCAAAGGCTCGTGGCATTGAGGCTGGGGCGCAGGGCAGCGTGACAGAGGTGAGGGTGCAGAGAAGTGGTTGCCGCCGTCTTCCTCCGTGTTCCGCTAGGCTCCCGGTGGCTCTGCAGGCTCCCGGTGCCTGCAGTGGTCTTCTATCTACTGCAGTCAAGGACCTGTGGTGATGTCAGAGTCACGTGACCCGCGATTTGCCTGGAGTAAGCTGGTGTCACGTGACTCTGACATCACCACAGGTCCTTGATTGCAGTAGAAGAGCTCTGCAGGCACCGGGAGCCTGCAGAGCCACCAGGAGCCTAGCGGAACACGGCGGAAGACGGCGGGAGACTCCGGGGGCTCGGGGAGAGGTGAGGATTTTTTTTTTTTAACTGTAGAGCGGCTGCGGCTCGTGATGACGCTGCGCGTCATCACTCGCAGTGCCGCTAAGGAGTCTGGGATTGGGCTACAGTGCCCGAAATCCCAACTCCCGATTATATAAGTAGATGAATTATTTATGAATTATTATGTTCTATCTAAATATAGTGGAACTTTGGATTATAAGTAACCTGGTTTGAGAGCGTTTTGCAAGACAGGCTAATGTTTAAAAAAATAATTGTACTTTGGTAAAAGAGCAAGATTTGGATTAAAGGGATCCTGTCACCCCCAAAACACCTCTAAAGCTATTAAAAGCTGTCCCTAGAGCATAGTAACACTTACCCTACACTCCTTTTAGCTCCTAAATGCACCAAGTGAAATTGAAGATAAATGTTATTACAGTACGTCATTAGGGATGATAATGAGTGACTATGGTATTCGTAGTCACCCTGGCAGGCTCTCCCACTTCATGATATCACGCCTCCATAGGCGTGATCTTCTAATCAGATTAAAATGCGCGCCTCCCCGCTCTGTGCTGTCTCGGCCGGCCTGTAGTGGGGCTGGGTGACGCGAATCGCGTCATTTCCGGCGCCGGGTGACGTAGTGCACCCGCACCGCTGTTAGCTTCAAAACGCACACTGCGCATGTGATTCGCGTCACCCAGCCCCACTACAGGCCGGCCAAGACAGCACAGAGCGGGGAGGCGCGCATTTTAATCTGATTAGAAGATCACGCCTATGGAGGCGTGATATCATGAAGTGGGAGAGCCTGCCAGGGTGACTATGAATAGCATAGTCACTCATTATCATCCATAATGAGGTACTATAATAACATTTATCTTCAATTTCACTTGGTGCATGTAGGAGCTAAAAGGAGTGTAGGGTAAGTGTTACTATGCTCTAGGGACAGCTTTTAATAGCTTTAGAGGTGTTTTGGGGGTGACAGGATCCCTTTAAGAGCATCATGTGAGCTCTTCCACCTTCGACAGGACCGTACCTCCCTCCCTGCACAGATACAGTACAGCATTAGTAATATTCACTGCTTCTGGTGCATGCACATAAGCCATCAATCATGGTCTTTTCCTCACTTCTGGGTTCTGTCCTTTGTGTGTTCACCACACTTTGAACATGGAGCCTCCATACTTGATACTGTACATGTGTGACCAACGTTAGACAGTGTAACTAATTAACTTCCTGCACATGTGTACTGTATATACCATAGAACTGCAATCAATTACAGAACTGTAATAATTTTATATGAATACAGTAGATATTTTTGGGTTGTGGAACAAATCATCTGCATTTCAGTTATTTCTTATGGGAAAATTTGCTTTGATACATGAGTGATTTGGATTACAAGCACATTCCCGGAAGGAATCATGCTTGTAATCCAAGGTTCCACTGTATCTTGATTATTTAATCATAATAATGATTAAAAGCCTGATGTTACCATGCACTGCAATAAATGTATCATTTTAAAGATGTTCTGTGTATGAAGGAGTCAGAGTCGTCAATTTGGAGTTGGCGATGGAGTCTGGGTGGAGTCAGGGAAATTGAGGAGTCCGAGTCGGTGGTTTGGCTTACAGACTCCACAGCCCTGCAGAATTATTAGGCAGCATGTTTCCCTCAGGCAATATTGGCCAAAAGAGATCCAACTGACTAAATACTTACAAATCTTTAATTTTTACAGAGGGATGCAGCACTCTTGAAATAGCTAAGAAATTGGGTCGTGATCACAGAGGCAGCAAACGTTTTATAGCAAATAATTAACAGAGTAGCAAAAGTTGTGTTGACAAAAAATCAGCACATTAAATGCCAAAGATTTGTGAAGAACCAAATATGAAGCGACCGGGAACCCCTTATCCTCCAGTGGGGTCACATTCCAGAATTGCAGCCTCCCTGGAGGGCCAAGAAGTACAAGGTGTTCTTGTTGATACATCCCATTATTGTGCGGCCCTTGGGATTGGGACTGCTCAAGTAGGCATTGAACCAGAGAAGGTTGGGCATCACATGGTGAAATCGATAGGAGAAAAATGTAGACATACAAGACCATCAATATGTCAAATCTAAAGAAATGCTGACACAAGTAGTCATAAACTTGCTACGACATACATGGGGAAAATCATCTAGAACACATCAGATCTGTACCTTTTCTCCACTACAGAATATATTAAAAGTGGCATGTATTTTACATAGGCAAAATGGATAGGTTGGACCCATCCTATTACTATAAGGCCACGTGCACAATTTGAACATTTAATGAGAAGATCTGCGCGCAACAGCATATTCACAAAAGAACTTGACATTGCAGATTCGACAACACGCGTCATGGGTTACACGGAGTAAAAAAGAAGCTCAGAGGGCATGAAATGTCTACAGATCCCATCCACTTGGCTGGAGCTGTTAGACCACGTGCCCTTGTTAAGTATTTAGTGAGTTTTTTACCTGTGTATTTGTAGCCAAAACCAAGCGTGGGATAATCGGAGAAAAAGTAAATTTAAATCATGAGCACCACTTCTGTAGTTTATACCCACTCCTGTTTTGGCTTACAGATATAGATCAGCTCTCCTCCTTCCTGTCACGATCTCACCTCACCACTTGCACCCTCGACCCACTCCCCTCCCACCTCATCCCAAACCTCACCGCAGTCCTCATGCCTGCTCTAACCCACCTCTTCAGCCTATCACTCAATACCGGCGTCTTTCCCTCATCCTTCAAACATACCTTGATCTCACCCATCCTCAAAAAAACCCTCCCTTGACCGATCATATGTCTCTAACTACCACCCTATATCTTTTCTCCCATTCGCATCCAAACTACTTGAACAACACGTCCATTCCAAACTGTCCTCCCACCTATCCTCCTGCTCCCTCTTTGACCGCCTACAATCCGGATTCCAACCTCATCACTCCACCAAAACAGCCTGAACTAAAGTCACCAATGACCTACTGACTGCGAGGAGTAAACGTCACTACTCAGTCCTCCTCCTCCTTGACCTTTCCGCTGCCTTTGACACTGTCGACCACTCTCTCCTACTTCAAATCCTAGAATCCCTTGGTATCACTGACCTCGCACTCTCATGGATCTCCTCATACCTTACGGACCACACTTTAAGCGTCACCCACTCCCAGACCTGTTCCTCGTCCTACCCCAGTCGGTGTCCTCCAGGGATCAGTTCTGGGACCACTACTCTTCTCCATCTACACCCTCGGCCTAGGACAACTCTGAGTCCCATGGCCTCCAGTACCATCTCTACGCTGACGACATCCAGATCTACCTCTCTGGGCCCGATATCACCTCCCTTCTGTCTAAAATCCCCCAATGCCTGTCCGCCATCTCATCTTTCTTCTCTGCTCGTTTCCTCAAGCTGCACATGGACAAAACAGAGTTCATCGTCTTCCCCCCTACCGAACCTGTCCATTCTAGTCAATGACTGCTCTCTCCCCAGTCCCCCACACCAAGTGCCTTGGGGTTACTCTTAACTCCTCCCTCCCCTTCAAGCCCTACATTCAAGCCCTCGCTACATCCTGTCGACTCCACCTGAGGAACATTTCCCGGATCCGCTCCTTCCTTAATCACGACACTGCCAAAACTCTTGTTCACACCCTCATCATCTCCCGCCTTGACTACTGCAACCTGCTGCTCATCGGTCTTCCTGCTTCCACCCTTGCAACCTCTCTGCTCTATCCTAAACTCCGCTGCCCGTCTAATTCACCTGCCTCCCCCCCTCTACCAAGCCCTTCACTGGTTCCCCATCCCCCAGAGACCTTGATTTAAAGTCCTAACCCTGACATACAAAGCCATCCACAAGCTGTCCCCCCCTTACATCTCCGACATGGTCTCCCGATACCTACCCGCACGCAACCTGCGCTCCTCCCAAGAGCTCCTCCTCCCCCCTCATCTCATCCTCCCACAACTGCATACAAGACTTCTCCTGCGCCTCCGCCATACTCTGGAACTCTCTCCCCCAGAACATCAGACACTCACCTACCGCTGAGAGTTTCAAAAAGAACCTGAAAACTCATCTATTCCAACAAGCCTACAACCTATCATGAGACCCAGCGCCAAACTACCACACGCTTGTCGCTTCCGCTCCCTATTGTCTCCTCTCCCACCTCTGTAGACTGTGAGCTCTCGTGGACAGGGTACAATCCCATCGTGTATCAACAAGCCTTGATTGTTTATATGTACTGTATTTGTCCTTGCTCCCACCAGTTCTTATGTAAAGCGCCATGGAGCCGATGGCACTATATAAATAAATATATAATAATAATAAAAACACTGAGGTAAAAATCTCAAATACTCAACATGTGAGCATGGCGTTAAAGGATAAGGGTGCCCCAAGATAGAGAGTCTGCTACCCACTGAAATGTAGTGTCCCCACCCAAAAAAAAAAAAAAACACTTACCGTAATTTTGGCTTGTCAAAAAAGTGTGACATAACAGTATGAAAAAAAGAACAAGTGGCTGCTAGACAACTCTTAATGTGTCCATCTTGGCATGGACAGACAGGCTTCCCATCCACAGCTTTAAGACAAGCACACAGGCTCATATAAACATTCAATTTCAGCAAAACAAAATATATATTATATATACAATAAATATTGGATAAAGTGCAAAAAGTTAAGTAATATCACATACTGTGTTAACAAGTGGTGTAACTTCAGGAAGCCTCGCTCCAAGGCTAGAGTTACAGGCGTAGCTCCCTCACTATCAGCAATGGCCAAGGATGCTCTTCCTCCTGGTTGTTCCAGGAAAAACTTTGACAGTGCACAGAGGCCCAGCCTTGCAGCAAAGTGCAATAATGTCTCCTGCCCAGGACCATCTGAAAAACAAAAGACATGACAGCGTCATACGATGGAGGAACACACTCCTTTTACAAGAGAGATGGGAACACCTTTGGCAAATGTATTTATACATTTCCAGGATCACTAACAGGGGAACAGATTAATACCGTATATACTCGTGTATAAGCCGAGTTTTTCAGCACAAAAAATGTGCTGAAAAGTCCCCCCTCGGCTTATACACGAGTATATACGGTAATAATAAAAAAAAATATATATATATATACCCGGCTGTATACAGCCCCCCCCCCGTGGTATACCGGGCCCCCCCTGTGGCAACCTGTAAAGGAAGCGATGATTATACTTATCGGGTCGCTGTCGCCGACGCTCTGTCACCGTCCGTCACCGCGCTCCTCCTTGTCTTCATGCTTCCTTCACCGTCGCACAGGAAATGACGTCATTTTCTGTGCGCGTGAAGGAAGCATGAACACGGAAGGAGCTGCGTGTACACAGCGGCGGCGGCAACGCGATAATAAAATCATCGCTTCCTTTACAGTTGCCACAGGGGGCCGCGTATACCAGGGGGAGGGCTGTAACACAGCCGGGTACCGCTGTATACAGCGGGGGCTGCTGTATACACGGCGGCTGCTGTATACCCCTCTGGGGCTGCTAAATACCACCTGGGGCTGCTGTATACCCATCTGGGGCTGCTGTATACCTCTCTGGGGCTGCTGTGTATACCCCTCTGGGGCTGCTGTATACCCTCTGGGGCTGCTGTGTATACACCTCTGGGGCTGCTGTATACCCCTCTGGGGCTGCTGTATACCACTACTGGGGCTGCTGTATACACCCTGGGGCTGCTGTATACCCTCTGGGGCTGCTATATACCCTGGGGCTGCTGATATACCCACTGGGGCTGCTGTATACCCCTGGGGCTGCTGTTATACACCACTGGGGCTGCTGCTGTATACAGCTCTGGGGCTGCTGTATACCCCCTAGGGGCTGCTTATACCCCTCTGGGGCTGCTATATACCCCTCTGGGGCTGCTGTATACCCTCTGGGGCTGCTGTATACCCCTCTGGGGCTGCTGTGTATATACCGCTCTGGGGCTGCTGTATACAGCTCTGGGGCTGCTGTATAACCCTCTGGGGCTGCTGTATACCCTCTGGGGCTGCTGTGTATACCCTCTGGGGCTGCCTGTATACCCTCTGGGGCTGCTGTATACAGCACTGGGGCTGCTGTATACAGCTCTGGGGCTGCTGTATACAGCTCTGGGGCTGTATACAGCTCTGGGGCTGCTGAAATACAACCCTTGGGGCTGCTGTATATACCACGGGGAGGCTACTGTAATACTACCACTGGGGAGGCTGCTGTATACAAACCACTGGGGAGGCTGCTGTATCACACTGAGGGGGCCTGTATACCACACTGACTGGGGCTGTATACCTTGTGTCTGGGTCACCCCTCGGCTTATACACATATCAATAAGGTTTTCCCAGGTTTTGGGGGCACAAAGTAGGGGGTCGGCTTAACAAAACGGGTCGGCATTATACACGAGTATATACGGATAAAGTAACACACAAAATAAAAAGATTTTCTCATCTTGCCAACCCCTGCAGAAATGCCTTATTTTGCTTAATCTTCACAGGCCCAAAGTCCTCAGTTGGGTTTCTATTGTTTCAGTATAGAGGTTGAAGCTTTAGTTGATTTGAGGATTGTGTGGCTGCTGCTTCACTGAGAGACATGCCTCAGTGCTCACCATTTTCCAAAAGTCCTTGCCTTTGTCAAGAGTCCCTGAATGTATCACAGACATGCATACACCATGTTATACTATGAATGTCCTTTGTTGCGTATAGCAACCAATCTGAGGTTGAGCTGTGATTGGTTGCTAAAGGCCACCTGATAAATATCCAGGCCTGTCAAAACAGTTAAGGCAGTAGTTGTTAGCTCCACGTACAAACAGTAAAGAGGCATTTTTTCTCAACTGACCGTAAAGTGCTGGGTTAAAACTTCTCCTCAATACATAGTTTGACGTTACCAAAGTCAAATAAGGCAGCTGTACAAAATGTCGTGATTGTGAATGCAACAGTGCGGATTCCTTTAGTGAACATAAATACATACACTCAACTTCATATAATAGATTGAAAATTTGACAAAAAAGTTTAAAATTGTGCAATTTTCGAACTCTTGAGTGTTTAGGCCCTTAAACCAGATGGTTACGGTATATCACACAAAATTGTTAATAAATAAAATCTGCCACATTCTATTTTAAATCAGTACCATTTTTTAAACTATTTATTTTTTAGGAAGTTAGAGTCGTTAATAATGTATCAGCAATTTTCTAGATTTCCAAAACCAATATTTTTTTTTTTAGGGACTACTTCACGTCTGAAGAGACTGAGGGGTCTAGATGACAGAAAATACCCATAAGTGACACTATTTTAAACTACACCCCTCTAAGTGTTTAAGATTGCATTCAAGAAGTTTATTAAACCTTTAGAGGTGCTTCACAAGTAAAGCATTGTGAAAGGGAATGTCACTTTTTCCCCAAAAAATATATTGCAGGAGAAAACCAACCATACAATTTGCTGTGCAATTTCTCCAGAGTATTCCAATATCCAACATGTGGCTCCCAGGACACAGTACCTCGAGGTCCGCGCTGCCACTTCAGAAAGGGACATGAAATGGAGCGCGGACCATCGGGGGTACTGTGTCCTGGGAGCTGATTATACCACAGGGATCTGTGGAAAGTACGGTCCTGCAGCAGCTACTTATATTTGAGCGATCATCACCAGTTGTGGGTTTTCACAACTACATCAGGTGAGCAACCTCTTTGTATAACCTTTTGTTCTTCTTTAAAGAAGATATCACCCTATGTGCGCATTCTTGAATTTTATAAATATCCAATATGTGGATCAAATATATATATATATAATAATAATTAAATATAGCACTCCTTCACCTTGATAACCGCATGGAAAAAAAAAAAAAAATTCTCTCCTAAACTTTTTAATACCCCCTTCCCCCACAAAAATCCCTCATTCGTAGAACAAGAACTTTTACACAATTCCTTTAAAATAACCTACATTTGGGACAACGTAGACAAGAATACAGTCAGGATTTCCTTCCCCTTGCTCACCTCTGTATTTTGTACAGCGGCTAGTGCTGTAGCTGTTCTCCGTTTAGCAGCTGGCTGGATGTACGGAGTCAGGGGACACATTCCTCATCCTCCGCTCGTAGATTGGCCTCAGCAACTTCTAATTGTTGCAGTATCTGTGCATGTCCCTGAAGGTACCGTAACACGCTTCAATGTTGTTCAGATCTCACTAACGATCTCGTGGGTGCGCAGTCGTTAGGACATAGTTTAGAGATCGTTGGTGAGATGTCAGACGCTTAGATATTGTGGACGATGCACCAATGATCCAGCGAGAAGGTATCGTTCGCACAACCCAGCGAACGATACCTGTTCACTGATGTGAATGGGCAAAGTCGTGACCAACATTGTTAACCCGGTGTCACACAGAACGATGCAGCAGGTTGGCTGATCATGAATCGCGTGATTTGAGAACATGTTCTCAAATCTGCGATCAATGATCCAACGATTTATCATAGTCATATAGCGGATGTACAAACAATGTCGTTTGCATGACTCCAAACCCGTGACGTTTGAGCGATATCGTTCACGATATCATATCATGTAACGGTGCCTTTAGGCTGGTTTCACATTGCATTTTTGGGCATCCGTGGCTGTCCGTTGTAAAACAAACAGCCACGGATCTGATTTGGCCCATATGTATCCCTATGAGCATGGATTGGTGCTCTATTCCCATCCGATTTGCCATTGATCCGTTACTGTACGATTTTTTACTGTACCCAGAATCGCAGACTGCTCCAATTTTGGGCACAGCAGACCAAATCGGACAGAATCAGATCAGACCTGGTCCGCGACAAATAATATGGGGGTCTATGGAGCACAGGTCCGGCAAAACATCGGATCGTTTCCCGGACCCGATTTTAGGGTACTGAGCATGCTCAGTACACTAAAACTGCTCTGTTCCTGTGTATGTATATACATTGCGGAAGTAAAATTACCGTTACTAAAGCAAGTGTTAAATAACATGAAAAAAATCCTTGCAGCACACAGCTACTACCAATGATGTACAAGTGCTACAAGCCATATGTGTTTGAGGAAAAAGTTGTGTGCTGCAAGGATTTTTTTCATGTTATTTGACTCTGCATCTCTGCTTGCACCAGTTCACACTAGTCTGTTGAGTGCTGTGCAGTTTTTCTTGTAATTTATTATATGGAGTTGCAGGCTCCTTTGCTGCAATGTGCACCCTCATTAACCTACAGGTGATCAAGGGTATAGATGGTGTCTGCCCACTGAAAAGTGGGGGGTGGACAAGGAGAATAGGGATATTAGAGTAGGACTCATCATGCCTGAAGTCACTTTGTCGCAGTTGATGAGCAAACAGACATTGGCCAATGCTTGTACTAAGAACTTCAGAATTAAAAGATAGATTATTGAGTTTTTTGAAAAAACGTAAGTTTTTAAACTTTTTCCTCAAAAACATATGGCTTGTAGCACTTGTACATCATTGGTAGTAGCTGTGTGCTGCAAGGATTTTTTTCATGTTATTTGACTCTGCATCTTTGCTTGCACCAGTTCACACTAGTCTGTTGAGTGCTGTGCAGTTTTTCTTGTAAATTAAAGCAAGTGTTAAAAATAATAAAAAAATATCCTCACCTCTCCGGCGTGTCCCGCGATGTGCTTCATCTAGTTCCGAGGGCTTAAGGACCTTGTGGGGCGGGGCTACCCGATCACATGACCACAGTGACTAGTCATGTGACCGATCAGCTGATCGGGTAGCCCCGGCCCGCCAGGTCCTTAAGCCCTCGGGACTAGATGATGCACATCGCGGGACACTCCGGAGAGGTGAAGATATTTTTTTTTATTTTTAACACTTGCTTTAGCTAATTTCACTTCCGCAGTATATGTATATACATTGCGAAAGTGAAAGTGCCCTGCTTGCCTCCTCATAGCTCTATTCTGTGTCCGGATTCCTGAAAATCACAGACCCGGACACAGAAATGGCATCCGGAGGCCACATCCGATCCTGTCCGTGGGGTCCTGCAAAACATAGGATCCCTAAGGACAGGAAAAAAAATCACAATGTGGAACCAGCCTTATATGAGGCGGTAATACAAATACAACTGATGAATATGTATCTTATTATAGGGCACGTACCTCATAGAGTAACATGTTACAGTCTGCAGAGAGATTTGGCTACTTCTGTTGTATGCATCATACTGAACACTTGCTCTGACAATTCTTCTACTTCAGATGTGCTATCCTCCAGGATTTTATCTGACGCAAGGTACCGTATACACAGAGCTTTCTCTGGCACATTGCACTGAATAGGAATTTATCACCTTTAATATTATTAATAATTAAAGCCAGATATTGTTCATAGATTTTTCAATGCTCTTTTCTGTACACAATTTTGGAGGTGTCCATCTTGCCTGAGCTTGTGTTACGAGGACTTAGATGAAGGCTATAAGGGTTCTCTATGATCTGTAGAAAGAACATAGAGCAAGGAGGGGGAGAGGTGAGCTGCAACCATCACTTATTGTGAATGGTGGAGATGGGGTGTTCTGTCAGAAAATATTGGATAGTTAAATAAGATTCGCCATTTAACAAAATATATAATGAGTGTACCGACATTACAGCTGAGACCATAGATTATTCTTTCTGTGAGTAAAAACATTTCCCTGTCTGTTTGTAAAAAACGGTCACGTGCTGTAATGCCTGTGCTGTAATACTCTTTTTCATCCTCATAAAAAAGCCAAAAAGACAGCGCTACCTATGGTTAGCATGCAGTACAAACAGTGCATATGTACATATTAATTTCTAACTGTACTTTAAAAATGAGATATTTAGCAAACAATTGATCAATCCTTTGAGCCA
Organism: Allobates femoralis; assembly: GCA_033576535.1. NCBI lineage: Eukaryota > Metazoa > Chordata > Amphibia > Anura > Aromobatidae > Allobates > Allobates femoralis. The sequence goes on along the minus strand of JARQOC010000004.1, from coordinate 139,225,366 downwards.
CCCTGCCATGTTACGGCAATCTCAGATAGGGCGGTCCTACTCTACATTATTTATATACGTTGTGCCTTACAGCCTCCTAAATAGATTAAAAGCACAATCTTTTTTATCCTCCCCCTGCCAAGCAGATGTGGTATAGTCGGACTATGTCCCTGTACGGATAGACACGACCATTACACAGTACATAGCAGGGACAATATATAAAATAATCTCAGCACAGGAAATGTGGTATGATCAGACCATGTCCCTGTACGGTCAGACACATCCGTTACACAGTACATAGCAGGTACACATATATAAAAATATCTCATCACAGGAGATGTGGCATGATCAGACCATGTCCCTGTATGGTCAGACACATCCATTACACAGTACATAGCAGGTACACATATATAAGATTATCTCAGCACAGGAGATGTGGTATGATCAGACCATGTTCCTGTACAGTCAGACACATCAATTACCAGTACATAGCAGACACACATATATAGATATCTCAGCACAGTAGATGTGGTATGATCAGACATGTCTGTACAGTCAGACACATCCATTACACGTACATACAGGGACACTTATAAAAATATCTCAGCACTGGAACATTTTTTAAACACATCCAATTGTAGAAATTATTTTTATTTCAAGATCTATTGATTAAAATTAACTTTGTGTAAAAATCCCTTTAAGGCAGAACCTAACGCAAAAAGCAAGAACTAAAGCATCACAAAGGAGGAAACCCGCCATTTGGTGATGTCCATGGATTTCAGACTTCCCAGTCTGCAAAGGATTCTCTACAAAGTACGGTATTAAAAATGAACATTTATTTGTGGTAAAATACATTTGTCCAATTTCTTTTGAGCCCCTGAAATGAAGATACTTTGTAGAAAAATGGTTGCAAATCCTAAACTTTTCATAGGATATTTTATTTAATTGAGCCTAAAAGACAACATTTCAATTGTATTTTAAATCTAACACAGTATCATGCAGAGCCGAAACCATGAATATCAGTCACTGTTTTAAGTATTTCTAGACCTCATTGTAAATGTTCTTTAACTCCTCCTGTATTGACAATCACGTCTCTACACAGTACACAAACTGGTATGGGATCTCGTGGTTCCAATTTACTAAATGGAGCGACTACAAATAGTCGGACAAGTCCCAAATGACTTGATCAAGACACTTTATAAAAGGTTCACAGAGCTTCAATACCTGGGGAGTTAAGAAGTGCCGGTGAGTTATCACTATTGGCCCCTTTACACGCGGCTACATTTCTAGCTTATCCACAGGTAACTTACTGGTTGCAGTGAAATCATGGAGACATTATTCCATTTGTACACAGCAACAAGATAGAACCATGTCTCCATGATTTCACTGCAGCCAGTAAGTTACCTGTGGATAAGCTAGAAATGTAGCCGCGTGTAAAGTGGCCATATGGCGGCAGTGAACCTAAGTGCTGAACTGCTGTGCACCTTTATACAGGAATGTCTCTACAGAACTGAAAGCATCAGCCTTATACATACTAGGCATAAGAGGAAAGAGTAGAAATTGGAAGCCTTCAGAGCTATTTATTAACCCCTTCATCCAGGGTGATTTTCTGTTTTTTTTCCTCCCCTTCTTTCAGGAGACATAACTTTTGTATTTTTCTCAATCAATACAGAGGGGAAAAAGTACTTAGTCAGCCACCAATTGTGCATGTTCTCCCACTTAAAAAGGTGAGAGAGTCCTGTAATCATAGGTAGACCTCAACTATGAGAGACAAAAGGAGAAAGCAAATCCTGAAAATCACATTGTCTGATTTGGAAAGAATTTATTTTCAAACTTTGGTTGAAAATAAATATTTGGTCAATAACAAAAGATCATCTCAATACTTTGTTATATATCCTTTGTTGGCAAAAACAGAGGTGAAACGTTTTCTGCAAGTCTTCACAAGGTTGGCACGCACTCAGGGGCGGACCCTCACCCCTGGGGGCCCTGGTGCAGGAGAGGACCAGGGGGATTTGGGGGGGTGCTACTGGCCGTCGGCGTGGCCAGGGGGGGGGTGTTCGGGGGCAGGGGGGTGCCGCTGGGAGCCGTGCGGTCGGGGCCCTGGTGCAGCTGCACCATGGTAGTTCCGCCCTGCACACACTGGTGATGGTATGTTGGCCCATTCTTCCTTGCAGGTCTCCTCTAGAGCAGTGATATTTTGGGTCTGTCGCTGGGCAACACGAACTTTCAACTCCCTCTGAAGACTGGCTGGGCCACTCCAGACCTTGAGATGCTTCTTGCGAAGCCACTCCTTTCTTGCCCTGGTTGGTGGTGTGCTTGGGATCATGGTCATGCTGAAAGACCCAGCCACATTTCATCTTCAGTACCCTTGCTGATGGAAGGAGGTTTGCCTTTAAAATCTCACAATATATGGCCCCATTCATTCTTTCATGTACATGGATCAGTTGCCCTGGTCCCTTGGCAGAGAAACAGCCCCAAAGCATGATGTTGCCACCCCCATGCTTCACAGTAGATATGGTATTCTTTGGATGCAAGTCAACATTCTTTCTCCTCCCAACACGACGAGTTGTGTTTCTATCAAACAGATCTACTTTGGTTTCATCTGACCATACGACATTCTCTAAATACTCTTCTGGGGTATTCAACTGTTCTCCAGCAAACTTCAGATGGACCGGACATATAATGGCTTAAGCAGGGGGACACGTCTGGCACTGCAGGAGCTGAATCCCTGGCAGCGTAGTGTGTCACTGATCTCCACAGGTCATTCACTAGGTCCGCCCCGTGTGGTTCTGGGATTTTTGCTCTCCTTTCTTGAGATCATTTTGACCCCACGGGGTGAGATCTTGTGTGGAGCCCCAGGTTGAGGGAGATTATCAGTGGTATTTAGCCCCAGTTATATGGCAAATTCAGCGTTGTGTCTACATAGCAGAACTGACTTGGTCTCACAGGATCCTGTTCCTTCCCTACATCATATGGCAACTGGGTCCAGAGGAGAGTGCACTGTCAGTGCTTCCTAACACTGTATACTGTGTATACAACGATGGTAAACCTTCTACGCATTTCTCTATGGGGGTACTGTTTTGATAGACAAACAGGTCCCAAACTTTGTAGCTGCTGCATGATCTCGTGCTCTTCTAAAATGTGACTGCATTTGTCTTTGGGGTGTGAGAGGAAACCAGAGAACCCGGATGATCCTCATGTAAACATGGAGAGAACATGTAAGCTCCTTGTAACAAAAATCAGTGTCTAAAAAAAAACAATCCCAGTCCTGACTTCATGGACAGAAAAAGAAAAAAAATTACAGGTTAAAAACCACCTTGCAAGTTTGTCATCATCGTAATCGTTCTCATCTAGAAAATCATTCTTACTGCACAATGACCGAAATACAGACAAAATAGAAAAGTGATGGCGGACTTTTTTTTCTTACTATTTCACCCCTGTAGATTTTTTTTCCTCTTTTTTCAGGACATTGTATGGTAAAATTAATGGTGTCCCTTAAAACTACAAATCATCGCGCTAATAAACTTTCACTTGGCTATATCAGCAGAAAGTTATAGGTTTTGGAACAAGTAAAAGAAAAAATAAGAAGGTGCAAAAGACAAAAACTGTCCATTCAATTAAAAGGTTAAAGCTTGTGTACAAATAAATGAATATTCATTACGAAAAATAAACAGGTTTTAACCACGTTATTTGTCCACAATCGTGGCATTTATGTGATGGGAATATGAGAACAGATGCCGAAGTAGCACCTGCAATATGAAGAATGGAGAAATCCTTAAGGAGACTGTCTACATTGCTCCTAGCGGGTGATCCACAAGTCTTAGAAATCCCGGCTCCCGGCGCTGCTGATTTGCTTGTTTTAAGTGTCCTTGGCTGTCTTGTATTGTTGTGAAGTGCAGCCGATTCACAGATGCAGAGTTCAAGGAGAGTTGGGAAATGGGAGCCTGGGCTGTTTAGACAGCTGAACCGGTGTAAACTGACAAATGTGTTCAATGTGTCTGGTGACAGACACCACCCACGGACTATGCGGAGCACTAGATACGGGAAGCACCAGAAAGATAATGAATTATTTCCCCTCTCTAAACGCAGAGGCCATGTCACCAAGAGCTTTAAATATCCTTCACAGAAAGTCCCCGCAGGCTCCGATTACACCCCCATGCCATACCCCTGCAGAAATGGTCTACAAATGGTCCTGTTTCGGGAGAAGAGCAAATAAAGGAAGCGGTGAAAGGATGTGATGGGAACCTTCCTCTAGGGGGATAAATAGTCAAAAACACCCAAACTGTTGTAAACCTGGAATTCTTGACCTGCCATGATTAATAAATACAATGTCTTAAGGCCCCGTTACACGGCACGACAGTCAACAACATCGCTGGTATGTCACGGGTTTGGAGGCGTACCAGTGATGTCATTGCGATCTTGTTGTGTGTGACTCTGGCAAGTTGCTACGATGAATTGTTGGATCGGAGTTGACAGGTTTACCAACATGTTGGAAAACCTGCCGATCTCAACTCCAACAACCTGCTGCATCGTTCTGTGTGACACCGCGATAACGATGTCGTGGACCACTTCGCCCATTCACAGCAATGAGCAGGGATCATTCGCGGGGTTTGCGAACGATCCCTGCTGACAACATCGTTGGTGAGTTGTCCACGATATCTAGACGGGTGACATCTCACCAGCGATGTTGAAATGATGTCAAAAACGACCGCGCGCCACCGAGATCGTTGTCAAAATCGTTTCAACGTCGTTCTGTGTAATGGGGCCTTTAAGGGAATCTGGCAGCAGTTTTTTGCTAATCTGAGAGCAGCACAATGTAGTGACGGAGACCCTGATTCCAGTAATGTGTTACCTACCGGTCTGATTGTTGTAGAGGACCAGTAAATCTCCTGCCATGTAGTCAAGCACATTCATGAGCTTTGTGTAATGCCACCCACATCACTGATTAGCAGTTTTCTGCGTATGTACAGTGTATACAGACTGCTGACAATCATTGGTGTGGATGGGATTATACAGAGCTCAGCATTCAGAGACTTCCTAGATCCGGTGCATATAAAACTATTTTAGCCTTCAGCAACCAGTAAAGTGACACATCACTGGAATAGGGTCTTTAAATTGTGCTGCTCTCAGATGGGGTAGAAAGAATGAACTTTCCAAGCCAATTTATCATGTTGAATAATTTATAATTTTAGCAATCCATTCAACATCACAATTTGTGATGACAATTCTTTTTAAATTGGACTTAAATGTCACCTACTTCAGCACCTGATCCTTGTAAGTGCCATATATCCACAATATTGCATCCTTTCAAAATATTCATCAATATCAGATTGATAGTGGTCCAACATCCTCCAACCCCACCAATCAGCAGTTATATATGTAGCGGAGCTTATCTTCAATTTTTACCATCAACAGAACTGTGCTGTATAGCGCTGCTCAATGTTTACATCTGGCCATCACCGGAGCAGATATTGGGTGATTGGTGGGGTGCCAGTGTTGGACTTCTACTGATCTCATGCTGAAAATCTATCATAACGTTAAATCACTGATGTGTACAGCAATGCCAGATAAACCAGTTAAATAGAAAACTAAACTTTGTCAATAGTTTGGGCATACCTGTTTATGCAATCACTTTCCTTAAGAGGGTTGTCAACCACTAGGACAAGACCTTCTCAATCTGAGTGCTTGAACCCATTACAATAATACACATTCTCATTTCTGGTGCTGACGCTGTACAAGCGTTGTCGGTATTCGCTCTCGCTAGGCTCACATGAGGTTATGTCACATGAACTATGCGCTCAATGAGCACTAGCTTCATTGTACCTGTCTTTGGACATATCAAGTATCAAAAAAAGTAAGCAGCAGCCCTGACTTCTTAATGTGACTTCCAACAATGGGGTTAACACACAGATTGAAAAGAGGTTGTCCCAGTATTGGACAACCTATCTAAAGCACCACTCTAGAATTTTTTTTTTTAAATTTCACAACTGGAGTGATCCATTAAAGAGGACCGGTCACGCCCCTAGTGCTATGCTAACTGAATGCAGCATGTCTGCTGCATTCAGGGAAGGGGTCTCCCATGTTTCTAGCCCTCCTTTACGTTGTTAAAAATACTTTATAAAGTTTATGGATAAGGATTACGGAGGGACTTACTCAGTAATGAGTCATCAATGTTGCTGGTGTCCTCCCCACCTCCAGCCCTCTTTGTGCCACCTCTTGTTCAGCCTTCTTTATATGTCTGCCCTCCTCCTCGCCTCCAGCCTTCTCTGTACCACCTCCAGCCCTCTCTTGTTCAGCCTCCTGTATGTGTCATCGCTGTAGCTGGTGTCCTCCCCGCCTCTAGCCCTTAGCGATGACACATACAGGAGGCTGAACAAGAGAGGTCTTGAGGTGGTACAGAGAAGGCTGGAGGCGGGGAGGACACCAGCAAGAGCGATGACTCATTAATGAGTAAGACCCTCCGGACTCCTTATCCATAAACTTTATAAAGTCTTTTTTACAACTTACAGGGGGCTAGAGACATGGGGGACCCCTGCATTCAGTGCTGCATTCAGTTAGCATAGCACCAGGGGGTGACAGGTCCTCTTTAAATCTAAGTCCCATGCGCCTAGTCTTATACTCACCCACTGGCGTCTTAACCGGTTATCAGTCACTCTTGTCGGTCTTCTGCAGTTTGTGACCTGCCGGCTGCTCCCTATTCCATACAGCGTTCTGGCTCTCATAGAGATGCTTAGAGAGACAAGATGACACCATGGGATCAAAAACAGTGAAACTACTGGAGGGGAAGCACGGTATATTGCGAAGGGCAGGGAGCTTGGATTTAAAGCACCAGTCCAGTGCTGAAAAACATAAACCTGCTGGATTGGTGCTTTAAGGATTTACCAATTTTGAGCATTTATCACAACAATTTTATTATTTTTTATATGTCAATCTATTAGTATTTTGGGGTAGATATCACTTATTACCTTAATTTTAATTCTTTATTGGGAAAAATAGGGGGAAAATTGAGCAATCAAACTTATTTTGAAAAATAATCATTTGTTTCTGTGTCGCTTGTTTCATTATCATTCCTCTTTAGAAAGTTGTTTTTATTCTTGGTTTGACCAAACACAGTAATTCTGGTCTTGTTTTTTGTATTTTTTTTTTCCATAAGCCGGGCACTGTACAGGATAAATTATATACTTTTATAGTACAAGTCAATATTATTACAGTAATATCCAAATTAGAGTGCTTTCACACTGGCGTTTTTGAAAAAATGCGGCAGATCGGGTCAAAAAAAACGCATCTGCCGCATTTTCCGCCTAACGGCTGCACTTGTGGCAAGCCCCATGCATTGTCTATGGGGCTTGCAGTAATGTGTGGCAGACAAGGCAAGTGCGGTTCCGGCAGTTGCGGCAGATGCGGCCACGAAAAAAAAACGCTGCTGACCGTGTTTTTTTTTCACAGCCGCATCTGCTGCAGCTGCCGAAACCGCACTTGCCGCGTCTGGCGCACACTTACTGCAAGCCCCATAGACAATGCATGGGGCTTGCCACAAGTGCAGCCGTTAGGCGGAAAATGCGGCAGATGTGTTTTTTTTTACCGGAACTGCCGCATTTTTTCAAAAACGCCAGTGTGAAAGGGGCCTTACCTTACATAATTTTTATCATTTTATTACATTTCCACAAAAAAAACTTTATGTAAACTAAAATATTTCTCTCAAATTTTGAACCTTTTTACTTTTATTCACATACAGAGCTTTATTTTGTGTAACAAGTTAAAGCATTAGTGTTACCATGCCCTAGGAAGCATCAGCATTGCATAATGCAACTGCTTCTCCTGTGCACAAACGCGCTTGCTGCACATTTGTGGACAAGAGAAATGATCACTTCGTGTGGTTGTCGGCGCTCACCAGACATCCACAGAAAGTGATTCAGGACAGCTTTTGGGGTCATCACAGGACCCCAGGCTGTCAAAGTAACAATCGGAAATCCCGTGAGCGCATCACGAGACCTGCAATGGCGGCAGGGAACGGTGCAATCCTTGCCGCGGTGCTATGGATCGCGCCGTCAGAGATTGACAGCGCGATTCAAAGGGTTAACAGCGCTGATCCAATCAGTGCTGTTACCTTTACATGTCAGCTGATCTGATCAGCTGACGTGTGGGGGATGATGCAAGCTCAGCGCGTGAGATCGCATAAGAGGGAGGGATATGACCAAGGCTGTACTATTATGCCCTTGGTCGTGAAGGAGTTAAAGTAATGATGGACTGCATTTTCTCTTCAGTGTGGCGTCGGTTGCGATCTTCTGGTTTAGAACAATTTTGGAGCTCAGCATTCTGTGGAACTGTGTACAACACTGCCTCGACAGAATTCACCTGATGGTCGCAAACAGTTTTTGAAGGCCAGCGATGCCATAAATGAGCCCTTGACAAGGCATATCTGCTTATCAGAAGCCATTTCTGGGTGTCTATCTGATAAAGCTGCTTGAGAGAATGCCAAGGCGTAAAGCTGTCAGAGCGAAAGGGGGGGGGGGGGGGTGCTTTGAGGAATTTAAGGGTTAACAGCATGTGGTTAGTGTCACACGTGTTTCTTTTCTTTCTGTTCACATATGTTTGTCTTTGTGGTTTAACTGACTTCAGACTAAATCTACAATGTGCACATTTCAATCAGTACAACGAAAATCACTGCAGGAACACGGTATGTCCAGCTTTTGACAGGTACAGAATGTCCGTGTAATGCTGCTCACCTAGACCAACACCCTATTCATTACACAAATAAAGGTAGTGGATATCTTTGGATGGTAAGGGTGGCAACCGTAAGAACACATGTAAGGCTGAACAGGCCACATTGCCATCAGACCGTGCCAGCCAAGTTACGTCATATGATCGAATCTGAAAAAATAGCGGTCACACTTTAAAGAGCCCTCAATAGTATTTGATACATTTCTTCTATTCTGGCAGTTATTTAGGCATTTAAACATTATCCATTATATGTTCTGTAGAAAGTTTTCAGCAAATATACCATTCTACCAGAGTCATTACCTGTTATATTTGGGAAATCTCCCAAAACGTTCCATCCACTTGGTAGCCGTAAATGTCGAAAAGCCAATGTGATCTTCTTATCCAGGAAGACTGCATCCCCAGGAGATGATCTTGATTTATTCAAGAAGAACTTGGCAAATAGTAGAGCTTGTTGGTTCCCAGCACTGGATGCTAAAAACTGAGCGGATTCATAAGCTTCATCTTTGATATACTCAAAGTCCTCCTGTGCTACTATGGCAGATAGACCTTTCTTCGAAGCAAACAATAGGACTTTCACATGCTCGCAGCAGTCATGACCTGTGGAAGATGCATAAAAAAAAAAAACGTTGAAGACATGGAACATAGAAAATCTCCAATCAGATAATGACAGTCTGCACTACTTGTCTACATCTAGGTCAACCACGGAGGTAGACCGAGCACATCTCACTGGATCAGACAAGTATATGGTGTGTAGGTGGTTTAATTCCAATATCTTGCAAAAAATCAGTTTTCCGAGCTATTAATATCATTGTTCTGCACTATTAGAAGATTGTGCTTTCTTTCCCTATAAGAACAAATATGCCACCTGAACCATTTCCAATCATGAAATAATGGCACTGCCTTTGCACCAGCTGCTTATCTTCCGTCACAATTAGATACCCGTCTACTGCTCACAAGATGTCAGGTTTCGGAAATGTGATAATTATGTTGAAGGGAATCTGTCAGTTCATTTTTACCTCCTAACCTATCACTGCCTATGTCTGCACCTTCCTAGCACATCCCTAACCATCCCTGTCGGACCTAAAACAGTCCTAGAAAGGCTGTGGAAAAAGACTTTGCGACTTACCTTTTCGCATGCAAATGAGGCATCCAGGCTACGATCTGTAGACTGACTGGGTGGTCTCCAGTGCTCTGCCTCCCCCTCACTGCTGTCATCATGTCCCGCTGGGTAAGGGTGCTTTCACATCAGCGTTTTTCGTAATTCGCGGCAGATGCGGTGAAAAAACCGCATCTGCCGCATAACGGTTCCACTTGCGGCACGGTTGCGGTTTTTTCCATAGGAAGTATAGGGGGACTTGCGGCAGATGCGTCAAGTGCGGTTTTGCACTTGCGGCAGGTGCGGCAGCGAAAAAAACCGCGGTCAGCCGCGTTTTTTTTCGCTGCCGCACCTGCCGCAAGTGCAAAACCGCACTTGCCGCATCTGCCGCAAGTCCCCCTATACTTCCTATGGAAAAAACCGCAACCGTGCCGCAAGTGGAACCGTTATGCGGCAAAGCGGCAGATGCGGTTTTTTCACCGCATCTGCCGCGAATTACGAAAAACGCTGATGTGAAAGGGCCCTTAGAGAAGTAATTCTTTTGTGCGCTCCCAATTTGAAATTCCTGCCTCCTCCTTCCGTGTATGATGCACCAGCCAGACGTAATTTCTGGTCCGATGCATTGTGGAGGTGTACTGGCTGTACAGGCCAGCCCTGGAGCATGCGCAGTATGCATATCGAAGCCAGGCCACACACCCAATAATCCCCCACAATGCACTAGACTGGAAATGACGTCCGGCCGGCTCATCATACACGGAAGGAGGAGGCAGGAATTTCAAATTGGGAGGACGCAAGAGAATTAATTCTCATGCCCACCGGGGCATGATAACAGCAGCGTTGGGGGAGACAGAGTCCTGGAGACCGCTCAGTTAGACTACAGACCGTAGCCTGGATGCATCATTTGCATGCGAAAATGTAAGTCACAAAGTCTTTTTTCACAGCCTTTATAAGACAGTTTTAAGGGACAGGGATGGTTAGAGATGTGTCAAGAAGGTGCAGGGACAGGACATGTAGTGATGTTAGGGGATAAAAATGACCTGACATGCTAGCTTTAAGTCCACACCCAAAACAAAAACCTGCAGTCAATCTATGTGACTACAGACTGCCGAAAAGTGACAATATGACTATGCGCACTGTCATGATTCCCCTGCATTTCCTGCCTAGGATGGCAGTCACATCATCACATGTAAACAATATGAATAATCATCTTCATGGGCATACTAATCTCACCCACCTTCTCTCAATAGAAGAGAAATAAGAAAAACACAGGTATTTAGTCAGTATGTGACTAAGTATGCAAATCGCATGCACACAGACACATGGAGCGCCCTCCCAGATGGGGAATCTTGACAGTGTGCACGTCTTATGGTGGGTTTACACGCTTCAATTTCGTTGCGATATCGCAACTCAATGGCGCGGGAGCGCGCAATTAGTGCACGTTCCTCCCGCATAGCATTGAATGTTTAGATGCTGCGATATCGGAATACAACGTACGTGCGATGTCAACGCCCCCCAACCCAGGATCGCACACTTAACATGGGAGTCAATGGGTGACGTTTCAAATCGCATCGTAGTTGTGCGTTTACACAGCACGATTCGACTTCAATCTTCCTTCAATATCGGGGCATTGAATAGCACGCTCATTCAATCCCCGATATCGCATTGACATCGTTCCTGCATCGTATTGGACGTTCACACCATACAACGCAGGCACGATGTTGGGTCCAACGATTGAACCACGTGACTTTTGATTGAAATCGTACTACGATATCGCAACGTGTAAACCCGCCATCAGACTGTCACTATTTAGTAGTCAGCCATCACACCTTTAAGCCCCACCTGATGAAGATGGCATGCCGCCATTGAAATGCGTTGCGGTTTTAATAAAGTTAATTCCAAGACTATTCCCTGGGTCCTGTGTCCGGAGCGCTCCTTAAACACGAAACATTTCTGAATCCATTATCACACCTTTAAGGGACTGTTTCATAAAGACTGGTGTGTTGTTTTTTTTCAATCCAGTCTTGATGAATAGTCGTCTGGAGTAAGATATGTCAAATTTATTAAAGTGAATGTGTCATCATTATATACACTATTGTCCAAACCAGGCATTTGTATTAATTGTATTTGTTTTAAATGCCTTTTTTCATAGTATAAAAATTTGAGATTTAACAATTTCACACTTGTCACTCGATCTATTGTAGACTAACTTCCTAGTTCAGTAAATTCACATGTACATTAGCTGCAATAAACAGACCCAGACTCCTATCTTTTGTATTGAAGTATCTATTGAACATGTGCAAAGGTCAATGTGAACTGAGGATAAGTAGGGTCAGCTGTGACATCACCTACTGTGACTGGAGGATACGGTTATTAGCTGCAATATAGGAGTCATTGTAAACCTGCTTGTGATTATAAGAGAGTAGCAGCAATAGCACTCATTTTCTCTGAATGTCTAATTCGTCTAAATAAGGGGATGGTAGAGCAAGCACTGATTGCTGCAGGGATTGCGTGTCATAATGTCACACAATCCCCAGGAGAGCCAATGTCAACACTATAGGAACAAGATCGGCACCAGAGTCGAGCATAGGAGTTATTTTACAGGAGGAAACATTGGGATTGAGAAGGGGTAATCAATGTACCCAAGTCATGCACTTGAGTACATTTGTGTCGTAATTAAAACCTCCTATGTGGAAAAAAATGGGATGAATACAGCTGTGTGTATAATTTTGTGCACAAGCTGATAAACTGGCCTGTTACTTTAAAGTAGTTGTTCAGGATTTAGGCAGTTTTAAAGCAATAGTGGCAACTGTAGGGTTTCCTTTTAGGGTGCCATTTCAGCTTTCAGCAGAGTCGGTGCCTGATTTTCCTAGACTGATAATTAGAAGTCTTTATGCAGATTGGTCAATCAGGGAACAATGTTCTTTGACATGCCCATGTGTTAATTCAAACCACTCATCAACCGAGGGAATATATTGAGCATAAGGAGAACTGCAGAAGTAAAATAGTATTTAGTGTGTGAATAAACCCTTAAACTAGAAGAACCAAATTAATGTTTGGCCTTGCAACCCAGAGAACTCATTTGTGATCATGCAAATCACATCTAAAATGTTCTCCCAGGTTCTCGTTGATTTTATACATTGTTAAAGTGACTCTCCATCCAGGCACTGAAAAACATCTGTCATGTATACTCCTCCCACTCCAACCTCCATTTGCCTCCCCCATTGAGAGGAGTGTTTCAGTATTGCTGCCACTGTGGTATAGGAAGTACCGTAATAGTGAATGCTAAATAGGCCTGCATAGCACAGAAAAGGCAGTGGACGTGTGGGTCTGACTACTGCGCTCGCCTAACAATCAGTTGACCATATTGGATGCAGGACAACCAAAAACAAACCCAAGCAAGGAGGCTGTAGGCAAATGAAAGGCATCAGCTATGATGACTCAACATGATAAATGTATAACCAAATTTTGATGCAGGGGTCACTTCAACTTGTTTCCAATTGGTTTCCCATAAATGCATAATTTCTTATTAAGACTGCCTTCACACTGCTTTTTTTTGGGATCCTTGTCTATCCGTCAAAAACTGATGGCCACGGATCAGTTTTGACCTCCCATGTATCCCTATGGGCACGGATTGGTCCTAAGTGGCCATCCCTTTGTGTCAGTTTTGTTACTGATCCATTTGTGTCACTTTTTTTTAATGTACCCATAATCACAGACCGTTGCTATTTTGGGCTGCCTTGAAAAAAGCGGACACAAACTGACAGACACAGATCCATAGCTGTTCATGTCAAATAACATGGGGATCTAAATAAAAAGAAGCTCCTGCATGCATAAATAAAAAGAAGCTCCTGCGCGCATATATGAATAGAAGCTCCTGCGCACATAAATAAAAAGAAGCTCCTGTGCACAGAAATAAAAAGAAGCTCCTGTACAGATAAATAAAAAGAAGCTCCTGTGCACATACATAAAAAGAAGCTCCTGTGCACAGAAATAAAAAGAAGCTCCTGCGCGCATATATAAAAAGAAGCTCCTGTGCACAGAAATAAAAAGAAGCTCCTGCGCACATAAATAAAAAGAAGCTCCTGTACAGATAAATTAAAAGAAGCTCTTGCGGGCATATAGCATTACCTAGGGGCAATTTGGAAGTATACATTACAGGTATACTTACCAGGTGTAGCTGTGCTTAGTGTACAACCCACTTGACTCGCTCAAGTAATTTAGACAGCTGGCGGTTCCTTCTCAAAAAGTGTATGTGCACATCCAGTAGTTTTTGATAGCGTCCACTTCCTTGTAGGTGCTGTCAGACCCCAGTGGATTGAACTGCGTCTTTCCTGGAGACAGTGGATCAGGTGATACCGGGTGTTGTATGGAAACTTGATCAATCAATAATAAACGTCTTTGTACAAAATTGACTGAGAATTGTGTCCATACAACAGCCAGTATCGCTGGACTATATCAAAAACTACTGGTCTTACTGATGTTACAACAGCGATTATATGATGTATACAGTGTCCAAATAAATAACTCTGAAAGTATCAGCCATGATGCGAAAGTATCAAGCCAGCACCAAAGCAGAACACTTCTAGAAATGTAAAACTCTCCTGACAGCGTGGCCATGCTGTCATCTACCTGTGAAAATACTATGCAAGGTCACTGTGACTAAATAGCATCTAATCTCTAATCCAATCACAGCTGAGCAGCCGCAAATACTAGAAAGCTGCTCTACATTGTGCCAACCCGGCATCTTAGAGACTTAGCTCATTGTTTCCACAAATGTAAAGTTAAGAACCAGCTTTGCGACAGAAATCACAGAAAGCCATTATCAAAGAAAAAAAGGCAGTAAAAATCATGCATATATCAAGCACAGATCACTCGTTTTTATTCTTATTTATGAACAAAAAAACGAGGGTGCAGCACCTCCATTGCTTCAATGTGGGCACTGAGTGCAGAAGGGGCAGCCATATACAGGTTGGCAAAGCAGGAGCTGAGCGGCGCTAGTGTGCAGCAGAAGCCGCTCTATGCTACAATCCTCACTACAGGGCACAGCGGAGTGAGTTTTGATGAGATAACCCCAATATACTGATATCACACTGTACGTTCCTGTTCCGGCAATGTAAATGGATGCTGACTGAGTGTAGCAGGAACCGCATTCTGCTACACTAGTGAGTGGTTAGCAAAGCATCTCTCTCTTTCAAAACCTAACCCATAACTGTGGATCGGAGTGCAGGCCACAGCTTCCTCTGCAGTATAAACAATTAGGTGTCAAGTCCCCCTCTATTACCCACATATAAAAATGCCTTAGCATGGCCATCAAACCACATGGTGGCAGCATTTTGGTTTTAAACAGACACAGACCAAGCTAGGGTAGTGGTCCCCAACTTTTCTGACCTCGAGAGCAACATTCAGCTCTAGAAGAGGGTCGCAAGCCACATCCAGCCCCTCTCCCAGTGGGGACACCCAGAACCCCCATTAGCAGTATAATGACAGCCAAAGATGTTCCATAGGTATCCCACTGAGGCAGTATATAAGATTCAGAGGTTCCTACCTTACCTCTATTCAGATCTGCTCTTCTGTGTGGTGCTACTCACATAATCAATAGACTTGCCCTTCAGAGGTGGTTGCTAGATCTGGTACTTAAAGAGGACCTGTCACCCCCATCCCCCATGGATGTGAATCTAAGTCCAGCACTGAATGCAGCATGTCTGCTGCATTCAGGCAAGGGGTCCCCCATGGCTCTGTGGGGCTGCTACCCCGATATATAGGCTTATAAAAACTTAGTGAAAATCCATGGAGGCAGGCCCTTGTGATTCAGGCACCTCGTCCACAGTGGCATTTCACACACCCCTGCGCCTCTGTGACACCCATGTCCTTGCTGCCTCGCTCGTTCACTTCATGTCTTCCTCGTTCTGTGCGTCCTTGTGGTGTTGATGCAAGCGCAGAGCGAGGTTGAGGTCTCGGTGCATGCCCCTCCTCCCGCTATGACGTACTCTCATTTCCCTGCCCTGCTCAGTGTTGTGCTATAGAGAAGGGCTGGGAAATGAGAGAACGTCAGCGGGAGGTGGGGTGTGCACCTCAACCTCAACCTCGCTCTGCGCTTGCATCAACACCACAAGGACATGCAGAGCGAGGAGGAAATGACTGGCACGAGGACATGGGAGGTACAGAGACGCAGGGGGTGTGAAAAGCCCCACGGGCTACGAGCTGGCTGCAGCACAAAGGCCTACCTCCATGTTTTTTATTGTAAGTTTTTATAAGCCTATATGTCGGGGTAGCAGCCCCACAGAGCCATGGGGGACCCCTTGCCTAAATGCAGCAGACATGCTGCATTCAGTGCTGTACTTAGATTCTAATTCATGGGGGGGGGGGAGGGTGACAGGTCCTCTTTAAGCACCAAGCCAGCAGACAGCCGCAAACCACACATCACGGGCCCATGAGCCACAAGTGGCTCCAGAGGTACACGTTGGGGACCCCTTTGCTAAGGCATAAATATTAGATTGGCGCACACGCATCTAACATAACAAGCTTTTACTCTCTCCCCAGCAATGCTTCTCCTCTGCTTTCCCTGCCTTTTTTTATTAGCAGAACGGATGTCAAGTTGACAGCCCTCGTAACCGCTGCAGCCAATCAATGGACTCAGCAGCTCTGCCAATGTAGAAGGCACAAGCACAGTGACAGGCTGCAGCTTGTTAGGCTACTTCCACATGCAACACATGAGGCAAAACTGCATTCAGCCCAATTCATTCCCTGTGGGGCACTTGCTGTTTTGCACTTGCGGCAAGTCAAAAACCCGCTGCTAGCAGCGGTTTTTGTACGTTGCAGCAAGTGCTAGCTTTTCCGGATCGCGTAAAAAACCGCAAGTGGCCCACATATCCGCAAGTCTCATAGGGAATGGATTAGGCCAAATGCAATCTTGCTGCAAGTGATCCATTACGTGGCAGATGCGGCAAAACTGCCAGGTCTGCTGCGAATGGTGAAAACCGCTGATGTAAAAGTATCTGAACACTGACAACATTACATCACCGATACAACCCATTAACAAAGACCAAAGAATAGGCGGACAAGCATGGTTTATGACATGTCCACGGGTGTGACATAACTAAAGTGGTATGTTTTTTCCAGAAAAGTTGCAGTGGTGGGTGGCCTAGTGTACAATAACTTATGGCAAAATGTAATAACCAGACAATATGCCAACTAATAATAGGTGATGTAAACTCAGATTAGATGGTGTTAAAAGTAGACAGATTTATCAAAAACATTTAGGTTGGGGACACTAAGTCTAGTCTAGGTTTTTCGGTGTGTAGGTAATAGAATTAATAAATGTGCCACAATATGATAAGCCGATGTAGAAAAAACCCTAACTGTCACTCCGAATTGGAGGATCTTGTGTATTCTGCTTTAACATATGGAGGTAGTGGTAAGGCAGTGGAGATCATCATCCCTAATAAAAACTATTCCATTTTTGTAAGAATTAAGGAGCCAATTAGGAGAATTCTTGCCCAGAATATATGCAAATCAGGCTGAAAGTGCACTGGGGTGTGTCCATGCCCTGAGAAGCCTAAGCGTAATTACACGGCCTCCTCTGCTCACAGGTTCCTTTAGGAAGTGACAGATCAGGACGATCAGAAGAACGTCAACATTAAGTGTAGATTAAAATACAAGATCATAATCAGGAAAAGTGCAAAACAAGTTAAGAAAAATCTTAGCAATGTATTCCACATTTTGTGCACAGTCCAAAAAACATGAGCTGCACACTAGTTCGGAAACGTGGAAATCCATGTAAATACATAAACTAAGCAACTGAGTGTTGTAGGAACGGAGGTTTGTTTGTGTGTGTGCTCCGTAACTGCAGAGGCCTGCAAATCCACATATTAATCATGGGTGTGAAATATGCTTAGTCTGACATCTCAGCCGACAACTGACCAGGGCTACAGCAAATCTGACCGCAAGACTGGGACATATATGTAGTGAGAGAAAAATCTCTCAATCCCAAATCTTAACAGAAGTCACAAAGCTGGCACATCGTGTATGCCATCAGCCTGCCAATGCCCGAGAAGAGAGGAGCCAAGCAAAATCATGAGTCACTGTTTCCCTCATATTATCCGCGAGGCTTCGCAAAGTATGACCCAATCAACATGGAAGACACAAACCCACAAGCTCAAGT
Source organism: Allobates femoralis (assembly GCA_033576535.1). Taxonomy (NCBI): domain Eukaryota; kingdom Metazoa; phylum Chordata; class Amphibia; order Anura; family Aromobatidae; genus Allobates; species Allobates femoralis. The sequence goes on along the minus strand of JARQOC010000004.1, from coordinate 139,207,409 downwards.
GATTCGAGAATGTAATCCATAAAGTATTCAGTTATAGTACAACATCCTAAGCGTCCCACTTTATTTTATGTGATATACACATATAGATATATATATATATATATATATATATATATGGGACAAAGGTAGGTAGAATATGCAGTGTAGTCACTGGAGGTAAATACAACAGCTGCAGGCTTATGTTGGCCACAGTAGATGGTGATGTATTACCTGTTACACCTTGTGGTTGTGTGTACTTCCTGTCTTGACTACCGTATATACTCGAGTATAAGCCGACCCGAGTATAAGTCCCTAATTTTACCCTCCAAAACTAAGGAAACTTATTGACTCGAGTATAAGCCTAGGGTGAGAAATGCAGCAGACCCCCATCCTGTTATATAGCCCCCCGTCAGTGGTATACAGCACCCCTCAGCAGGGGTATACAGCGCCCCTCAGCAGGGGTATACAGCGCCCCTCAGCAGGGGCATACAGCGCCCCTCAGCAGGGGTATACAGCGCCCCTCAGCAGGAGTATACAGCGCTGAAAAACGTGGCTTATACTCGAGTATACAGTGCCTACAAGTAGTATTCAACCCCTGCAGATTTAGCTGGTTGACACATGCGGAATTAACTTGGCATTGTGACATTTGGACTATAGATCAGCCTGGAAGTGGGAAATGCAGTGCCACAAAAATTTTTTTTTTTTTAATAGCGTTAAAAGTTAATTCAGAGGGTCATTTATTATTCAACCCCTCAAACCACCAGAATTCGGTTTGGTCCCCCTAAAGTATTAAGAAGTAGTTCAGGCACAAATAACAATGAGCTTCACATGTGTGGATTATTTATCTCTTTTGCCAGCCTTTTCTGACTATTTAAGACCCTCCCCAAACTTGTGAACAGCACTCATACATGGTCAACATGGGAAAGACAAAGGAGCATTCCAAGGCCATCAGAGACAAGATCATGGAGGGTCACAAGGCTGGCAAGGGGTACAAAACCCTTTCCAAGGAGTTGGGCCTACCTGTCTCCACTGTTGGGAGCATCATCCGGAAGTGGAAGGCTTATGGAACTACTGTTAGCCTTCCACGGCCTGGACAGCCTTTGAAAGTTTCCTCCCGTGCCGAGGCCAGGCTTGTCTGAAGAGTCAAGGCTAACCCAAGGACAACAAGGAAGGAGCTCCGGGAAGATCTCATGGCAGTGGGGACATTGGTTTCAGTCAATACCATAAGTGAAGTACTCCAACGCAATGGTCTCCGTTCCAGACGAGCCCGTAAGGTTCCTTTACTTTCAAAGCGTCATGTCAAGGCTCGTCTACAGTTTGCTCATGATCACTTGGAGGACTCTGAGACAGACTGGTTCAAGGTTCTATGGTCTGATGAGACCAAAATCGAGATCTTTGGTGCCAACCACACACGTGACGTTTGGAGACTGGATGGCACTGCATACGACCCCAAGAATACCATCCCTACAGTCAAGCATGGTGGTGGCAGCATCATGCTGTGGGGCTGTTTCTCAGCCAAGGGGCCTGGCCATCTGGTCCGCATCCATGGGAAGATGGATAGCACGGCCTACCTGGAGATTTTGGCCAAGAACCTCCGCTCCTCCATCAAGGATCTTAAGATGGGTCGTAATTTCATCTTCCAACAAGACAACGACCCAAAGCACACAGCCAAGAAAACCAAGGCCTGGTTCAAGAGGGAAAAAAATCAAGGTTTTGGAGTGGCCTAGTCAGTCTCCTGACCTTAACCCAATTGAAAACTTGTGGAAGGAGCTCAAGATTAAAGTCCACATGAGACACCCAAAGAACCTAGATAACTTGGAGAAGATCTGCATGGAGGAGTGGGCCAACTCCAGAGACATGTGCCGGCCTGATCAGGTCTTATAAAAGACGATTATTAGCTGTAATTGCAAACAAGGGTTATTCCACAAAATATTAAACATAGGGGTTGAATAATAATTGACCCACGCTTTTATGTTTAAAATTTATAAAAATTCAACTGAGCAACATAACTTTTTGGTTTGTAAGATTTATGCTTCTGTTAATAAATCCTACTCTCGTTTGCAGTTTGAAGGCTCTAACTTATTGGCATCTTATGAAACCAGCTAAATCTGCAGGGGTTGAATACTACTTGTAGGCACTGTATATGGTATATTGTATGGCCACCAGAAAGTGACAATGAATATACAGTGATAATCCGTCCGAAAACGATCGACGAAAAAAGAGGCAACGATTTCGATAGGAATCAATGTTAAATGAATTAATTGGTTTGAGACACTGAAAAAGACATAATAAATAAATAAATGAATAAAGATAGCGGTTAGTGATAGGATCACTCAGAAACAACTGTAAAAGGAATATGAAACACTAATGTAAAAATTATAAATAAATAAAAACTTTAAAAAAAAAAAAAAAAAGCTTTATTAGGTGTATGGGATATGCCAAGGAGGGGAGAGAGAGGTGCACTTTTTATTTTTTGGAAGGGGAATCTCATTTTTATGGCTAAATTAGTAGCAATGTACGGACTGAAATTGATTAAAACCGAGACATGATTTTAATTATAAAAAAAAAAATAAAAAAAAAAATCGTCGAAAACTGAAACCGACGATATCCGAAGTCAACGAAAACGGAGGTATCACTGTACTGGATGATCATTCTCCCTCAATATCCAAGTGCTGAGTGATTCTGCTAAAAATTCCATCAGTTCCTAGAAGCCTTTTTTTCCTTCTACATGAATGGTAGATATCTTGCAGAAGCAAAAATTACATGCAAGCAGACACATCCGGCCTTCTTGTAAATGTATGCATCACTGTAGCAGAGAGTTAATGAAAGTAATGTCATTCACCGGGCACAACTGCCACTCGAATGTCGTGGCAGTGAATACCATTAGGTCGAGGGTCCATTGTTTTGCTACATTTACCTTGAGCATAAAATAAAAACCCAACATGCAGCTCCTATTCCTTTATGATCAATCCCATCAGGCATGAAATTAACACCACTGGCCGGTAAAGTGAGCCGGCTAGACCCATCAAGACCAGCATTGTCCACGCTGATCTTCATGAGATGGTGGCGTGCTTGAGTTGAGGTGCACACATCTTCATGGATCTGGAGCGTCTGATAAGTGGCGTGTATCTCCATGTGCTACTCCAGAAAGCTCACTCTAGTCAGATGCTGAATTGTGATTGGTGGCCTTGGGGTCACACTTACCTTGTCTTGAATTATGCTGTTAAATGTCCCTAATGTACTTTAAGGCTATCGGAATACGTTGAGCTTTTTGATGCTTTTTTGGTTCAGACTTGTCACAAATCTGCTTGCCTATCCTTATGCTTGCAAAGTCAATGAGCATTCTGAAGTGTTGTGCACATGTTGCTTATTTTTCACTGCAGAAATAATTCTGTAGCATGTTCAACCTCAGTGCATTTTTGGCAGCGTATTTCCAATCCAAATGCATGGAAAACGCACGGAAAAAACATGTACAATAAAAAAAAAAAAAACATCAAAAACATGTTTTCCTGCCATGAGATGCGGATTTGATGCAGAAATACATGCAACCAATTACTCAACATGCACACATAACCTAAAAAGATGGGACCAAGAGCCAAGCACAACCTTCCGGGCTGTGGAAGCCTTCTGTGGACTTCCTTACTGCGAAAACACGGGAACGGACTTTTTTGAACTAAATAAGTTGTGCACTTTACTAAGCAGTTCCCAAACAATGACATTAAGACCAATGTTACCGTATGGCAATACAACACCACTGACTTAGTGCATAGCACACGGTCACAAAAGATCTTGCATAGTGAGGGGCTTAGGTGGGTCTGTGTGGTCTTAATCTGCATGGTGGGATCTCACAACCCAGACGCTTGGATCAGTCATTTGCTGAAATTCAGGTCATTTAGAAAGAAACAGTATTTGATCATTTTTCTAAATTCTACATATCAGTCAGTGGATGCCCATTTGCACCAGGTGTCCGTTTCATCAGAAGGAAATGAGAGGGAAGTGGCCGCTGATTGGCTGCAGCGCTCACATGACAATGTCATGAGAGCCCCAGGAGTGCAGGCGCAAACATCATTGGAACCTGTACCAGAGGAGAGTATAGCTGATATTTTACATAGGTGAAATATAGTGATTGAGAGGGCCTGGCAGAGTGGTGGAAAAATCCTTTGAAGATTGTTATTTGGGCGTCAAGTTTTGCACACAAGAATATCCTTTATTGATCACCTAAATCAAATCCCTAATATAACAAAGCGGCTTTAAGAGTAGGGATTTACAATCAAAATTAACAATATGGGTAATTAGAAGGCACACAGGCAACAATGCTAATAAAACAATAAAATAACAAGCTGTGTTTCTAGTTCAAGGTCATAAAATCTTAATCACAATGACAATCTTTTCGGCATCTGTCACAGTAAAATGACTTGTGGCTTTAGTGTTCTGTGGGTTTAGTGTTCTGTAAAGATAGGAGCTAGTCCCTGCCATCAACAGATAACATCTGGTTACACAAACCCACCAACTAATAAATCATGACTACTGGCCACAACCACAAACACTGGGCGATGAGGATAAGGACAACCACCTGAATGATATCATTAGACAGTGACAATGTTAGTGCACTCATAACCAGTGCTAGTGGAACCAGATCCAAAATCTCATTTTTCTTTTCAGCGCTGGAGTGGAGCTTTTAATGTACCGTAATCCCCCTACCCTCCAAGTCATATACTCATCTTCCAACGTCCCTCCAGTCCCGCAGTGCCATCTTGTGCCCATAACTTCTGAATGGCCTTAAGTCAGAGGGTATGGTCACAAGCTCCTAAAGCATCTTTACGAGGCCAGAACAATGGCAAAGAAATATTGATATGTGACCATGAAACTCTGGAACTGCCGGAAGGGCACAAATGGCAGGAGACCGACAAGAGCATCAGTGATAGAAGATGAAGCCACCAGATTAAGATGATGGTTTAAGGCTGGCCATGCACATAAGCAGCTGATGAAAAAAACATATTTGGGTTGTGAAATATCTCCTGACTCACACACACACACACACACACACATTTTAGGATAGGTCAAGTCTTCATGCATTTTCAAAACAGAGAGCAGGGAAAGCTGCTGCCAAACAGCAGCTTTTGTCCTGAAGAATAAAGGGTCAGGTGTTAGGGTAGGTGACATGACTTTTAAACGGTTGCAAACCAGTCTTTTTCTGCTCTGCGGAAGACGGCATATAGCTGATGTCATGCTGATTGACAGCCAACTCCTCGCTAACTGATTGAGGGAGACAGTTGTCAATCAGCGTGATGTCTGCCATTCGCCCGTCCATAGAAGCGGGAAGCCGCACCTCTGTAGTCGTGACGTCACTGGAAGCAGAAAAATGACTAAAAGGAGTGGTCTGTGACCACTTTGTGTCAGCAGTGAATGGTGCCAAGCACAACACACAGGTAAGGTGGCAGCTACCTGCTTGTTATTACAATTTTTTTTTCATCCCAGATATTCTTTTTAAACTTGTAATGTGCAAACTAGTGAGTGGAGGCCTGAAGAATGGTCAGGTCACTTCTTTTTAGCTGCTTGGCATCTTTGGAGGCCTGAAGAGGATGAATTAAAGCTTAACAACTCTTCAGCACTTTTAATTCTCTCCTCCGCCCACCGCTGCCCCCTCTGACCTCTATCATCTTTGCTGGGGACTTTGCCACATACTTGAAATATAAGATCGACCAAACAAGGCAAACCTTTATTGTTCCGCCACTCCACATACCATACCTCTGCTGTTCCCTCATAACCTCCCTCTCCAACATAACTGAAGGAGAGCTTACTCATCTCCTATCCAAATCACACCTCACCACCTGTGCACTTGAACCCATCCCTTCCCACCTCCTCCCCAACCTCACTAACACACTCATCCAAGCCCTAACCCACCTCTTTAATCTATCGCTATCTTCCAGTACCTTCCCTAGCTTTCAAATAGGCCACCATGATGCCCATCTTCAAAAAGCCAAACCTTGACCTGACTGCTTTGACGAGCTACCGCCCCATATTGCTGCTACCGGTTGCTTCCAAACTCCTTGAGCAACATGTCCATGCTCAACTTTCCTCCCACCTCTCATCTAAATCTGTCCTTAACTACCTATGATATGGCTTCCGGCCCCACTGCTACGCCAAAACTACCCTAACCAAAATTACTAACAACTTACAGCCAAAGCCAACAGACAATTCTCCATCCTCTTCCTTCTAGACCTATCCTCTGCCTTTGACACAGTCGACCACTCTCTCTCACTACCGATTTTTCTTCCCTTGGCATCAAAGACCTTGCCCTGTCCTGGATTGCCTCCTTTCCAACTGCACATTTAGCTTTTCCCACTCCCACACTCCTCCTCATCCCGCCCTCTCACTGTTAAGAGTCCCACAAGGCTCTGTCCTGGGGCCCCTACTTTTCTCCATCTATACCCTTGGCCTAGCACAACTGAAAGTCCGATGGTTTCCAATACCACCTGTGCGCTGACAACACTCAGATCTACCTCTCTGGCCCAGATGTCAACTCTCTGCTATCCAGAATCCCGCAGTGTCTGTCAGCCATATCCTCCTCTTCCTCCTTTCACTTCCTAAAACTCAATGTAGACAAAACCGAACTCATCATCTTTCATCATCACCACCTACGGTAATCTATCTATTATGGTAAATGGCATCATGCTCTCTCCCACACCTCAAATTCACTGCCTAGGAGTAACTCTCACTCTACCCTGTCCTTCAAACCACACATCCAAACTCTCGCCACCTCCTGTCGCCTCCAGCTCAAAAATATTTCCAAAATCCGTCCTTTCCTCAGCATTCAATCTACTAAAATGCTTGTACACGCTCTCATCATCTCCTGCCTTGACTACTGCAATATTCTACTCTGTGGCCTCCCTTCTTAGGCTGTGTTCACACATAGCGCTTTTTGCGCAGCGCTTTTACCTGCATTTTGCACCCGCACAAAAAAAAAAAAAAAAAAAAAAAACAGTGCTTTTCAAACAGCACGCTTTTTTAGGGGCAGGGGGAGAAGATGTCACAGAAGGGAGGAAGAACTCTGTTCCTCCTCCCCTCTGTGAAATCTGTAACAGCTACCATTTGATTTCAAATGTAAAATTCAGCCAAATGTATTAAAAATAATAAAGATTCTTATACTTACCTTCACCGGGTGTTCCGGAGCTGGGAGCAGCAGCAGGCATCGACCTGCCAGGGCCTTCCATGATTTCATAATGACATGGGGCGCGGTGATTGCCGCTAGCGGTCATGTGGTATGTGCGTCACTATCACATGACCGCGACATCATGCCAGGTCCTTGCAGTCGGTACCTGGCCTTGGCTCAGCTCCGGTTAGCTAGAAAAGGAGTCGGACAGGGTAAGTATTAATTCTTTATTATTTTTAATACATTTGACTTTATTTAATTTAGATTTTGCAGTGTATATTTTATACACTGTGAAATCAAATGGGCAGTCACAAATTTCACAAAGGGGAGAAGAAACCAGGATTCTTCTTCCCCTCTGTGACATCAGATCCAGCAGTGCCCGCTCCTATGAAAAAAAGCGCTAGCGTTGCTGCGGTCATTCTTTTTACGCCGGCACTTTTTCCCATAAAAGCACTGTGTAAAATTACACAGTGTCTGTACGTGAATTTCACATTCACTTTGCCGGCAGACAAGGAACATTTTTGTAAAGCACACGCAAAAAAGCGATAAAAAATGTGCAATGTGTGAACTAGCCTAATACTCTTGCACCTCTCCAGTCTGTCATGAACTCTGCTGCCCGACTAATCCACCTCCCTCCTCGCTACTCCTGTTTCTCCCCTCTGCAAATCCCTCCAATGGCTCCCAATTTCCTAATGAATCCAGTTCAAGCTACTAACACTGACCTACAAAGCCTTACATAACCTGAACTAGTCTCCCACTATCTTCCCTCACATAATCTTTGATCCTCCCAAGATCTCCTCCTCTCCTCCACACTTAGCCGTTCCTCACACAACTGCCTCCAAAATTTCTCCCGAATATCCCCCATCCTCTGGAATTCTGCGCCCCAACACATCCGATTGTCCACCACGTTCGGATCCTTCAGACGGAGCCTGAAAACCCATATCTTGAGGAAAGCCTAAAGCCTGCAATGACCGAGCTGCTGACCACCGCCACCGAGCTGCTGCCACCGCCACCGAGCTGCTGCCCACCGCCACCGAGCTGCGCCCACCACCATCAGATCTGCTGCAGCCTGACCTTCTGTCTCTCTCACTATTGCCCTGTAGAATGTAAGCCCGCAGGGCAGGGTCCTCTACCCTCTGTACCAGTCTGTCATTGTTAATTTGTTTACTGTAAACTATATATAAAATTTAATTTACCCCATTCATGTACAGCACCATGGAATTAATGGTGCTATATAAATAATAATAATTATAATAGACTGATTTTATGCACAGCAAGTCTTGTTTAAAAATAAAGGGATATGTTCTTTATTTCGGAATTAATTTGGCACTTTTCCAGGTATATGAGCACTACAGCTTTTTGAAATCTACAGAATGTCACTTCTTACAGTTATTTTCTTTTCCAACATTTTTGATGAAAAAAAATAAAATAATATGTACTGTAGACAAATCCCATGTAAAAAAAAAAAAAAAAGGAAAATAGTTTTTGGCTGTAGACAAACCAAATCTGATGCACAAGTGCTGCATATGATTATACCCAACCAGCGTCATACTGACAAGTAACTCCGTAACCAGGATGTCTGCAGAGGGGGGAGTCTGAGGTCTCTGGCCAGGTTTTAATAGAAAAATATTACAAATCATGTAGCCAGAACAAAAAGCAACATGATCAGAAGCTGGTTCACTCATTACAGGTTCGGGGAAGAGGTGACTAGTCAGAGTCATGTCCCACCATCTGCTGCCTGCCGACTCAGACAGACTAGACTTACAGCATGTGTGTATCTAGAGAGATCTGTCAGTGTAGCTGAGCGGACGAGAAGGCAGCTGGGACATAACTCTGGAACGAGACACTCATTCCAGACCCCATTTTCAACTAGGATTTCTCTGAAAGTAATGAGGGAGGTGGTCTCTGATTCATGCTGCCTGTGGTTCGGGAATGTGACAGGTTCCTGTTAGGCTTTATAAGTCAGATATTGACACATCAGTTGAAAATTACACAGTAACTGCCTACACTGGCATCAGAAAGATATTTCTTCATTTTCCTTCTGGAAGGGAGTCAATTTGCTCAAAGGGAAAAAGTATAGCCCCAATTCATCAGTCTTCACCAGAATTTGGACATAATTGCAGCCTCCTGTCAATCCTGCTTTTTCCTGAGATATGCCCATATTGGCATAGCAGCTTCAAACTTGCATGAAAATGTCAAAAGTTGGAACATTTTTGTGCAATTCAGCATTGCCAGTATTCTGTCGTAAAAGCATAGATGACCCCTCCCCCTTGTGTTATTACAACAGTCCTGGCAACTTTGTGAAAAGGAAGAGCTAACCAAGAGTGGGCATAGCAGAGCGTCACTGTCAAAGTTGTCACAATTTACACCAAAATGTGGCGTTCACTTAAACAGAAGATGTACTCCAGAGCCCAAGTACATTCCTTGAGGTGGTGTCTGCCCCAATGTTACTTATATTATGCACAAGGCATCACTAACTTGATTTATGTATGTGCATAAAAAAGAACTTCAGATGTTGATATGTTTGCAAGGTAAGGCACAGTCATGGGGTGGATACAACAGCAGAGATCAGTCACATCAATTCACTTGTGTCATGTCATTTTTTAAACGTAGTATTGCCCCCTGCAGTGTTTTATATGGATATCAATCACTGAAGGTCCTCTGGTGGTAAAGGACCTGTGGTGATGACACCCCCATATGACTAATGGGTGGAGCTAAGCAGACCGAACTATAAAAGACCTTTTAGGCTTAGCTCCACCCATCAAAGGGAACCTGTCAGATCACACTACCCCTCTAACCTATCTCTACCTGTCCCTGCACCTTCCTATCTGATCCCTAACCATCTCTGAGCTAAAGGGGCCCTATATATGACATATACTTACAGTCTCCAATCGAAGACTGGAAAAACAGGCTCCATTCTCCCCTCCATGCTTTATCTCTGCACACCCCGCTGGGCATCCTCCCTTCCCCTTCGGGCTGTGCCACCTCCATTCAAAATGCCCGCATCTTGAGATCTTATGATGCCCAGGCCGGAACGTAATATTCGGCCCGGTGTATTGTGGGGATGATCACGTGGTACGAGCCAGGCTACGGCGCATGCGCAGTGCGCATACTGAAGCCGGCCAATACCATATGATCAGCCCCACAAAGAACTGGGCCGGATATGACGTTACAGCCCAGGCATCACATGATCACAAGAGGCGGGCATTTCGAATAGGTGGTGGCAAAACCCAAAGGAAATGAGGATGCCCAGCGGGGCGTGCGGAGACAAAGCAAGGAGGGGAGAATGGAGTCCGGAGCCCGCCTTTCCAGTCTCCAACTGGAGACTGTTTGTAAGTATATAAGTTATTTTTCTCCCTCATTATAGGGCCCCTTTAGCTCAGAGAGAGATGGTTAGGGATCAGATAGGAAGGTGCAGGGACAGGTAGTGGTAGGTTAGAGGGGTAGATCGAGGTGACAGGTTCCCTTTAAGCTCACATGCTTGTGACATCACCACAAGTTCTGCAGTTATAGCAATCAATTACAATGCAGGGGTGTAACAAAATAAAAAAAAATATATATAAATGAATAGTGATAGACGAAGCCCAACTGTAAATTAGCGGTCCGTTCCGGACACCTAGTGTTCGGGCACAGACCCCGAACACTGACTTCCCTGAGAAGTCTGTGTTACTGTTCGGGTTTGGCTGGAGAATGTAAAACTAAACAAATAAGGGTACATGCACTTGTACTTCTGGGGCCGCTCATTAATTCCTTATTTATTCACTGCACTGGCTCCAACAGTCAATCACAGAGGCCCATTCTCTTTGACAGTATTTGTGATTCTCTGTTCCCCTCACCCATTGTGCCGGTGTCTGTGATTGATTGCTATAGGCAACAAACCTGCAGTCATACTATTGTATAAATAAATAATTTAAAAAAAAAATATGTAGGGCTTCGCTGTCATTAACCCCTGATATCACCCCGATGCTACCGCACCAGGAAGAGTCGTGTAACGGTCAAGAATTGGGGCTTCTAATAAATGCGACAATTTCTGGGACGGCTGCAGGCTGCTATTCTTTAGCCTGGGGTGGCCCAATAACTATGGGCCTCACCACACTGACAATATCAGCAGGCCCAGCTACCTGGTTTTAACCTTGGATGGCAATCAAAAATAGGAAAAAGCCTACACATTATTTATTATTTTTAATTATTTAAATAAGTATTAAAATACAATGGGCTCCTCTGTATTTTTGATTGCCAGCCAAGGTAAAGCCAGGCATCTGGGTTGGCAGCCCGCAGCTGTCCGCTTCATCTGTACTGAGAATAAAAAACACAGTGAATCCCTACGTTATTTTTTTTTTATTATTTATTTTTACACTATGACAGCAGGTTCATTGCCTATGGCAACCAATCACAGACACCGCCATAATTTGTGAGTGGTGTAACAGCCAATCACAGACACTGTCAAAGAGAGTGGGTGTTTGTGATTGGCTGTTGGAGCCAGTGCAGTGAATAAATCAGGAAGTTAATGAATGAACGTCCCCAGAAGTACAAACACGCGGTCCTCGGTAAGTATAATGTGGATGTGTAATCATTGTTTTGCTTCTTTTTACAGACCCCCTAGCGCTCATAACCATAATTTCATAACTTTAAAGTCCAAGTTTGGGGTTCGGGCTCAAGATCAGGTCAAGTCTAGTCCCGAATCCGGACTTTAAAAAAGTCTGGCCTGATCCGCCAAACCCGAACATTGGCGGGTTGCTCCATTACTAATCATGAATGAACTTGAGTGACAGTATGCAAAAGTGCCTCACGTATGACTGGAGCCAGGTATGTGTGTGCTGTCACCTCAGCATATAAAGTCTTTTTTTTAAGATAAATACACAGACTTTTGGTTTTAGAAAAACATATTTGTGATGCACATTGCATCATTTAAAACACATTGGGGGCAGTTTAATATCACAAAAAGACATGACAGGTCCCCTTTAAAGCAATGCCAAATTAATTAGGAGGCACACACCTCTTAATCAGTTTGGCCCATCTTATACCAGCACATTCTAAACCAAGACACTATATAAAACCTCAATCTTGATGAATCAGGTGCTTATATTGCATTGTTGTGTTAGATTTAACTTAAACGGTCTAGTTTGCCTGGGGTTCCATTTTTCCTTTATGAGTCCTGGCCCTATAAGTGCACCAATTAGAGGAACTATGGTAATTATGTGATTACGAGAACATCATTTCAGGTGGTTTCTGATTTTGGCTTCACGCTCTACAATGCACTAATTCAATGTGATCAGTCTGCTGTTCCCAGACTATAAACACAAGTACAAGCCGCCTCCAGCACACGAACAACCACCAACTCTTGGATCATATCTTACAAGTTATTTTCAGAAGACTGATGCATATCAATTAAAGCAGCTGTCTCGCACATTCTTCCTCATAAAAGAACATGTAATTAATAATGTATAATATTGGCTACAAAGATTTAGAAACAATTAAAAATGCATGCATATTCTTTTAATGTTATTTTTAGGGGGGAAATCAGCAGATCTGCATACACAATACAAAGTCAAAGAGGATGAGATGGAAGCGTCTTACCTGGAGTGACTGTCTCTAGGGTCGCAGCGTCTACTTTACGAGCACTTGCTAAATGTTTCAGTGTGGAGCCGGCAAACAGCAGGTAGAACACGGCATCTTCTTCCAGCTCGCTCTGTTCGGTGAGGCTCACCGTAAGGACACAGTCACCCTGAGAAGACAAAGAAAAAGCCAGTTAGTAATCCTATTCATTCTGATTGTTGCACACAACATGGACTTACTGCTAGTCACTATTCATCAGCTGCAAGAAAATAATTATCGGTAATGTGCGCCATAGCCGAGTGGAGAGAAGTGATGGAGAAGACCTTGCCTGGGTGATGGGCACTGTGCAAAGTGGTTTCATCTTCAACCATTGAACAAGATTTGCAAATAAAAATTAAAACAAAAATAGAGAAGTGTGGTTCACAATATGGTCTAATGGCAAACCTTTGGCGGCACCGCAATTGAGAGGCAGGTGAAATTTCTGAGCAAATGATCTGGCGTCTGAACCTGGGCTGTGGAGTCAGAGTCATGGAGTTAGTGTCCATTTTGAGTTGGCGTTGGATTCAGGGAAATTGAGAAGTCGAAGTTGGACGTTTGGCTTACTGACTTCACAGGCCTTGTTGTGGAGTCTGAGTCATGGAGTCAGAGTCAGGGCCACGTCACACCTGGCGACGTCGGCGGCGATATTATAGGCGAGGCGGGGGAGTGGCCTATCGCCGCCGACAATGCGTCGCCCTATGTAACTAGGCGAGGGCGACGCATTCGACTGGTCGCCTGGTTTCACAGCAGCGCTGTGAAACCAGGCGGCCGATCTGGGGCGATGTGTACACATTGCCCCAGGTAAACGGCCGACGGCAACCTGACAGGCGATGGGAGCCATAGGCTCCCATTGTACTGCATCGCCGCTGGGGTTTTGAGACACCCCGGCGGCAATGCCGCCTGTCAGATCGTCGGCGCATCGCCGGAGGTGTTGCCCCATGTAAAAGGGGGCGGCGACACTGGCGGGTCACCAAAAATGTGCGCGCTCCCGCCAGTCGCCGCTGACATCTCCGGCGCCGTCGACAGGTCTGACGGTACCCTCAGGAAAATTTAGTAGTAGGCTGTTTGGATTACAGACTCCACAGCCCTGGTCTGAGCACTATGGACTATGTTATTTTTGTTGCTGAAAACACTGTAAAATATACCAGACTTCTAAACTGAGGTTCATAATGCAGATAATGACTCTTCCAACATAAATCTGTTCTAAGATCCAAATATAAGGTTCGGCTCACATCTCGTTATTTAAGACACGTCAAAGGTATATACAGTATATGCCAGTGGTATATAGTACCAACATGTCTTTTTTTCTCATTATACAGTGGAATTGGGTCTACCACTCTTTTTCTTTGCAGTGAGGTATATTAAAAGAAGAAAAAAAAAAAACATACTAAATATATATTCTGATCCTTCACACAACAAACACCAATGACACCATGGTCAATCCAGTAATTTAGGGCCAAACATCTGGGTTTCAAGGTCGTGATCTAGGATTTTCAAAGATAGACAGTCGACCTTTTATTGTCTCTTGTGCAGGTAATTTTTTTATACCCGATTTGCAGACTGATCGCCCCCAAGTGAATAGGTCTGGGCAAAAGATGGGTTAGCACTAGGATGCCATTAAAATGTAGTCCATTTTATTACATTCAATGGGTAGAAACTTGAAATTTCTATATTCAGCACGCTATTGAAAATCAATCAATTTGCCTTGTATATGTGGAGAAAAAAAAAAAAACCAGCTACAGATGTTTGGATGTCGCCCTACAATGGGGTGTGTAGTTTAATTTCTCCCCATCAAACCTGGAATGAAGCCTGATGAATAAATGCACGTAACCTCCTAAGCCTATCCTCCTCGGGGCTCGTGCAGATGAGCATATAATTCGTATGTGTGCTGTCAGGACTAAATTTAGGTGAATTAATTTTCTATCGGTATGCCTGTCCATGGGAAAGAAGAATAAAAAACAAACAAATACAATTAAAAATTGCAACGTGCCATTATCACCAGTCTCCAGAGTGTTCGATGAGCTTTGCCGAATCTATGGGTGTGTATAAAAAAGAAAGGTCATATCCCACACAGAACAACCAATTTTTACAAATACATTTTTTAATGTACATGTATGAAGACAGATCCATTTATGGATACCCCACAGATGTAAAAAATGGATACGCGGATGGCACACAGATGACAATCGAACATGTTTTTCATATGCTCATGGCCTTTTGGGTCATTTTACAAATGTCCGACAATGACTAAGTGAGTACAAGCCGCAATGTCTGGGCCGGCCTCGGGTGTCTTGACCCAAACCAAACACTTGGATATATAAACTAATGGCCAGAAGACCTGTGGCCTTCCAAGCAGGGATGTAGAGTCGAAGTCGTGGAGTCGGAGTCTGTGTCCATTTTGGTGGCATCGGAGTCAGTATAAAATGGACAGACACCAAAAATACACTACATTGGGTACAGTAGTTCAATGCAGTATGTGCAGAATATTATCATTATGAATTATTATGTTCTATCTAAATAGCTTAATTATTGTACAATAAATGTAATCACTTACACATGAGCCACATATGAGGGAGTCCGAGTCTGATTCAGGGAAACTGAGGAGTCGGAGTCAGAGATTTGGCTTACCGTCTCCACACCCATGCTTCCAAGACATTCAATGAATTCCAGATGTGTAAAACCGACTCAAGTTAATTTTCCAGGAAGAAGGTTAAGGAAATCTGTTTTATGAAGTGAGCAGTGGAGGTGAGCGAATCTTTTAAGGTTCGTTTCGATTCGGGTCTCCATTCTTCCCGGTGTTGAGCAAACCTGTTCAGGTACGGAGATCGTGTGTTTTGGAGCATCGCTGTGGTCAGTTGTGCCTGGCCCAGTGCCAGCTGTGAGCAGTGATTGATTATATCGCATCGGGATTAAGAGCAGTTTTTGGGTGTAAGCGTATGTCCAAAATTAATTTGGGAAACAAATAACGCCCTCCCACCTTCAGAGTGTTTTACTTATGGCTGGCTATATGTAGGTGGAGAGCTGAACTGGCAATCAGTGACCTCCATTGAGGTTCAGATCAAGTTTGGGGTCACAAACAGTGAAGGTAAAAAGTTAGGCTGCACCGCCTGAACCCGAACTTCAAAAGGTTACTAGTGAGCGGGATAGACACTTACACTGTGTAATACATTCTGTACAGTGATTTAGTGCCATCAAATATGTTTTTTGCATTGGCTTCGAGTACATACTGTACATAATGTTGCAGCATTTTAGAAATATTTTTGCTAAGTCATACTAGCTATAATATAGGGCGATCTGCAGCTAAGCTAACTCTGTCCACATAGTATACTTAAACCGAATTATAAGGAAAGCACAGTATTCCTGATCACCAGCATGTAGAATTAGAAGTGACTGTTTACAGTCTATTGTGATATTATGCAGATCTCCTACAGCCAAAACCCAACTAATAACCCTCCGCTGGTTCTATACCAGGCATGTCGTGTGGGGTATAACATGAGCTATTTCTGATACAGACAGTCCATCTCGGAAAGTAGCAGTGACAACTCCTGACTCCAGAAGAGATTATATGGATAAAGAGACTTGCCAATGTGCAGTACAACGTTTCATCAATGCTTTTTAAGCCAAAAAGGAAACCGGATTAATTTTAAATAATATATATCTTTAAAAAAAGATCCTGAAGAATTCAGACTGAGTAGAATCTACACCAATGGGAAAGATATCAATTTCAACTGAATGCATGGAGAGAATTGACTAGAGATTTGCAAATTAGAGAATTAGAGAAAACAATGGGCACAAAAAGAAGCAAGGGATCTATTCTAAGTACATCAAGACAGGTGCTATGCCGAATGCCCTTGGTATCTGGAAGTTGAAACTTCCCAGTGGCATATAAATAGTAAAATAATGTATAATAAAAAAAGTTTAAAAAGGCTCCATCGAAATTGTAAAATGTAGTTTATTCCTGGTGAAAATATAACTTAGAATAAAAACAATAGGTAAATAGTAACAATTAAAAAACAGAGAACCTAGGTGACTTTTTTATTTTTTTTATTTAACAAAAATGTACATACCACTGCAACAAGGTGCACACCATCAGGTTGGTCTCAAAGTCTGATAATTCACCTCGGTATTGGCCAGCAGGCCTCAAAGTAGATGGGGCAGAGCAGGAGCTGTTCAGCCACGTGCACACGTTGAGTATTTGATGAGTTTTTTACCTCAGGATTTGTAGCCAAAACCAGGAGTGGATGATTAAATACTGAAGTGGTGCAGGTGTTTCTATTAGACTTTTCCTCTGATTGCTCCACTCTGGTTTTATCTACAAATCCTGAGGTAAAAAACTCATCAAATCATCAGCGTGTGCACGTGGCCTTCCTATTTTACAGAAGCCTGTAGAAAGCTGGATATATAGGAGTGCAATGGCCAAGGAGGTGGACGCTCTTTCAAATGAGCAAGTACAAGGAAATAAAGCAACACCGAAAACCTCCCTCTGTAATGTGTAGGTGCACATTCACACTGTGGCCATTAATTGTGCTTTACTTGGTTGCACATTATAGGTGTGCTCACCCTCTGGGCTGTGCAACTTGTCTATTTCGCTTTCCTTAGGCAAGTGTAAAACAGTCAGGCCCAGGTCCTGCTCTCCAGGGAACCCCTCTATCTTGAGGCCTCATGGCACATAGTCATGTGAGATGCAAGATTTAGAGACCATCCTGAATTCAATAAGCCTCGTCGCGGCGAGGTGGCTTTTAACATTTTTAGGTCAAAAAAGTGTAACTACCCCATGTTAACTGCTCATTATTTCTATTCCAGGTGTTTTCCTTTTCCACCCCCTCCCCATAAAAATTAAAACAATACTACTTATCCTTGTGATGTCAGGAGCAGAAGAGAAGGGCAGACCCAGAAGAAGAGGCAGCTGCAGACACAGAGGGGCGGAATACACAAGGAGAAGGCGGAGGACTGTGCCAGCAGTGAAGACCTCTTAATAAGATCCCACCCTTTAGATTTCTTAATTGGACGTTTTCTAAAGTCTCTTTTAAAGCTTACAAGGGGCTAGAGCCATTGGGGAGCCCTTTCATGAATGCTGCATTCAGTGCTGCATTTAGATTGCAATGCAGCAGGGGGGGGGGTGACAGGTCCTCTTTAAAGGCTGTGAGGGCCCGGCTGTCAATCTTTGCTATGCTCTTGCTATGGATTGAATGTTCATAATTTCTGAAGTGATCATCAGGATGCAATGCACTTCCTGAACCTTAAAGGTGAGTGTCCATGATCAGAAGTAGCTGTGTTTTGGATGCAGCATGTATTCACAGCTCAAAACGCTGCGTTGTACACTACGAGCACAGTAATTGGGATCTGTAGAAATCTAATGCCCACTGCGCTTCATTTTCCACAGGGTAAATTGACCCGAGCCACAGCATGTCAATTTATTCTTGCAGAGATGCGAGTGTTCTTGGCAGGAGAATATAGTGAAAATACGCTGCACCCAGAACACTGATCATTGGCACTGACAGCACCTTTTCCAGCAGAGAAAATTAGCATCTCCAGAATAGAACATAGTGTGTCCCAATTGTGGGCACTTACCCAAAAATTGCAGTCTCAGAATTAAAAATCATCCCATAAAAATAAAAAAGGAGGTACTAGTCGTCAGGGTTCCCACAGAGCCCCATCTTGAATGGAGATGAAGTGGTTATCCACCACTTGGACCAGCTTAATATTCCTCATGTCTATCCCCATTAAAAGCTTATACTTGCCTCCCATTGGAGCACTGTTCCTGTGGTACCGGCTCTCACTCTCCCGGGGCTTACGCAGGGTTCTTATGCCTCACGTGCCCCGCACCCAATCACTCCTGATCACTAATAATCTTTCTTTTACAGGTGCTGAAGTGGTGAGAGGTGTGAAATAGACCCAGTGGAATATAGAGCAGTCATCAAGTTCCTTTATTTGATGAGGTGTGTTCATTGATAGCAGAATGGGGACACCCTGGAATCGGAACAGTTTCCACCGAAATTCGACCACATCTGAAATGACAATGCCAGTTCCTGACTACATCATATAATTGGGAATTGTCACCATAAACTTCTTTCATCTAATTGAATGTGTCCCTTGGTGTGTGGTCTTTCAAGTAAAGGAGCTTGATGACTGCTCTGTACCTCACTGGGTCCATTATCACACCTCACACCACTTTAGCACCTGTAAAAGGAAGACAGTTATCAGTTCAGAGTTGCAAATTTTCACATAACCGATAGAGACATGTCACTACATAGCGATAAACAGAAGTGGATCAGGAGAAATCTTTAATGAATGCCCCTCATAAGTAATCAACAGGTAGCGAGAGCTGCGGCTGCTGCTCTGTTAATTAGACATCCAAAGGCGGGCCTACCTCTTCACCAGGCACAGAATAGTATTACTATGCCTGATGAAGAGACACAAATTATTCTAAAGCTTACCATTTATTACCATCTTTTCAGTTACCCATTAAAAACTTATCAACCACTGAGAACTCTTTTTTTTTTTTTTTTTTAATAAAGAACAGAGATTCTATGGCCGCTTTCATATTGTAGCATTTTGGTAAGATATTTTACATCAGAATTTGTAAGCCAAAACAGAAATGGGTTAGAATACATCTATTTGACAGTGGCTAATGACATTAAGTCACATCTTTAGCCTTCTATATGTAAAATAAGAATGTCACATTCTGCTTACAGCAAGCAGAGATCTTAATCATGCATAACATTGCAAAAAACGTTGAACTAAAACAGTAATTACTTTTATTACACAATAAATCCAAATTCCTGTTTGTATGTTCAGCGATCAGAAGATGGGTCAATAGAAATGCTGGCCTGAAAAAAGCGGGGCAGGCACATCCGCCACAACGCAGGAACCATACGCGCGGGCACTCCATACGCCGCAGGAATCCATACGCCGCAAGCATCCATACGCCACAACATCATACGCCACAAGCATCCATACGCAAGCATCCACATTACAAGGGCTGAGAAAATTACCAATAATGCTAGTCTGAAATCTAATGGATTCCACACAGCCAAGAAGCCGTGTATGTTCTGTACATTTCTATAAGGTTCACTCACATGTATGAATAAAAAAATTGGTCGATTTTCATCTAGAAAAGTAGTACGAGTGAAATCCATTTGGTATTACCATACATGTCATGTGAGTTACATGGAACCAGTAATTTACATGCACTACGGTATATAAAAAGAAATATATGCATGTTTTTCTCACTATCTGACATGAAATCAGAATAAACCTTTCCCGTTTTAGGTCAATTAGGATTACCATAATTAATATTCTTTGTCAAATGCCAGAATAATGAGAGAATGAGAATATTTTAAAGCATTTTTAATACTTTCTGCAAAGTCAAAGGTTTACATAGACTAAGATTACTATGCCATTATAGAATTTGGGACAGCCCATATGATGAGAATCCTAAATGGATGGTGCTCCTTGATCCACGCAAACAGCAAATAATAAACCGAACTGAAACTCCAAGAGTAAAAGATATTGGGCCTTTAATCTCTATGCTTTCTGAGTGCTTCCACGCTCCTTCATCAGGAGAGCAACCACTCCTGATGGAGCGTGGAAACGCTCAGAAACGCGTTGAGATTAAAGGCACCATTATCTTTTACTTCTTGGAGTTTCAGTTCGGTTTATTATTTGCTGTTTGCGTGGTTCAAGGAGCACCATCCATTTAGGATTATTTCTACAGCCACACTGATTGCGTGGAATGTGGGTCCAGCGGGAGCTGCAATACGTGTATACACCGGTTGTGGGTCTCACAACCTCACAAGGTGAGCAGTGACATCAGCAGATTGCTTATCATTATTCCAATGTGTTGTTCCCCTTTCTCTTGTTTTAGCCCATATGATGATGTCACATGTTTGGAAGTTTCTGATTTATTGTTATTCTGTTTAAAGTTATTCTGGTTTATTGGCAACATCTGAGTTAATTAGAGACACACTAGTGAATGTATTTTAATACCTGAAACACACTGCTTCTTTATGTAGCAGCATGAGAAAGTCTAAAGAAATGAGCCAAATTATCAGGAAGAGAATTGTGGACTTGCACAAGGCTGGTTCATCCTTGGGTCCAATTTTCAGATACCTGAAGGTGCCTCATTTAGCGTACAAACAATTTACACAAGTACAAACAAAATGGTAATGTCCAGCCATCATACCGCTCAGACAGGAGACGGGTTCTGTGTTCAAGAGATGAATGTGCTTAGGTCCGACATGTGCATATCAACCCACGAACAAAAGCAAAAGACCTTGTGAAGTTAATGAAAAAGCTGGTAAGATTGTGTCATTATCCACAATAAAAACTAGTACTGTATTAACATGGGCTGAAAGGTCACTCTGGCAAAAAGAAGCCATTGCTCCAAAAGAAACAAAAAAAGACATAATTTTTTTTGCAAATGCACATAGGAACAAAGACCTACATTTTTGAAGACGTGCTATGGTCTGATGAAACTAAAATTAACTGGTTGGCCATAATGACCATCGTTATATTTGGAGGAAAAAGGGAGAAGCTTGGAAGCCTACGAACACCATCCCTATTGCATAACTCAGGGGTGGCAGCATGATGTCGTGGGTACTTTTGCTGCAGGAGGGACTGGTGCATTTCACAAAAATAGATGACAGCATCAGAAGAGAATATTATTTGGCAACAACACTCAAGACATTAGCCAGGAAGTTAGTTTGGGCGGAAATGGGTCTTCTAAATGAACAATGACCTAAAGCATACTGCCAAACTGGTTTATATAATTACTTAAGGAAAACAAAGTCAATGTTTTGGAGTGGCCATCACAAAGCCCTGATCTCAATACTATAGAAAATTTATGGGCAAAGCTGAAAAGGCAGGTGTGAGCAAGGCGACCTACAAACATGGCTCAGATACACCAGTTTTATCAGGAGGAATGGGCCTAAATTCCTACCAACTATTGTGAGAAGCTTGTGGAAGGATAATCAAAATGTTTGGCCCAAGTCATACAGTGTAGGGGTAATGGCACTTTAGTACTAATGAAATGTATGTAAACTTTTGACTTTGGAGAAAGTAATAAAAATTTCTTAAACATTCTTTATCTCTCATTATTCAGACATTTGGTAAATAATAATTATGGTAACACTAATTAACCCAAAATGGGAAAAGTTTATTCTGATTTCATGTCAGATAGAGAGAAAAGCATGCATTGTTTTTTTTATGTAGTGTATGTAAACTTCTGGTTTCAACTGTGTATTAGCACACTTAGCCTAGCATCTGTACGACATGTGTGTAGGACGTCCGTATACAATGTGTTTTTTCTCAGCAGCTATTATTCTACAACCATACACAGGACCATTTACAGCGTTCTATGCTGCAGAATGGTAATGTATCCATAAAAATCAGACGGCAAATACCGTATATACTCGCGTATAAGCCGAGTTTTTCAGCCCAAAAATCGGGCTGAAAAGTCCCCCCTCGGCTTATACGCGAGTCACTGTATTAGGGACTCGGATACCCGCTGTCAGTAGCGATTCTGAGAGAAGTCTTAGCGATTCTGAGCAATTCTGAGCGAGTCTTAGAGCGAGGTTTACGAATCCGAGTCCTGTATACTGTATTCGGGACTCGGCTTATACACGAGTCAATAGGTTTTCCCAGGTTTTGGGGGCAAAAGTAGGGGGGTCGGTTTATACACGGGTTGGCTTATACAAGAGTATATACGGTAGATGGCCCATGTGACATCAGTTTTTTTTCTCGCACCCAGAGTCTTGTCCGGTAAACACGGCCAATCGTAATATAGTGCGATTTTTCGCTCAGGCTGATTATAGAGAAGGAAAAACTTGCAGATCAGCATTGCCTAATTGAATAACATGGGTCTGAGTGCACAGGATTTTTTTTAGCATTGCACTTTTCATACACAAGTGGAGCTACACATATTAGTGGTGCCTTGTGAAGGAATCATTGATGGTCTTAACTCTTGTCAACACCCTGAGAAAGCTCATTTTAAACTAGGGTCACATGGTGAGGTCACAGCTCAAGACCAAAAGGTCACACTGACACTGCAAGTAATTCTTGTGGATGTGATCACATTACTACTTATGTCCTGATGCACCAGCAACACCATAGCCACAACAATGGAAAAATCCAAATCTGCTCAATTTTTGGTCACAGATTGCAAGGCGAAAATCACTTTTCCAGGAAAGAGACATTGTAAAGGCCCCAAACACACATGGTAGCAGATGGTAAAGCAAGGGTTCCATCCAACAGCCATCTCTCACGACTACCCATATACATGAATATATAGGCTAGCCAAATGTTTGTGGCATTCAATGGTAGAGCAGTGGAAATCACCAAAGATCTCTAGTAGCAGTTTATATCCTGAATAACAAAAGGTTGGGCGTTAAAATTCGACCCTCATTTCCCCAAAAATTTTATGTCTAGAGAGTCAAAAAGCCACATTAGATTCTTGGCCGATCTTGCAAATATCGCCAGGTCGGGCAACATGTATTGGGGTATTTAGTTTTGAGAGACCACCACTCACTTGTTACTTCAGTGTGTAGTGATGAGCGAGTGAATTTGGTACCACTCGTTACTTGCATGGATAGTACAGTATTCGCGATACACATTACTCGGCAAGTAAAACTGATGCCCGTTAGTGATGGGTCGATCTGGAGCAATCTGACACTTATTGCCAGCTCCCTTCAGCACACAAAGGGAGTCGGCGCCCCAGTGAGAGCTGTTTGAAGGAAGGCTCTCACGGGGGGGCACAGCAAGGTGTTTTAAGCAGTGAAAACTCAAAAAAGCCCACTCTCCCGCTCTGTCCCGTAAATGCTCGTTTGACAGCCGAATGTGTGTGGGCGAAGCCTATCACTAATTGACTAACATTAGACTCGCTATTCAGACAAATACTCAAGTATTAAAACCTACTAGCTATGAATCTTCTGAAGCCGAGTATTTCACTAATCACTCCTCCTTATCAGTGTCTAACATAAAATAGTACATACAAAGAAAAATTATGCCGTGTTAGAGGAGCGCTAGAGCCAAGGGACATTAGAGTTAGGTATTAAACGCACAAACCTTTATTGTAATTATGCTTTCCGACCCCTAAAACGTGTTTCGATAGCCATCACTACCTTCCTCAGGTGAGATAGCGATGGCTATCGAAACGCGTTGAGGGGTTGGAGAGCATAATTACAATAAAGCATTGGGCGTTTAATACCTAACTCTCATGTTCCTTTGCTCTAGCGCTCCTCTACCACCACATAATTTTCCTTTATACGTGCTGAATCTTCTCCCTTCGGGGTATGAGCTGCTATGAGCACATCTCAAAGACGAAAGGACCTGCAGTGACTTCACCGCAGAAAGCCCCCAGTGATCACGTGGTCCGGTCACGTGACCACAGCTGGAGAATACCCATCGTAGTGTATCCTTCTAAGCGGCTTCTCCTGCTATGATCCTCACCTGGAAGCTTACACCTTAGTTGTGTGAGGGCCAAGCACAACTACCCAGGTGAGTGGTGGTTAATTGAACTCTTGAAATCTCCCCTCGCCACACGGATCCTCACTATTGGCGCTCCTTGTCTCTTTTTTGCATGTAATGCAAAATAGTAGCAGAAGTTGAAAATCAAACCACAGACAAATGGCTGACATCTCTGGTCATGCAGCCCCCAAACGTATTACCAACTTGCTAAAAGTCAGACGATGCCACTGC